>OY728136.1:711051275-712301275 GCA_963277665.1 Viscum album | reverse complement strand
TATAATCTTTAGATATTACCTCAACAAATTTATCGTAGTATTTATCGATGATATTATGATACTTTGAGAAAAAAAGAGGAACATGATGAACATTTGAAAACAATGCTGATGAAAATGTAACGGTAGAAACATTTGACAATGTATATAAGATATTAGTTTTGAATGGAAGATGTATTATTTTTGGGGCATGTTATCATTAAAATAGAATATCTATACACCCTTCCAATAGAATGTCAATTATTAGCCCATACCAACATCTATAGTTGATATCTAAAGAATTCTAGGTCATTCCGGGTATTATCAAAGACTTTTTATGATCTTTTCATGATTTTAAAATAGAAAGACCATGCTGACAAGAATGAGAGTAATGTTTTCTGGACATAATATGTTGATGAATGCATTAAGGAGATCCAAAAGTGGATTATCACTACACTAGTACTCGCACTCCTAATAAGTACAAAACTATTTATGGGGTACTTAAATGCATCAAAGAAGGTATTGAGCTATGTAATAATGAAAATGAAAATTTTATAGCCTATTCCCCAGGGCATCTAAAAATCTATGAGAAAAACTATTCCATTTATGATCTAGAGTTTTCAACTGTGATATGTGCAATGAAAATTTGGTGGCCTTATCTATATGGTTAGAAGTGTGAGATATATACATATAAAAATAATCTTGAAAATATATTCACACATAAAGAGCTTAATATAAACTTGTAAAGGTAGGTAGAGCTCATCAAGGATTATGACTGCTCAATCCACTATTATCTCGATAAGGAAAATAAGGTGGAAGAAACTCTATGTATAAAGGATCCTTTATATTTTTTAATGCTGATAATTGAATGGGATCCAATCTTCTTATATTTTCACAGGATGGAAATGGGAATCATTATGGGAAGAACATCATCAATCCGTTCAGAAACTATTTCTCAACCATCACACATTGAGGATATAATGTATTCTCAAAGAAAAGACGTGGAAATTCTGAAATGGGTGGATGTCAATAGAAATGATAAATCCTCTGAGTTCAAGAAAGATGATAAAGGATTTTTAAGATTTATTCACGATTATGTGTACCATCTGATCCAGAGATAAATTGGGAGATTTTGAATTATTCACATAACTCAACCTTATCTATTGACTCTGGAGAACAAATATGTATTGAGATATCAAAGAGAATAGTTTGTGGGAAAAAATGAAGACATAGATTCCAGAATATACATCAAAGTGCCAGGGATGATAGCAAGTGAAGACTGAATGAAAAATGTATTAGGGGATAGTTCAACCATTTTCCATACCGACATGAAAGTAGGTGAACATCACCATGGAAATTTTCACTTAACGTCCAAGGAAATCTATAGGAAAAAATTCTATTTGGGTCATTATGGATCGTCTTTTAATGACAACTCAAATTATCATAATTATAGAGGAATTATCATTGCATAAAAATTCATAAATATATATTGAAGTGTTGGTAAGTATTCATAGAGTGACACTATGTATTATTTCGAATAGAGATCCATGATTTACCTCAGTGTTCTAGAAAATTCTTCAACATGGTCTATGCCCTGAACTGAACTTCAATATGGAATATCATCCTCAAAATGATGGAAAATATGGGAAAACGATATGGCCACAGGAAGATATATGGAGAATGTGTTAAATATACTTCAAAAGATGACGGTACCAACTTATGTCACTGGTAAAATTCACTTACAATAATAGTTTCCACTTGAGAATCCGAATGGAACCATATGAATCCCTTCATGGAAAAAGGTGAAGAACATTGAAGTATTGAGATGATGTCGGTGATCGTAAGCTACTCAGACCTAAAATGGATGATGAAATGGTAGATATGGTGAAAACCTTTCAACATGAAATCATAAAACCCAAAATTCAAAATGAGTTTTATGAAGATAATTGTCAATGGTACATTGAGATCAATGTTCGAGATAAGGTATTCCTCTGTATATAACTAGGAAAGAAGGTGACAAGGTTTGAGATGAATGAAAAGTTATGTCCAAGGTATATCGACCCCATAAAGATTCTTAATAGTGATGAATTTGTGGCTTATATACTAGAAATTCCACCTACCATGTCTAATGTACATGACGTATTCCACATATCCCTCTTAAAGAAGTATATAACAGTCCCTTCACATGTACTCTCTTCAGAGGTGGTATAGTTTGAGAATGATATTTCTTATGAGGAGAAATAATTGAATATATTGGATCATAGAGATAAATTTCTATTGAACATGACTAAAAACTTCATCAATGTACTATGGTTGAACCATAAGTATAAAGAGGAAACATGGGATTTGAAGGAATAAATGGAGGAAAATTACACACACCTATTTACTGTTTAGAACGTTAAACAAAATTTCAATTGTGAAATTTAATAATGGGGGAAAATGTAACCACCTAATGTTTTTTTGGAAATACATTCTTATAAATATGTCTTATAGTATAATCACATATGATTAAATATAGATCATAATAAAAAACTTCTAAAAGAAGAATGGGTGAAATAAAAGGTATATCAAGATGTTATTTCACAAATTATAATGAAATAGTAACCTATCCATTGGAATATTAAAATGACCCTTATGAATAGAAAATAAGCTAATTTAATAGTAACCTCATTAATGAAAGTTAAAATAAAATTTCTCCATAATATATGTTACAATATTATATAATGATATAATTTTATTAGTATGTAAATATTTTAAAAATAATTAATTAAGTGTATGTGTTTTTGTAAGTAATATAGATTTAATTATAATTTTATGATTACATTAAAAAATTAAAAAATATATTTTCATAAAATCAATTTTTTATTTTTTATTTTTATTTCCTATTATTAATTGATAACATTATTATACCATTATTAATATTTCAATGTTTTAGAAAAGAAGTTTTAATTTTTTTAATTTATATTTGTCCTGAAAATTATCATTTTAATTAAAACTTAAATTTTAAAAATTTATGATATTATTTTCATTAAAGGATTTAATTTTTTAATTATAGACATAAATAAAGGGTTTGGGTGAATTTTTGGGATTTATTTGAAATACTTGATTTTTTATGAATAGTAAAATATGACAATTTATGATAAATGCTAAAAACCTATATTTCTACATCATTCTCGAGTCATAGACGATCTCAATAGAAGTTTTTTTGTACTCACATGATCTCATTACTATTTTTGGTCTCATAAATTACTAATATACATAGTGGAGAAAAAATATTAAACCAATTATTAAAATAAGGGGAAACCCTTCATCTCCTCCACTACAAATACCACACCCCGTTACCTCTTCTCTTCACTCCTCCCAAGCCTTGTTCCTACTACGAATTATTACCAAATATCTCCCTAAGACCCTCTTCGATGTCCAACATACCTTTTTCTATTAAAATGGCCAAATCATTTCCCCTAAACAGGTTCTCCAGGATGATATATTGAAGAGGTTAATCCCCCTTTTCATTTATTTTATTTTATTTCTTGTTCCATTGATTATATTTATTTCATCACCTCAATTAATAAAAATATTGTTATAACTAAATTACCATACATTTAGTATAATTTTGTTATGTTAATTTAATTATTCATCATTACCTCTCATTTCCCCACCATTTTAACTAGAAATGAAAATTTCTTCCAAGATGTGTTGATTTATCACATTGAATGATGATGGGGTTTTAATCTCTAATATCACATTCAATTACGGTCACAAAACCATATTATTGTTGAACCAAAAGATAATATATATATTATGTCAAATTTATGGGTTTGAAATCTTATTTACACATTATATTTATTAATAATGGAAAATGTGTTTTGTGTGATCAAAAATTCCAATTATCGAAAACTGTTATCCTTAAAGTTATATTTAATGATTCATCTTCACTCCAAATATCCAAATGAATTTTATAACAATTTAATATTTTGGATGTTTAATAATAACATACAACTTCAATTTTGTAAAACCATTCTAAAATATCATGTTTATAATGTGTTTTACGCATCCTCAAGCCCTTTTGGTGACCAATGTTTCACACAATCCTGAGTCTTACTCGACAATAATATTCTATTAAAATTATTTAATTAATATAGTTATTATCACTGATAGGATTAAAAGGTTCAAATTAATGTGATAAACTAAATGTTTACAATTATAGTTACACAATTGTTAAAACTAATTCATTGGTTTTATATTAAATATATATTTAAATAAATACAAAACAAAAATAAAGGATGTGTTTTTTTGAAAAACAATTTTTACGCAAAGAGTAGATTTTTTTCTTTAGAATTAAATTAATAAATTTTATTTAACTATATTAAATAAATTAATATTGCATATAATTAATAAAATGTTTTTAAATTAATCTAATAATTTGGATAAACTCAAGATAAGATTTAATCCAATTTAATACAAAAAAACTTGTATGTTTTTAATGTATTTCCCCTCCTTTTAATGGTAGAATTTTTATTAAACTAATTTTGAAAGATTTCCAAATTTT
Source organism: Viscum album (assembly GCA_963277665.1). Taxonomy (NCBI): domain Eukaryota; kingdom Viridiplantae; phylum Streptophyta; class Magnoliopsida; order Santalales; family Viscaceae; genus Viscum; species Viscum album. Next base: position 712,296,750 of record OY728136.1, on the reverse strand, counting down.
ATAATAAAATAAGGACATAATTTTTGAAAATGGAATATCCAAAATTAATTTTCATTATTTGTTGATATGTTTCTAAAAACATTTATATTTTACGAAAAACTGAATAACATCAAATTTTGATTGAAAACTGATTTTTTGTCTAAATAATTTATATTGTTAAATTATTATTTTTTAATTACAATTAAAAATTATTAGATCTATTTAATTTTATTTAATCTAATATTTTTTAAATTTAATTATTTTAATAGTGATATTAGAAAACTTTTGAACATCTTCAATTTTTAGACCTACTTTGGTGTCCCGTCTATGGGATAGATTTTAAATTAATTTCTACAACTTCTATGATTGGAATATGTAAAATGGAATGAATTTTTTGAATAATAATAATTTATAAAGTATAATAATTTAATGTTATTAATTATTAAAATTATTAGTGACATTAATTAAAATTAATTACAGTGATTAATGTTATAATGAGTTTACATAGTGGCTAAAGATTGTTCTTATGGGGGAAATGACCAAAATAACTTTTAAAAAAACAATTATATGATCTTTAGTAGACCATATAATTTTTTTTCGATAATTGTGATCATTAGTCTAGTGTCATGATTGAAGGGAAATATTTCAATAGTGTTTACCTTTTTACATTCACAAGAATGCCACTCCCCCTCCTCTATACAAATGCATTGATCCTCCCCCATTTTTTCGAACATATAAACACATTTGTATCGTAGAAAACCTAAACAATAATACCCTAAACCCATCCCATAATCTTATATTCCTCACATTGGGACTAAATCCATCCAAGGAAGACCTTTGGGGCATACCACAATGAGTTACCCAAAAAAGGGTAAAATTCTACAATGTGAATTTAAGTTTAATTTCTCTCTCCACACATAAAATTATTATTACTCCATGATTATATTAAAAAATAATTATAATTAATATATTTATATGTTATTAAGTTAAGTTTTCTATATAAACCTTCACACACTTCCATCAAATTGGTAAAAAAAATTCATTTTTGTGTACGATGATCTGCCGCCTCACGAAACGATGTTGTTCATTTTTACATTACAACCACTCATGGTTGGGAATTATGATAGAAAAAAAAAATTTATGTGGGAGATATTTTAATTATTTTGTAATCATACTTATTTAATTGTTATATTAGATTTACCTTCATGCTTTCCATTTTTGGAAATACGATTACAACGTCTTTGGACGTGTGGACTACCACCTCTTCAAAGCGATGAGATACATTCACAGATTACCCTAATTACATTAATAATGGATTTAAATAAACATATTTGACATTAAAAAAATATTTATGATATTAATAACACAGTTAAATTATTATAAATATTATATATCATTTTCATTGTTACCTTTTCACACACAGAAAAAGTGATAATACCAATTGTGGACATGTGGACTACCTCCTCCTCGACCAGATGTGATTCCTTCTACATCACAAGAATATTATATATATTTATATATTATTAAATAATATTGTAACAAGGTTATAATTATGATTATGGAAGGATACATGTTACATTGTTTCTTTCCATAATGATCATTAAAAAATGGGAATGTTACTCTTGTATATGTACAATCTACCGTCTCCATAATTGAAATGTTGGTTTTTTTCTCGTGATCATTATTAATGATTAGTGTTATAAGTATAATTGATCAATAAATAAGAAAAATATATAATTCTTATTATTATGTTGATGTTTTTATAAGGACCCATTTTTATCAAAGTTTACCAACAAAATTATTTTTTGACACATATCCCAAATATGGGAAAACATATAACTTAAAAATTCTCGATTATTCCATTGTCAATAACATGTTTATAAGTGAATTAAAATTAATAATAAAAGTGGATGATGTTATAATAAATGTATATAACAAATATAAGTTTATTTTCAGGATGATAGAGGATAAACATGACCAATCAGACTCAAGGAAAGGGGTTTCATCTCAATTAACATTCCATTAAGAATACTTCATTAAAATGCACCTAGTAAATTTTATATTGGTATCTAAATAGACCTATGAATATTTATATAATGATTATAATTTTTTTCATGTTATTTAATTTTTTAATTGATGTTATTTTTTTATGGATCTCATAATTCAAAAGTTACTCAAGTAATAAGGAACTTTTCCACAATCTCTTTTCATTAAGGCATATCTTGATGTTTTTCACCTTAATTATTTTTTAGATGTATATAATTCTTATTTTACATATTTTACCCTTAATATAATAATTTATCATGATATTATATGTTTACATTAATGATTATTCTTTCATGGGGTTTACAGTTTATATTTAAAAAATAGTAATGGATAATTGTCACATTTTCCCTTCTTTGAGATGTCTGTTATGTTATACAGTTTCCATTACATATAAGGTGTATATAGTTATTATTTGACATTTTATATCATTAATATATTTATTTATTATGAAATTTTATGTTTCATTTAATGAGTTTTACTTCATGTGGATTATAGTTTCAATTATACCAATACGACAATTGATTGTCATCATAATATTCCATCTTTGTTTCATTGTTATGTTATAAACCTATCATATTTTTAAGGTGAATGTACTTCCTAATTGACATGTTATGTCATAAATATACATTTTTCATTATATTATATGTTATATTTACTATTATTCCAATCATCTGGTTAAAGATTAAACTATGTTGAGGTTATATTAGACTATTTGGATTGTTTATATATTATTTTCCCCAAGAAAGTTTTACTGATTTTTTAAGGACATTTGTAACACCCCAAGATTCCATGGTATGCTTCTCTTTGAATAATACAGTAGCGTGTGTTGTACGCAACTTCGAGTTCTAACACACACCACAACCAATCAAACTAGTCGTTATGAATAATAATACCCACTTTTTGAAATTTTATTAATTTGATCATTCAAAAGGACTTCAATTTTGGATTCGGAATATCAAAATTAGCTTAGGGTAAATTTTTATCACTTTTCAGATAACTTTCATATTATGATGAATAATGAAAATTACTAAATTTTAATTAAAAACAAATTTTTTAATCAAAATAATTAATAGTGATAAATTATGAATTTTATTGATTTTAGAGTATAATTACATTATATTTTTACCATTTAATCCAGTTTTGGTCATTGGACATAATTTCACATTTAAAATAGACATAAGCAAGTGGAAATCTTTTGGTTGTTTTTATCTATTAAAAACACACTTTTTATTTTAACAATGGGAATTAATTTTAAATTAATTTCTTCCACTTCAATGTTTTGAATTTAGAAAAATGGATTCAATATTTAGAATCAGGAGGACCAAATTGTGAAAATAGGTAACTTTTCTTTTTAGACATTTTGAATAATTACATCGGTAAATATTTTATTTTCCATGGTTAAAGGGTAAATCTGATAAATATGCATAACAAAAAATATTATATAATAATAAATTACCCTAAAACGGGTCTTAACCCTATTGTTTGATACATTTCCTACCATGTCCATATTTGGGACGATTTTGGGACCCCATGGATCAACTTGTAAGTGATAATGACACTTGATATTAATTAAGTTAAAGTAAATTCAAAAATGACATAAGCATACCTCTTTTAGAAAAATAATTTTAACATAGGGTTATATATGTTATATTTTAGACTATATAAATTCATTAGAAATCGAAATCTATTATATACATAATGGTATTTTATTTATAATTTTTAGACATTGAATAATTAAATTTATTTACATCACAATAATGAGGCATCATTTTCCTTATTAATGAAATAATCAAATAATTAGTATTATAAATGTTTAGATAAATAAAATTTGAAAGTTTTGATGACATCCAAAAATTTTATTTGTTTTTATGACATGTTTGGATTGCTTAAATTAATTTTCTGTGAATTAATAAAGTTGTTAAGAATTTAACAAAAATCAATTATTAAATAGTGTCAAAATTGACATAAAAATGTTTTTAAACAAAATATTATATTATTAAATGTTATTATACTCCTAAAAATCCAAGTTTCAGCCCAATCTGTAATGTCCCGGACCTCCCCGGTCTATTAATTTGTGAAATGTTGGTGTTGGAGGTGTTCCAGGAGGTCAAGGGGGCTTATCCCCAACACTTTGCCAATTTTCCAGTTATGTGAACAGTGTTTCCAGTTTTATGAACAGTAACAGATCGGTCTCACCGATCGGTCTGATAGATCGGTCTCACCGATCGGTTTCACAGATCGGTGTGACAGATCAGTCTCACAGATCGGTCTGACAGAACTGTCTCACCGATCGGTTTCACAGATTGGTCTGACGGATCGGTTTCACAGATCGGTCTGACAGATCGGTCTCACCGATCGGTCTGACAGATCGGTCTCACCGATCGGTCTGACAGATCGGTCTCACCGATCAGTTTCACAGATCGGTTTCACAGATCGGTGTGACAGATCGGTAGCACTGATCGGTAGCACTAATCGGTAGCACAGATCGGTAGCACTGATTGGTAGCACAGATCGGTAGCACAGATCGGTAGCACAGATCGGTAGCACAGATCGGTAGCACTGATCGGTAGCACGGATATGTAGCACAGATCGGTAGCACAGATCGGTAGCACAGATCGGTAGCACAGATCGGTAGCACAGATCGGTAGCACAGATTGGTAGCACAGATCGGTAGGTGTACAGTAATGGTAGGTGGTGAACAGTGTTTCCAGACTCCTACAGTTTTTCCTCTTTTGACGTTTCCTTTGACGTAAAATACATTTAAAGCCTTATTTTAAGGGCTATTAAGGGCGTTTAAAATGCCATAAATCCTATATTAATTATTCCTAAGGCTTGGAATGTTTTACTTGGTCAACCGCGTGGGTTAATGCGATCCGTTTTTAATAGAGAATTAACCGGATCTTAAACCGTCGCCCCATTAAATCTTAAAAAGGGACGAGATATCATTCTTCCTTGTTCTTTCCCTTTGTTCTCGACTAAGAGGCGCTATAACCTTTCAATCCTTTCCGTATGAGTTTCACAATCAATCTTTACTCCTAGGATCAGTTCCGCTCTGTTGGATGCAACCAAGCTGTGTCGATCATTCTTCCACATAAGTTGTCGCGAGGGGAGGATCGTGACCTGTTGTGTGGATAAAGAACGTGAGGAACTGTTTGAGGTAGGGGATTCATGGATTCTCTAATTGTATATGTGCAATCGTATAATTAGCATGATTTATCTCTTGGGATCACAATGAAATTGACCTAACTAAATACTTGAACCGGATTAAAAGAATTGGTTGATCGCATGTTGTTTCTTTATACCGTGATAACGGTTTGCCTCATGTTTTCCTAGATATAGTGATATATATGTTTCTTTGATTTTTTGTTCATTCATGATTGAAATTTATAATGAACGTAAAGCCGGAATTAATTGTTAATTAATTGGCTAAAGTTAGAGAGGCATGTAAATTAATCTGGTTGTTGTCGTTGTTGTAGTTGTTCTAATTTGAGGATAATAAAATTAGGGAAGTAAGCATGGTTGTTTAGTTGTGATAGCTTACTGATTAGGTATCCATGATTGGAACCTATGAATAACAAATCTGTTAATTCAATATGGATTAGAGAACAGATTATGTGGGAATTTCTAAAAGGGTTCTGAGTTACCCTCTTGTTTGTTAAAGGGCCAAGAGCCCATTTTGTGATGTTTGTTTTCCTGCTGCTTGTGCTGTGATGTGAGCTTGGATGGCTGTTGTGATATGTGGAGGCATGGAGACTTGTGGTTGTGGCAGCGGATGACGCCTAGTGTGGCAAGATGCATCGGTTTATGCATATGGGTGTCGGGGAGGACACCAAGGGTGATGGTATGAGATGAATGTGATGGTTTGATGTTGGTGGTTTGGTTTGGTTGTTTATCTGCTTTACTTTTCCCCACTGCTCAAGGCAGTTGGTCTTGCTTGCCCTCTTTACGAAGGAGGCGAAGACACGCGGGGTATGCCACGTGCTTTCCGTGTTTAGCCTCTCGATGGAGGATGGGTCTATGCTCTTTCTATAGGCGGCAAAGACTCGACGGGTAGTATATATACTCACCGTGTTGAGCCTCTTTGTGTTTAGAAGCATAGGATGTTTTTCTAGAATGCCTGTGAATGTGGAAAAGTACTTCTGTAATGAATGTTTGATTAAATGGTGAAAATCCACGGGGATGGAGATGCTGTTATTTAAAGGTGATGTGAAATCTTAAAAAGGAGCAGTTGTTTTTGAAAGTGATGCCATTTCAGTTTAAAGTGGAACTGTTCATTCTTAATTAATGTTTAAAGAATTAATTAATGTACAGTGGAACTGATAAAATGAGAACGGAGTAATCTAATAAATCTCTTCAAATGTTTGTGTGCTTATAGGATACCTAGTCTTAGAAGTAGCAGCCTGGAGTCTGAGAGACGTTAGCTGTAGTTGTATCTAAGACTAGGTAATGCCCATAGTGTGGATGTGAGTTACTTATATATTCTGTACTTTTTGAGTTTCTACACGCTACTCCACCCTGTCGGTAAGGGCAACTGACACCCCGGGGATTCTGAGCCCTGGGGGGTGTTTTCCCCAACATTCTGATGGGAGGTTGAATGGCTGACTACCCCCTTTGGCCCCGCTCTCTTCTCTTGGTAGATACTTGTGCCATGAGGCACCGTGGTTAGATACCCCATATATGTGTGTAGAGGGTTTTAATGGCTTGTGGTTATTCACACACATATATTCTGGATATAGTATCTTATGGACTACTATAGGTGTAACGTGTATAAGCTGTGATGGCTTGAGGATCCTTACTCGGTGTATGGGCTGTAATGGATTGAGGTATAATACCCGACGTATGATACACATTATGCGAGTTGTGGTGGCTCCCGGAAACTACCTGGTTACTTTTGGTTGTGAGGATTGTGTGGAGCTTAGCCCAGGTGTCTGCGGGCAAGCCTTTGTGGTGCACGAGGTGCAGATTGTAGAGCTTGACCCATGTTGATACGGGCAAGCCTTTGAAGAGAGATGCATAGGACGTATGTCGTTGGGGCAAAGCGGCAAACCAGTGGGGAAGTAGTAGCAGGGTACCCTTGATATTCGTTACTATATGCTATATTCTTGTATGTGTTACTTGGTGAGAGTAGCCATGGTGAGGTTGGGAACATAGTATACCTGTTTAGATAACGAGTTAGTTTCACTTGTTGTTCACTGGGCTTTAGCATGCTTTCTTTACTTTTGCACGAGAGTCTTGGGGAGGATCCTACTGAGTATACTGTTATACTCACCCTATGTATATATAAACTGTTTTTCAGGTCACTTGGAGAAGGTTGGAGATCAAGCTGGTTACTAGTAGTTTGCGGTTGGAGGAGGAGCTGTTCGGGCTTGTGGTCGCTATCATTTTACTTTATTTTGGGTGCTTTTAGTTTCCCCATTCAGTTGTAGTACTTTTGCATGACATTTCATATATGTACTTGGTTTTCTTTTATATTTCAGTTCTGAGTTGGAGTTGGTTGGAGTCTATTCTATCTCTGTCTTCTGCATGTGTTCTCTTAGAGGGTAATGCCTCCCATTTGTGTGTTAATTATACCCTCGGTGCTAGTCGCCAACCCGGGGCCTACTGGAGGCGGGACTCGGGGGTCATTATCTCCCTTCTCACATTGCCGGCCCAGGAGGGGTACACTTTGTGGGGAGGGGGTCGTGACAGAGTGGTATCAGAGGTCTGGTTGAGGGATAGGATGGAGTTTGGAGTTAGGCACAGGTGAGGATGCATGGGATGGTAGGGCAACAGTGTCATTCATGTTTAGCAAGTGGGGTAAACACTGGAGACTGGTAGAGACATAGGCGTTCAGGGCCCCCTATGATTTGTTGCACGGACCTTTAAGTTTACGATGGCTACTAAACAAAGTGATACTGGTTGCAGGGTAGAGACCTAGGAAAGGATCATGCATCATTATTATTTGCGCCTGTGTTTGAATGGGTAGACCTTCGGATAGGTAACCTAAAATTAATGAAACAAAATAATTAATTAATTAATGTTGAATCTTCCATATTCCAGGCTTAGGAGCTCTAACGGTTGTTATTTTATAGGTATGGCTCCAGGTCAGCGTCCCCGTCAAGTTTGCGCGGAAGGTGCCCAGCAGGCTGTTCCAGAAGATCGCCGCCGGGTAGAGGTTGACGACGATGACACTTGGAGGAAGACACTCCAAGAGTTTCAGCGCCAGAGTCTACAGAAGTATGAGGGATCTGTTTCAGATGCAGTCACAAAAGACTGGTTGGAGGAGGTCGAGATAGGCTTCAGTTTGATTCGTGCTCGGAAGGAACACTGGGTGTCCTTGGTTGTGACGATGTTGCGTTGAGCAGCGAGACAGTGGTGGTTCTTGTTCCTAGGGGATCGTGAGGAGTCAGCGATCTCATGGGAGGAGTTTCGAGACAGGTTTAGAGTCGAGTTTCTTTCTTCGACTGCGAAGGCGTCCAGTCGCCAGGAGCTTCTTACCCTTCGACAGGGGAGATCCAGTGTTCGAGAGTTTGGAATCCATTTCAGGAACCTTCCACGATATGATTCAGACCTGTTACCAGATGATGAGGCCAGGGTGAGGCATTTTGAGGAGGCTTTGCGTCCAGAGATCCAGCGCCAAGTCACCCCATTTATGCTGAAGACATATCTAGAGGTGCTGGAGAGGGCAGAGGTTGTTGAGAAGACTTTGGCAAGGACCGGATCATCACGAGAGGGGAATCGTCATGATTCCTCACGAAGCAGAGCTGTGGTCCGGGGTTCCCGGTTTTCCGGGCAGAAGAGTTTCCGTTCACCTGGGGGTAGGTCCCAGCCCTTTCCATCTCGTTTCTCCGGAGGCAGCAACTCTCAGGCCTATGCAAAGGGATCAGGTGCTTGTTTTTCTTGTGGTGGACTTGGTCATCAGCAGCGGGAGTGCCCAACTTTTCAGAGCAGTCATCGTGCACCAGGCTCTCCACTCCAGGTTCCTCCGTTGAGGCAGTTCCAGCCGAGGCAGCAGCAGCAGGTTACACCAGCTTTAGATCACCAGAGGGTAGATGGAGCAGGCAGAGGACAACCCCATGACGCTCCCCGTCCTCAGAGAGCAGAGCGCGGCCATGGTGGTGGTCGTCATCAGGGTCAGAGAGGCCGTGGAGGTGGTCGTGGTCAGCTTCATGCTCTAGCGTTGCCAGCCCCAGGCGAGCCAGACGTCGTCTGAGGTACCCTTTTCTTGTTTTCTACCTTGGTGTATGCCTTGTTTGATTCAGGAGCGACAGACTCCTTTATATCCCCTACCCTTGTCCACGATTTGGGACTTGAGGTAGAGAGGCTTCCAGTTCCCTTGGCGTTGACTACGCCAGTTGGAGGTCGAGCTAGCTTGTTTGAAGTATGTAGAGACTGTGAGCTAGTGTTGGGGCAGCACCGCTCTTGGGGAGATTTCCTATGTTTACGAATACAACCATATGATGTCATCCTCAGCATGGATTTGTTGTATTCGGTGCAGGCTATTGTGGATTGCTACAGGAAGAAGGTCGTTTTCTTTGATGAAGATGGAGAGGAAGTAGTGTTTGTTGGTGAGAGATATCCTCGGATGAGTCATAGACGAGTTTCATCCTTATCATCCATGATGGCTAGGATGATGCTGAGTTCTTCAGAGGTTCAACAGTTGTCGTTTCCTAGGGTCGTAGAGGAGTACACTGACGTCTTTCCAGAAGAGGTTGTATCCTTACCCCCTCGACGAGAGATCGAGTTTGGGATCGAGCTACAGCCGGGAGCGTCTCCTATCTCTATGTCTCCGTATAGGATGGCCCCTTCTGAGTTACGAGAACTACGTATTCAGCTCGATGGTCTGTTGCAGTGTGGTTTTGTTCGGCCAAGTGTGTCACCTTGGGGTGCACCAGTTTTGTTTGTGAAAAAGGCTGATGGAAGTTTGTGGTTGTGCGTCGATTATCGTCGGTTAAACAAAGTGACAATAAAGAACCGCTATCCTCTCCCACGGATTGATGAACTATTCGATCAACTGAAGGGTTCAAGTTGGTTTTCAAAGATAGAATTGCGGTCAGGATATCATCAGATGCGTGTAAAGGATGAGGATATCCCGAAGACTCCTTTCTGTTGTCGTCATGGGCATTATGAGTTTGTTTTAATGCCATTCGGCGTGACAAATGCTCCAGCTGTTTTCATGGGGTTGATGAATGCTGTGTTCTGTGAATTCCTGGACAAGTTTTTTGTGGTTTTCATCGACGACATCCTTGTATACTCCACATCTGAAGAGGAGCATGCAGAGCATCTACGAGCCATTTTGGGAGTTCTTCGCCAACATCGGTTGTTTGGGAAGTTGTCCAAGTGTGAGTTCTGGGCTCGAGAAGTTCGTTTCTTAGGGCATGTTGTGTCCCAACAGGGAGTAGCTGTGGATCCTTCGAAGATAGAAGCAGTGGTGTATTGGCCATCCCCCAAGACCGTGTCAGAGGTGCGAAGTTTCCTTGGTATCGCAGGCTATTATAGGAGGTTTGTGGCTAATTTCTCCCGAGTTGCGACTCCTCTGACAGCTTTGACCAGGAAGGATCAAGCGTTCATATGGACTGATCAGTGTCAGACAGCTTTCGAATATCTAAAGGAGAAGTTGCTAAGTGCTCCAGTCCTTTGTCTTCCAGCGGAGGGAGTCTAGTTTGATGTTTTCTGTGATGCTTCACATCTGGGGCTAGGTTGTGTTCTCATGCAGCAGAGGTCTGTTGTTTCTTATGGGTCTCGGCAGTTGCGTCCCCATGAATGCAACTATGCCACCCATGATCTTGAGTTGGCAGCCGTGGTGTTTCCTCTGAAGTTGTGGAGACATTACCTCATTGGCGAGCGCTTTGTGGTTTTCACCGATCATAAGAGTTTGAGGTATGTTTTCTCCCAACGTGACTTGAACTTGAGGCAGCGTCGGTGGATGGAGTTATTGCAGGAATACGAATTTGAAATATCGTATACACCTGGAAAAGGGAACGTTGTAGCTGATGCACTGAGCTGAAAGTCACGTAATGATGTTGTGCGTGAATCTGGTGATTCCTGGAGAGTGATGAAAGAGCTATCATCTTTTCATCTTGATATGGGAGAAGTTGGGGGAAGAGGTTGTCTTTTCTAGATGACGGTTCAGTCATCCCTGATGCAGAAGGTGGAAGAGTCTCAGTTGGGTGATTTAGAGGTGGAAGTTTGGAGAGACAAAGTTATTTGTAGGGAAGCCCCTGATGGTTGGTCGGAGGATGAACAACACCGAGTGTTGTATCAAGGCAGGCTTGTTGTTCCCTTGGCGATGCGCGAGAAGGTTCTCCGAGAGTTCCATAGTTCACCCTTGGCAGTACATCCTGGTGTGACGAAGATGTACCGATCCTTAAGGAGTCAGTTCTGGTGGCCTGGGCTGAAACGAATGGTTGCAGAGTGTGTGTCTCGATGTTTAGTCTGCCAGAAGGTGAAGGCCGAACACCGTGTTCCTGGTGTTCTTCTCCAGCACTTAGAGATTCCTCAGTGGAAGTGGGATGACATCTCAATGGACTTTGTTACAGGTTTACCTCGAGCTCCGGGAGGAAATGATGCTATATGGGTGGTAGTGGATCGTTTAACTAAATCGGCCCACTTCATAGCAATCAAGGAGTCGAGCTCAGTGGAGGTTTTGTCGAGGCAGTATCTGGAGGAGGTGGTGAGACTTCACGGAGTTCCTAAGACGATCATTTCTGATCGAGAACCTCGTTTTACCTCTAGGGTGTGGAGAGGTCTCCAGCATGCTTTTGGCTCTCAACTGTGCCTTAGCACTGCTTTTCATCCTCAAACGGATGTTCAGACATAGCGAACCATCCAGACTCTTGAAGACATGTTGAGCTCTTGTGTTCTTGATTTTGGAGGTTCATGGAAAAATCACTTACCTTTGGTAGAGTTTTCTTACAATAATAGTTTTCACTCTACCATCGGCATGGCGCCGTTTGAATCCTTGTATGGCTGGCCATGCCGTTCTCCGTTGTGCTGGAGTGGGGTCGGAGAGTCAGCAATTCTCGGACCAGAACTAGAGCAGAATACGACAGATATGGTTCAAGTGATTCGTGCTAGGATGAAGACAGCACAAGGTCGTCAAAAATCTTATGCTGATCAAAGAAGGAGATCCTTAGAGTTTAATGTTGGGGATCATGTGTTTCTGAAGGTGACTCCTCGTCGTGGGCAGCGAAGGTTTGGTCGTGGAAGTAAGCTTTCTCCCTGGTTTGTTGGGCCTTTCGAGGTGTTAGCTCGTATTAGAGCTGTGGCATATCGAGTAGCACTTCCCCCTCAGATGAGTCGGATACATGATGTTTTCCATGTATCGCAGCTCCGTCGTTATCCTCATGATGAATCTCATGTTATCGATTGGGGAGAGATCGATATTGATAATGATACAACCTTCGAGGAGCGACCTGTGGAGATCCAAGACCACAAGGAGAAGGTGTTGCGTGGGCATTCTATCCCCTTAGTTCATGTCTTGTGGTGACACGGTGGTATGGAGGAGAGTACCTGGGAGCGTGAGTCACAGATACGTGCTCAGTACCCAGAGTTGTTCAATGTTTAACTCCTTTCATGTAATGATGTTTCCTCTATGGTTAGATCTTTCATGTTTTATTTATATACCTTTGATGTGATGTTATGTATGAATTGTTTGTGTATGGATTGTTTGTTCCCGGATGTCATAGTTTTGTTCCAGCTTTCGAACAACTCATGGTGGTTTTTCCCTGAGAGGTATCTTATGGGGTGGTTGTTCGGACCCCTCTTCTCTTCTGGGTTGGTTTTTAATTCTCGAGGACGAGAATGTTTTGAGAGGTATCTAATGTAATGGCTCGGACCTCCCCAATCCATTACTTTGTGAAATGTTGGTGTTGGAGGTGTTCCGGGAGGTCAAGGGGACTTATCCCCAACACTTTGCCAATTTTCCATTTCTGTGAACAGTGTTTCCAGTTTTATGAATAGTAACAGATTGGTCTCACCGATCGGTCTGACAGATCGGTCTCACCGATCAGTTTCACAGATCGGTCTCACTGATCAGTTTCACAGATCGGTGTGACAGATCGGTCTCACAGATCGGTCTGACAGATCGGTCTCACCGATCAGTTGCACAGATCGGTCTGACAGATCGGTATCACAGATCGGTCTGACAGATCAGTCTCACCGATCGGTCTGACAGATCGGTCTCACCGATCGGTCTGGCAGATCGGTCTCACCGATCAGTTTCACAGATCGGTGTGACAGATCGGTTTCACAGATCGGTGTGACAGACTGGTGGCACTGATCGGTAGCACTGATCGGTAGCACAGATCGGTAGAACTGATCGGTAGCACAGATCGGTAGCACAGATCGGTAGCACAGATCGGTAGCACTGATCGGTAGCACTGATCGGTAGCACGGATTGGTAGCACAGATCGGTAGCACAGATCGGTAGCACAGATCGGTAGCACTGATCGGTAGCACAGATCGGTAGCAGAGATCGGTAGCACAGATCGGTGGCACAGATTGGTAGCACAGATCGGTAGGTGTACAGTAACGGTAGGTGGTGAACAGTGTTTCTAGACTCCTACAGTTTTGCCTCTTTTAACGTTTCCTTTGACGTAAAATACATTTAAAGCCTTATTTTAAGGGCTATTAAGGGCGTTTAAAATGCCGTAAATCCTATATTAATTATTCCTAAGGCTTGGAATGTTTTACTTGGTCAACCGCGTGGGTTAATGCGATCCATTTTTAATGGAGAATTAACTGGATCTTAAACTGTCTCCCCATTAAATCTTAAAAAGGGACGAGATATCATTCTTCCTTGTTCTTTCCCTTTGTTCTCGACTAAGAGGTGCTAGAACCTTTCAATCCTTTCCGTAGGAGTTGCACAGTCAATCTTTACTCCTAGGATCAGTTCCTCTCTGTTGGATGCAACCAAGTTGTGTCGATCATTCTTCTACATAAGATGTCGCGAGGGGAGGATCGTGACCTGTTGTGTGGATAAAGAACGTGAGGAACTGTTTGAGGTAGGGGATTCATGGCTTCTCTAATTGTATATGTGCAATCGTAGAATTAGCATGATTTATCTCTTTGGATCACAATGAAATTGACCTAATTAAATACTTGAACCGGATTAAAAGAATTGGTTGATCGCATGTTGTTGCTTTATACCGTGATAACAGTTTGCCTCATGTTTTCCTAGATATAGTGATATCTATGTTTCTTTTATTTTTTGTTCATTCATGATTTAAATTGATAATGAACGTAAAGCCGGAATTAATTGTTAATTAATTGGCTAAAGTTAAAGTGGCATGTAAATTAATCTGGTTGTTGTCGTTGTTGTAGTTGTTCTAATTTGAGGATAATCAAATTAGGGAAGTAAGCATGGTTGTTTAATTGTGATAGCTTACTGATTAGGTATCCATGATTGGAACCTACGAATAACAAATCTGTTAATTCAATATGGATTAGAGAACAGATTATGTGGGAATTTCTAAAAGGGTTCTGAGTTACCCTCTTGTTTGTTAAAGGGCCGAGAGCCCATTTTGTGATGTTTGTTTTCCTGCTGCTTGTGCTGTGATGTGAGCCTGGATGGCTGTTGTGATATGTGGAGGCATGGAGACTTGTGGTTTTGGCAGCGGATGACGCCTAGTGTGGCGAGATGCATCGATTTATGCATATGGGTGTCGGGGAGGACACCAAGGGTGATGGTATGAGATGAATGTGATGGTTTGATGTTGGTGGTTTGGTTTGGTTGTTTATCTGCTTTACTTTTCCCCACTGCTCAAGGCAGTTGGTCTTGCTTACCCTCTTTCCGAAGGAGGCGAAGACACGCGGGGTATGCCACGTGCTTTCCGTGTTTAGCCTCTCGATGGAGGATGGGTCTATGCTCTTTCTATAGGCGGTAAAGATTCGACGGGTAGTATAGCTACTCACCGTGTTGAGCCTCCTTTGTGTTTAGAAGAATATGATGTTTTTCTAGAATGCCTGGGAATGTGGGAAAGTACTTCTATAATGAATGTTTGATTAAATGGTGAAAATCCACGGGGATGGAGATGCTGGAATTTAAAGGTGATGTGAAATCTTAAAAAGGAGCAGTTTTTTTGAAAGTGATGCCATTTCAGTTTATTGTGGAACTGTCCATTCTTAATTAATGTTTAAAGAATTAATTAATGTACAGTGGAAATGATAAAATGAGAATGGAGTAATCTAATAAATCTCTTCAAATGTTTGTGTGCTTATAGGATACCTAGTCTTAGAAGTAGTAGCCTGGAGTCTGAGAGACGTTATCTGCAGTTGTATCTAAGACTAGGTAATGCCCATAGTGTGGATGTGAGTTACTTATATATTCTGTACTTTTTGTGTTTCTATACGCTACTCCACCCTGTCGGTAAGGGCAACTGACACCCCTGGGATTCTGAGCCCTGGGGGGGTGTTTTCCCCAACATTCTGATGGGAGGTTGAATGGCTGACTACCCCCTTTGGCCCCGCTCTCTTCTCTTGGTAGATACTTGTGCCATGATGCACTGTGGTTAGTTACCCCATATATGTGTGTAGTGGGCTGTAATGGCTTGTGGTTATTCACACACATATATTCTAGATATAGTATCCTATGGACTACTATAGGTGTAACGTGTATAGGCTGTGATGGCTTGAGGATCCTTACTCGGTGTATGGGCTGTAATGGCTTGAGGTATAATACCTGACGTATGATACACGTTATGCGAGCTGTGGTGGCTCCCGGAAACTACCTGGTTACTTTTGGTTGTGAGGATTGTGTGGAGCTTAGCCCAGGTGTCTGCGGGCAAGCCTTTGTGGTGCACGAGGTGCAGATTGTAGAGCTTGACCCATGTTGATACAGGCAAGCCTTTGGAGAGAGATGCACATGACGTATGTCGTTGGGGCAAAGCGGAAAATCAGTGGGGAAGTAGTAGCGGGGTACCCTTGATATTCATTACTATATTCTATATTCTTGTATGCGTTACTTGGTGAGAGCATCCATGGTGAGGTTGGGAACATAGTATACCTGTTTAGATAACGAGTTAGTTTCACTTGTTGTTCACTGGGCTTTAGCATGCTTTCTTTACTTTTTCACGAGAGTCTTGGGGAGGATCCTACTGAGTATACTGTTATACTCACCCTATGTACATATAAACTGTTTTTCAGGTCACTTGGAGCAGGTTGGAGATCAATATGGTTACTACTAGCTTGCGGTTGGAGTAGGAGCTGTTCGGGCTTATGGTCGCTGTCGTTTTACTTTCTTTTGGGTACTTTTAGTTTCCCCTTTCAGTTGTAGTACTTTTGCATGACATTTCATATATGTACATGGGTTTCTTTTATATTTCAGTTCTGAGTTGGATTTGGTTGGAGTCTATTCTATCTCTCTCTTCTGCATGTGTTCTCTTAGAGGGTAATGCCTCCCATTTGTGTGTGAATTATACCCTCGGTGCTAGTCGCCAACCCGGGGCCTGCTGGAGGCGGGACTCGGGGGTCATTATCTCCCTTCTCACATTGCCGGCCCAGGAGGGGTACACTTTTTAGGGAGGGGGTCGTGACACAATGACTTATATAATGATATTTGTATCATTAATTGACAACTTGGGGCTCTCTTGTAAGCTTATAGTATGTTTATTAACTATATAATATAAATATACAAGGAGACATGGTAAATGTCAAACTATTTAAGTAAGAGTTAAATAATAAAGATAACGTTAATATAGGGATACAAACCTATCTAAAAACAATTGGTTGAGTGGTTTCTGACCTATACCCATCTTAACCTTTAAATAATCTACTTTTGATCCATTAGAAACCAAATATTAATTTATTATGAAATAATATTTCTAACTTTTCCTAGGGTTCCCCTCGCCCCTCTTATAAAAGGGAACTCACCCTTCCTTCTAATTCACACCTTCAAATCCTTTTGGCTCGGCAACCCCTTCCCAAATATTCTCTCAACTTCTATAAATTCATCCTAGAAGCATTAGTTTGATCAGAAATCTAACCTATGGAGCCCTTTTGATCAAATCAAAAGGAAGAACCCGATGAAGAGGTAATGTTTTCACCACACTCTTCCAAGTTCCTTTCTTCTTCAACATCTTTTTTCTTTGTTATTTCCATTCTAAAATAATAAATCCAGTATCTTATATATACTGTGATGTTATTATAAATATGGTACAAACATATTCCGTATTCTATCCATCATTTGAATGACATGTCAACATACATTTATACGTACGACTTACAGTCTCTATGTCGCGGTGTAATTGTTATTCAAAACATTATTGTTTGGATGGGTATGATAATGATGTGTAATTTAGGTGAATAATAAATATAACATGATAATGAATCTGTATATATTATATACCATCCAATTATATATTATTTTAATATCAAATGAATGATATTGTCGCTCGTGCATACGTACGGACTACCGTCTCCACGAACGTGATGGGATTAATTCCTCATCGTATCCATTCAAGAATAATTCTCATTTGATGATTAAAAATAATGTTCAAGTACTTAATATAATTCTGGATATGAATAAGATACATCCCATCCATAACAAATATTGCTCAAATAACTATTAATTTAATGGAAAACAAATCCATTAACACCCGAAACGACGATAACACTAATATATTATTAAATAATCAATGTTAAAAAATTATATATGATATCATATTAATGGATATGATTCTTGTATAATTAAATAACAATTATTTCACCATTATACCGGAGGTAAACCTACACTCGACCACGGAAAATGTAAAAAGTAATGGGTTTCTTATCTCATTTTTAATTCCGTGAGATTTCTATTGTTCACCACTTATTTATGGCATGTGGTGTGTGCACTGCCTGTGGTTGTATTCATTTTGTAAAGTACTTAATTTTTATTATTTACATCATCATTTTATTAACCTTCATTAATGGGTGTATTTTTTTTATGTTACCAAATCGATAAGGGAATTTTGAATTTCATTTCCCACTCATTCGGCTTTATGCATACTTCATTGATTATTTGACTCTAAGATTATGTGTGGAATCTCTATTAATTTTCTTATTTCATGATTTCAACTCCCCTTTCGATAGATATACTTTTGATACACATAATCACTCCATTGAAAAATTCTCAAGTCATTGACATTAACATGATACGAGTAATTTTTACTGAATCTCCATTTATTGAGTTAAACATCTAATTCAATGGTGTGGTTTTTACAAGAATTTGTGTGAATGTCTTATGATTGTTTTACACTAAATATCCAATAATATTGAGTGTATTTATATTTGTAACACATAATTATGTAATTGATTTATCCTTAACCTAAGGATACATTCTTTATTAGTGATTTCATCACAATTTACATTCCATTGAGACTTCTTTGATGTTATACACCAAATCACTTTTATATGGTGTATATAATGTACTTTGACATAGTATATCATGAATCCGTTTATTCTCATGATATAAAAATTTTTGATCACCTCAATTGCTTGTATTCAAGTGTATCTCTTTTGGTTAAGAATGCTAACTAAAATATCATATTGAATATTTTAACGATTTATTATTCTAGATATTTCTAATTAATGTCCATGATTTAAAAATGGTTTTAAAGATTTATTTATATGGAAATTGATCGTTTTAAATTAAAAACTCCTAAAATTTTCAAAGTGGTATGGGACACTTTGATTCAAAAATCTATTTTTAAATAGATTCTTGACAAATAGTGTGACTTTTAAATGATTTCTGGAAAAAGGGGATATTTATCTCAAATAGTTTTGATGATTATTTTCATCTATGTCATTATCCTGCATTATTCTCGATTCATGTTAATCTGTTATAATACAATCTTCCATATTTTATTGAGTGTGTTATTTTTTACTATGGATGTGTTATTATTATACCATTCATTGTTTGTGGATAATGTATTGACATTTCGTATACTAGTTTCAATAAGAATGTTTATGTTATGTTAAAAAAAATTCATATTAGGAATTCATTGGACTTAGTAAGTGACGGCTAGAGCCTGCTATATCTCCTCGAGGCATCAGTAGGTCTCATGAGACAAAATTCTTCCATGTCACAAGGCCTTGAAAAAATCTTATTTGTAGTCTTGGCACAAGGCTTTGACTATGTGGTTATGATAGTCTAGAATTATGCATTCCATCCTTATGAATGTGGTTATTGATATTGCATGTGATTATTCCACTAGTAGATTATCCATGTGAATATGTAAATGACATTATTTCATTTTATTTTTTCCATATTATGCTAAAGTTCAATTTTAATAATATAATTTTTAGTTATACATTGACTTAAATGTTTATGACTATTTATGAAAGTTTTTGTTATATTGTTATCCTTACTAAGCATCTGAGCTCACCCATTTCTATGTTTTATTTTTACCAGGATGTGAAAAAATATTTTATGACATACCTGCAGGGACAGTCTGAGGGGATATGAGTGTTGTCTATGGAAACAATGTTGTTGTAGTTTTTCATTTTATTATGTAATGTAAACCTTATAAACTTATCTAGTACATACAAGGATACTAATCTAATTTTTCCTTTGAGACATGATCTTTTGTGATCATGCCAATGTTATTTAATAATGCACTGACTTTGGGTAACTAGGTTTGGGGCGTTACAGTTGGTATTAGAGGAAGTTTAGTACATACCTTGGAAGATAGATTTAGATAAACTCTGATTAGAGCACATAGACCTAATATGTACATTGAGGATTAGTATATAATAAAATCCATGAATTTTGGTATTGTAGTGCTTTTGTGAGTTTTCCTAGCAATACATCCCTGTCTAGATACGAGCTGGTTGAGGCGGCTCTGGCACAGATGTACCTAGGGGTAAAACCTGAAAACGTCGCTTTGAACTAGACTCGAAAGGGAACTGGTGCACGACAACGGTCCTTGATTCACTCTTGGTTACGACATTCCCAAAGGATATGCCTAGGATAATTTACATTTTCTTTACAAACCAATTTGAAGTATTTTATTATAAGATGAGAATAAATGCCCTTGGTTAATCCTAAGGTGTTTCAAATTGAGAATATGGTGTCATAATATTCTCTAAATGATTTTATGACTACTGTTACTCACACAACTCTTTCGGTTTTAGTTAGTCGCTGGATTCCAAGGAAGTCATAGTAACATTGAGAATGATGTACAAGGTGGGAGAAATGGTGGAAATGAGAAAAAAATGGAATGTTGATAGGCTTAAAAGATATCGTGTTCATGCCAAATCAATTTTTCAAAAATATGATCAAGAACATATATATTAACCAACTCCCGGACTCAATAAAGAACAGAAAGGTGATGAATGATAATAGCTCCTGTAGCGGAGACCATGAAGAAAAGAATCCTCAATTTCCATCATGCACAAAATGTGGAAGGAGACACCCAGAAAAGTGTATCAATGGAACAAAGAAATGATTTACGTGTGGGAAAGAAGGACATAAAGTGAAGAATTACTGATGAAAAATTAAGAGTGCTATGGAAGAAAATAAAAATGGTCCCAAGAATCCATTTACAGTCATTTTTCGTAAATGTAGGGGACCTGGCCATTACCCGAGTGAATGACATGTTCTATTGGATATTTTCTTGGTCAAAGAAAAATCTATGTGGATGTAAATGGTTGAAGAAATGTTTAAAATTATTAGTGCCCCTAGTTTATGGGATTACATTGGAATAATTTCATCTTTTATTTGTAACCCTGTAGTTTTCCATGTGAGAATAATATTTGTGGAATACATAACTTTTCTCTTGTGGATATAGTTATAAATAACCATTTGGTTTTATATGATCATTGGGTTTGAGGAAATTACAAGTTATTATATTTTGGGATGAAAATGAAATGTATGAGATTACATTTGTGGTTAAATTATATTATGGTTATTTTGATGAAATTATCTCATTTTGGTAATGTTATAAAATATTGTTTTTATAAAAGGAAAAAACATAGACCATGTGACAACCCGTCGCGTCAGACAAAGTTGTAGGAATCAAACCCACAACCAAAGTGCAATTGGGATTTATTGCCTAACACTGGACTACATGAAGTCCTTGGTTAGTGTGACTAATTATTTTTAGTTAAATTATTTTATTGATCAATAATAAGTTGATTTGGGATCTTAAGTATTATCAAATGAATACCCTTAGTATAAGAAAATTATTTGGTGATTAATTGATAAATGTTATTTTGGAAGATGTTCGCTTTTTTGAGAATATTATATGCCCAAGGAAAATATAATACTATGGGATTTAATTTGAGGATTAATGGTGGATATTTATTTTTGTTTTTATTGTGGATTTATAGTTATTTTGGTTATTTATGGAAATTATTAACCTAAAATAGGGAATATGTTATTAGGTTAATTACATTTTATTATGTGACTTTAAGAGTAGTTGATGTCATTTGGAGATACAATTTAACATGGAAGACTACATAACCAAATTATTCTATGTTTTGGGTTTCAATATTAGTTTGGTTTATATTGAAGGATTTTAAGTACAATTTTTTATTCAATGGTATTTATTTATCTTTGGGGTATTGTTGGTTTAATTTTAGAAATTAAGATTACTGTTTCATTCCCTAATGGAATATCATTTTGGGGGATCATCAGATTATTACTAACCATTTTTCATTTGAGTAATCATTAAAGACAAGGTAAATATATTTTTTATCCTTAGTGGATCAAGTGATTCTATAGAAGTTTATTCGAACTCTTCCAATGTGACCGAGTCTTCTTGAATACTCTTCATTTAAAAAAATGATTTTGTGGTAGAAATTTATTAAAGAATGAAACTCTATTAAAAAATTAAGTATATCTATTTATATTCTTCTTAAATATCATAAATTAATTAATCATCTTTATGTAATGAAACTTAAAACAAAAAAAATGTTGTCTGTTTACTTTTCCTACTTGGAGACTAATAACCATTTGTCCCATCCCATTTCTGTGGTTTTCTGGTTGTTAAATTTCTCCTGATCATGTTTTATATCCCACTCCATTATAACCTGACACTTATTTTATGTACCATATCCATATTTTTCTATATGGAATCCTAGTATGGGTTATCTTGGGTGACCTTTGAACTTCCCCTTCTTTCTTTTAAAATGATAGTTATATTGACACTTTTTCCGATGTGGGATTTTCCATTATATTCACAAGCCCATTTTAAAAATTATGGGGATGAAATTTATTGAAGGAGGGGAGAATGTAACACCCCAAGCTTCTATGATACACTTCTCTTTGAATAATATAGTAGAGTGTGTTTTATGCAACTTCAAGTTGCAACACACACCACAACCAATCAGACTAGCCGTTATGAATAGTAATACCCACATTTTAAATTTTATTTATTTTATCTTTCAAAATGGAATTCATTTTTGGATTTGGAATATCGAAATTAGCTTGGGGTTAATTTTCGGTACTTTTCGTATAACTTTCATATTTTGATGAATAGTGAAAATTACTAAATTTTAATTAAAAAAAAACTTTTTTAATAGTGATAAATTATGAATTTGATTGATTTTAGAGTATAATTAGATTTTATTTTTACCATTTAATCTAATTTTGGTCATTTTACATAATTTCACATTTAAACTAGACAAAATCAAGTGCCAATCTTTTTGTTGTTATTATCTCTTAAAAACACGCTTTTGGTTTTAACAATGAGAATTAATTTTAAATTAATTTCTTCCACTTCTATGTTTTTAATTTAGAAAAATGGATTCCGTATTTAGAATCAAGAGGGCCAAATTTTGTAAAAAGTTATCTTTCATTTTTAGACATTTTGAATAATTATTTCGGTAAATATTTTATTTAACATTGTTAAAGGGTAAATCTAGTGAATAAGCTTAAAAAATAATATTATAATAATAATAAATTACCCTAAAACGTGTCCTAAACCTATTTTTTGAAAGATGTATGACCATGGGAATCTTTGGGTCGATTTTGTGACCCCATTGATCCAATTGTAAGTGACAATGACACTTTATATTAATTAAGTTAAAATAAATACAAAAATTACATAACCATATATATCTTAGAAAATAAATTTTAACATATGGTTATATATGTTATATTTTAGAATATAAATATTAATTATAAAGATAAAAATATTTCCTACATAATGGTATTTTATTTATAATTTTTATACATTTAATAATTAAATTTATTAATGACACAATAAAGATGCATTGTCTTCCTTATTAATGAATTAATCAAATAATTATTATTCTAAATGTTAAAATAAAAATAATTTGAGAGTTTTTATGACAGCCAAAAATTTTATTGGTTAATATGACATCTTATTATTTCTTAAATGATTTTGTTTTTAATTAATAAAGTTTTTTAGACTTTAACAAAAATCAATTATTAAATAGTGTCAAAATTGACATAAAAAAGTTTTTTTTAAAAAATATTATATTATTAATTGATATTCTGTTCCTAAATGTCTAATTTTCGGCCAAAGGAATTATATAATTATATTTTTATTATTAATTGACCAGTTGGGGGTCTCTTGGATGTTTATATTAAGTTTATTAATTATATAATATAAAAATAAAATAAAGTCATGGTAAATGTCAAACTATTTAACTGAGAGTTAAATCAAAATGATAAAGTTAATATAGTGACCCAAACCTGTCTAAAACCTATTGGATTAGTGTTTTTAGACCTATACCCATCTTAAAATATAAATACTACACTTTTTATCCATTATAAACATAATACTAATTTATTATAAAATAATATTTCTAGCTTTTCCTAAGGCCCCCCTCACCCCTCTTATAAAAGAGTACTCCCCCTTCTCTATAATTAACACCTTCGAATCATTTTTTATCAACCAAAACCTACCCAAATATTCTCTCAACTTTACTAACTTCAACCTAGATTCCTTATTCTGATTGGAAATCCATCTTAAGGAGCCCTTTTGATCAAATCAAAAGGAAGAACCTGAATAAGAGGTAATGTTTTCACCACCCTCTTTCAAGTTCCTTTTTTCTTCAACTTCTTCATTATTTTTTATTTCCATTATAAAATAATAACTCCAGTATCTTCTATATACTGTGATGTTATTATAAATATGGTACAACCATATTCAGTATTCTATCCATCCTTTGAAAGAAATGAAACCATACGTGCATACGTACGACTTACCGTCTCCACGTTGTGGTGTAATTGTTATTAAAAACATTATTATTTGGATGGGTTTGATAATAATGTGTAATTTATGTAAATAATAAATATAAAATGATAATTATTATTTATATTTGATATACCATCCAATTATATATTATTTTAATATCAAATTAATGATACTGTCGCTCGAGCGTACGTACAGACTACTATCTCGACGAACGCGATGGGATTCATTCCACATCGTATCCATTCAAGACTAATTCTTGTTTTATGATTAAAAATAATGTTTAAGGACTTTATATAAATCTGTATATGAATAATACACATCCCATTCCTAACAAATATGGCTCACATAACAACGAATATAAAGGAAAACAAATCTGTTAACACCCAAAATGACGATAATACTAAGATATTATTAACAAATCAATGTTAAAAGATCATATATGATATCATATTAATATATATTATTCTTGTATAATTCAATAACAATTATTTCAGAATTATACAGGAGTTTAACCTACCCTCAACCAAGGAAAAATTACAATTTAAGTTGTTTCTTATCTAACTTTTAATTCGGTGAGATTTCCATTATTCACCACTTATTTATGGCATGTGGTGTGGGAACTTCCCATGGTTGTATTAATTGTGTAATATACTTTAATTTATGGATATTTAAATCATAATTGTATGATACTTATTTCATGGGTGTATGTTTCCTAAGATACCAAATCGATAAGGGAATTCGAAATTTCAATTTCCACTCATTCTGCATTACACATACTTTATTGATTATTTTACTCCAAGATTATGTGTGGAATCACTATTAAATTTCTTATGTCATAATTTCCACTCCCCTTTCTATGGATATACTTTTGATATACATAATCACTCCATTTATAAGTTCTCAAGTCATCGATATGAACTTGATATGAGTAATTTTAACTGAATCTCTATTTATTGTGTTAAACATCTTATTCATTTGTGTTGTTTTTACAAGAATATGTGTGAATTCCATCTAATTGTTTTACACTGGATATCCAATAATATTGAGTGTATTTATATTTTTCCCACATAATTATTTCATTTATTTATACTTAACCTAAGGATACGGTATTTATAAGAGATTTCATCTCAATTTAGATTCCATTGAGACTTCTTTGTTGTTATAAACCAAATCACTTTTATATGGTGTATATAATGTACTTTGACATAGTATATTATGAATCCATTTATTTTCATGATATTACAATGTTTTTATTACCGAAAGTAGTTTTATTCAAGTGTCTCTCTTTTGGTTAGGAACTCTAACAAAAATATCATTTTAACTGTTTTAAATGTTTATTATTCGAAATATTTCATATTAATGTCCATGTTTTAAAAATGGTTTTAAAGATTTATTTATATGGACAATAATATATTAAAATTAATACTCATTTTAAAATTTTCAAAGTGGTATGGGACACTTTGATTCAAAAATCTATTTTTAAATGGATTCTTGACAAATAGTGTGACTTTTAAATGATTTCATTAAAAAGTGGATATTTCTATCAAATAGTTTTGATGATTAATTTCATATATGCCAATATCCATCATTATTCCCGATTGAGGATAATCTATTACAATACAATCTTCCATGTTGTATTTAATGAGTTATGTTTGACTGTGGATGTGTTATTTTTATACCATTCATGGTTTGTGCATAATGTATTGACATTTTTTATACTAGTTTCAATACGAATGTTTATGTTATGTTTCAAAATTTTCATATGAGGAATGAATTGGAATTAGTAAGTGACGGGTGGGGCCTGCTATAGCTCCTTGATGCATCAGTAGATCTCATGAGACAAACTAGTGTCTTGGCACAAGGCCTTGAAAAAATCTTATTTGTAGTCTTGGAACGAGGCCTTGACTATGTGATAATGATAGTCTGGAATTATGAATTCCATCATTATGAAAGTGGTTATTGATATTTCATGTGATTATTCAACCAGAAGAATATCCATGTGAATAAGTAAAGGGAATTATTCCATTTTATTTTTTTCCATATTATACTGAAGTTCAAGTTTAAAAGGCTTTTGTTTTAGATATACATTTAATAAAATGTTTATTCTTATTTATGAATGTTTCTACTTCATTGTTATCCTTACTGAGCGTCTGAGCTCTCCCCTTTCTATGTTTTATTTTTCCCAGGATGTGAAGAAATATTTTGTGACATACCTATAGGGATACTGTGAGGGGATATGGGTGTGGTCTATGTAAACAATGTTTTTGTAGTTTTTCATTTTATGATGTAATGTAAACCTTATAAATTTATCTAGTACTTCCAAGGCCTCTAATCTAATTGGTATTTAGAGACTTGATCTTTTGTGATCTTTCTAATGTTATGTAATAATGCACTGACTCTGGGTTACTAGGGTTGGAGAATTACAACATTTCATTTAATCATCATAAAAAACATTTATTTTTAATTATCCTCAACTAGGGATATATTTTATTGATACAATCCTCACTCATTCTTTGTATGGATTATTGTTTTTTAATGACATTGTTGTGAAACCCATTCGATTTCCAAGGGTTGATTATATCGTAAAGTGTTTATTGTGAGACCTATTTCTTTTATATTGTTTTATTATGTACTAAATATATTTTTATGAATTCCATTTATATTATATGTTTTTATCATATTTCAATGATATTGTTTTGGAACCCATTTATTTTCCATGGGTTAATCACCTTTCCAAGAAATTGAAGAGGAACGTATTTATAACATGGGTAAATCATGTACTAAAAAGAATAAAGGTTGTTTAAATGAGTTTTGATGAATAATTTATGTATTTAGTTCTTGGACATTATAAATTATGTATACACTTGGATAGTGATGGGTGAGCTTAATATAGGTTATATGATGAGTGCATCCAGATAACGCTTTGATGCATTGTGTATTGATTCGTTTCTCTGAAAAATTTTAATTGTAGTAGACCGTATACTTATTCAAATTTATAAGGGTTTTTAATGGTAAAATTACATGATTATATAAGATACCAACATGTTTATTTATGCTTGATATGGGTTTAGAAAGTTTCTAATGATTTAGATTGATATAACAATACTCATGATTATTGATTCAGATGTAGTGGTGTAGGATGATTTGTACTGTTTAAATATTATTAACACTTATTATTATTTATTAAATTTAATTGTTAATCATTTTTTACCATTTTTTATCATCTAATATCACTCTTATTTTATTCCTCATCAACGTGATTAAAAGAATTATGGTGTATGATTTAAGTATATAATGTACTTAAGAAGGATTTTGTTAATGTCCTATTGTGAAATAAGAAAATATGTGTATAATAGGTGGTGATTTTGAACTTTACAAACTATTTTTTTTATGATTCCATGTTGATGTGTGTAGTTTATTATGGTTTTTCTCCTAATTCAATAACACTCTAAACATAAAAGGTCATCCAAAATAAAAATAATCCAAGATTTAAATTTTATGCTGTAAGGTATTGATGGAAAAAATATGTGTCAAAATTATCAAAAACATAGTCCAAAATGTAATGTTATTGATTTAATAATCGTGTTTAAGTGTTTAGGTCCTAAGATGTTACAGAAACGGTTAACGGTCGGTTAAAACAAAAATATAGGGTAAAAAAACAATCTAACCTTGCTAAAATTTTAGTTTATGAGGTTTTTTTCTAATAGTATCCATAATATCTTAAAATTATTATAAATTTTGGACATTTTTTGAATAAAAATAATTTATATTAATTTAGTAAATTAAGTAATTTCAATAATTCCCCTCCCTTTTGTTTCAAAATGAATCATCCTCTCATGTCTTCCATGAAGATTTTGATCAAATTATATCATCCAACTCCTAAACAAATGACTTCCTATAATCCTTACCTATGTTTTAGATATCTTATGTTTTTCATAATACCATCCTTGGTGGGATTAATGTGTAAATAAATGGAAGTTGATTGAAAAAGAGTAATAGATTTTTACTTAATGTTTTAGTTCAATTAATTCATCTACATCTTCTATATATTTTCAAAATATTATGACATAACAACACATGTATATTACATATTTATTGATTTTTTATGTTAATGGAATAACCTATATCTATCACATTATTATATAAATCGAGAAATGAACCCATTGTTCGTATGTGCAGTGGACAACATCCTCACGAACAGACATAAATGGTTCACCATAACAAACTCAAACATAATTTTATAATGGTGGTTTTAATGTATATATATATGATAATAATTACTAAATTTCCATTATATAATGATAATTTTTCATCTACTTTCTAACATTTCCATCTTTTTAAAAATGATAATGTCGTTCATGAAAATGTGTGGATTACCACCTCCAAGAAAGGATGTGATTCATTTTTTCATCGTCTCATGACATGTTTTCAATATTCAAGTGTATTTATATAAATAATAATATATTAATTATATAATAATACCTCTTTAATGATTAATAATACTTACATTCTGTTCATCATGTTTGTTGAATAATGGAAAAGTTACTCATTCGTACATATGAAATTATATCATTATAATTGTAATGTTTTTCATTTTAAATAACCATCATTAATGGTTGGTATTAAAGTTATAATTTATTTTTAAAAATGATAATTATTAAATTTTTATTTTTATATAAAAGATGTAATAATAACCTATTTGACCTTTGTCAACATACTGAATCATTTTGAAATTATGAATGAAACATCCTCAAAAAAACTAAAGTGGACATAACTAACTATGTATATAAATATATAATTTAAATAAATGATATTTTTTTCCATGAATTATTAATAAAAACCCAATTTTTTCTTAAAACTGATTAATTTATATGAGTTTTCTAAACATTAGTTGAATGACAAACATAGAAATTACAGACTGAAGGTAATGGATTTCTTTTCAATTTTATTTTATTGAGGTATATTTTAATGTTATTCATATAATTTTTTATATGTTGTATATGTGCCCCTTTTTTACATGATATATCATGAATCTTTCATAAATCTGGATATTTTATGATGCAATTCATATAATTTCCTCCATAAGGATTTTATAGGGATGATTCTATGGTTTAATGTTTTTCTTAACAGAATTTTCTTTTATTGGGTTTCATCATATATTCAAAGATTGCGTTATATCAAAATAATGTGTAATATGGGAATTTTTAATTTATTTCATATTTCATATTTTTTTATGGATTTATAATTTTATCACATATTCTTTCCTTAATTAATTTTCAATTTAATAATATGACTTTTGTAAGGGTTATTCATCTAGAATTTTCTTTTCATTATATATATTGATATTACGCACCTACTTTCGTTCATGAGGTGTATATACTGGCCATTTTAAATTTTATATCATAAATATAATTATTCTCCTTATATTTAAAGTTAAATCTATTGTTATTCTTTCAAGGGTAATACGATTCAGCCATTTCTAAATCACTAAGGGGTTTATGATTAAATACCATTCGAATCGTGATTATTTATGAATAATTTTAATTGGGGAAAATTATATGTTACCAATTTGATAAGAACCATTTAAATTTTATTCTCTTATGTATATTTCTATATTTTCTATGTTTATATACCATTTTTCTCTCTTTGGTTATCTAAACAGATTACGAATAAATGATTTTATTGATTCTCTATTAGTTAGAAATATTTATCATCTATATCTATTTTTTCTAAAAAATATTATAAATAATTTTGACTATCCATTAATGATTTTTTAGTGTCATTATTCCTAATTTTTTACTATTTAGAAAATAATTTAAAATTACTATTCTTTTATTTTATTGAAAATTTTATTTTGTAATATTCATTAAAAGAATCATTATTTTAATGATTACGACATTAAAGGGTTTTCATGCCATTGTGACCAATAAAAAACTATAAATTTTAAATTAATAGTTTCATGGTTATTTTAAAATAAAAAATTTCCCAATATTCTGGAATGTTTACTTAATTGTATATCAAATTGGAATGGTTATTTTCATCCAAAAAGATTTAATTATTTTTAATGTAATTTATATTCTTAGGTGATTAAAATCCTTCATTTTACTTATTATTATTGGTTAAATGTTACAATTACACAGTAATTATTATTTATCGTGATATATTATGATTGTGTCAAATATATGTTCCTAAAACCCATTTTTTCCCAAGGTTAATCATGTTATAATGTAAAACAAGTTGTTGATTAAATTTTGATGATGAAAATGAAAGATTGTATGGGTATATTTCATGAATGGTACATGTAAATATAGATTATTAATGGTGATCTAGATAGATATTATAAACATTTGTGATCCTGATAAATATTATAAGAATAAGTTAAATTGATATAGATCTCTAATTCCATTAGTAGTGATCTTAGAGTTTACTGAGTAAAAGAAAATCATAATTGGAAACCGAGTAAGCTGGTTAATAGGTTACCCTTGATATATCCTGGTTAATAAGAAACTAATATTTTACAATTTTTATGGGTTCCTGGGATTTTTGTATGAATATAATTTTCTATGATACAAACATATTTTCATTATGCTTTATATGGGTTTTTAATGATTCCTTTTATCATGATTGACATCACATGGATCATGATTGTGGATTCATAAGACTATTTTCATTGTTAAATATTTATTTTATGTTTCATTATTGACGATACATGTATTAATGGTTAGGAATTATCTTCTGTTATGACTATAAAATTTTATCATGTCATGATACCCATATTCTCATCTTATTTTCACTAATGGAATTCAATTTATAAGTGTTATGTTTACCCTGAAATACAAATTTATCTCACTCATATTATGTTTCCTTTTCTTGGGGTTTTGAATAGTGATTATGATTTATTTATATATATAAAGGTTTTATATGTGTAAAATAAAAATGTAGATATTGAAAAAATATTTTAAAATAAAAATATATGGTTATATTTGAAACAAACTCCCACTTTAGGCCATGTGCATTGTTATTTAAAACATAGTCCTAATTTACTTAATCACTAAACCTAAATGGTCATTCGGTGTGTATATGATCCAACATTTCCATTAATGTTATAGGGGTTTTATGATTAAAATTTTATCACGTTTGTTGTCATAATCCATAAATATAATGATTACGTTTTCAGAATTGGATATGGAAGTGTGGGTTTGGGGATTCTATATATGGAATCTAAGCATGGTTTAGATGACTTCCGATATTATGATGATTACATATGAGGTTAACTTAACAGTTATGGATACCATAATAGGTTTATTAGATTAAGGTTTATCATAATTATAATGTATTATTAATCTATTTTGATGTTTTTGGGATGTTATGTTTGGAATTTGTTTTGTTTGAAGCAAATGTTACCCATAAGTTTAACGTAAAGTATTATTCTAAAATAATGACATTACATTTTGGGGTATTTATGCTAATAGGTATGAGATATACTTTGAGGTTAATAAATTGATTAATGTGTAGAATGTTTAGGTAATTTGGGATGTAGGATTATTTATTAATGAAATGATCAATTTTGAACCTCTTGTGTTATTATGGAAATTTTAGAGTAAAATGACTATTAATTTATATGAATATTTAAACATTTTTTTTGATATTATATTAAATTTTTATAACCATTTCATTTTTAGTTATTATAATATAATTTGTGGAATAAAATTTTATCGAAATATAGATTATTTCACCTTATATAAGTTTATTTTAGTGCATCATGCAAGAAAAATTCACCTTTAATACACATCCTATGGTGAAAAAAATTGATTTTGATGGAATTATATTAAAAGATGAAGTTATAATTGTCATGTAAGTATATTTTTTATGTTCTTATAATATATGTTAACAAAATGACTCAAATAATGGAAAAGGACCTTGAGACAATAATATTATTATGTTACCTTATTTCTTATGAATCTATTGTATTTTTACACCTCAATGGTTTATGATGTGGTGGTCATTATCTTTTTAATGACTAGTCAATTTTTTATGATAATAAATCCTTTTAAGTATATATCGTTATTTGGAAATTAATTTCTCTCCATGTATATATTTCCACTCCCTATTAATTTTATCTTATTTGGAAACACATTATGTGTTATTCCAAATAACCTTTTTATTTCCCTTTAAGTCTTTTCAAATTATTTTATTAACATTTTTATTGATGTGGGCTTCCAATAAAGGTATTTTAACATTATAACCCCTTGTGATAAATATAAAATAAAAATTTTGAGGAAAAAATTTATTATGGGGGTCGGGAATTTAATACCTTGAGATTTTAAATTAAATATTATGTTTGATAATCTACATGATATGCAACATCAAGCTCAAAGGAACACTAAAATATTATTCTTTAAATATAACCATTATAGCCTAGACATATAATTTTTGGGAATGAAAATTATTATAATCATTAATATATATATTTAATGTCCATAATTAATATAAATTAAATGAATAATTCCCAGGAAATAATCTCTCAATTTTGACTAATGTCAATTTGTTTTTAAAAAATATGTTTTCTCTAAAAATATTGGTTATTTTTTTATAATTGAATATTATAAATAATTTCTCGAGCATTTATAAATATTATTTAATAATATGTTCATAATTTTTTAAATTTTAATATCAATATTGTTTAAGGGTTAAATTTTGGGATTTTTTAGAAAAGATTTATTTTTCAGTGAAACATGAAAAATTATTATTTCCATAAAACTATCATTTTTTTGTAATTAAAAACTCCTATTATTATTTATATTTTATATTATTTTAATATAAGTATTTTTTTACTAGATATATATTTACTAATACCATTTGAATCATCTATAGATCATATTTTTGTATATCATCATTTTATGGATTAAAAATTCATTATTTGGATTTTTTTCAGGGTGTTTTACGCATTGATGTTATAATTTATTTCTTTCACTTATAGACGTTGAATGATGAAAAATTAATTCCATATTTGTAATCATTATGATAATTTTTTAAAATATTACTAAATTATTTTTTTCGTTATTAATAATAAGTGTAGAAAATATTGGTTTACCATGGTAAAAGTAAATCACATAATAAAGGTCACAATAATATGGTAAGGTCTCACTATCACCCAAAAGATATATTATATTTTATTATATGAGTTTATTTCATCCATAATCATTAAAAATTCAGAAAATGGTAAAATTCTTGTCACCTTACTTTGATTATAAAAATTTTATTATTTTATGTTAACATAAAGTAAAAAATGTCAATTTAATGCTTTTAAAATGTATAATTTTTTATAATTGTGTTAAAAATAAATTCTATTCATTTTCAATTTCTTATCAAAAATTATAATTATTTTATTTATCATGGAAATTTATTTTAAAAATTTAGTGAGTAGATAACTACCTTATATACTTATGCAATGCCGACACAATTCATGTGCATGTACTAAAAAAATAAACTAAATGATTTTGAAAACACTAATTGTAATAATTTTTTTAGAGTTAAATTTTCCCATGAATTATCTTCAGAAATACAACCTATTAAATATTTTTTTAGGTTTATATTCTAATTACATATCATTAATTAAATTTTCAATGGCAAATTATGTGAATTGTTTTTAAAATTACACTAATAGTATTTTATGTTAAAAATATTTAATTAATTTTTTTAAAAAATTAAATAATTTTTTTCATTATAATAGAAGAATAGGAAATGGTCTAAAATTTTATACATTTTAAATTTATTATCCACTGTTTACCATATAAGTAAAATAAATTCACTTTAATTTTAAAAAAGACATTGCCATGGTTATGGTAGGAATTTGACAAGTTGAGTGTAAAACCGAAGGATAAGGTTTAAAATGATATTCAAACCATTTAAAGATTTGATTAATAACTATATTAAGAGAATATATTAATTATATTATAAAATATTTCCTTTTTTAAACCTTTAAATGATGTAGAAACATAATATAATATAATATTTCATGATTCTCTTAAATAGACATTAATTATATTTATTAATATACAATGTGTTATTAAAAGATCTAAATTATAATAAAATATTATATTAAACCAAGTGAATTTTATATGATTTAAAATATTATCCATGGTACATTTATTTTTCATTTTAAATTTTATATTAACCTTTTGACCCCTAAAGTGTAAAAAACTATAATATCATCGTAATTGTCAAAAAGGCTGATATGCATTTCAAATAATGATATTAGGGTAAAATAATAATTTAAAGATGTCAAAAATTTATTATATGGGAGGATATCATACCATATTCATATAATTTTCTAATTATACTAATTTGTATCCCTTTATCCTTATAAAATTAGTTTATATTAATTTAATACTTTAAATAATTCAAAGAGTCCCCCTCACATATAAAAGGGAACCCCAACATATAATGGATCACCCCCACCCCATCTTACTTACATAATTTTAGATCATATTTTTAACCAATAGCTTACCATATACCTTCCTATAAACCCTATCAATTTTTAATATGTCTTATTCTGAGCATAATACCAACCTTTTAGGGATTAATGTGTAAAGAAAAAGAGATTGTCTAATGAATAGGTAAGACATTTAATCAAATGTATTTGTTTTTTTCTTCGTATTCATACATAAAATATTATTAAAACATGGTGATCTAATAAAAAAATATCATCAATATGATGATATGTTTCTATTTTAATTTAATAACCTATATCCATCTCATTCTACCATAAAATGGGTAATGAATCAGTCAGTCGCGTGTAAAGAATATTAACAACTCATGAAATGATGTAATTAGTTTTCCATCACCACCTATCAGATACAAATATAATTATGTTTTTAATATATATACATATATATATGATATTCATGAAAAATTAACATTTTTAAATATAATACCTCATATATTTTCTTTTAATTCCATCCATTTAAAAATGATAACGGCGTTCATTAAATCATTTATATTTCCACATCTTTGAAGTGTTGAGATAAAATTTTCATCACCACATCCTATTAATATTATATATAAGTTTATTTAAATAAATAATATTATATTTTTTTTATAATAATAATTATTTAATGAATAAATAATACTTATGCCATTTCCATCATGTTCTTCAAAAAATGCGAACATTACTCATGCATACATACAACATACCTGCTCCAGGATTGCAACATCGTTCCTTTTTCATAAATATATTTCATTGTTTGTTTTAAAAGTGTAATTAATTAATAAATATAATAATTATTTTATTATTAGTATTCTAGATTTTATGTAATAATGTATACTTTCACCATGGGCATCATACTAAATTCGTGTGGAAATTACGAAACAAACATCCTCAAAATAGCAGACATAAATTTAAATGATTATGTAAATAAACATTTCAATGAAATAAATGATTAAAAATGTTAAATAATAAATTAATGAAACATTAAAATTTTATTTAACATGTAAATAATTTATATATAATTAGTATATAGGAGATAATGGATAAACATAACAAGCTTGGATTTGGTGTAAGAGATTTCATCTCAATTTTTATTTTTTGAGTCATTTTTTATGTTATGAACCTAAATTAGTTTATATGATGTATATGATTCCCATTATAAATAATATATCACAAATATTTCTTACATAATTTTATTTTATATTTAAATTCAAATTATGTCATCCAATGATATTTGACTTGAATGTTACCATGTGGTAATGAATTTATTAATTTAATTTCCTTTTATTTTTTATACAACTTATTTATTTATTATATTATGAAAATATTATGTGTTAAATATTGTTTTTGATTTAGCTCATATTTTAAATTTTTTATTTATAATTATTGAACATAATCTATCCATTTATTAATAATAAGTTTAATGATATGATCTTAGAAGTGGTCATTCTTCTAAAAATTTTATTTTTTTCCGAAATATATATTTATTTTGAAACTATATTTTTATGAGGTATCTTTAATTACCCTTTTACATGTTTTATCGTAATTATCCTTATTTTTATGATATTTATTGTTATATTTTGTGTTATTCCATCATGGGACTTATGAATCAAATGTTACTAATGTGGTAACGTTTATATGTTCCAATCCCCTTTCAATCAAGATAATTTATGAATGAATTCACTTTCTAGGTATTATATATATATTTTACGATAATCCCATTTAATTTTTCATCTATTAATGATTTTGTTTATTTTTTATTCTCAAGTAAACAGTTTATCACTTTACTTCTCTAAATAGATCATAAAATATTTTTTTTAAAATCTAATATTATTTATGCAATTTTTTATCATAAAACAATTTTATTCCGTATTAAATTTTTTTAAATATATTAAAAATTACATTCAATATTCATAAATGTTTTATTAATTCTATTTTTACCCATGTATTACATTTTAAAAAATGGTCTAAAATTAATCTTGTTGTTGTATTATGAAAAATGTACTTTTATCAATGGTGTGAATAACGTAAACGTCTAAACAATAACAACATGAAAATAATTTACTAGGATTAAATATATTCAATTATATTAATTTTTCTTTAAATGTATCCATTTTTCTTCTAAAAAATAAGGGTTTTTCAGAATATTCTATAAATTTTTAGATTTTCATATTGATTTTGAAAGCGTAAAGTGTATTTTTCTAAAGAATATTTTTAAAGACCTACTTATGTAATTTCTATTCATCAATGACATCAACCCATTATTTATATTATTATTAACTAGGTATATAATTTAATGAAAAAAATATTCATCCTCTATATGTATTCTAACTTTCTCAATTTTATTGATATGAAACTCATTGCATATCAAAGGGTAAATCAAGTTTAATGGAAAAAAATCAATGGTTAATCTATTTATATTAAGAATGAAAGCTTCCATGTGTTATATTCAGGAATATTTATATGTAATTACAATTGATTATGGGTCAGAAAAATATATATGTTACGAATCTATGATAATGATTGAAATTATATTGATAGGAAACCATGATATAGCTCTCTAATGCATTAGTAATTGATGATAGATTTTATGAAATATAAGAAAATACTAATAAGACATAATGATAACTGGTTAAAAGGATACTCTTAGGATATTTTTGGTATTTACTATGAAATTGTATCCCATTTATTGGGGTATTTAAAGGTTCTACAAAGATAATTTTCCATGAGAGAAACACATTTTATTTATGCTTCCTTTAGGTTATTAATGTTTCCATTGATCAAGAATGACAACTCATGGGTCTTTATTACTAATTCATTTGAAACTATAATTTTTTAAATAGGTGTTCCATGATTCTGGATTGGTGATCAATTTATAAAAGGGTATTAATTATCTTATGTTGTTCTCATTCACAATGATTATGTCAATATACTGTTATTATCATCTGGTTGCCACTAATGACATTCAATTGTAAATCTTTATGTTTACCCTCACTATGATTTTTATATTATTGTTCTTATGATTAAATTTCTTCATGTTACAAATAATGATGTAAAATATTTTTTTATAAGGATTTTTGTGTGTAGATTTTTATTGGAGATTTAGAAAACATATTATGTTATAATAAATTCTAGCTAAAATTACAAAAATTATCACTTGAGGACATGTTAATTGTTATGTATGAGTTAGTCATAATTTTATAATACCCGAAACATAAAATATAATTGTTTATAAAATTGGTCTAATATTTTCTTTTAATGTTTTATGTGTCATATGTAAAAAATTTAACCACATTTTTTTATATCATGAAAGGAATATAATTATTTTTGTGTTATGGATTTGGGAGTTCGCATTGAGGATGGTATATAATGGAATAATGGTTAATGTAGATTAAAATTATAGGCCATGTAAGAAGGAAAACCATATAATTTTGATCTATATGTCAAGGTATTTTCATTTATCTTATGTTTATTAAATAAGAAAA
Organism: Viscum album; assembly: GCA_963277665.1. Classification (NCBI taxonomy): domain Eukaryota; kingdom Viridiplantae; phylum Streptophyta; class Magnoliopsida; order Santalales; family Viscaceae; genus Viscum; species Viscum album. Next base: position 712,258,624 of record OY728136.1, on the reverse strand, counting down.
AATATTTTCCCTTTAATTGTATTATAACCATGAATAATATTGTAACTTTTATAGCCGCATATCTAGAACCACTATTACCTATTTTCATCTCATGAAACCAAGACAAACGTGCCTTGTATTTTAAGGTCATATTACTTGGACCACTAATAAAATGGTCCCTATTAATTGATTAAAAATTGATCATAATCATGGGAAGGCATAAAAGTATATTTCAATAAATGATATTGGTGTGGGAGTAGGGGTTATATTAATTATACATCCCATAATGAGGAACTCCCATTGAAAATGAAAGATGAAATCAATGAGAAACCCAACAACATCGTAGAATAGTGTAATAAATAATTAAAAGGAGTCTTTATATAATTAAGGGAAAGGATTGGAACTTAAATAAGGGTGAATGATTGAGAATATTGAAATATATTTAAATATAAATAATTAAATTATGATATAGGATGCATTCCATGGATATCTCAAAATGTAGGATCCTAATTATCAAAGTAATACAAGACTCGATATGAATTGAGGATCAATAGAATGAACAATGAAAACATGGATTAGTTCTTTTATTGGATGTATGATTACGATAATAAAAATAATACATGATCATAGAGTCCAGATGAAATTTTTAACTGGACTAATCTTATATTATGATTTTAAAGGTAATGAGTTGTATAAATGAAACTTCTAACAGGTAGATCCAATGTGTAATGGATATAATATAGTGAGAGGGGTAACATTGGTGAAATTGAAGTTCTTTTCTACAGTAGGTGATGACGGAAATTATTGAACACATGGTAATACATGAATGTTGCATGAGAATAATTATACTAAAGTGAAAATTAATCAAATACCATTCACTAAACATTATTAAAAACATACATTAAAGTGTTTATAAAAGTCACTTTTTATATGAGATATGAGAAAATTGGTATTTTGTGAATGTTCTTCAGTTTAATTAAATTACAAAATATTCTATCTCATTATTTATATTTTTATTTATAAATCACCGAAAAGAGATCATGGAGTCTAGAATTTATAACCCAACTGTTCTTTTCTATCATTATATCTCTATTATTTCTTAATTTACTTACTCTACAACATGGAAGTTGAGGTGTTTATTTATAGGAAAATGAATATAGATCACCCAAATGAATTTTGGAATTGCCTTCTTGTCATTTTATAGTGTTCTAACATAGCATTCACTGAGGAATTATCTTATACATGACATGGGTGTGCACTCATCCTTCACTAGGTCATCCAATTTTCCTTTAATAGAATGTGAATTTAGCCTTCATTAGGATCAACACTCACATTTGAGTAGGAAACATTAATTCACATATATTTTAAATTCATTAAATATAACATCAAACAACAAACAATTGTACTAGAAAATTTATTTATTTTAAATTAATCATCATCATTGGATCTATTCTAGATAAAATGACTAAATTATAATGATTAAAAAGGAATGAGTACGTACTGTATGATTTTTAAAACAGTGTTAAGTGAATTGTTTCCAAAATTTAACATGGCTTAACATATTTGGATCCCTCATAGGAAAGATATGTGTTGAGAGTTCCACCATAGGATTTTATTCAAAATCCATGGTTATAGAAACCCACGAAAATAAAGAGAAGTCATACATTGGTGGATTTATTTTATAACAACCAACAAGAAATATAAAAAATAATATTATGAATTTAATTTGATCTTGGCATCATTATAAAAAAATAACTACACTATATAATAATGGATTGTGGAAAACAAAAAAAATAATGTTACATGTAATGATAACATTTGATAGGTGACAAAAAATAAATATGACAAATAACTATACAAAGGAAACACAATCTACACATAGAATAGATATTTTATAAGACGCAACACTATACATTGTATTCGATGGACTTTTGGGGATGAAAATATAATATTAGTTTCCACCGATGAGTACCATCATGATTCACCAAGATTATACTCCACATAAATAACTATATATCTAGAATCCCCAACACCATCATCAAAATTTGCATCATTTACAAAGACAAAAAATTTGTTGGAATATATTTTAGGAAATTGTGAGTATAAATATAACCATTAAGAAAACATGATATTTAAATCATAAGATTATAATAATAAGTCGACCCAACAACTCTATATGAGAATGTAACTATGAAAGTATTATGAAATTATAAACAATAAATGATTTATCAGAATGAATCTTTGGAACATGGGGGGTTACTATAAACTATAACTCAACTTATTTATATGTTAAATCACACAATAAATGTATGCAAGGAAATATAAGTGGTTGTAAAACCAAATTTGTTCCATGTTTATATCACCACTTTATGTCAAAAAAACTGATTATCACGGGTATATAGATAATACTCAAAACACTAAAATTAAACACATCAGAGCTCATCCATATATTATTTCATAGATATTATAAATACCAAAAAATATGAGGAATCCACAACTTGGGAGCCACTGAAAATGTTCTCCCTGATATGTTGGCTGCAATAACCTCAAGCACATCTCCCCAAACGAGAAACACTATCAACTAGCAGTGATGAACATTTTAATGTGTCAGTGGGAGAAACTATGACCTCATAGGTAATAGGTAATACAATGTGTAATAAATGAATTTTATAAAAAATAAAAGATGAATATAAATAAAAAAAACTACAATAGAAGAAAATAATAATCCCCACTAAATAAACTAAATATTTGGATGCGGATAAAGAAAACATGATAAAAATGATAGCAGGATATGATGTGTTTACAGAAGTAAAATTACAGAAAACAAAAATACAAATTTTTTATCAAAACTATAATTAAATGAAAGTTACTGAAACAACTACATCTCAAGAAAAGGATAAATTATCTACAATCAATCCCCATTCTATGTATTAAGAAATACTCATGAATCAGAAGCATCACACTTCCCTAAATCTATACCCCCTATCCCAAAATCGGCATAGGTACCTAATGGTTCCCTAGTAGGGTGTGGGATATAATATCAGTAGGATGGGACCCATAGTTTCTAAACATCTCTATTTCATTCTGTATACAAAATTAGTGTTCCAATATATTATAATGTAACAAATTACATAATAAAAATAAAAACAAGTATAACTTGTCTTGGTTCTCAATGGCACTTGTCCCATACCACCTACTTCGGCCTATTCTAAAAATATAAATAAGGTACATATATAAATCATGAGGTTTATATATATAATTCGATATAAAAGAAGAAGTTAAAAATGGAACATACCCTTATGCTTGTGATTTAGATTGATGTCTAATTTATGTGTTAAAAAGTGTGCTTAAGACACCAAAATTGTGTCACAATTGAAAAGGAACCCAAAATAGTGTCAATAAAGACCTTCCACACATTAAATTTATTATTATATGAATGTTCGGATTTAGGGTCCATGTCCATATTGATGTTATCTCTATGGTATATCCTTCAATTTGACCTATACACGTGAGCCCATCCAAGGAAATCTTCTAAAAGGCCATGTATTGCTCGAGGCATGGTTTACCATGAATATGCCTTGAGTATCATACATAAGGGGTCGATTATCACATGAGTCTTAGCATAGGAACTTTTCCAATAGGTATATACTTGATTGTCCCTTCTAAAACTGGCATTACTCATAAGTATATAAAAATATCAAGGAATCCCCCATCGGTAGAAACCTAAGACATCACCTTCCCGACACGTAGTGTGGTATTCAATTAGTAATAGAGTGTCCATGTGTGGGTCCTTAATAAATAACCCATGTTCCCTAACAACACTAAATTTAATTAGATATTAAATAATAATATTTTATAGAGAATTAATTGTTAATTGAAAGAAAACAATTTATGTTACTATGATCCATGTACTTCTTTATCATTCAAGATAAAATGTCACAGAAAAACACTTTATCATTAAAAGTATAAAAAAATCAATTTTGTCTTTTATAATATCATATCTGGGTATTCATTTTAACATGGAAATATATAGGCACATATAGTCCTTCAAGAACCCCAAATTTCATGGTTCATAGCTATCCTAAATGAATTTTATGATATAAAACTCAACGAAAGATTGTTCATGCAACATGTACAATTAATAAATTAATTATTTGAGGATGACATAATTTATACCGATTATGTCACCACACTGAATGATGTGTCAAATGATGTTTCAAAAATTTAAATTAGATGATTCACCTCATACAAGGTTGCAATAGTCTGGAAATTATATATGTTAAAATGAAAGTGAGTAAAAATGATTATCGCTGGTAGGCATTGACGAGCGTCACAAATGTGCGATGTAAAAGACACAATGAAATAGTAAGAAACAAAGTAGAAATCCTACATAATAATCGAAGTGGATCCAATTATCATTTAGAACCTAGGAATTGACCTAAAACGGATGAAATGGGATGATTTCAAAAAACCCCATTTTTTGGTAAAAACCATCCACGACAGATTGCATGATGGAGAGTGGATGGAATCCAACGATTCAATGTGTGTGACGTTAGCCTTACCTTGAGATTCATAAGGAATCAAATGAATATGCAAATGGACAAGGGATGGAGTTGCAGAGGGATTTTGAAGGAAGAGGAGGAGGAGGCACCCCACCTAGCAGGAGATTCGACGCACCAACAGGAGAGGGAGGAGATGATGAGGTAAATAAAAAAAGGAAAAAAATAAAAAAATTGGGAGGAAAAAAACAAAAAAAGTAAAAAAGTAAATTAAATGAACTAAAAAAATAAATATAAAAAGGGTGGGAGAAAGGAAAATAATTAATAATATGGTTTAACCTATTTTAATTATTTCCACTCATCTCCAACAACTTTTATTATATTATTTATTTTTATCTCATTTCATTTTATTTTTATTGAATTAAAATTATTTTTATTCACTTTTAATCCCTTTTAAACTATTTTCACCCAAATGATGTGCTAGGGTTTCGATGTAATATTTTACAAAAAAACACTTAAAAATTTTAAAATAAATTTAATTTCTTCCTGGAACCTTCCCCAGGGTTCATAGGCATGCACCCTATGTAACTTTAATGATTTGGGTGAAAAATTAAATGATCATTACCTTGATTAATGTTGGGACATTACAACCTCCCCTCCTTAAGACAACGCTTCCTCGAGATTCTCTTATGTGGGTAGTGGAACGTTGTTTAAGAAAAGTTAACGCCATGGTGAAGGTACATCAGTCTCCTACTACTAGGAATTGTCTGGAATGCAACTGTGTTTCTATAACAATTGTACGAGAGCAACTAACCTCCCATAAGGAACCATCATTCTACGATCAATGATATGAATGAGACGCTCCTAAAAGGATGCATCTACCTCAAGCTTGATGTCATTAGGGTCAAAAGAATGAGATGAGTTTGAATGATATAATTGAAGAGAAGATACATGAAATTCATCATGAATGGGATGGCTCTATTGAGGTAATAGTAACTGATATTATACTAGCCCATATCACTCCACTATGTCAAAAAAACCATTATATCATATTGATAACTTCCCATGTCTTATAATCCACCTTTAACCAAACATGGAGAAACACACCAAAACTCTCGATGTCCCACCTCGAACTCCAAAGGACTACAATAACGATTGGTATAAATTTTCTGTCTAGACATAGCTGAATTCATAAAATTTTGAATCAACTAAACTTGCATAGAAGATTCCGGAATGAGATGAGTACTAAATAGAGTTGCATCATCTTCTTTGAGCTACCATAAAGTTTAATGGCACATGCTACCATAGAGGGTATCATACGAATCAATTTGAATTGTCTCATGGATTTTGTTATAATATATGAAATCAAAAAGAGGATTATATTTCTCCTAGGAACCTATGAAATTAAGGATACATTCAACAAGCATATCCTCTGACACTCATATGGTTCACTAAGACTTCCCATTTATTAGTGGTTGATATGAAATGCTCAATAGTACATGTGAACCAATTATTATTTGATACCCTTTATAGAACATTGAAGTAAATCATGTTTCTCTCTCCGAGAAAATTGTATGGGGTACTCCATAAAGTCTCACTATATCCCATATATACAACCTTCCTGACTCATCAATTTAAAAGGACTCCATTATTGGTAGGAAGTGATCATATTTGGTCAAAATATTTACAATCACTATTGTTGCATCTCTAACACATGAAAATCTTCGAAATCCTATAATGAAATACAAAGTGTTTCCATACCATTTGAAATTTTTATTGTATAGATATTGTAGAAGTTTAACATGTCGATGGTGCTCTGCATTCGCCTACTGACAGGTTGACTATAGAGTGATGAATTTCACCATATTCTTCTTTATACCCATCCACATGTACTGAAACACACGACTCTATACATCTCGGTAGGTGTATGATGAAATTCCCTAAATAGAGGTATGATATTCCTTCATTAACTCTTCTCTAATATCAAAAGGTACCCATAAATGACCGTCGTATTGTAGAGTTTCTCGACTATCAATAACACAACCCGGAGGAAGATTCTATCCATTGACAGATTCTAGAAAAATGAGACCCAATGGATCGGGTAATAGAGGCATGGTGAATCACTCCAGATGAGAAGAAATCGCTACAAGATCTGTTAGAAATGGATGTTTAGAGTGTTCCATAACCACCGGATGCAACTTAAAAAACAAATCAATCATTTTCCAGACACTAATGGATGCCTGGATGGCTTGTGTTTGTGTTTTGGACCTTAAAGAAACAACCACTACATTAAAATTACAATGGGTATAATCAATATCCAAATCAAGCTACTGTAGGTATTCAACCCAACTATGATGCCTTAAATACAAGTCTCCTTGTGTGGAGATATACTTCAAGATTTTTTGATATGTGTAAACAATGAACCTATCACCCAACAAGTAGTATATACAACAACATAAAACATAAACCATATATTCTCACTCAAGGTCATTGTAGGATATTTCTGCTCATGATATCTCATTTAGTGCGATCCATAAGCCACGACTTGATCACCCTACATCAAATCTATACCCATTCTGATTCATAAAGTATAACAGTAAACCATAAATCTTCTAATTTGATCAGAAATAATCTTTATTGGATCTATTTTTATAAATACATTTAACTCGAGAGAATATATATCACAAGATTCTGACCAGATGAATTGTACACCCTTCTTAAATAGGGTTGTAAGAGGCCCTGCTATGCTGGAGAAATCCTAGATGAATTGTGTGTATTATCCAAAAATCTATAAGAATCTACATATGTAAAAAAACATTGTTGGGTTTTTCTATTGAAATAAATATTCTTATCTTCTATGGGAAAACTGATATGCCTACCTCAGATATAATAGGACCTAATAAGTGGACAATATCAATTCAGAAGTGGAATTTATATGGATTTTTATATTGGTGGGTCTCTCACTTTGTACTAATCGTGATCTCAAAATGGGTTTCACGGACATTTTTGGGGAGTAAAAACAAAAATATTTCATCAAAAAACCCACTATAATGGAATTAATGGATGGGTGAAAATACCAAGATAATTATATAAATAAAGTCCTACGATGCATTCACAAGGATGAATGTAATTATTAGAAACTTGTACAAGTTGTACCTGTAGAAAAATAACATACGTGATATATTATATGGTCGAAAATTATCATGGGGATATCCTTACATCAAATAAATGTTTGATAAAATAGTTTCTCCTTATATTTGGTCAATGTGGTCCTTTATAAGAGGAAAAGGATGTTGGTTATTTACCATAAGAAAGTTGAGTTGACGATAGTCCACAAAAAATATGACGGTACCATATTTTTTCATTGTGACTAGAACTGTTTAACCCCATAGTGATGTTCTAGGTCTTCAGAAACTCTTATCCTAGAGGTATTCAACCCGATTTTTGAGTTCATGTAGCTTTGTAGGTAACATCTTATATGTAGGAATAGATACTAGGACACTCCTTGAACTATATTAATAGTGAAGTCCACTTAGCTCATTGGAGGTATGCTAGAGAAGTTTCTTGAGAAGACATCCCTAAAAAAATACAAAATGTGAGGTAATTCCAGAAGTCGCATTCTCTGATCACTCTTGAAGATAATTTCTAACTGAGTTGCCACTCTTTCCTGTCCTACACGTTTACATCCATCTGGATCTTCCTGCATATCTCATTCCCCTCTATACAGATATGTATCACACTCATGGGATGTTAAGGTTACCCTATGGTGATATAAATCTACAATGTCATGATAAGTAGTGATCCTATTAATTCCAAGAATGACATTGATCCCATACATATCAAGGATGTAAAAATTATAAAATGAATGTTTCACACCTTTCTTAAGGGGGTACTCTTTGCACATCCATTTTACCTCTATCCTGAACCCCATCAGAGGGTCTAGAGAAATGATTCCCCAATTTTATACAATAGTAAAACCATGGATTTGAACAATATCAACATTTAAAAATGAGTGTGATGCACTAGTAAGAAAAAAGGAAGAAACTAATGTAGTGGCCACCTGAATTGTAACACTAACAAGAGATGGTCCTACACTCTACTATTATGGTGTTTGTTACACTGATTATATATGTCATAAACCCTATACCTAAGATACTACCTAAATAGACTTATAATTTCCAATATACTAACACTAATCATTTGGAGGATGATTTCTTGGACCATGGCCTCCACCATTACGTTATCATGTTCGGTATTTGAAAAACAAACTTCTAGCCTTATTCGGAGTCATAGATCCCATACATGATAGTGGTTCTAGTATGGATCCTCTTCTATTGGATGTTGTTGAGAAATAATAGACAAAACACTAAATATGACCTATCATTCATCAAACTCAACACTCCATCAAGTATCACATACACTGCTGCTTTTATAGGAAACTTTTCACACTGATTACATATGACTGAACTTCTAAAAAAAATTCATTGATGGGATTTTACAAAAAATATAGTTTCAAAATGATGTATCTTATTTTTGTAAGAACCGTTAACCTATCTCGAGAATTGAACCACCATGGAACAAATTTTTATCTTCCCTGACATTTTGTTCCATAATGAGGGACTAATTCACAAAATCTATAACTACTCTCAAATAGAAGATATTCACCTATGAGAAGATGTCATATTTGAGTCAATCCTCAAAGTGTTTCAAATTTTTCTTGTGTGTGAAAAGTCGGAGAAGGAGAAAAACACCAATTCTCAATGAAGAGAATATAATACTCTAAAACAATCATATTACTATGATGAAGATTTAATGATTCCAGATCATGATCATCTCCCAGAGTATACGGATAGAACTAATCATGGAAAGCTATCTGGAAGTCTTCGCAAAGAATATATCTTGTCTTCTCTTCAAAATAAAAGACATCAAAAAATTCTTTTTAGATTCACAAAGAATAGATAGTACAAGTTAGACCCTAATCTTTAGAATCATCTCTAGATGGTCGAAGATAGACTTCATAGTTTCTATCCATGACTCCACTACATGAGGACATCCACTCCTCGAGAAGTTAGTATGGTGACACTCCAAATTGTCCCATTTATGTTATACAAAGGATGAGGAAGGTATTGGAATATTATGAACTGATTTAATAAACCTGACGATATTATCCCTGAAATGAGGGTCAAGGCCCAACAAAATATCCAGTAGGATGTGGTAGCACAAGAGGAAGAACATGTGGGATTACAAGAAAAACAAAATCAGGCCCTACAAGGGGCACTTCTAGTGATTCAAAACCCACCATCTCTGGAATGTTCTCATCACTGCTCTCCTGAGGTATGATGAAATGATTTCACAATGAAATTGGTATAAAATATACAAAAACACACCTTTAAACATAATATCAAAGATGGCATGGAAAACATAATAATGTTGCAATAAAAAGGGTAGGTACATAGTCATCCATTAAGAACTAGGCAAATGGTGGCCTTCTCCAAGAGATATTTCTATATAAGGAATAGAAAACAAAGAAGGATTACTAAAATTATGCCTACCTACCATTTCCCATGTAAAGTGAAGTTATCATCTAACATAGTGTGAAAACATTATGTTTTACAAATAGGGGATTAAAATTTTTAAAACTATTCACAACAATAATATGGTACATTCCAAATTCAAATGTCATATAATCCTATATTACACCAAAAGTAATTAAAAAATAAAAAAACCACATCTAATACCATTTTTTATCATCTGTGACCCGAGAGCCACTAGAAAGGTGATCTAAGTTGGGTTGTCCACATAAACTCAATCACATCTCCCCGAATGATAGAGGCCACTGACTAGTAGTGAGGGCCTATTTACTGTTTCCATGGAAAATACTTTGAAATCATAGGATATAAGTTACACACAGTGGATGAAAAAAGAGTTATAACAAGTATTAGAAGAATCAAAGAATTAAATTGAAGCCGAAGAAAATAATAATCCCAACTGAATAAATGAAAAGTGTGAAAGATGAAAAATAAAACAAGATACGCAATGATGTAATACTATGATGTTTTTACCAATTTTAAAGTATAGAAAATAGGAATTGAAGAAAGAAATTAAAGCTATAATTAAACAAAAAAACGTGAAAACATCAATATCATGATAAAAGGCTCAATATATCACCATCAATATCCATTCCATGCAGCAAGAAACACTGATGCATCGCAATCAGCACACATCCCTTTATCCACATCAGCAATCATAAAGTCTACTCGGGTTCCAAATAGTGCTTTAGATGAGTGTGAGATATAATTCAAGTAGGGCATAACTCACGGTGTCCACATCATTACATTTCTTAATGTAAACAAATGTAGTTTTCCAGTACATGAAAAATATATGTAATTAAAAAATCAATATAAAGACAAGTATATCTTGGTCTGGTTTCTCAATGACACTCGTCCCATACCACGTGAATTGTCCTAATTGAGAAATATGAATAAGGTACCAATATAAAATAGGAAATATATATATAATATTATATAATAATAGAAGGCAGGAAAAAAAGATCATACTCTCAAGCATTTTATATAGCTTTTGATCTAATATATGTGTCAACAATGTGTGATTCGAGACACCAGAAAGGTATCACAATTGTTAATTAACCCAATCTAGCATCATTAAAACCCCTCCACACATTATCATTATTATTATTTTTATTTTTATAGTAGTATTTTGATCATGTCCCATAGGAAGTTCTATGGTATTTCCTTAAATTTATCAAATACCACCAATACCATCCATGGAAATCATCTAAAAGACAATGTATCGCTCATTTCATGGTTTACCATGAGTTTTTCATGAGTATCGCACATAAGGGGTCGAGTATCACTTGAGGGATTACGTAAACACTTTTCTAAATGTGTCCATCAACAAGTGTAACTTTGGGAACCAATATTAGTCATAAGTATATAGAAATTTTTAGAAAGCCCTCATCTGGTATAGCATAAGACATTAACTTCCCAGCTTATATTCTGGTAATAAATCAAGAGTGGAGATTCTGGGTGCAGGTCCATAATACAAAACCCATGTTCTCTCACTACCCTAAATTTAATTACATATTACATAAGTATATATCCCATCATTTGAATTTATAAATTAAACCATATAATTAATGTAACTAAGAGAGACATACTTCTTGATCATTCAATCCAAACAGTCATAACCAAAACACTTTATCAGTGAATGTAGAAATAATGATGTCATCTATATTATAATAGAAATGCACAATATGTATTTTGGCAAGGAATACATTAGGAACAAACTGACCAAAAAAGGACCAAATTTTATGGTTAATAGTTATCCTAAATAATTTATTTTATTCAAAACATTAACAAAAGGGGATCGTCTAGCACATGTAATTAATAAATTTATTATTTAAGACCAAATGAATTTATACTGATTATTTCAGCACACCAAAATGGGTTTCCTATGTTGTATAATCAATTTATACAATCTTATTCACTTAATATTTTTTCAATAGTCACGAAAATACACATAATTAAATTAAATTCTGTAAAAGGGAGTATCATCAGTAGGAACCAATGAGAGGAAAATATGTGAAATATAAAAGACACAACGAAATGATGGTAATGAGAGTATATTACCTACTTTTTAATTGTAATGGTTCCTACACTTGGAAGAAACCATTGATTTGACCTAAAACGATATAAATTAAAAGATTTTATGAAAACCACAATTTTGGGTGAAAACAGTTTATTGATGATTCCATAGACGATTCTATATGGAATCCTAATATTCATGTTTTGTGATGTTATCCCTTCTTAGAGATTCACAATTCATCAAATTACATTAGAAAGAAAAAATAGATTGAGGAGTTTCATGCTTCTGAATGAGGAGGGGGAGGCGCACTACCTTGTAGGGGGCAAGACGCACCAAGTGGAGAGGGAGGAGTAGAAGATAGAAAGAAAAAAAATGTGAAAATAGAAAGAGAATGTATAGGGAAAAAAGAACGGTAAAATAAAGGAAAAAAGAAAAAAAATAAAAAACATAAAAAAATATAGGGAGAAATGAAAATAATTAATAAAATGGTTAAAACCATTTTAAATATTTTCACTCTTCTCCTACCACTTTTATTCTATCATAAATTTTTATATCATTTTCATTTATTATTTTTTTCTTAAAATTATTTTTGTTCTTTTATAACCCCTCTATGATTATTTTTAACATGAGTGTTCCATTGTGACGTGAAGTAATATTATACATATAAAAAATTCAATTATTTAAATAATTTTAGTAGATGAAAGGGACCCACAACCGGGTGTGCAGGTGTGTTCACTAGGTCAAATTAAGGATTTGGACAAAAAAAATAATTTGGTATGTACCATGCTTAAATCTGGGATCTTACAACATCTCAACATGTTCAGTGCCATAAAATCCTTACTTCACAACTCCGGAATAATGAAGTGGGACTAAGATGGGTTTGAGAAATTTGCATCCATCTACCCAACTCATATCTATATATGATTAACATTTTAAAGTATCATAGGGATAACTATTTTTATATAGAACCTACAAACCCAAACTATACCCCATCTATCTCTTTAACATCACCCTATAGTGGAAACAATGCTGAGGGACCAAAACATTCTTGGAAAACACTTCCATTTAGAGGGTTACTTACCTCTATGATGGTCTCGTTCCCCACCATATGAAATTTTCATGATCCATATGGGTTACATAATTCATTTTTGGGGAACTCGTTCCCATTAAAAATTAGATGATTAAATTATAAACTATAAACATAGAGGCCATACACCCCATAGTCAATATATTACAAATAGGGATTTAATAACATCTTCAATTTATAATCACCCACTTCACTATTAATCATATCTATATACATATGAAATAAAATTTCCTGAAAACCACAAATATAAACCTCTAATGTTGAATAAATACATAGCATCACATTTTATATTGAAAAAATCATAGAATGGAGTACTATTACATCAAAAACTGAAAACTATGTGGAATGATACAAGGATTAATGGAAACATCTCAATATATGGTTTTTCCCAATAGGGTTAAAGACAAGTATGACACTATGGGAATACGGTTATGTGCATCCACCTGCCAAATCGTGTGGATACAATATACTTGGAATGTTATATGGGGGTATATAATGTGTATTGTTTTTCTATACATTCAACATGTATTGTAGGTACACATAGGCATGTCATTTAGAGGTATTTGAGATGGATCATGGAATAAGGTGGGTGTTTTTACCTATGTAGATCAACATTTTTTATGGTACACATCAGGTCTAGGGAAAACATATATCTTGTATGTGGTCATATACATGGATTTGGAGTATATAATGATAGAAGGCATTTGATTATTGTAAATTTGAATGTAGTGAATATTGTGATAAATGTCATGTACCAATAGGTCAAATGATATGTGATATTTATAAAAAATCATAATCTTAGCACTCTTGAGTATGAATCACATTGTAAAATTATCAGAGGGGTTATCGTAGCTTGTTGATTAATTATGTCTCTTTCACTATAAATAGTTATATGAATGGAATGAAAACTAATACTACACATACTTTTTTCAAATAAGTCCCACACCTAGAACATCACTTTCAATCTATGAACACACTTCTCACCTCTAAATTAGTCTATTTCCAATGAAATATCCATAATGAATCCTCATATCCTCCCTTGAATTCAACAACGCCTCCATTAATAATTATTTTTACCATCTATTAATGTTTTACATCGATTAATTTGAACTCATATCATAGATCCCCATTTTTTGTTTCATTATATACTCATGATAGAACACTGTTGTGATGTATAGAGGGGAATATGGATAGAGAATGGTGGTCAGTGGGAAGCCTAAACAATAATTTAAGTGTTCACCACTAAGTTTATTACTGAATGTATGAAAATGGAAATCAAAATAATAATACATTATTATTTATTCCACCACATTTGACATTTCATATTCATTCATTTTCAGTCGCCATTAATAATCATACAATATTCAAAATCCTACATAGTAAATAGTAATAATATTGGTATTATTGTTATTTTAAAAAATGATGTTTAATCTATCATTAATAAAAAAATCCATTAGATTAAACAATAGAAATATCTTTAGACATGAATAATATATATCTATATATGAAAGAAAATGTAAACTTCCTTTCAAATTTAATTACATTATATAACTTCATGAACAACAAAGAATGTTCATGTTAGTAAATATTATAGTAATAATAATTATTATTATTATTCTCAATGACATTTATCTTGTAAAATAATTAAACATAAAATCTAGATATTTCATTTGAAAAAAAAATCACCTTATTCATTATAATCATTTTAATTGAATACCACATCTAAAATCAATAAAATAATCATGTCTCAATGTCATATAATTTTTTTTATAAAAATAAATATTTTATTAAAATAATAAAATAAATTGAAATTATATTATTATTTTTTAAATTCCAATATCTTATTACAACTATGAAAATTTTCAGTAAGATGACCTAATATTCACTAGCTTATATTTTATATCCATCATATATTTTAAATATTATATGTGAAAAATTAATGCATTTTCCTAAAACCCAAAGATTTAATGTCTTATAAAATTAGCTATATAAATGTATTATTATATATAATTTCTTTAACATTTACCACAAATGTACCCACACATGTCTTTCGTGTAGACATACTCATGAATGTACTTCACTGTGGAAATGGAAAATGTAGTTAGTGAGCTCCAACACTCAGTATGTGAAATAAACACAACCATAAGTTATAATGATTTATATCATAATAATTTATGAAAGAACGAACATTAGATAAATGTAGTACTAAAAACATCATTGAATAATAGGTTTTATCATAATCATTGATTTAGGACCTATACACTTAAAATGTCATACATATACCATTCCATAATGAAATAATGTTGTGAGAAAATAATCATGATCAATTGATAATAATATAGGAATGGTTTATAATAATGCAATGTGGTACAATAATAAAGTTTGAAATTCATCAATCTTGAACAAATATAATATAAATTTGGTTCATGTATACAGTCCTAAACATTAAATCATGTCCATTCATTGAATTTTAATCACATAGAAATGAAAATTGTTACACAACTAAATTAGGGAACTATTAATCAGGTCAATTCATAGTTTTATGAACTATCCTAAATGTAATCAGGTTCATGAATAACATAATTTTATAATAAGATATAAATATTTAACTAATAAATTGAAGGGTTATATCAAATACTACTATTATATACAAACAATAAAAACGTGTGATCTATGAAGTTAATGATACATTTATGATGAAGACCTCATAGATATAACAATTGTTACATAAAATTTAAATCTGTTTCACATAAAAGGACAACACGAATTATATCAGATGATTAAAAAATTTAGTTATATATAATAAAAAAAGTATATATTAAGGGAATTTTGAGTGTCATTTATGAAAAATAACTCCATATGATAGATATAATTTATATATAAATAGTAAAATGGGAGAACAACATTTGAAAAATTTCATTAATCGTTTTTAATGTTTTCATAAAAAGAATATATCAAATCACATTGAAAAATAAATTTCAAAAGTTCACATGAATAATCATGAAAATTTATTTTAAAATAATATAAAATAATAGAAACGTTAGTTTAAATTGAGTCTATGTAAATAAATTTGGAGTGGATGAAATTAATTATAAATATGTAAAAAATAATTTTTTAATAAATTTATTTATTTTTTGAGAAAACTCAAATTGATGAAAGATTTATTAAATTAAATTTTCAAAATTTATATAAGGAAATATGAATTATATGTAAGGAAATATATATATTAATATTTTAAACTAATAAATTAAATAATTTTTTGTATTAATTAATGTGGACTTGGAAGAGAATAAGCTAATTTTGGAGTAAAAAAATTATTCTTAACATTTTCATGTTTTTATGAAGAATGAATTCCATAATAGAATAGGATTATAAAATTAAAATATAATGTTAATATATATAAAGAAAAGATACTATATGATATAAATATTTGAAATATTATAACATAATTATATGGACATTTTCAAAAAAGAATAATTATCGCATAATGAAATGGAAGTTCTGTTACCTTAGATTCATGCATGGTTAGACATCCTCAAACATATTTAATAATGTAGTAAGGATTACTATTCATATATATTAAAAAATAATCATATTATATTAATTTATACAGTTCACTTATATATTTTATTATTATCTAATAATTAATCATTATCTGTGGACATTAATATTTGTGTGTTAATTATTCAATTCATTTTGTGAAGGATTCAATATGTCAGTTCTAGTCCTTGATCTTTGATCATGTGTTCATAAAAAAAATGTAATAGGAGGTCACATAGGTTTGTTTTATATATTTTTCATGTAAAATAGTAATTTTATGGATGTTATGGAAATGGTTTGTATGGATCAATTAAAATCTCATTTTGGTGATTTTAAATATATTAAAATGAAATGATTTTTTAATGAATATGTTTTGAAATGTTTACATTAAAGAGTTATGAAAACATTTTATGTTTGTAATTATTTTATAATCTTACCAATATTATGTTTTTACTAATGGGCCTTTTTATAAAATTTATATCATTATTTTTGTGGGTTGTATAACTAACCCAAACAATAACATCTTATGGTGACTGAATTAGTAAGAAAATTTTGTTGTATAAATTTAACATCAGATTTAGAGACGCCTAATGATTATAAAACATGTTTTTAATGTGATAAAAATAATTTTAAGATCATATGGAAGATAGAAATATAAAGAATTATTATAAATATGATAACACTTCTTTTAAAGGCTTGAGACTTATCTTAAAGATATTATTCAAAATGAAGGATTTGGGATCATTCTGGTGACCTGAGGATACCAAAATTGAGGTAGAAATTTTGAATATAATATTTTCATATAAATTAAATTGTAACAAAGGTATTAGTGTGATATGAATTTCGTATATTAGTGATCCTTTTATAGGTGTTTTTGAGTGACATTTTAACATATAATCATTCTTTAATGGATATAGAATGTAATTTCTCAAGGTATGTAAAGCCAAAGTGGAAAAATAAATGAGATAAGATTAGAAGATGTCAAAACATCCCCTATACACACATTTATATAAAATTTCTTATGATATTTAAGGGCATTAAACCATAATTTAGATATTTTACCTCATATACCGAGATTAATTGAACATAATATTCTACCTTAGAAACTTATATTTATGAAATAAGAAAATATGGATTTATTTTATAGATTTATCTTTTTTAATTAAAATGTAAAAAATATTTTATTAGATTAAATTATAAATGGTGAATATTTTACTTCTAATATAATAACACCTAACACAGAAATTATTTTTCTACAAAAATGTATTTATAAGTATCATAATGAATTTATTATTATTCCTGGACATTTAATACACAATAGTTAAATTTTAATTTATTTAATTATATATATCATCAATCAAATTTATTAAAATATTTCTAGAGAAGTCTTTAATATAATATAATGAGATAAAAATACAGTAATTACCTAATAAAAATACATAAAAGTAATTTTTTTTACATTAAATTATTTATTTCCTAATTTTTTATAATTTAATATTTATCATAAAAAATTTATCAACAGTTTATCAGCACATTTATATAAAAAATACCATTTATTATATAATTAAATTCATTATTTAAATTTAAAATTTTCAAAAATGGAAAATATATAAAAATATAGTCAATAATGTGAAAATATATATCATATATTTCCTGCAATTTTATATCATCTTATATACTACATAAAAAGATATCAGGTTTCTACATAAGAACTTAGGATTATATAAAAAATTGTAGTTGTATTTGGTTGTTCATTGAATAGAGATCGCAAAGTGATTTCTAAGATATTGAAATTCTCCAAGATAAGATTTCTCTCATGCCATACATATTTACATATTACTTGAAATTATTCTATGGAAAACCTAAGTGATTAAAAAATATTTACTATATTGAAATACTAAGTCTCATAAGGAATACATCTACTAATTAATGTAATTGATATTACATTATTTATAGATTTCGTAACACATTTAATTTTATTTACACCATTCCATTAAGAGGATATGCTATAATGATATCATCTTAGTCAAATACCAGTAATTAATTTTCCTTGGTCAAATGATGGTGTCAATGGTCATAAAATCCCATGGTAAAATAATTCCATTGCCCATTAAATCCCAACAACATTATATATAATGTTTATATTACATCCCTATATATGTCATTTCACCCAATATCACTCATTTCATTCTATCAAAACATTTATTAAAGATATTTATCATATTCTTATTTTTTTGTTAATCAATTATTATTAGTGGAATGATCCTCAATGAAGTTGAAGATGAGATATATTTAAATCATTATGTATTTTTATCTTTTGATTTTATTCCATTTCAATTTTTCCAATTATGAATCATTTATCTACCATGTAATTTTTATAAATTGTTTAATTCTTCACATTATATAAATAAATCAATGTAAATTTTTTTTCTATGTTTCTTGTATGAAATTATTTCACATCTTTATAGGTGGAATATGGAATAATAAGATTGGATCATTGAATTCTATGATCATTAAAGTAATTTCACCATCGATATTTCATTACATAAATGAATAAAATGATGATACATTTCTCTCATTACATCTTAATCTTCCCACATATATTCTATAGACATTTTATTTAACCAAAGAACATTGATTAAGTGGGTACTCTTGTTTTGAAACACATTATCTCTTAAATTCTAGCTCATTTTCAGTTATTCCTTATTAGAGAGGTCATGTTCGAATTGAACATATGGTGAGTCATGTACATTTTATGGATCACATATTTACATTATCATAAGTGAGACATGAAACACTTCATGAACCTATGGGAGGTATATAGGGTGTTGTAACAGATAATCCACTATCTATACATAATTGATAATCTTGAATGGAATGATATATCAAGGGTTTTGTTTTCATTATTCCCAAATCCAATAACCCTCGTCTATTGTGATATTTTATGAAATAATTTTTCTCTTATTTAAATATCTAATTATAAATGATTATTAAAAACACATATTTTATACTGTATTTTATTTTATTTTTTATTATTATGAATATATTGAACAATATCCATCATTTCATGAACATGATTAGGTTCTAAGAACAACCTACCTTTAAATTCATTCTAATATGGTGGATTATTATATCTTTTCCAATATAAGTCTTCATTTTTTCCCATTTATATTTTATATTGTAAAATTTACTTATATTATAATGAAACTAAAGGAATATATTTATACTAAACACCATTTAAATCCATTATTCATTATCTCAAAATATATTCTCAGTTTTGAATGGTCCATTAAAACTTAACAATGTTTTTTGTATGATAAGAATAGATAAATCCCTTCTTTATATATATTTTTATTGAAAAAAATATCTAGAACATCTATTAAAACCAAATATATTGAACAAATAATATTGAGATAATTACTTCATAAAACATTTCCACATAAATTTTGTAAAAATTAAAAAATTTACTAATTCCAAGAAACACTAAAATAGAAAGGAAATGTATATAATTCTAAAGTTGATCTACCATAAATCAAAAAAAATTATATTTTTTATTGGTCTTAGTAAAATCTACATTGAAAACTATTGTGATGTTCTCCCCTTTCCACACTGGTATAGGTAATGGTTACGTGACCGCATTATCGTTTTGAAATTCAACCATTATTTGATAGAATATCATTAATATGGATATATACTCTAAAATCTACCACTCCATGTTTTCCTACTTAATATATTATTTATGATCAATTTACATATTTTTTATTTAAATGATATAAAGAGAGTATCGGGATAAGTACATCATTTAACATCTCCCTCTTCATTTTTTGTAATGATGGGATGAATATTATTTTTAAAAATATTATAATTCATTCATTTTAAAAGAAAAACTCTATAATATTCCATAAATTCTTCTATGGTTTAATAACCCCTCCATTTCTTACTTTTTGATCACCATATGGATGGATGGCTGATGACCCATTTGGAAACGATATGATTTCTACCATCCATTTATGATCATTAGGTATATCCTTTGCATATATATGAGTAAATAATCTCATTCAATCATCATCATATATAGAGTAACATGATCATTCATGCTCAAATAATCTACCCCAACGATTACTTCCCCATGATAGAAATGAATTGATTAGTCATAGTCTCTAATTAAATCTAACCATCACCTTTGGTGAATGATCATCAAATTTTATATTAATATATGATCTAATCTCTTATAATGAGTATATATATCACAATTATCTACATCAAGAGAAAAAAATTATATTTTTAAATAAAAAATTACTATATAAATCTATACAACATGTTTTACATAAAGAAATATCCCATGATCATCGTTGAAGACTCACTATATATAAAAAAAAAATTTCACTGTGGGATAGTTTTTGTATAAGTACATGTTAAATCTTATTATTAATGTCATGGAATCATTGTTCACCTTATTATATCCAGTGGAACTTCACTCCCTATTTCATTTACTTGATTTTTTAGTATTTTACCATGATAAATTTCTCACAAAACATCAATACTATCGA
The DNA here is from genome assembly GCA_963277665.1 of Viscum album. Classification (NCBI taxonomy): domain Eukaryota; kingdom Viridiplantae; phylum Streptophyta; class Magnoliopsida; order Santalales; family Viscaceae; genus Viscum; species Viscum album. The sequence continues at coordinate 712,237,364 of OY728136.1, read as the reverse complement.
TATAATCTAGTTAGACAAAGTATATATATATCCTAATGGTTGATCAACAATATTATTCAATCACCACTATATTTAATGGTTCAACCGATATAAATCTTCACTCATATTACATGAACCATGAAAGTTATTTTTGTAGCCAAAAAGCACACTATTTGAATATGTAGTAAAACTTCTTTTTTTGTAAATTTTAACCAAAAAATATAAATTATCTTAAATTTATTTTTTAGACATAGAATATATGTGATTATCCTTAATAAATAATTGTATTAATTTTTTTTGGTAATATCTATATAATAGACATTATATTTAGGAAAATTACATAATACATATTTATTATAAAAGGATTCACTATAAAAGCATAGTTTCGATGTCATATGCCAAATAATGTAATGGGTATGTCATATATCTTTTTAGGTAAATTATGATATCTTGGGGAAATATCCGCGATAGATTTGTATCTATCCCGTCTATGATGATCAAATAAATCATCAATATGCGGTTAATAATACATGTTGTTCATCAAGATTTTTTTATTTTAGGATAATAAATAAATGGTGCACTAATCCTAATGTATTCATGAAATAGAGAACTTTTGTACCCCATAGTTAAGTAGGTGGATGTCTAAAATCATTTTTCATGTTATTAAGAATATTTTTTTTTCAATCCTTCCAATTTAATGCAGGTTTACTCTATATAGACACTATAATATAGGCATAGAATCATGTATGTGTTTTATTTAAAATGATACCTCTTGTTATAGGGGAAGATGATGAAATGTGTTGTGAAATATATCAATATATTATCATATAATTTTAATTTATTCAATGTTGAGTTCCTCCTCGCCCATTTGAGAATGGTATTCATGGTTATTTTCAATCAAGACCTAGTTTATATAATTTTTCCTAAGGGATTTCATCATCATACATTAATCAGTAATTTCCCTTCGAGAGATTTGTGATATGAAATTATATTTTATTATCATAACAATTTATATATGAACTATGTACGGAGAGACAATCTATTCCAAATGTAACATGAAATTATAAGAGTGGATGAAGAACTATATTTACATGAATTATCTCCCCACAAACAACAATTAATGAATATTTATACACCTTGGTTGTAATGATTTCATTAATAGTAATTTTCACATATCATTCACTATCCATTATCTAAGGTGGTATATTTTCAAAGATAGATAACATTAGTGGAAAAAATGAATGTGAGTAACAACATTTCACATTGATATTTGAATATCTAGAGTTGAGAATAAGTTCACCTTTCACCACTTCATTATCATGATCCTCTTCATTTGTAGTGATTCCATATGTTCTTCCTTGATCCCTAGGTCCTTGATTTATTTCATGTATAATATACTTTCTATTCCTTATATTGATGCATTAGATATTATAATTCATAAACAACATGAATTTGATGTTTTATGTATAAGTGGTTCATTAGATATGATTAGATTTTTATATATTATGTTAATTTTAGTATGTAAACGTCATTGAATTTTTTGTACATAAAATCCTACAATACCACATGTAAAACATTTTCCCAATCCTTTGAGGAAATTTATCGATTGCTTCCTCACATAATTTTTAACATGATGATGGATTAATTTTCAATAATCTATCTGTTATGTCATTTAAAATTCCCTAAAACATCAATATCTTTGATTTTTCTACAATTCTATTGGGAAAATTTTAATATCTAGTTTCAATTTCTAACTGAAGTGAACTTTATCAAATTTCATCATTACTAAAAATGTCCCTTACATAAAATTCCTTTATAAGAGTTTTTTCATCCACTAATGAAATGATTGAACATATATTAAATATCAATAATAATGTTTCAGTCATTCCTTGTGAGTCTGGTAATGTTTTCTTCATATGTACCGATTTATCAATCATCTATTTTAATTATATTTTTTAATTCTGAATCAAATTTAATTGAAAGTGTGTAGGAAAAAATTTAGTGGAAAATAGTTTTTTAAAACTAATTTACTTCCATGGAGTCAAATTCATCCTTCGACCTCATGTTATTTTTCCAATTCCACCATTGATCTGCTTGACCATCAAAATAATAAACAACCATGATTACATTATTCAATTGGTACATTAAAGAATATGAAATTGATTTTTTATCATGGAAATATATTTCTATTAAAATAGTATTTAAGATGATCCATTAATGGTAGGATGTTGGTGATGCATAGATGACTCATCAACACATTTATCCTTATTTAGTTTATTTTCGAGCTCCACATGGTTCATGTCATTACTAATAAGCTATCATATAATTGACATAATGCCTTCTAATCCATGGAATATCCCATCCATATACTCTGATAAAATGACTACATTGTCCATTGCATCATCTTTCAACCATATTCCTCCTCGTTCTAGAAATTAAATAAAACCAAAATGGATAATGTGAGTACTAATGAATAATATATTATTATAAATGTGTAAATATTCATATGAAGGGTCAACCTCATGATGTTTTACTCTATAAGAGTCTCATTTAGCCTACTATAGTAACCCATAATTTTCATAAATTGATCTTAAATCATAATAGATGAATATTAATTACAAAAATTATGACCCCTTTAATAATCTTATAGTTTTTATGTATTTAAATACTAGGATATATGCTTTACTTTAATAAAAAAATGAGGCTTTGGCCTCGACCTTTAAAAATACGAGGATATATATGAAAACAGTTCATAATAGATCAATATCATCTGCCACGATGTTCTTCATTACTACCACACTTCATAGACATATCATACTAAAAACCTTTCCCCAAAAAATGGTGACTTGAAACATAAAAAAGGTAGATATCAGATATATAGTATGGGTAAACAATGGTGATATCAAAAATCAATTATGAATAACATGAATATAAGGGTATGAGAATATGAACTTATAATTTTATGTCCATACTCATCATATCGTAGATCATAATCAAAATTCATGTAATTAATGATGGATGTTCATACTACATGAATCATAATAGAATCAAATAACATGATCCAGGAGAGAATAATCATAAAATAATCTATAGACATAAGTTTTTAGAATACAGAAAATAAGAAATATAGTTACATGGTCAAGGATCAATATCAATACTATAAATTGGATTTGGTTAACATATAATTCAATGGTATCCTCAGTCATGGTTAACTCCCAAGACAATAATAATGGATAGAGTACCATAATGAATTAGGTTCACTCCCATACCAGTACTTATTATCTATGACATATCCCTATTTAACCAATTAATCGGAGTGATATATAATTTTTAGATTACTTGTCACATAAATATTATCATAAATATGTGTGTAACAACATATTAAAAAACTCCTCATACTAAAACCAATGAAAAAAATGATTTTCATAATTATTACATAATTTTATCATAGAATAAATCAATTAAAATAATGATATTTCATAAAAATACATCCATTATAATCATAAATCACTAAAATAAAGAATAAGGATGACATTGGTGTTTCATATCCCAAATAATTAATTTGTAATAGTGAATTCTCTTATCACAAAATATTTTTACACTAATAGATCACTTGAACCATTTCTCAAGGAAAATAACCCTTTAATTTTGCAATCACATATTAAAATTATAAGAATATAAAAAATTTTATGGAAAATTTTATTTAGAATTAAACATGAAATCTTGTATTGAATTCCATAAATAATTTAGCAGTAGCGATGGTAGGAAATTTCATCCATGTCATGTATGATAGAACAAACATTCCTTCCAAATTTTCTGAAAATGTCAAAGGTTTTTTATTCAATAATATAAAAGATGATTCAATTTAATTTTTTAAAAAATTAAAAAATTTCAAAAATGAATTTAATTATTTATATAAAAATATATTAAAATATTCCAACAAAACATTTTTAGAAACCATTAACATTGATGAAATATGGTTTTTGGTCGAAGAGAAAAAATGTAATATTTTCATAAAATTATTAATTCAGAATCTAGAGTAATTAAAGAGGGAAAAATAAAATTAATACATGAATTGTCAATAAATAAATAAAGTGTATTAAATTTCATGAGATTATTGGTAAGTGCATCCTGATATATCATTATCAAAAACATAATCATAAACAATCCTAGTAAATAGAGAAATTGTAATATAAAACCCTTACCAAGAGTTCAGCACCCATAGAAATATATATAGAATAATGTATAATAAATTTAAATTTATTATTTTTGTATATTTAAGTAATTTACATACTTATAATATAATATATTATACACTTAAATATTGTTCAACACCTTTTTTATTTATAAATCTTTATTTAAATTTTATTTTCTCTGTATTAGTTGATTCATTTTTCATGAGAATTTCAATTAGGTAGTTCCTTTAACTATACATTGATCATGGATCCATTATATACATAATTTCAATCATGATAAAAGAAATAAATTTATTCATTACATATATACATATTTAGATTCATCAAAAAATGTTGGAGAAAGAAAACTGAATTACACTATCTGTGGAGATGGTAGGTAATGCGTAAACATTGAAGCTGTTTTCACATTTTGGAGGTTGGAAAAAAGGAATTTAAATAAAAATAACCATTAATTAGTCATTATATTTTTAATATATATTCATTAAATATATCCTTTTACCATTATGGTAATGAATAAATGAAAAACTAATCCTAATGCCTCGTGGAGGTTGCAGTATGCACGTATGCTCGAGTGAAGCTATCGGTTTACAACACATGGAAATGTAAGAACGTAGATATGATATTATAATTATAGAATAATAATTATTTCATAAAACTAAATTAAAAATATTAAAACCATCATAATAACCATCCAATAAATATGTTGATGGAATATGAATTGTATCGCGGCATGGCGGCAGTAGTCCAATTATATGTACGAGTTACATATTCACTTCCCATTTGATGGAAAATAGGGTGAACACTAGTAGATATATGAAAATAATAATAGCATTTTAGTATATTTAGGATAGTTAAGTTGTATTATATGATGAATAGAACATACTTAGAGAATATAGAATAATAATTAAATTTGAATAAGTATCCTAGGATGATTAACTCATCTTCTATAGGCCTCTGTTATATCCTTTATCAAAGAAACATGTAATTGTATTTTAAATATACCATAACATATAATCTATCAATATAGTATTTTATAATATAATTGGTAAGAGTTTGGTTGATAAATATTTCACATGGAAGTGCAACTAAATATAGAAAGGGTGTCCCTTTATAGTGAATGGAAATGGATGACTATTAATTTTATAAATAATGAAAATATAATTAATGTATCTCTCAAGTTTATTACTAAAACTTATTAAGGAATTTTAATGAAAATATTTTATTTTGTAAATATAATCAACCAATGAAATTTATACATGTTTTGTATTAATTTTAAATGTTATATTTTTGGTGAACCCCTTTGTATGAAAATTCTATCCATAATTATGGTAATAAATTTTTTAAAAACCAAGAGATATAATTTTATAAAATTGTTAATTTGATAAAATTTTTCACTATGTATCATATTTATTTTATTATTTTATGATTCCTATGATCATAAAATATTTTATTAAATTATTATTTTAACAAAAATATATTTAATGTCATTTTGGACAGAATTCATTTACATAGATATTAATGTAATATAGATAGTTATATAATTCATATATAAGAATTTAAGAAGTCCTAATATTATAATTATATTTAAAATAATCAATAAAAATAAGAATTAACCAAAATTGTAATACTTTTAATATTTTTAAAGGCATTTATTTTAATTTTTTATCAACCAATTGAATAATTTAACATAAAACCATGTAGCCAAATATGCAATTAATTAATGATAATGGTTGAAATATAATAATATAATAGGATAAATGATATTTTTGGAGACATTTTGTAGCATTATACCAAAGGATTAACCCAATTTTAACTTCTTTACCCTTACCAAGGTGACAATAATTTATTAAAGAAACTATTCATAAAGGAAAAAAGACAAGGGACCTATTTAAAAAAATTTAAACTCCAAAATTCAAATATCATATTTATTTTTCCTAATTTAGTTCCTATAAGTGGAATAGATTTATTTGTCAATAAGTCTTAAAAACACAAAAAAAATGTTTTTAGTGGAATACAAATTTGGACATAAAAAATGATTTTCTCTTATTTTATGTCTAGTAAAAATATTTAGATAAATATTGAAAAAATGTTAAATATATTAGGTTTTCATTTCACTTAAAAAATTATTTATAAATAATAACCTAATTTATTAAAAAACACATTATGCTTATACATACTATTTTTTGAAAAACAACATCTCTATATAACTTAAAATTATTAAATTTTAATTTCTAACCATTTCATAACCATTTAATTTATTTTATACCATTTTAAACTTTTTTTCATAATTAAGAATTACTATTCATACACACTAATTCAATGGAAAGGTGTCAACTGCCACATTAGATTATAATTCTTCAATAGTATATTGAAATTTCATTAAACTCAATGATGTATGAAATGTAATTAATCAAATAAATAAAGTTTAATTAAAGAGAAATAAATCATATAATCTTAGGGAGTTACATTATTCCCCCAATTAAAATAAATATTCCATCATCTTTTTCATAACTCAGATACCAAAATGAGAATATCACTTTCTTATCATATCCTAGGATTCCCAATTAGTTAAAAAAAATTCGTAATCCTCTAGAGAAAATTATCCATATGATTAGTCTTGTTCTACAATAATTCTTTCTTTATTAACTACAATTTATATAGGTTATTCTATTTAGGAAATATTATGTTTTAGTTGAATAACATGTGATATTAGTAAATATCAAGGAGTATATATATAGGTTAGATACATGGAACCCACGGTGATCTTAAGAGAGGTTTTGGGGATGTGTTAAGCGATAATCTGACATCCTTACTCAATTAAGAATATCGAAGAGGACAACAAAAATTGGAATACAATTTCTATTTTTTATGAATATTATAGGTTTTTTCAATAGATACAGTAACATGAAAACCTGCTCCCAAACTTCAAAATCAAATTTTCTTTGATGATTGTCAATGTAAATTTTTTAATGATTGTCTATTAGTCTAATGTGTCGTTGAATGTATTCTAAATTCCTTACCTTTTCCATAGATATAATAGGTTTCAATAGTTTTCTTTCTCTATATTTATACCAACTCATTTTAGTTATATATTTTATTTTATATATTAGTTCATAAGGAGCCACATAAATGCTCGAGTGATTGTTATTTTTGTATGAAACTTGAACTAAAAGATGGTTTGGATTCCAAAAACCATTGAAATCCATATAAAATGTTCTAAACCTATATTTTATTGATTAAATTGTTCTCACATATTATCCATATATTCATATATGATAAGTTATAGTGGAAGAAAACTATAATTCAAGATCTTACTAAATACATCACATGAACATCGAGGTAAAAATTGGATCATCATCGAATACAATATAATGTGGAACATCATGAATCCTTTCCAATAACATAATTTATAACCCTACATGATGATCAAGAGATAAATATTTTCTAATGTTATTGAATTTTTTTAAATTCAACTGTGATTGAATATAATTTAAATATAATTATGTATTTTAGATTTTTTGGGTGGTATTATAACAAAATCAATGTTTATGTTTATACAATTCCATTATAGTATGGGTAACGATTGTGAAATCACTTTAGATGTTTGCCTCTAAGTACTAACTAACAGAAATACCAAGCACCATGATAAATACTCAACAATATATCTCTTCACTATCCCCACCTGAAACCATATTTTAGATCTTTATACATCTTTGTACATCCTCGATGAATAGGGAATGATTAACTATGAGATTATTAAAATAAAAACTTAGTAAAATAATGTTGGGATGAGACACACACATTGTTCCTGAACCTTATCATTCCTTTATAATCAATTTTTATCTCAGAAAAATTTATTGCCTATTTTTTCAACTCGACATATTCCTTATTAACCTCTCTAATATTCACATGGTTATATGGTTGTACACTAATACCCATAAGTTAATATTTAACTCCTTCATTGAATATATATTATTGTACATATTTTGAAAATTCAAAAATAATAGATCTATTGTTGTCCTTTTTATAAATAATCATTCATGATCCTTTTGACTCAAATCTTCATCCGCTTTTTTCACTTGTCCATGGTGGTAATATAATGAGAAGACAAAATCATTAATTAACTCCATCAATATTCGTTGGTGAAAATTAACGTCTTTCATAATGAATATACATATATATATATATATATATGTTAAACATTTATTATTAGTATTTATGTCATACCTTTCATTGGAAATATAATTCATTCATATATTTATTTTAAAAATCATCATAGCTGACTCTAAATTATGATTGTAATGAATTATACTTTAATAAAGGTAAAAATAGATTAATTTTCAATACATTATATAAAAGACCTTATTTTTTGTTTCTAATCAAGAAAAAGAGGTATCAGGTGCATCTGAGTCTCATTTGGAACCTCGATCCTGGAAATGAGAAGAATGAATTTGGATGTATAGTTTGTATACAGCTGTGAAACATAGGGTGGAAAATCATGCAATTTTGTAGAGTTTCCAAACATGAACATTTTACAGTGATTAAACACCTTTAGAAAAACCATTCAACTAACCATGTAGGGTTTCCCTAAGTAGAAATATCATATAATGATTTGGCATAATATTCAAATTGTACCCCTAAATTACATGCCACATTATTTTCAGGTGAAATGTCCATTTTACCATCATTCAACTATCATGTCTATTTTCTATTTATCCTTCTTCCTCTAGCGGTTGAGAATGGATTTTCACCCCCTTTGATCTCATGAATCTGTAAACCTAGCAATTGAAACAACTATAATTTCCGAGGTCCGATTCAAAAAACATTGGAAGTATTGGATCCTTCTCCTTACATTCTATAATCTTATCTATTTATATATATGTTTACCCTAGGATTTGTTGTGCTATTTAGGTTAATGATTGTTTTCCCAATATTCAGTGATTTATACTATTTATTATATCTCTTATAACCTTCTATGAATCTAAGGGTAATATTGATTGAGGAGTCAAATACTGTCTAGAGGTAGGTGGTCGCATCATTTTCCCTTTGAGTTTCATTGCATCATAGATACACCATTGTTCCACATGATGTATTTTCCCATGAATCCACATTATTATAATTTCATCATGTCTAATTGATCATTGAACCTTACTATATTCTTATTGAATCATGTTTAGAAATTTAGTGGATTCATACACCATTTATATACATCCCTTTGGTGTTCCAAGTTTAAATTCCCCCTTTTAAAATGTGAATATGCCTAATTCACCTCCAAATCATTTGGATCATCTCCATTATTGAATTTCTCTTGAAATGGGTGTGTTGGATTGAAAAATGGTTCTTCCCATGTATTTGGACAACTTGGACTTAGAATTTCCCATGAAATAAATTCACTTATTGACCATGTCACCCTTCTAAAAAGACAATGAGACTAATAAATTAAATTCCTATTCTTAGGTAATTAAATGGGTTATGTGGATTAGAAAATATTAAATGTGTAATTCATGATAGTGGATTCCCATGGATGAATTGACTATTTCAAATGGATTAATATAATGTTTTCTTCTACATGTTGGATTACCTTCAACATTTGTATTTCATGATATATTAATTTCACATTGTAAATTGTAGTTCCATAAATTTAAATGAACATTACATAAGGGACACATCCATGGTCATTGCATCAAGTGTTATGTCACGACCCGTCCCAGTGGGGACCATGCAATGACTCCCCAAGACCACCTCCAATAGGCCAGGGGCTGGTGACTAGCACCGAGTAGGCATATCACAAACATGGGAGGCATTGCCGAAGTACATGTACAAACACACACACACACACATCTCCAAGCTCACAAATTCTGAAATGTAAAACACTAAAGAACAAAAATTCATGCATAAAACTAATCCCAACCAAAAGAGTATGACAGAAGGTAGAGTAATGTAAAAGTAAATTGGGCCAGAATACAAGCACACCAAAAGAAAGAGTCTGAAAAACTGCAAAGTCCAACATGTAAGCACAAAGGTACTGGGACTGCCGCTCGTATACATAGGAACACCTTGGCCTATAGGGAATGCAGAAATCTCGGTCTTGTCCTGGTCCACCCTGGACTCTATAGAAAGGTTCCTCATCTACACAAGACACCAGACGTGTGGGAAAAGCCGGTGCAGGAGTGAGTATAACAATACTCAGTAGAGGACCCCAAAACCATAAAGCAGTACACAAAGTAATGTTATGGTTATCTATGCATAGTATATTTCTACAGAACATATAGAAAAAACCAGATATACTCAAAACCTAGACCTGTGGTCTAGAAAGAAGTCACACGACCGCATACCCCCGCAAGGGATTCTATTCGAAGACACTGTGATGCACTCGTTCTGGGAGGACACACTCCACGAGTCTTATATCTCTGATGACGTCCGTCCGAGAAGTGTTATTCATCAGGAACCATCATGAGAGATAGATAAACTCATTACAGGAGACACACTCCTAGGTGGAAGGGATACGATAGATATATGGACTCATTACGGGAGACACACTCCTGAGTGGGAAAGATCTCAATACACAGATGAGGATCACTACTAGGGCCATGGAAGATACCGTGACTCATCTAGAATTCACCTGCTAGGTATAGGATCAATGCCTGGTAGAGTTGGTCATGTCGATGCTTGACTCTACTTAGGGTCCGGAATGGATAGAGGATCTTGATCTGGGCCTCTCGGATTGATGCCTGACTCTATCACAGAAAGTCCTGCTGAAGGGATCAAAATCCTATATAAGGGAAAGATGCCTGACCATTAGGGAAACAAGAAGAAGGGGCACTAACCCAAACAAAATATGTTCAAGGCACGGTGAACAAAAGGAGCAAGCTATTTTCCAAAAATTGCACGGCGTGTAGAAATGATACATGCCATGTTGTCCGACCCCAGGTACTGCCCTTGTACCATGACCCATGTCATGAGGCCGGTCATGTAGAAAAACATAGTACACGGTGTGTAGTACGGAGTACACACCCTGTCTTGGTAACTGTAGTCAGCTCCGTGTACTCTAGCCATGTGCCCGTACACGGTCACCAACCCGTGTACTCCAACCCGTGTAACCTGCACACGGGGTGACCCACGCTGTTGGCCTCGCCTGGACGTGTGATGGAGTACACGGACATGTACTCCATCCCGTTTCTGTGTACTACCCAAAGTATATGCCGAGCATCAGGGAAGGTCCATCACACCGTGTGACCAGGGTCACATGCCTTTTGATTCTTCTCTGACCTTGAACCCCTAGCCGCCATCGCCAGTACTACACGGCGTGTTCTTCATAAGTACACGCCGTGTATTCTAGAAATTTCCAGAAACGACGCACTTCGCCTGCGTGCCTCCCGTGTAGCTCTAATCATCAATTTGGCCATCCAATCGCCACAAAACTTCCATGTTCTGGTCACCCCAACACCTCGAAGCCGCTTCCGTAATTTTCGAGCCTCCGATCGGCTCTGAAAACTTATTCTGATCTTACCGCAGAAGAACACTCGAAGAACGCTCTTTCTAATGCTGTCCGACTCATCTTCTGCTCTTGTCATTGCACCTCCACAAGGTCTTTACGATGTCGAACCTTCAATTTGGGATCGTTTCATCACAGAAAGGTTGCACAAAAATCTATTGTTCGTCACCTCGCGAAGAACGTGAAGAACGCGCGGGGAAAAAGGAGGATGAAATCAAAAAAAAACAAATTGAGGAACGAACCTCCGCTTTCGTTTCTCCAAGCATTGATCCGCTCCCGTTAATAGGCTTAAACGGGGCAAGAATCATCAAAAACATAAAGCATGGATCATTTCTCCATAATATTCCCAAAGAAAATCCCTCCCGCAAGAATGTACGAATCCGTGGATCAACGTTTTCTTGGTTGATCCGCGTTCGTGGTTTAAATATAAATATGGGGAAAGAAAATTGAAATAACAACCCCTACCTTTTGAAAGTATCGATCGTTGATGAAGGCGTCATGCTGTCGTTATCGTTAAGATCCTTCAAATTCGGCGCAATGATCCTTGGTTTCAATCCATTGTCATTCGTCGTCGAGAATTTTCTCCAACGTGCCATGGTTTCTGCAGAGGTTCCTCTCGCTACGTTGACCAGGACGTACAATTTCTTAACCAATTAAAAAGGGGAAACAAGTTGACATTTAATTATGCGGAAGTATTAATGGTTTTGACTTTCCCTTTAGAAGTCATTAAGACGTGCCATCAATTTAGGAAACAGTTGCGTCGTCGCCACGCTGCAACGGATGTTTCCTTAAATGAAATAAAATAGAATTCTTAATTTATTTTATTTTATTTTACTTAAAACATCTGAAAAATAACTTTTTCCCTCAACCCATGCAGGTCGAGGTTAGCCTCATTCTTAGGTAAAGTCTTCGTCCCCGACGCAATAGTGCGCACAGATTTGTAATCCAGGAATCCGTTTGGAAACTTCCACAACCGCGCACAAGTGCCGACTCACATAACTAAAAAATGTTCAAACCACCATTCCTGGCTCACTGGATCTTGAGATGATGTTCCGCGTTCACACCCGGTCTCAAAATAATTCCATATAATATATAAAAATAATAAACGGATACTCCGAGACATTACATTCTCCCCACCTTGGGGCTTTACGTCCCCGAAATGCCAAAACAAAGGCTATTAAAAACAATGAGGGTACTGGGCACGAATCTAAGCCTCCCGCTCCCACGTGCTCTCCTGAAGATTCTCGTGCTGCCACCAGATGCACACTAAGGGAATAGATCGCCCATGAAGGATCATCTTTTACCGATCCTCGATCTCCACTGGGTACTTAGCAAAGGTCACCCCATCCTCGATGTCCAGCTCACCCCAGTCGATGATGTGTGATGGGTCATGCACGTACCTCCCCATCTGCAACACGTGGAAGACATCATGTACCCGATGCAACTGTGGAGTTAGAGCCAGGAGGTACGCCACCTCGCCAACTCTGACCAGTATCTGGAAAGGTTCTGATGAACCTCAGATATAGCTTGTTGCCTCGGCCAAATCTATGCAACCCTCATCGAGGTGAGACCCGATGAAAGATGTGGTCTCCCTCCTCGAACTCCATAGGTCTCTGTTGCTTATCAGTATAAGACTTCTACCGGCTATGGGAAGTCTTCATCTGCTCTCGGATGACCTGAACCTTCTCTGTGGTAGCTCGTACTAACTGTGGACCAATGAGTGCTGACTCTCCAGGGTTGGTCCAGCAATGCGGTGACAGGCAGGGTCTCCCATACAAGTCCTTGACCGGTGTCATACCGATGGTGGAGTGGTAGCTGTTGTTGTACGAAAACTCCACCAGTGGTAGGTGGTCCTCCCAACTACGACCAAAATCCAAGGTACAGCCTCGCCACATATCCTCAAGAACCTGAATGGTACTCTCCATCTGACCATCCGTCTGGGGATGAAATGATGTGCTCAAACATAGCTGAGTCCCAAAAGCCTCCTGCAATCCCTTCCATAACCGGGATGTGAAGCGTGCATCTTGGTTTGAGACTATAGTCTAGGGGACTCCATGAGTCGAAACTATCTCCTACATGTAGAGGTGCCCCACGCTCTCTACGGAACTCTACTCCTTGATAGCTAGGAAGTGGGACGACTTGGTGAGTCAGTAAATGATCACCCGGATGGAATCGTGCCCCTTGGACGTCTGTGGTAAGCCTTTCACGAAGTCCATCGATATTCCAACCCACTTCCACTCTGGAACATCCAGGGGTGAGCTAACCCTGCTAGAACCTGGTGCTCAGCCTTCACCTGCTGGAATGTGAGGCATCGAGAAACAAACTCTGCTACTAACTTCTTCATTCCTGACCAATAGAACTTTCATCAGAGGTCCTGGTACATATTTTCTACTCCAGGATGTACCACTAAAGGGGATATATGAAACTCCCTCAGGACCTCCTCCTGCAATGCCACTGGTACAACAATGCGTCCTCTAAAAATAAGTACGTGCTCCCCACCTTGCGAATATCCATCCGGAGCATGTCCTGTGGATAACTGAGCACGTAAGGCCACACAGTCGACATCCCCAAGCTGTGCCTCCCTAACTAACTGTAAGAGTGGAGGGGTGAAAACCATCGACTGTAGGTAAGTTTTATCCTCTCCATCTACGAAGGATAACTGTAAAGCGGCTAACTGCTGTGTCTCCTCACTCAACAACGGTGAGCTCGACCTACTGCTGAGGGTATCTTCCACCTTGTTCCCCTTTCCAGGAGTATAGATAATCTCAAAATCATAGTCCTAGAGGAACTCTATCCAATTCATCTACCTCAGATTCAGATCCTTTTGTGAGAAGATGTACTTTAGGCTCTTTTGGTCAGAGTAGACAATGAACCGCTCGCCCATAAAGTAGTGTCGTCACATCTTCAACGAGAAGACTACCGCTACCAAATCAAGATCATGGGTCGCATAGTTCTGCTCATGTTGCCTAAGCTAGCGCGAACCATAAGCAATCACTACATTCTGCTGTATCAGGACACAGCTGAGCCTGGTCCCTGATGCATCGCAGAAAATTATGTACTCGACAGCCTCCTCCGGAAATCTCAAGATTGGGGTTCTCTTCAAACTCTGTCTCAACATCTCGAAAGCCTGCTGGCACTTTTCTATCCACACGAAGGGTTGCCCCTTCCTTGTCTAGGCTATCATCAGTGCAGATATCAGGGAGAAATCAAGGATGAATTTCTGGTAATATCCTACCAACCCAAGGAAGCTCCTCACCTCTGTCATGCTCCAAGGGGTCTCCCATCCTAACACATATTCCACCTTGGCTGGGTCCATATCTACTCCATCTGTTAAGATGACATATCCCAAAAAGTGGACCTCCCGAATCCAGAACTGACACTTTGAGAGATTCCCATAAAGATGGTGCTCCCGAGTACGTCAAGAAGCATCCGCAGGTGTCTCACGTGCTCCTCCTCTGACGCCGAGTACACAAGGACGTCGTCGATGAAGACCACTACGAACCGGTCCATGTACGGCTGGATGATCCGGTTCATCAACCCCATGAACACTGTGGGGGCGTTCGTCATGCCAAAGGGCATCACCGAGTACTCATAGTGACTGTAGAGACATATGAAATTCGTCTTTGGAATATCCTCATCCCGCACTCGTAGCTGGTGATAGCCTGATCGAAGGTCATCCTTCGAGAACCATTGTGCCCCTCTTAGCTGATTGAAGAGGTCATTAATTCTCGTCATTGGATACTTGTTCTTCACTATCACCTGGTTCAGGAACCGGTAATCCACGCACAACCTCAGACTCCTGTCTTCCTTCTTGGAAAACAAGACTGGATCCACCCAGGGTGAGACATTGGGTCTTACGAAACCCTTGCTCTGCAAATCCTCCAACTGCACCCTCAGCTCGCGAAGCTCCGCGGGAGCCATCCAATAGGTTGATGAGGAAATCGGTGTCATCCCGGGGTATAAGTCGATGCAGAGGTCAATTTCCCGGCGGGGAGGTAACCCTGGAACATCTTCTGGAAAGACATCCTCATACTCCGCCACCACTGCTGGGAACTGAAAGCTCACAACATCTACTGATTCGAGGGTAAGGCTAGCCAACTCATGAGTGATCGGCTGCCCCCTCCTATGCATGAGCCCATTTTGTGCCACCTGGGTTTTCTTTTCTCTGAAAAAGTAAAACCTTGTTCCATCACAACGGACACACTGTACCCTTTGCCTAAAACAGTCAATCTGGGCATGGAATGGAGATAACCAATCCATACTGAGAATGAAGTCGTAATGCCTCGACGCTAGCACCAAGAGTTTCCAACCGAAACTCTCACCTCCAAGGGTAACATCACACTGTCTGCAAAGGTGTGTGATCGTCGAGTCTCCTCTCGTAGGTGTCTCCAAGCATAAGGAACAAGTCGACAGTTCTACCAGAATCTCGAGGATTTGTACAGGACATGTGGATATAAGGGAATTACTGGAACCTGTGTCTATGAGTATGGAAGCTAAGGTAGAAAAGACACAGATCGTACCTCGAATCACCCCTGGAGCCCCTGGGTCGTATGCTTCGACCGCATGCAGCTGTCCCCGTCCATGTTTCCCAGCTACCTGAGCCTAGTGCGGACCACCTGGGGGTGGTGGTGGATGTAATTCGATGCGTCTGCCACCGCTCGCAGATCTCCCTGCTCCTCTGCCACATCTGCTGCCTGGCGGATCTACCTGCTCCATTCTCTACCTCTGCCTTGGTGGTCCATCCACCACCTCTCTCTTAGCAGCTTGACGTGTCAGGCATTCTCTAGCAAGATTCCCCCTACCATCAAATACTGAGAATGACGTCGTAAGGCCTCGATGCTACCACCAAGAAGTTCCAACCGAAACTCTCTCCTACAAGGGTAAAATCACACTTTCTGCGAAGGTGTGTGATCGTCGAGTCTCTTCCCGTAGGTGTCTCCAAGCATAAGGATCGAGTCGATGGATCTACCAGAATCTCAAGGATTTGTACAAGACATGTGGATATAAGGGAATGACTGGAACCTGTGTCTACGAGTATGGAAGCTAAGGTAGAAAAGACACAGATCATACCTCGAATCACCCCTGGATCCCCTGGGTCGTATGCTTCGACCGCATAAAGCAGTCCCCGTCCCTGTCCCCCAGCTACCTGAGCCTAGTTCAGACTACCTGGGGGTGGTGGTGGAAGTAATTCGATGCGTCTGCCACCCCCTGTAGGTCTCCCTACTCCTCTACCATATCTGATTCCTGGCGGATCTACCTGCTCCATTCTCTACCTCTGCCTCAGTGGTCCATCCACCACCTTCCTGTCAACAGCTTGACGTGTGAGGCAATCTCTAGCAAGATTCCCCCTACCATCACATGTGTATCATCACTTCTCCCTAGGCTGACTGGATCCATCCTGAGAGCCCTGGACTGTCTATCTCCTATCCTGGGTCCTCCTATGATGTCTCCCACGTCCTGATCCCTGCATCGGACGTCGACTCCCTACTACCGATGTCTCCACACATGTCTTCCTGCTGCTGACTACCGACGGTTGTCTCTACTCCGCCAAGAAGCTCTCGATCACCAATGCCCGCTCGAGAAATCCGGCATAAGTCTAAATGCATAGAGGCACGACACTAGATCGGATGTCATTCCATAGACCTCGCTCGAAGGTCCGAGCTCGGAAGTTCTAATCCCTGACCATATCCATCGAGTACCTGGCGAGGTTGGTGAACCTCGATGAATAGTTAACCACCATCACGCTGCCCTAGTGAAGCTGAAGAACCTCATGGATGCGCAAAAATATCAGCGTAACAAGAGAGAACTCCTCCCTAAAGAGTCTCTCAAACTTTGTGCATGAATGAGTCTCCTCGTCGTGAGTCTTCATGGTCAGACTCCACCATCGTCCCACCGATCCCTGAAGAAGGATCGCTCCTAGGATCACCATCTCATCTGCTGGTGTCCTCACTAGATGGAAAGCTCTGGTCACCGCCTCAAGACAGACCTCAGCTGACTGAGGGTCGTGCTAGCCTCAGAACCTGAGGGGTCTCTGTCTTTGGAAATCATGGAGTGCGCTAAGCCTGCGCTCCTCACGGGTCAGTACTACAGGTACCACTGGCTGCCCCACTGGTGGTGGTATAGTAGGTGCACCACCTGGTGGAAATGCCTAGGTAGCAAGTCCCTGTATCGAAACCTCATCACTGAGGGGGTCATCCTCGTGATCATGCTGTTGAATCCTAGAGTGTATGCGTCATGGAGGCATCCTGTAAAGAAAAAAGATGTGTCAGAGTCAATGAGTATATCTGGATAGATAACACCAAGGACATGGAAGACACAACCCATTCCTATATGATGCATGTACCTTCTATTTCCTACAACTAGTGTTTTCGTGAACCAGGTCGAAAAGCATGTTATCAGAGTCCTGGCATATGGATATATCGGTCGCTGCACCAACACTGGGGTCTTTGACCTGAAAGCTGAACCTGAAACACTTAACACTATTTCCCCAAACCAAAATCACAAACTCTTGGTCCAAAGGTAGAACATACCACCTCTGATACCACTATGTCACGACCCGTCCCAGTGGGGCTTGCGCCATGACTCCCCAAGCCCACCTCCAATAGGCCAGTGGCTGGTGACTAGCACTGAGTAGACATATCACTAACATGTGAGGCATTTACTACGTACCTGTACACACACACACATCTCCAAGCCCAAAAATGAAATGTTAAACACTAAGGAACATAAATACATGCATAGAACTAAAGCCAACCAACAGGGCACGATGAAAAGTATAGTACTGTAAAAGTAAACTGGGCCAGAATACAAGCCCACCAAAAGAAAGAGTCTGAAAAACTGCAAAGTCCAACCTGTAAGCACAAAGGTACTGGGACTGCCGCTTGTAGCCATAGGAACGCCTCGGCCTGTAGGGAACTCAGAAAGATCGGTCCTATCCTGGTCCTCCCTAGACTCTGTAAAAAGAATGCTTGTCTTCACAAGACACTAGACGTGCGGGAAATGCCCGTGCAGGGGTGAGTATAACAATACTCAATAGAGGACCCTGAAAACCACAAGGCAGTACAAAAAGTTAAGGTACGGTCATATATTCATAGTATATGTCTATAAGACATATAGAACAAATAAGATATACTCAAAACCCAGACCCATGGTCTAGAAACAGGTCACACGACCACATACCACCACAAGGGATTCCATTTGAATATTCTGTGATGCACTCGTTTCGGGAGGACACACACCATGAGTCTTATAGCTCTGATGACGTCTGTCCGATAAGTGTTTTACGTCAGGAACTGTCACGAGAGATACCTACACTCATTACAGGAGACACACTCCTGGGCAGAAGGTTTACGATAGATAGAAGCACTCATTACAAGAGACACAGTTCTGAGTGGGAAAGATCTCGATACACAGATCAGGATCACTGCCAGGGCTATGGAGGATACCGCGACTTATCCGAAATTCACCTTCTAGGTAAGGGATCAATGCCCAATAGAGTTGGTCACGTCGATGCCTGACTATACCTAGGGTCTGGAATGGATAGTGGATCTCGATCCGGGCCTCTCGGATGGATGCCTGACTCTATCACAGAAAGTCCTACGGAAGGGATCAAAATCCTATGTTAGGGAAAGATGGATGACCTTCAGGGAAACAAGAAGAAGGGGAACTAACCCAAATGAATGATGTTCAAGGCACAGTGAAAAAAAGGACCAAGCCATTTTCTGAAAAGTAAACGGCATGTAGAAATGATACACGCCGTGTTGTCTGACCCCGGGTACTGCCTGTGTACCACGACCCTTGTCGTGAGGCTGGTCATGTAGAAACACTTAGTACACAGCGTGTAGTATGGATTACATGCCATGTTTGGGTAACTGTGGTTGGCTCCGTGTACTCTGGCCATGTGCATGTACATGGTCACCAACCCGTGTACTCCAAACCGTGTAACCTGTACACAGGGTGACTCGCGTAGTTGGCCTCGCCTGGCCGTGTGATAGAGTACACGGTCGTGTACTCCATCCCATGTCCATGTACTACCTAATGTACACGCTGAGATTCGGGGAAGGTCCAACACGCCATGTGACCAGGATCACATGCCGTGTGATTCTTCTCTGACCCCCAAACCCTAGCCGCCACCGTCAGTACTACACGGCGTGTTCTTCGGAAGTACACGCTATGTATTCTGGAAATTTCCAGAAATGGCGCTCTTTGCCGGTGCACCTCACGTGCTTCTCCGATCATCAATCCAGCCATTCGATCGCCACGAAACTTTCAGGTTCTGGTTGCCCCGACACCAGAAAGCCGCTTCTGTTGTTTTCGAGCCTCTGATCGGCTCCGAAAAAATATTCTGATCTTCCCGCACGAAGAACACTCAAAGAACGCTCTTTCTGATGTAGTCCGATTCATCATCCACCATCGTCATCGCACCTACACAAGGTCTTTGCGATGTCAAACATTCGATTTGGGATCATTGTGTCGTAGAATGTATGTGCAACGATCCGTTGTTCGTCGCCCCACGAAGAATGCGAAGAACGCGCGGGGAAAAAGGAGGACGAAATCCAAATAAACAAATTGAGGAACGAACCTCCGTCATCGTTCGTCATGGCATTGATCCGCTCCCGTTAATAGGCTTAAACGGGTCAAGAATCATCAACAACTTAAATCATGGATAAATTCCACATAATCTTCCCAAAGAAAATCCGTCCCGCAAGAATGTACGAATCTACGAATCAACTTGTTCGTGGTTGATCCGCGTTCATTGTTTAAATATAAATATGGGGAAAGCAAATTGAAATAACAACCCCTAACTTTCGAAAGAATCAATCATTGATCAAGGCGTCGTGCTTCCGTTGTCGTCGAGATCCTTCAACGTCAGCGAAACGATCCTTGGTTTTGATCCGTTGTCGTTCGTCATCGATAATTTTCTCCAACGCGCCACAGATTCTACAGATGTTCCTCTCTCTATGTTTCCCAGGACGTACAATTTCTTAACACATTAAAAAGGGGAAACAAGTTGGAATTTAATTACTCTGAAGTATTAATGGCATTGACATTCCATTTCGAAGTCATTAAGATGTGCCATCAATTTAGGAAACAGTTGCGTCGTCGCCACGCTGCAGCGGATGTTTCCTTAAATGAAATAAAATAAACTGGTTAATTTATTTTATTTTATTTTACTTAAAACGTCCGAAAATTAACTTTTTCCCTCGACCCATGCTAGTCGAGGTTAGACTCATTCATATGTAAAGTCGTCGTCCCGGACGCAACGGTGCGCTCAGATTTTTAATCCGGGCATCCGTTTGGAAATAGCCACAACCGTGCACAAGTTCCGACACACTTAACTAAAAAAAGTTCAGACCACCATTCTGGGCTCACTGGATCTCGGAAGGATGTGCCTTCTTCGCACCCGATCTCGAAATAATTCCATATAATATTTAAAAATAAAAAAAAAATTCCAAGAAATTACATGTTATGTTATAAACTAGGATGTAAATTATATATTTATAAATTCATGGTAACCATGTTAATTGAGAGGTTTCCTCTCATGATGAATATTATAATTATTAATACTTATTTATATAGGCTATGACATGATGGTAAGGTGTGTTTTGAATGGTGTAAAATCATGCCCCCTTACATTGGGTGTCTAGTATGGCATCTCACAATATGGATAATAAATTGTCATTGGACGTTACCTTTAATGTTATATTATTAGTGTGATAACATGATGTATTACTCACCATCTTGAGGGAATTTCATGACATCTCCCACAATTCATCGGATGTAGGTAATGTAAACATTAGGTTGTGCTTATGGGATCAATAGACTAGTCATAGATGAATGAGTTATACCTTGTTCTGTTCATCACTAGTATTCAAGTGATATGGAAACCTATGTCAAAATGTACATTCTTTATATTGGTGGATGCAATATATATATATATATATATGATTATACTATATATATATATATATATATATTATTACTATATATATTGACTGCTCAGACATTCTTTTCGGTAAAGAGCCAAAGCATATAGACATGCCCGGTGTTTTTAAGGAACCTTAGTGTGATTTTTATTTATTTCTTAAGTTTTTTTAATTAATAACTATTACACATACCATGATTAGATACAAGAACTGATTGGATTACATATAGACACTGTTTGTGGTGTCCTACTTAGATTTTTATATCCCCCCTTTTCCTCAAATCATGATCGGTTTGATGGTCTCGGAGTAGCACGATGGCATACTTAATATGTCTTTGTCTACCATAGAGTTCTCGGAATCCTTGGATCTCTTGAAGCACACCTCGGTGGAATGATTTTATCAGCGACACCATTCTGTTGACTCCTTTGATAGGCATGTCATCGACACTTGGGTTTTTCAAGAAAGGGGGAATGTGGGCCTTCTGGATAGTCGTCAAATTATGATTCATTTTTTCATGGAAGCCGACCTCATCTGGGCCTGGTCAAGCAAACCTTGTAGCTTCAATGGCTTCAAAATCAACCTGTTTCATTGGTCCTTAAATTTTCACATGAAGTGCCATCTTCCTTCAATGGCGACCTCAGTTAGCATTCAAAATCATCCTCTTCTGCTTTAAAATCATGTGGTTCATCACATTTTAGGGAACCTCATTGGCTGATACATGTGTTCTGGCAGCCACACTGCGGCCCTTTTCCATCCTTTTATTCAATGCATATGTGTTGAAATAGATGTTTCAAGAGTCCTATTTGATTATGTGTGGATTACTATTGTCATAGAGTACCGTTGCAAACAACTAGTTGTCTATGAATGTTGGATGGACTTCTGTGCTGGATGAAGACGACTGGTGCATTCACAGGCCTACTTTCGAAGGGAGTTGAAAGCATTGAGGTGGGGCTATGGCTGTAGAAGAGAGGCTGAGTTTCTTGAACAGACATAGAGGATGGAGTATGGGCCTCCGGGTTTGACAAACGACTTGGGAAGTGGAGAATAATATGGTAGTCTGTTAAGAGAGGATATAGAATCAGTCAGGACTCCAGGGGTTGGTGATGCGCCAGTTGAGGAAGAAGTAGGTATGGACACATGTGATCATTTCTCGGTGGTCTCTCAAGACAATACAATGATTGAAAGTGTTTTTAGCAGGATGAGGGAAGGTTTGGCTGGTCCACCTTCTTGCAACGTTGGAGTGGGGTAGGAAGGTTGGATGCAGTCAAATAGGGACTTTTTTGGCCACAAGGTGATCAGATGTGAATTAGTCGTGGCATAGATGAAAGTCCAAGAGGAGACTATCTCAGGAAGAGATAATTTGGGGGATGTCATGTAGGGGCCTATTCTAGATACATCCTTTCCAATCGGAGCTGGAATTCCAAGGGGATTTGATGCAAGGAACCAGTCCTCAATAAATTTGAGCAAAAGGGTTGAGGGACTTGTAGAGGTAGGACTGAGATATGCTCATGATATCTTCTTAGATGTCGTTATGGGGCACATTGATTAATGTAGTGAAGATAATCACCATCACCTGGTTGTTGAAGCTTCAATTCTGGGGAATAGTAGGGGTAATAGGAGGAGGATGAGTAAGAATTACTAATCTTAATTACCTCCATATTTGGAGACCCGGTCAACTAGAAAAGAAAACACCAAATAGATTTCCTTGAGGATGTGGGTCCTCAAGGGCAAGGGGATCAAGGTGATAAATTCTTCGAGCTTTTGATTTGTTATGAGGAGGAAGTGGTTGAGGAGGTCATAGTGCTTAATTTTTCTGAAGAGGTTGAAGCTAAAATGATAGTGTGGCCTTTAAGAGCATCCCATAATGATGAGAAATACACCTGGATTGACAAAAAAGGTTTTATTCTTGTCGGGGATTCAACAGAGGGATTATTAGAATTGAGAAGTACATAGATTCATGCGACTAGATGGCCTCAGAGATTGATAATATGATGAAAGTGTCTCCAATAAAAGTAAATTCTATCTCGTGGATGTTTTTTAGGGATCCAATTAAAGGTAATGTTAGTTTGATTTTTAATTCCCCTAGCTAACTGTGAGGGTTTTGTTCTTGGGTTGAGAACCTTTTTGGTTTTTTTGTAGTTTGCTTTTGGATCAACCATTATGTGTCTTGAGGTGTAGTTGGAGTTCCCAACATTTTACTTGTTTTTGTGTCTGATGGGGTTTAGAGCATGTGGCCGCGAATTCTGCTTGCCAGTTGAATTGATGATTGAGAGGGTATGCCTATTCCACCAGTTCTGTTCCCATGCATCTTTTCACATGACTTTTTTTCAACTAGTCACACATTGGCGGTGGCTTATTGACACGATGCCTTTTCTGGAGAGAGGTAGAGCATGGTTATTCTTGGAGTTTTTTTAATAGATTGGTTGTAATACTTGATGTGGTGGTTTCTCACTTTTCCCTTAAAAATGTTTCAATAATAAAAAATGAATTTTCAGCAGTATAGAATGAAAATATACCAAATCTCAAGTTCCTTTTTTATGTTACCATCCCATGCATACATGTATTATACACTACCAAGTGGATTTTTATTACTATGTGGAGATATTTATTATTTTATGCTTCTTCATCTGTTTACTTGTTCTATATGATTATATTTTATTTGTCTATTGTTTATTATTTATTGTATCCATTGTTACATTATGATAAGAGTATATATACTCCACATTGATCCAAATTTACACCATCTCTTCTACTCAGAATCCTATGGCAAATAGGGAGGTGTTCATGAGTACATTCGACCCACCATCTTGTGTCACAAGTTAAGTTTTCCCCATTTTAGGAAATGAAAAACAGGTTTCAAAGACTTTTTCTCTTTGGAATACTGTTTGGATATTATAGATTAGGAAATGAGTTAAAGGTATTTGGAATTGAGAATATTCTTGGATGCAGATAACCTATGTATAGGGGAAACCCAAATTACATAGGATCTGTAATTTCTTTTATAGATTCAAGTAATTATGGCTGATATGGATTCATAGTTGGTTGAAACACTATATTTATTATATTATTAATATTTCAATGATTGAAATGAGATTTTTAACCTTGTCCAGATGATATGAGGGATATTAATTCCATGCATTATATTACGAATGATATGACTAATATTCCTTCAATTTTTCTATGTCATGTTTATTTTACGCACGCATTTTCAAGTTGCATATTTATTTTAGACCTGAATATGTATTGTATTGTACATAAAATTCTTACTAGGATATAAAAACATAATTGATATATAATTTTCATTCCTTAATCTAAATGTTTTTTCCTAAATTAGTTGATGTGGAAAACATATGTACTCAATTATGGAACATTGAGCCATGGACCACTGGTCACATGGGCTAGAACGTGTTAAGTGTAGCAGGGCACTGTAGTAGTACTATAGAAGCAGCGGAACTGTAGTGGCGGAAGAACTGTAGCGGCTGTGACACTTTAGCAGCGGAGGCACTATAGTAGGAACTGTAGCGGCGGCGGTACTATAGCAGGTACTATAGAAGCCTAGGTACTGTAGCAGTACTATTCACCAAGGGGCTCTATGGGCCAAAAAAATGGGATTTCAAGCCCTGTATTTTGGCAACTTGGCCTTGGGCCTTCAGGCTATGTAATTGGTCTCCCTCTACCTAGTTTAAAAGAGGTCTTTGCTTTAAATAATAAAATGAGGCTTTGGCCCCAACATTTAAAAAGATGAATTATTTAAAATGGATATGAATTTTTAAGAAATGAAATCCTTATATATATATAAATATATATATATATATAACATAGAGACATAGACTAGATCCTGACCTTAGTAAGGGGTAGTGGGTATCTCTTATATTCATATGGATATTCTGGACTCCTTCTATCACCTATTCCATTATTATGGAGATGGTGGAGAGGTGATGTATTTTTTTTAACATGGTTTTATACTTGTCCCTATTCTTGAATGGAAATATTTTTAATTAATTAAATCCTTTAAGAGGTATGTGTCTGGATCTATATCATTATGTCACCATGAAATCCTACAGTCGCATGCCCTAATGTTTGGGACAACTATGCTCCTAAGGTGGTAGTCCATGAGCCACTATTCATTCCTCTGATCCTCTTCCAGTTCTGATTTTGGGAGATGATGCCTAGTTTCATGAAGTATTTTCATAAGTTTATGTTAATGCAAGGTGTAGTTTGATGTTCTACAATCATCAAAGAGTTGACTAGAGAGATTGAGCAGTAGCGTCCTCCTACCTTTATAATGGATGATGTTACTAATTCTGTAGAGTCTTGGATTCATGAAATCATTTCAATATTCAATTATTTGGTGATTCATATAGTGTGGAGGGTCAACATAGCTATGTATAGATTCCCCATTAAGCCATGTGGTTGTGGGATGTTATCACCAAAGAGGATCTATAATGTGATATGGACTGGGTAGTTTTTTAGACCATATTCAATGATTAATTCTTTTCCCATACATTGAGATCTAAAAAAGGTGGATAATTCAGGAACATCCATCATTGGAGTATATCAGTAATAGAATACTCTTCCCATTTCACTATGTAGAAGTAGTTCACTCATAATCATGCTGAAGATGAAATAATGATCAACATGTTACTTTAGGATAGGATGGTATATGGAAACTGATCACATGTGAATGGTTTTATGTTGAATACAGTATCCGAAATTTTCAAACTATCCCTTAACATAGATAAGAATATAACAGAAGATGATGGGGGGAGTTGGTGTAGTTTACCAACAAGAGGTATCATTAATAACTCTTCTTTGAGAAAGATATTTTTCAAGGATACTCATGGTGGAAGATGTTGTCATCCTCCTCACGTATATAGTTACTTAATATGTCACCATTATGGGAAGATTAAAAATACTAATCCTCAAAGCATGAGGGATCCAATAATGTATTGAATATGTGATATGATAGACCATATTCCTCCGTTCTTCAGTATGTTCCCATATGTTCCTATATATCAAGAATAAACACCCACTCCATGATCATGAGCTGGTCTAGAATGATCATGATAGACAAGAAACTGAATATCACTAGTTAATCTGGTTGAGTTGGTTATCAATAAATTTGCAGTCAGACTTATTATTCATAGTGTCAGTAGAGGGGACTTGCTCTAGGTAGCTAGTTTGTGACATAGACCCAAAGTACATGCCAGTTAGATGCAGTCCAGTCTACACCAGAGTAGAAGATATCCCGAACACCTACTGTATGAGGTACTATTATAGAAGCATCCACTTTAGTGTCTACTTTATTTTATATAGGTAATTCTCCCTTAATTTTATATTAGGAAATCACTGAGTGTTTGACCCTTCAGATTGTGCACATAAAAAGTGTTATGATTCTAGATAATTTTTTATGTATGTGATCATAGGGTGTTCTCCAATGTGAGGGTTTTCAGCTTGAAATATGAAAATATAGTTTCACATGGAGTGTATATGTTTTCAACATGAAGGGATTGTATGTAATAATTTTCTTTATAGACTTGTTAGTTCCCTTTTAGAATATATTAACTCTGAAAATCATAGGGTGATGTTTAAATCAGTAGAGGGTGCTAATCAGATTTATATGGGAGAATGGGATGTTCATTCCTCATGATCAGGGCTTGAGAATCAGAGGCTGGGAAGATGGATAGCTCAGATTGACAGTATTTTCATTGACGATCAAGGGTTGAGACCAATTTCATTCGTCATGTAGTGGAGAATTTTTGGGATAACCTTCATGATGACTTATATGGTTTACCTATAATTTTGGATGATGGATATAAAATTTTTCTTATTAATGTATCTTTACCAGTGACCATTCCTCCATATAAGATGGATCTCATGGATCTTCTAGAGAACTATAGGCAATTAGAGGATCAGGAAACTAATGGTTTCATACACCCCAATACTTCTCCATGGGGATCACTGGTCCTTTTATCTTAGAAGGTGGATGGTACCCTCAAGATCTATTAGAATTTCTATTATTTTAATCACCTAAAAATAAATAATCAGTATCCACTAACTATAACTAATAGCCTCTTTGATCATCTCTAAGGAGGGAGACTGTTTTCAATGATATATATGAGGTCGTGCTATCATCAGTTGCATGTCAGCAATTCATACATAACCCATACATCATTTGGGAGTATGAACGGTCTCTATAAGTACCTGATTATTCTGTTTAGACTCACAAAAGTCCCTCCAATCATCTCATCTCATATGAATTAGGGTTTCTACCTATATCTAGATTCATCTTTTTTAGTCATTTCCAATGATATCTTGGTTTTTTCATTCTCTAAAAAAAACCATGAAACCCATCTTGAGATCATTATAAATAAATTTAGAGAGCATCACCTCTATGTTATTCTTAGTATGTTCCATATTTAGATCAAGAAATTCTATTTTTGGGGTATGATCATCTTGGAGATAGATGTTTCAGTAGACCCAAAGAAAGTGAAATAATTGGTTTCCTAGAGGTATCTAAAAAATGTATATGATATTCAATGATTATTAGGGATATCTCTATATTATATACACTTCATCTTTGATTTATCATAACCATAGATCACCCCTTATGGGCTGGAAAAAGAATGTGGTGGAATTAATATAGTTAGAATCTTATGATTCATTCATTCAAGAGTCAAAGGTACTTTTGACTTTAGAAACAATATTGATTCTTCTAGATCTATGTAAGAGGTAAACTGTATACTATGATGCATCACCTATTAGTCATGGAGGAGTTCTGATGTAGAAAAAGTGAGTCCTTGCATATGGGACTTCTCAGTTGAGGTTTCATGAATAGAATTAATTGATGGACAACCTCGAGTTTGCTGTTGTATTTTTATTTTCAATGTTTTTGGGGACTCTCTCTACTTGGAGATAGTTTTTTATAATAAACTCGTCATAAAATACTCCAGTTCATCTTTAGACATTGAGATCTAAATATCATACATTGTTGGTGGTTTGAGTACCAGATGTTTTTTGATTTTGAGCTTACCAACACGAATGGTAAAGGTAATGTTGTAGCTGATGCTCTGAGATGGAAGACTAAGACATAAGAAGTTCTAGAATCATGTTGTGAATGGAAGGTCATTGATTTGTTCATACTGATGCACATTGAGGATCAAGAATATCACACCTAGACTATGCTCTCAAACATAACAGTGACCTTTAATCCTTTAGTATGAGTAATAATGTGCAAATTATCTAATCCTGGAGGCATTTTCTTAAGTGAAATCATCATATATGATGATTGATTTTTATGTTCGAATGTGGATGGGGATCACACCTTATTTCTCCATGGGAATGTATGGACACCATTAATAATTAGAGAGGAACTGACGTAGGATTTCCATGCCTCAGCAAAGGCTATTCACCAAGATGTCACCAAAACATATTGAGATTTGTGATTCCAGTATTTGTGGTCTGGTATTAAATGTGAGTTCATTGGATTCATCACTTGGTATTCCAAATTTCTATAGGCGATGGTAGATCATCTGTGACTGATCATTTGTTTTCAAATGTTTTCCATTAATGAGTAAAAATGAGATGATTTTTCTATGGATTTTGTGAATGTTCCACCAAGACCACCCTTTATAAATTATACTATATGTGTTTTTGTGGATCATTTTATGATGTTATCACAATTCCAACATGTGTTCAAGACCTTCATAGTAGTTGGTATATGAATTTTATAATCCAAATAGGTTATACATCTTCTTGGGGATCCTCGTTCTATCAATTATGATAGAGACAATCTTTTTATGTCACTGATATGGTATAGGTAGCATAAGGAATTTGGTACATATGTTATTATGAGCCTAACATATCTCCCATAGACCAATGGATAGATCGAGTGTACTATAAATGTTCTGGAGGACATGCTCCATGTTTGTGTACTTGATTTTGGGGGTCCCTAGGTGATTTAAATTCCCCTTTTTGATTCACATAAAATAAAATCATTATATCTATCATCATGATAGATACTAATGATTCAATAAATCAATGTTCTTTCCACTCAAATTTATTATTTCTTGAGGCGTTATAGTAAGCTATTATTAGACCACATCTCATATAGAAGACTATATGGTAGGTCCAGCAATCCCGAAAGTGTATGATGATAGATCAGCCTACCCCAAATTTGTATTCCAACAGATGCAGAAGACCAATCCAGATCGAGGTTGGAGACTAGTTTTTCTTGTCAGCCTCACCTAGGTACGTCCTTATAAAAATTCCGAAGGAGGGTAGCTCTCACTACATTTTGTTAGACCCTTCGCGGTTGTGAAAGAAATCAGACTAGTCACTTACCAGTTGTCACTTCATTAATGATATATACCCATAAATGATGTCTTCCATGTTTCTCATCTTATCTAATACTATACCTACCCCTCGTATGTATTTTAAGAATATGAGGTTGAGATGGATGTATATTCATTCTTTGAGGAGTATCTCATTTTTATTATTAATGTAACATCCCAGGTATATAATGAAATATGACGGTATCAAATTTATTAATATTTTTGAATTAAATATGAATCTTTCTTTAAAGGGGACACTATGTTCGACGGCATACCTGATACACAACAATAAGTTTCTTTGAAGTCTAATGTTACACCCAATGCTGATTCACACTAAAAAAATAAGAATATAATATAATTTTAAATGGTAGATAACACCTAGCTATTATCATAGTGGTAATAAATATAATTAACTACAATATTATTATACATGTTTTTTAAATGTTTTTAAATTTATCCAATAATAGATTGAAGCTTAAAACATGTGTAAATCTAATTTTAAGCATAGTTTACTTAAAAATGCTGATTTACCACCTTTGGATGGAGAACCCTATTTTAAAAAAATAATGGTCACTTTTATATGGTCTATTATACAAAATAAAATTCTTCATTATAACTAGGACATCAAAATTCACATTTTGGGAAAATTGTGGTATTTTTCTGATTAAATTCATTTCTTTAGGAATAGTGAAAAATAATATATTTTAATTCAAAATCCCATTTAATCTAATTTATTTATAGGTTTAGGTTTTTTTTAAATAGGTTTTAAAGTGTAATTAGATTATATATTTACCATTTAATCCAATGTTGGTCATTTTAATTAATTTTACTGCGATATTGGACTTAAACAAATGTCAATCTTTTGATAATTAATATTTCTTGAAAACACACCTTTTGTTTTGACAACGGGAACTAATTTTAAATTAATTATTCCAACTTCTAGGTTTTAAATTTGGTAAAATAGATTTCATTTTGGAATTCAGAATATCAAAAACATCGTAGGCTAAATTTTTGGTATTTTTCTGAAAAACTTCAATTTTTGATGAATAATGAAAACACTTAGTAGTAGATAAAAAGATGAATTTTTCCTTTAAATGTATTAATAACTCTTCTGTGAATTGAATTTTTAAAATCCGACATATATGGTTTTTATTTTTATATAAAATGTAGTTCAATAAAATGAAAATATTTTTTAGTGAATAGTAACTATTGACTTTTATTTACCATGATTAAAGATAAAAAGGGTAATTCAACGTAAAAATAATTTCATAATAATACAAAATTACCTTGAAACCTATTGTAACCTTATTGGATGAGTCATGGCCGACCATGGGCATCCTTGGGTCGATTTTGGGACCCCATGGAGCAACACGGTAGTGATAATGACATCTTAGATTAATTTATTTAAAGTAAAGAAAAAAATGACATAAAAAAATATCTTTTTGTAAATTAATTTTAACATAGGGATAAATACGATATCCATTAGACTATAAATATTATATGGAAATATAAAAAAATTTCTTACATCATCATATTTTTTATAAGAATTAAACGTTAAATAAATTAAAGCATTTATGACGCAATAATGGTGTAGTGTATACCTCATTGATAAATGATTTCATTAAATAAGATCATAAAGTTTAAAATAATATCCAAAACCTGTCCAATTTTTATTGAAAGATATTATTATGACCATGAAGGATATTATATTCGAATTTAATAAGTTTTGGACCTTTAGAAACCGAAATTAATTATATAATAAATTAATATTTTCACACTTTCCAAAATAGCCCCTCCCCCCTTATAAAAAGCCCCCACCTCTAACCCATTCCTCAAACATCACAGGTCCCTTAGCATGCCTAACCCCTACCCAAATAAGCTCGAAAAATCCCTATATTCCAACTATAATACGTACATTAGTCATAAGGCACATCAAGTTTTTCTTTTTGTTCCAACCAAAGGGAGTTACCCTAATTAATGGTAACGATTTCTCCTAAATTCTATTGTTTTATTTTAGATTATTTTACATCTCCAATCCCCTAAACACTTTTTATTCATTTATTTTATGACAAAATCAGTATCCTCAATATAGTATGTTGTTGTTTTGAGAAGTATTCGAACAAAACATACACACACCTCAATCAAAAGGGTAAAGAACATACTGTTTTTGTGGACTGTAAACTACAGCCTCACGAAACGATGATTGTTCAAATATCTCTGACCACCTCTCATGGTGTCCATTATGATGGAACTATATTTATATATGATATATATTATATTCATATTATTTCTATGATTATTTATTTATCATTTATACAATACATTTATGGGTCCATAGTGGGTAAATACGATAATCTCATCTGAGGAAGTGCGGACTACCGCCCCCTTAAAGTGATATGACTCGTTAATTCCATATGTGGGATGTATAAAGGTTAGAGTTAATGAAATTGTATATGATATTATAATGGAATTATAATATAATTATGTATCATCATGTTTCCATTCCATTAAAATATGAATTATAAATGGAAGTAGCGTTCAAGCGTACATACGGCTTACCATCTCCATGAATGGTGCATTTCATTTATTATCTCCAAATGTTATGTACTATAGTAAATACATGTATATACTGGATATATAAAATATATATGATATCTAAATCTTGAATATAATTCTGGAAAAAATAAATTTTTTACCACATGAACAACATGTAATTATAAGAAGTCCATTTTGGACTCAAGTACCAAATATTAAAAAAACTTCCATTATTAACATATATGATTAAATGATGTTTATAACTTGGTAAAAAGTGATAAAATTAATAAAGGGATCTTCATAAAGTATAAATTAACTTTATTTTATTATTCAAGAGATTAAATACTTAATGAGTCATGTTAGACACGAGGTTTGAGACTTTATCTCAGTCTACTTTCATTGAGGCATATTTTTTTAATACACTACTTTATTTTATACATCGTATAATCACCTTTGAATTTTCATTTCATTAAAAGGAAATAATTTTCTATGAATTGTTTTACTAAATGAAAAAATGGAATTATTCTTTTTATGTAATCGGTGACAATGACCTTTCCACTGCTGCTATTATTATTCGATCGTTGGATTCCTCAACAAGCCATAATGTATTTAAAAGGAGAATAAATACCATATACTCTTTTATGTATTTTGGTATTGAAAATGGTTTTGATAATGGATTGGTTATGTCAATATATTTATGTGATATATTGTGATTGAAAAGTGGAAATGTTTACATTACTTTATATTTGTAGTATGTGTTATGATTTTATAAGGTTACTTGGACATTTGATGTGTGGTTACATTATAAACCAAATGAAGGTTGGTTCTGGGATAAAACATGTTGGGTGGTTACGTTATAACCACCAATTCATTGGGTATAGAAGTCGGCCATATAGCTATTCCCTTTAGTGATATGTGTGGAAATCGATTGTATGGTTATTCTATTTAAGAATGTTTACGTCCCATGTTACCTTTATATGTTATATGTTCTTCATATGGTTTTTTTGGTAATATTTTGTTTAGAAAAGGGTAAGAAATTATCATCTATTTATTGAAGAGTATTTACTACTTCATAATGGCGAAATGTATTACTTATGATAAAGTATTCATGGTTTACATATTATTTTGAAAAACTAACAGTTTTCCTTTATGTGTATCCTTTACTAATATTTTTATGCTCATCCCATGTTTTTTAAATGTTTTTTAGTGGACATAAAGTGGAATAGGTTCAAGGATGGGTTTAGGGAAAAGTCATACTATCTAAAACATAGACCTAGCCATGACTTTTTTTTCATGAATTTTTTTTCAAAAAAATGGAAACTAGGTTGATGTGTCTACATGTAATATTCAAGTTGTTATATATATGTTTTGAACTAATTCTATAAGCCTCTAATCATGAAAAGATCCTAAATGTAAAATTTTAACATAATTTAATAATATGAAATGTTTAAGGCCGAGTCCTTATAGTTTTTATCTGAGTCCGGTTTATACAACATTAGGATTTAGGGTATTGTTAAATTAATGTCCAAAAATAAATTTAGGTTAATATTGAAATGATAGAATTGATAGATTATTGGGTTGCTTCAATTAATATATATCTTGGTTCAGAGTGGTTTTCCACAGAGGAAACATGGAATCTATGTTGGGGCGTTATCAGGAGGAAGACAACCATCCAAATCAGCAACCTGAGATAGTCGGAATTGGAACATAATTGTTTGTTGTAGTGATGTCATAGTTGACTCAGGCAATAAATAGTGGGGGTATCCATGCATGCAATCAGCTAGATCAAACATAGAAGAAAATTTCAGTAGTGGAGCCTTTCATGAGGCAACATCCCCCATCATTCATAGGATCATGTTGACCCTGTGGTAACTGAATGGTGTATTAAAGCACTGGAGAAATGTTTTGATTTCATGGGGTGTTCAAAACAAGAAAATTTTAGTCTTTCTATTTACCGTATTGAAGGTGAAGCTGATAAGTGGTGGTTGATGGTGAAAAATATCTTGGAAAGGGGGGAGATTGATCCTCTTGATTGGGATGAATTCAAAGGTATGTTCCATGATAAATATTTTCATAAGGATGTTCGAATTAGGATGGAAAATAAATCATGGAATTGAGGTATGAGGATGAATCAGTGGAAACTTACGAAGGAATGTTCACTCGGCTAGAAAGATATGCTCCAAATTTCATCTGAGATCTTGATAGTAAGATAAATAGATTTTACTTAGGACTGAAGACATGATATCAAAGATCATTAGCCTATCGTCTGTTCAAAAGTTATGAAAAACATGTTCGATGGGAGGAGAATGTGGAAATAGAGTTTGCGGATGATCATGAGTTCTATGAAAAACAATAGAATAATAGGTATAGTTGGTAGGAAAAGGGAATGAATTCATCAAATAATCCTAGAGGTAAGAAAACTAAATACCCATCTTGTGAGAAGTGTGGTAAAAAGAATCCTGGAGAATGTTTATCAATGTCTAGAAAGTTCTTCTGTTATGGTAAGTTTGGTCATATTGCTCGTAACTATAATGAAGATGATCAAGAAGGAAATGAAATGCTATCAGTAAGATGTATTAAGTGAAATGAAATGCATCATTATGAAAATGATTGTCCAATGAAGAACTCAATTGAAGGAAAGCAACCAGACTACAAGCAGAAAGGGGTGTTGAAGTCCTTTGCAATAACATCATTAGATTTTGGGCCATCAAATGAAGTTGTAACAGGTACACAGTTTGTATGTTCATATTATGCCAATGTGTTGTTTGATTCAGGGTCTACACATTCGTTCATTTCTATGAAGCTTTCTAGTAAATTGGGAATTCCATATAATGATATGAATCACGAATATATGGTAAAAACACCTGGAGGAAATATTGAAACAAATTGAAATGATAAGAACCTTCATGTCCTTGTGTGCGGAAAGAATCTACCTTCAAACAGTATTGTTTTTCTTCAAGTAGAGTTTTTTGTTATTTTGGGCATGGAATGGTTGTATGTTTATCGTGCTAAGATTTACTAGAGAGATAAAGAGGTTTCTTTTGAGAAATATTTTTAGTTTTTGTTTACGAATGAACCCTTTTTTATAACATATTATGAAGCTGGGACATTATTAAATGATGGAAATGAATGTTACCTTGCACATATGATCGAATGGATGAAATTGTATATTTAGAGTTAAAGAAGAAACTGCAAGAGTAATTAGATAATGGTTTCATTTGACCTAGCACAAAACTATGTGGTCCTATTGTCTTATTTGTAAAAAGAGATGGTTCAATGAGACATTGAATTGATTATAGGGCATTGAATAACATCAGTATTAAGGACAAGTATCCTTTGACTCATACAAATGATTTGATTTATCCACTCCAGGGAGATCAGTATTTTTGGAAGATTTTCATGAGGTCGGGGTACCATCAGTTGAAAGTAAAGGAAGCAGACATTCTGAAGACTGCATTTTGTATTAGATATGGGAATTATGAATTTGTAGTTATTATTTTTGGGTTAACCAATGCACCTATTGTATTCATGGATATTTTAAATAGATTTTTCCGTGAGTTATTGGATAATTTTGTGGTTGTGTTTATTGATGATATTTATATTTATTCTAAAAAAATAGGAACAAGAAATTCATTTATTGGTTGTCTATTAAACCATAAATGAAATGAAACAGTGTGACAAATTTTGTAAGTGTGAGTTTTGGTTATAGAAAATTTCATTCCTTGGTCACATTGTTTCAAAAAATGGCATAAATGATGATCCCTCTAAAAAAAGTTGTTGAAGAATGGCCAAAACCCCAAAATGTAATTGATATCGATAATTTTTTTGGTTTGGAAGGTTATTACCATATGATTATTGTTAATTTTTCATGGTTATCAAGTCAATTGACTATGTAAACTCGAATTGGTGTTATGTTTATTTGGAAAAAAGACTGTGATGATTTTTTGAAGAATGGAAAAGATGATTTGTGAATGCTCATGTTTTGGAATTGCCTTCCAGAAATGGTGAGTTTGTTATCTACAGTGATGCTTCATTAAAAGGACTTGGTTGTTTCCTCATGCAGACTGATCAGGTAATTTCTTATGCATCATGTTAGTTGAAACCTTATGAGTTATATTAAACTATAAATGATTTGGAATTAGCTGTAGTTGATTATGCATTAAAATTTTGGGTGCATCATTTTTATGGAGTAAAATGTGATATATATACTAACAAAAAAGTTTGATATTTATGTTCACTCAGAAATAATTGAACTTGAAATAAATGAGATGGTTGGAATTAATCAAGGATTATGATTGCATGATCCTTTACCATCCGTGAACGGAAAATAATGTGGGTGATGCTTTGAGTCAAAAATGTAATGCTTCATTAATCATGCCACATTTGGAATGATATCCTTTGGTTTTTTTATTTGATGAACTTTGGCATTGAATTTATTGGTGCATGAAATTATTCTATTTTGTTTCATAGGTCAGTTAGATCATCTCTATCTGAAAGAATTTAGCAAGCACAAAAGGAGGACAGTGAGTTGTAGAAAATGGTAGTGTTGGTTTAAAGGGGAAAGTTTCCTGATTTGAACTTTGATCATGATTGTGTTTTGAGATTAGTAAAGATATTATGTGTTCCTTGTCATTCATAATTGAATAATGAGTTGTTATGTAAAGCGCATAGTTCCCAGTTTTCAGTTCATCCTGGAAGTACTATGATGTATAGAGTGATTTGATAGTATTACTGGTGGGATGTAATGCAAAGAGATATTGTTGATTTTACTATGAATTTTTTGAATTGTTAGTAGGTAAAAGCCGAGCAGCATTTTCTGAAAGGGATTCTTCAGTCTTTAGCAGTTCCAGAGTGGAAATGGGAAAATATATCCATGGACTTTGTTTTGGGATTACCAAATACATCTCAAGGTAACAATGAAATCTGTGGAATTACTGATCGGTTGACTAAATATTCTCATTTTCTTCATATTCAAGATACATTGTCTCTAGATCAACATTCATGGTTGTATGTTAAAGAGGTAGTCAAGTTACATGGTGTTCCCCTCTCCATTGTATCTGATGGTGATCCTAGGTTTACATCTAACATATGGAAAGGCCTTCACAAGTAATTGGGTACATAATTAAATTTTAGTACATCTTTTCATCCACAATCAGATGGGTAGTAAAAACAAACAATTCAGAACTTGGATGAAATGTTACGTGCTTGCAAGATGGATTACCAGGGAAGTTGGTACCAACATCCTTCTTTGGTTGAATTTTCATATAATAATCATTTTCATTCCAGTATATGGATGGATCCATTTGAGGAATTATATGGGAAGCAGTATTGAACTCTGGATTTTTAGGATGAAATAGGTGAAAGGATGCTGATGGGACCAGAATTGGTAGATGAGATGGAATAAAAAGTTCAGTTGATTTATAAGCACATTAGAATAGCTTAGTGTAGGCTGAAAAGTTATGTGAATAACCAGAGGTAGAATATTTCTTTTGAGGTATGTGACCATGTCATTCTCAATGTTTCTCCATGGAAAAGTGTGATGCATTTTGTTAAGAAGGGAAAGCTGAGTTTGTGGTTCTTTGGATCATATGAAATCCTTTAGAAAGTTGGATCAATTGCGTACATAGTGGCTTTACCTCTTATTTTTTTCCTAGGTACACAATGTTTTTCATGTTTCAATGTTGAGAAAGTATATTCCAGATCAATCTCATGTTTTAAGTCTAGAGATAGTTCAGTTGGAAGAGAATCATTCATTTGAGGAACTTCCAATCCAGATTCTTGACCGAAGAGAGAAGGTGCTGTAGAAAAATGTAATTCACCAGGTAAAAGTTTTGTGGAAAAACCATATGGCTCATGAGGCAACGTGGGTATCTTAAAATTCTATGAGGGATAAATACAACCATTTATTTGATAAGTGAATGAAATTGTGAGGATGAAATTTCCAAAAGGGGGGAAGGATGTAACATACCAGGTAAATAAAGAAAATTAACATTTTCACAGTTATTAATATTTTTGAATTAAATATAAATTTTTCTATAAAAGAGAAACTATGTTCGATGGCGTACCTGATACACAACAATGGGTTTCATTGAAGTATAATGTTACACACAATGGTGAGTCATAATGAAAAATAATAATATAATATCCTTTTAAATGGTAGTTAACACCTTGGAGTTATAATGGAGAGAATAAATATAACTAACTAAAATATGATTATACATGTTTGTTAAATTTTATTTACAATTATCCTGTAAAACTTTGAGGCTTAATGTTTCAATAAATCTATTTTTAAGCATAATTTACATTACAAGGTTGATTTACTGCCTTTTAATGGAGAACCCTCTTTAAATCAATTTTTGATCACATTTATGTGTTCTATTTGAAAAATATAAAATTCTTCACTAGTATCATGTCATAAAAACTCACTTTGAGTAAAATTTTGGTATTTTTATGATAAAATTCATTTGTTGATAAATAGTGAAAAATACTATATTATAATTCAAAACTACCATTAAATTTATTTTATTTATATTGATATATTATCTTTTTAGTTGGTTTTAAATTGTAATTAGATTATATTTTTAAAATTTAATCCAATGATGGTCATTTAAAATAATTTCACTTTTAACTTGTACATAAACAAATGTCAATCTTTTGATAGTTAATATTTCTAAAAATCATACATTTAGTTTTGGCGATGGGAAATAATTTTAAATTAATTAATCCAACATCTATGTTTTTAATGTGTTAAAATAGATATAATTTTTGAATTTGGAATATCAAATAGATCTTAGGCTAAATTGTTTGCAATTTTTCTGAAAAACATAATTTTTTTATGAATAGTGAAAACACTAGGTACTAGTTAAAAAGCTTAATTTTTTATTTAAATGTTATTTTACCACTTCTGTGAATTGAATTTTAAAATCTGACATACATGGTTATTATTAGTATGTAAAATGTGGTTCATTAAGATGAGAATATTTTTTGGGGGAATAGTAACGATTGACTTTTATTTACCAAAGTTATAGGTAAATATAGTAATTCATGGTATAAATAATATCATAATAACAAAAAATTACCTTAACACTTGCTATAACCTTATTGGATGAGTCATGGACGACCATTGGATTTCTTGGGTAAATTTTGGTACCCTATGAAGCCACTTGGGATTGATAATGACACTTTAGATTAATTAATTTAATGTAAAGACCAAAATGACATAAACAAATATTTTAAGTAAATTAATTTTGAAATAGGTTAATATAAGTTATCCGTTTGACTATAAATACTCCATGGAAAGATAAAATAATTTCCTGCATCATGGTAGTTTTTTTTATAATTTTTAAACATTAAATGAATAAAAATATTTACGACATAATAATGATGTATTGTTTACCTCGTTAATAAATAAATTAAATAAATTAGATTATAATGATTAAAATAATATTCAAACCCATCCAATTATTATTTGATGGTTTTATATAGACCATGATTCATCTAATATTTGACTTTAATTAGTTTTGGACCTTTATAAACCGATCATCAGTTTATAATAAAACAATATTTCCACACTTTCCTAAAGAGAACCTCCTCCCTCTAATAAAAATCTCTCAACTCTAACCCTTTCCTCACACTAAAAAATCCCCTT
This sequence comes from Viscum album, assembly GCA_963277665.1. Taxonomy (NCBI): domain Eukaryota; kingdom Viridiplantae; phylum Streptophyta; class Magnoliopsida; order Santalales; family Viscaceae; genus Viscum; species Viscum album. Next base: position 712,197,252 of record OY728136.1, on the reverse strand, counting down.
GTCTCACCCAAATAATAAACAAATAATCTCACAAGACCCTTATCTTCAATCTAGAATCCTTACCTTAGGCAGAAGGCACTTCAAGAATTCCTTTTGGTTAAAACCAAAGAGAGATACCTGAATTAAAGGTAACATTTTCTCTTAAATTCTTTTGTTTTATTTTGTTTTATTTTACATTTCCAACCCCATAAACTCTATTTATTTCATTTTTTTATAAAACACCTAAATTATCAATATACAATGTTTTAGGTATGATATGTATTTGATCAATACATACACACAACTTTGTCTAATGGATAAAGAACATACTATTTCTTTGGATGGCGAACTACTGACACATGAAATGACGATTGTTAAAATATCTCTAACCACCTCTCATGATGGAAATTATGATGGAACTGTATTTATTTATTATATATATTATATTTATATTGTTTCTATGAATTTTAATTTTTCATTTACAGAATACCATTATTGTTTCCATAGTGGGTAAATACGATATTCTCATTTGAGGAAGTGCGGACTACATCCCCCTCAAAGTGATATGACTCATTCATGCCTTATGTTGAATGTATAAAGGAAGGAGTTAATGAAATTATATATCTTATTATACTGGAATTATAATACAATTATGTGTCTTTATAATTCCATTTAATTACAATATGAAATAGAAATTGATGTACCATTCAAGCGTACGTACGACTTACCGTCTCCACGAACGGTGCATTTCATTTCTTATCTCCAAATGTTATGTACTATTGTAAATACATGTACATACTAGATATATATGATATATATGATATCTAAATCAATAATATAATTATGGATATAATGATATTTTTACCACATGAACAACTTGTAATTATAAGTACTGCATTTTTGACTCAAGTACAAAATATCGACAAAATGACCATTATTAAATTAATTGACTACAAAATGTTTATAAGATAGTAATAAGAGATAAACATTAGAATGGTTCTTAAGAGAGTATAAATTATCATTATTTTATTATTCATGAGATTGAAGAATGAACGGGTCAAGTCAGACATGAGGTAAGGGACTTCATCTCAATCTCTTTTCAATGAGGCATATTTTGTTTTAATACACGACTTCCTTTTATACACTTTACAAACACCATTGAATTTTCATTTCATTCAAAGGTTATATTTTTCTATGAATTGTTTTACTAAATGACAAAAAGGAAAGTTTCTTTTAACGTAAGTGGTGACAATTACCTTTCCGCCGCCAGGAGTATTATTTGATCTTTGGCTTCCATAATAAGAAATAATGTTTTTAATGAAAATTAAATACCATAAACTCTTTTATGTATTTTGGTATTGAAAATTGTTTTGATAATTAATTTTTTATGTCAATAGATTTAAGTGATATATTGTGATTGACATGTGGAAATTTCTTCCTTCCTTTATATTTGTTGTATGGGTTATGATTTGATAATGGTACTTGCACATTTGAGGGGTGGTTACATGACAAACCAAATGACGGGTGGTGTCGTGATAAACCTGGATGGGTGGTTATGTTATAACCTCCAATACATTGGGTATGTATATCATCTGTATGGCTATTCCATTTGGTGATATGTGTGTAAGTCAACCGTTGGGTTATTCCATTTGTGTATGTTTATGTCCCAATTTACCTTTATATGTTAGGTGTTCTTTATATGGGTTTTTTGGTAATTTCTTGGTTAAAAAAGGGTAAGAAATTATCCTTTATTAAGTGAATAGTATATACTACTTCATAAAGGTTGAAATTTTTACTTATGATAAAGTATTCATGGTTGACTTATTGTTTTGAATAACTAATATTTTTCATTTTTTGTATCCATTACAGAGATTTTTAGGACCATCCCATGTTTTTGAAATGTTCATCACAGGAAATAATGTGGAATAGTGTCAAGGATGGGATCATGGTAAAGATATTTTGTCTAAAACATGGAACTAGAAATGACTCTTTTTCTCAATAATTTATATTTTATTGAAAAAATTGAAACTGGGTAGATGTTTCTTCTTATAATATTCAATTTGTTATGTATATGTTATGAACTAATTCTATAAAGCTCTAAACCTGAAAAGATATTCAATATGAACAACATAATTCAAGAATATACAATGTTTAAAGCCTGGTCTTTATAATTGACCAGAGCATGAAGACACTTTGAGGATGGTTTGTTTATTTTGTATAGGTGTTATGTTAGTATGGTCGGTTACATGATGAGTCATGAGAGTGGGAAGCTAATATAAGGGATCAGTGGAAGGAGCTATTCTTTAATGATACATATTTAATCTCAGAAGGACTACTATGTGAAGAGTTTATTTAATGTAGTGAGGTTGTAAACAAACCTATTTAAACGAATGTATAGATCATCGGTTTTTTTATTTTTCCACTTAAATAGACCAAATATTTTATTTCAAATAAATAAATGACCATATCACAAGAATCTATGGATCATTTATAGCCCAAATCCAAAAATGCGATAAAATGATTTATGACATGGTTTTTCAACAATCGAGTGACCTAGGGTATCGGGCAATGTGTTGTAGTTGCATTTTGGGGAAGAATATTTTTTCCAAGTACTACATTTGGTTATTTAAATTTTCCACCTAACCATGTAGGGTTCCCCTTAGTATCAGTATCATGCACATGTCTTTCACATGGATTGAAACCTGTACACTTAAAAGGTGCACCTACATATTTTGAGCTGAAATGTTCATATTACACCACATTTTACGGTTAAGCATATTTCCTTTTTTGAATTCTTATAATTGTGACTATGAATTTATTTTCTCCAACATTTAGCTCATGAATCCTTATACCCAAGGATTGAAGTAACTCACACATCTGATGTCTAATTGGTAATCCATTAGAAGTATTCTATCTATCTCGTTATGTTCTCTAATCTTCTCCCTTCTTGTTTAAGATTTTCTTCATATCCGTTGTCCTATTTTGATGAAATCCCATCTGACTAATTTTCATGGATTGGACCATTTTGTAGATATCATCCAACCTACTATAATTATGAGTCTTATAATGAGCGAGGATTAATCTACGACATATAGGTTGGTGGTCATGTTTGAGTTTTATCACATCATAACTACATCATAATTTTGCATTGAATATTTTTACAAGAATCCCCTATATTATGAATTCTTCATTTATAATTGATCCTTGAAAGTTAGTATATGCATATTGAATCTTGTTTAAAAATATAGAGGCTGGTTTCACCTTTTATAGAAATTATTTTAGTTTTCTAAGTCAAAATTCCCTATATTGTTAAATGTGAATATGCATGATTAACCTCCTAAGCATCGAAAATAGCTCCTCAATGTAAGTTACCTTTAATTGGGTGATATTGATTGAACCATGGTTGCCTCCTATGTGTAATCCCAACCTATAATAGGAATCTACCTTGTAGGGAATTTACTTATTTACAACTTCGTCTTTCCTAATAGACACAATTAGCCTTATAAATGAAATTTGCCTATTTAGGTAACAAAACGAGTTATGTGTATTTTAAAATTTTGGATGGATCATTCATGATTATAGATTCCCTTAATTTAATTGAATATTTGAAATTGATTAAAATATAATAAGGAATATACAAGCTGGATTCCCTTCTAGATATGAATTTCATTTTATATTCACCACACCAGGTAAATTTTACTATCTAGAATGGAAATTAACATGACTATAGGGACACATGAGAGGCACATTCCTCATGTGAGATGTTTTAGACAAAGATATTCATTATTTACATATAAATTCTTGGTAAACAAGTTACATTATAGGTTGTTTCATCATGTTAATTATTATAATTAAAAATATTCCTCTATATAGGCTATGGTATAATGTTATGGGGTATCAATTATGGTGGAAAATCAACCTCTATTACAACATGTATTGAGTATGTCATCTCATAACACATATAAAATATGGGCATTAGGATTTACTCTTCATGTGCCATGATTATAGGTTCTACATGATGGCTCAATCACTATCCTGAGTGTTTTTAATGACATATCACACTCTTCATAGGATGTAGGGTATGTACCTTATGGGTTGTTCTTACAGGCTTGTTAGACTGGTCATTGGTGTCTGAGTTACGCCCAAGTCCACACAACACTAGTATTCTAGCTATATGGACACTAACGTTCACATGTATGTGGTTAACATATTTGGATGAATCATATAAATATATATATATATATATATTCTATATATATGTGTTATTACACTATATAAATAGATATTTTTTTAAAAATACCATCCAAAGATTAGTTGATGTAGGTAGACAAACTATGTGTACTTCCAGAACCTGAGCGGGGTTGTTATTTACTTATTTATTTATCTCACATAATTGATAACTATTACATGTACCATGATTAGATATGATAAGTGATTGGATTAAATTTATAAATTAATTGTGGTGGCCTTTTGATGTTTTTTTATCACACCCTACTCGGATACCTATTTAATCCTGATAATATTATCAATCTATCGGTATTGATAAGGGATATGCCCTTCGGTAGATTTTTTATATGCTTTCTTATTGATGGAGCATAGGTGTATATGACCCATCATTCGGTTGAGAATCTATGAGATCCTCTTATTCTATTTCGGTAATTTTGTATATCAAGTTTATTTATAGGTTTTATTATTTCATTTATCAATGTTGTAAATCCATATATACATGTATTTGACACTTTTTAGTGAATTATAATTATTATACTCGTTTTTTTAAATTCTTTATTCTTTCGTATCATTTAATAGGTTCTTTCAATTTATATTTTCTTCTATGATTGTTTATTATTTACTCTACATATTTTAGCATTCTGATATGAGGGTATAGTCTCCCCACTATTCCACCTTTACACCCACACTGATAGTTAGTATTCTTTGGTTAATGGGGTGGTGAACACGAGTCCATGTGACCCATCGACTCTAGAAATGTGTTAATTGGATCATAGGTCAAGACATTATAATTATTTTGGAAAGTTTTCTCATGAACCTTTTTTTCATGAGTCATAATCTATAACCACATAATTCTACATGAGGAGGTATCCCATTCCCATATTTTATGCATGAATCTAAATCACAAATAATTCTCCTCTATAGGGTGTTGTATGTATATTTTTTTGAATAAACTTCTATTTAGTTCCTTGAAATTTTAATCACATTCATATGTCTAAGGAAACATTTATCCATTCCAAGTTAACATGGTGAGCGAATCAGATAGCCATGAAAAATTCTTCACATAGTGTAGAAAATATCCATCCAAAATAATAATTCTATGGATCTATGTCATAGTGGTTGGTCTCGGTTTGTTTTCAATAACTTCCATCTTTTAGGGATATATATATTTACCCTTTCTTACGATTATATTAGAAAAAAATGAAACTTTTTAAATCAAAAATTTGAAACTAGAAATTTATTCAAACAACCACTCTCTTATTATGGCCTTCAATATAATTACTAAGTAATATTTTTCATCTTCATTACACTTTAAATATATAAGAATATCTTCTCTAAATAATACCACAAAACATTATAGTAATCTACAAAACCCAATTCATTAAATCGATGAATATATTAGGGGAATAAGTAAGACCAAATGGATTCAAAAAAATCATATTTTTTATATTTTATATGAAAGGCTATATTGTGTAAATATTCTAATTTTTAACTTATATGATACACTCGAAATTAATATTAAATCATGGGGAAATATTGACCCCTTCATAATTTGTCCAAAAAAATTATAAATATGTGAAATAAGATACTTAATATTGATTATCATCTTCTTATATTATTGATAATTAATAAAGAGTTTCATTGATCCAAAATTAATAAATAAAGAATAACTACTAGACCCCATTGTGAAATTCATGGATGATAGAATCACTAATAAGTATTCTCTTGGGGTAAATTATACAATTTTTATAACTGAATTGGGAGTATTCTATAATTAGCCATTTAAATATGTGTAAAAATAGGTATGAGTTGTATTGAAAATTCAACTTCCATATTTTTTAGAAGACTATGAAACTCTTCTAGAAATACCTCTACAAACTTCAATAAAAGAGAAATGTATTTTATTTTGTGTTTTCTCCCAACCATAATAGATAACCACCAATTTTGAATAGGAATAAAAACCCATATAATTCATGTAATTTAGAGCAGATATTCATAGTCATTATCAAACTTATATACAATAACAGTTTGTTTTATGATATCATATGTGACGTCCATTTTGTGGAAATTTATCTGGGATTTTCTGTAATGAAATCAAATCCTCGCCTAAGAAAAAATCAAATTCAATGAGAAGGAGAATAGAAATATTTGAAGAAGTAATATTCCCATAAAAATTAATTTAATAAGATTAATTTAAATAATATTAAATAATCATACTAGTAAATTTTTTAATTTTTTATTTAACACATAATAATTATGGTGGTATTATGATACCCTTAAAAAATTTCCTAGATATAGATGTGTGGGTAGATCAAGGGGAAAATAATAAATTCATGTTCTAGAGGGGATAATAAGTGTACCATTCAATAATTATTTATTATAACCCACATTATAAATAATGATCACATGGGATTTTCCCTTTTCCTTAGGTCTAAGAATATGCTAATGTGATTATCATCATTAACCATCATATTTGAGAGTTGGTTATCATAATGCCCATATTCATTACATTTGAACACTGGAGAGTGTTTTTTACATTCTATAGTTCTCTTTTATTTATCCTTAGTTGCTTTATTCTTCCCATTAGTTCATTATTCAATTACCTAATAACCTTCCTCTTAAAAACATAAATCATTTAATAGCACCCTTCAGACAATTTTTTCAGTATTTACTACCACACTTTTAGCTTAAAAAATGATTCATCATTTTCTATCCTTTGTTATTATAATTTACATTAAATTGAATCTTTATTTACTTATCGAAGCCATGTTAATTATTAAAAAACACAATCCCTATTTTCTTATATATAGAACATAAAATGTTATATTCGTAAACACTAAAGTCATTTAGGGATAATGAACATTAGAGAATTGTTTTTAATATACTGATGAATATATTGGAATTAAGATTAGGTTTAATAATAATACCTAAATCATACCTCTCATGTCTGTATTAACTTTATTAATTGGTTATAACAGTTTTTTCATACATCAACATTATATCAAGGAGTTCTAAATCCATTTGAGACAATTAATATGATTAAATTTCCAATTTAAAAAAATTGTAACCTATTCCCACACTATAGACTCAATTTCTCCTCATTGTGTTGGGTTCTTGATAAGTGTATACCATTAATATTTTTCACCTTTAAAATTATAAACAAAAAAATAACTTCTAAATAAATCAAACAATGGATAAAGGATAATATATTTTTAGTGGTACTGATCTATTTTTCCTGAACCAGTGGATCAAAAGTCCCACTAAATGATGGTAAATGTTTCCTCATGAATGAATTAAAAGAACTTTGTTCCCTTCATTTATCATTTAGAATTTCAAAATGATACTTTATTTTAAAATGTTATGTAAATATAGTGAAAATATATTTTACTGTGTCCCTAAATACTTTTGGGTTCTTAAGGGTAAATTCATTTCTCTTTACATCACATTCGACACTAACATTATTCCATGGGGTTCCAATCATTGATTAGAACCAATAACATACTGTGAGAAATAACAATAATATTGGATAACCAAATAATAATGATAAATCATTTATAAAATGAATAAATCCTTACACACACTTTGTAACCTATGACCCGTTAGGTATAACCTAGGCCATCCATTATCATCACATATTCAATTACTTATATATGGTTCATAATGAAAATGTGAATTAAGCCACTCATATCACATGGAAGTGTCGAATGTAACACCCTGATATTTTATGAGAAGTATATTTTTTTATGATTTATGTTATGGAAACATCAAAGGAATATTTTACTGCACACAACACTACCATGGCTTGTGTTACACGCAATCGCGACCTTCCTCGATAGCGTTGTAGTACGCAATAACGAGTTTCACTAAACAAAAATATATTATTATAATATTTTAAAGTAGTTGTTATTAATAGTATTAACAAAATTTAAATTTTTATAACATTATTATTCATCTTACATATTTTCTAGAACATGGTATGAGAACCAAATAAATGTTTCGGGTAAAATAAGTATTTTTCAAAAAATGCAGTTTTGCCACCTTTTCATGGTGCACCCACTTTAAATATAGTTTTTGACATGTTTATAAGTTCAATTTGACAAAATATAATTCTTTTTTGGAATCGGGATATAAAAAATTAATTTGGATAAAATTTTCATATTATTCTGGTATCTTTTATATTTTGATGAATAGTAAAAACACGCTATATTTTAATTAAAAACAACTTTCTTCATCGCAATAATTTATATGCTTAAATTATAGTATTTAATGGTTTTAAAGTATAAATAGAAAATATTTTAACTATTTAATATAATTTATGTCATTAGCATTAATTATACATTTAATTCATAGGTAAAAACATTTCAATCTTTGGCAATGTTTTAACTTTTAAAACCCCTGTAATTAACAACTGGATTAATTTTAAATTAATTACTACAACATCTGTGTTTTTAATTTTTTAAAATGGATTACATATTTGAAATCATTGGGTCCAAATTATTTTAATAAGTTACATTTTTTTTTATTATGAATAGTAAATACGGTAATTTTTATTCACTACAGTTAAAGGTAAATCAGGTAAGTAAGGATGAAAATAAGATTATAAAATTATCCTAACACTCTCCAAAACCCTATTGGATGAATAAAAGTCGACCCATATCACCTAAGGGTAAGACTAGATTCATTTCATAGACTTTTGACCATGAAATAATATAATTATTATTGAAACCAAAGAAAGGGACAACATGTCACTCTCTTAAGTCTTATAAGTATAATAATTTTAATTTAGTGATAAACTTAATGAAACTTAGAACATGAATAGTCTCCATAATTATAATACAATTATCTAAATCATATGAATTTATTTATAATTTTTAGGGATTAAATAAGTATCGTTAATTATGACACAATAGTGATGTTGAAATTATTTTATTGATTGAAATATCAAATAAATGATTTTAAAAGAATTAAAATAAATATTATATGTACTATTTACTATGGTCCACTAATTTTATATATATAAATGACATGTTATGAATCTATTAAATAATTTAGTTGGAACATATCTTCTGTATATATTTTATTTAAACCCTAATAAATGAATAGTGTCAAAATTGACACTATTTTTATTTTATAGAAATTACATATTATAAAATTGTTTAAAAATCAAAAATAAAATAAAAATTGTAATCTAAAATTTATATGGTCGAAAATATAATAAAGTATAAAATTATGGACAATTCACAACATTTAAGTAAATATTTATAGTGATTTAAAATTTAGAATATTATTACCACAAATAAAATTAAATAGATTATATAAGGATAAATCATGTTGATAATGTTTAAAATAAATTCCCAAATTGTCGAAATTTAATTGTCTGATTGGATTACAACCCTATCTAATTTAATATTTTTATTTGATTCATTTTTGAATGTTTTTAATTTGGGTTATAATTTATTATAAATTAATATTTCTTATAATTCCAAAGGTGCCCCTATCCTCCTTTATAAAAGGGCACCTCCTCCCTCTTCTCCTCACACCACATTGAGCATTCAAGCTTGGCCACCCCCTGCCAATTTCTCTTCTCCACTTCCCTATTAATATTATAGAGGTCATGGTCTTCTTCAAAGACCAATTTTAGTGCCCTAAGAGGAAGTTTAAAAGAGGTGTGTTGAATAAGATGTAATATCCGTTACCGATTCATCAAAATTTATTTCTTCTTCTACTTAATAATCATTACTTGTTTCATTATGAAGTAATAACATCAGTATCACTCATATACCGGTATGTTAGTATAAATATTAAACAACCCAATTTCACATTCTATCCATCCTACCAAAAACGAAATCACCGCGCGTGTGTACGTACTGAATACCGTCTCCACGCCGTGGTGTAATCTGTTTTCGACCACCACCTTACATGGATTGGTATAATGGTGTAAATAAATAACTATATATGATTATTTTAATGTGAAATTCATTATGATATATTATACATACACTTCAATACAATACAACGATCATGGGAATGATATCATCACTCGTGCGTACGTATGGACTACTATCTCCATGACGCGATGAGATTCATTCTCCATGTTATCCATTAATGAATGATTATAAAGTATATATAATGAATAATAATTAGATATATGAAATAATAATGATACTGTATTTATGTATATATATATATATTTCATCTACTTAATTCCATTCAATTCAGTAAGGAAATGAAAACAGTGTTCATGCGTACGTACGGCCTACCGTCTCCATGAACGGTGTATTTAATTCCATTTATCAATCTATCATATATATATGTGTATACTATGAATATATATTATCTATAAATCATGTTTTACATTTTGGAATTAAGTAAATCTGGATATAAGTAATATTATCAAGAACAACAATTCGAAACACGTACAATAAATGAAACTATTTTACACAAATCGCTTCTTTTACATCGAAGTTACGAAAGAATAGGAAATATAAAGTTATAAGTAAACTGTATTTGATAAAATAACAATTAATATGAATCTATAATCAGTCAATGAAATTATTTAAATCATTATACATGAGGATCAGATATATACGAATCATATCTGACATAAGGTATGGGATAACTTTTCCAATCTCGTTTTTATCCGAGATTGTTTATCCGTAAGTATTTACAGGGGTTATATTTATAATCCATGCCCCTATTTTATAAAAAATGGTTTCATGTATGTATAAAGTCCTTTTTAGCCGTTTTTTAATTTTACTACATTCTATGTATGAAATCATTCTTTTACGAGATACTTTTTGACTTTTCCAGAAAAAGTACGAGAAGAATGTTTTTTTAACTTATATGAAATGAACGGATTTATACGGTTTCACAACACCTTATTTTCAAGAAGCTGACTCTACAATATTTAATGATTATTTTCAACAAAATCCTTTTCCTTTAAAATTTCATGGCATTTTGTGAAAATAAAATGATTTTTAATAAGAAAGGATATTTAGTTCAAGAATTTATTTCAAGTGTTTTATCAAAACCATTTTCCATCTAAGATGACATTATTTCATATGTGAATGTTTCAAGTATAATGTCTCTATGATTTAAATGGTTTCACTTTTCTTATTATGAAATGATATCCATTTCTTTTATATGGATTATGTGATGAAGGGATGATGTTTATGAAACCAATTTTATTCGTTGGGTTATTATGAATGATGTATGTTTATTTTGTGGAAAATGTAAGAATGATTTCATTATGAGATGGGTGGGACCTATATCTCCCTCCAATGGATTGGGTAAAGATATATATCTCATGAGATAGACATTGTTGGAATGGTAAGTTAATCTGGTTCAGTGTTGCAGGGCTGGAACAGGGATTGAACTCGATTCAGAAAGGGACTTTGTCCACTAAGATGGTCTTGGAAGAAATGCCTTGGCTACGATGGAAATTATAACATGTTCTTAATGGATGCCACAATTACATGTTCTATTCCAATGAATTTTTATCATGATTAATATTTCTTTATGATCTATGCCTTATGTAATGCCATGTTTTATGTTATTACCCATGATTTTGATGTTTAAACATTATGTTCGTGTTTTTTAAGTTCAAATGTATATGATTTGTTTTATTTTATCCATGTTTACCCTTACTGAGCATTTGAGATCACCCTTTATATGTTTTCCTTTCCATGGGATTTAAAGAAAGGTTTTGGGTAAAAAACCAAAAGGGGAAGATCTATATGGGAGATGTTGAAGATCTTTCACCATGATTAAAAGAATACGTTTCGAGTTTCCAAAGACACTAAACTTTTACGGTCCTTTTGTGTCTATTTTTGTTATGTATTAAGTATTACACAAAATTAATGTAATTTCTATGTACGTCAAGCTTTGGGTCTCTACAATGGGTATTAGAGGAAAGGATTAGTTAACCTTTGGAAACTAGGATGCGAAAACTTTATTGAGATCCCTAGAGATATTTCTAAGGTATGTCTAGGGATGTCCCTAAGGTTAAGTATACATATTCTTATAGTCCTAGAATTATGGAAATGATATTAGAATTAAACCTAATATGTTAGATATCGAGGGTACTCCCCCTTTATTATGTTGTTTCCCCTAGCATGATTTTTTCCTCTCACGCTATTATTTTTGGGTTTTAGATGATGGCTGGAACCCGAAGGAACCGTGTTGATAAATGTAATGGACAATGCAATGACTGTCCTCCTGAAAAAACCAATGTTATGGGAGATGGAGTGAAAAATATTATTTCTATACCTACACAAGCTATAAATCATTCCGGACTTCCAAATGAGTAGAGAAGGGAACAATATTCTATTGAGTCCTTCATGAGGCAACGTCCACCTTCTTTCATTGGGTCTTCTGATCAACTTGTTAGTGAACAATAGATTAGTACCATTGAAAAGATATTTTCCATACTTCGTTGTTCGGAACATGAAAAATTCATTCTGGCTATTTACCGTTTAGAAGGTGAAGCAGATCAATGGTGGACTCTAATTAAGAATACGAGGCCCCGAGGTGAAATTTAATCCATAGAATGGGACGAGTTCAAGAACTGATTTTTAAATAAGTACTTCCCTCATATTCCTCAAACAAAGATGGAAAAGGATTTCCTTGAGCTTAAGAAAAAGGATGATGAATCTGTTTGTATATATGATGTGAATTTTACAAGGCTTGCAAGGTATGCATCTGGATTTATCATCCAACCTTAAAGTAATGTTGATTGATTCATCAGTGGCTTAAAACCAAGTCTTCAAAGGGAATTAGCGATAAGAGACTTCTGTAGCTATGAAGAAATTGTGTGTTGTGATATCAAGGTAGAAATAGAAGTTGGGGTTACATATCCATCTCATGGTTTTGACAAGAAACGAAAGATGCAGTTCATGGGGAAATCTCATAATAATGGTGAAAATAAGATAAATGTTTCTTTATGTTCAATGTGTGGAAATAAGCATGGTGGATATTTTCTTAAATGTACTAGAAAATGTTTTTAGTGTGGAAAAGAAGGTCATCGAGCAGCTAAGTGTCAATGTAATGGAAAAAGGGTTGTTAATGATGTGAATAAAGAAAATACTGCAGAGAACACACCATCAACACTTCAATGCTTCATGTGCAATGAAATGAGTTATTATGCTAATCAATTCCCTATTCCAAGGGTTAATGATGATCGACATGAGCATCCACTTAAAGCAAAGGACAAAGGTGAGTCACATGTGATCACTATATGCGATGTTGAATATGAAAATGATGTGGTGGAATGATTATGTTTCTATGTAAAAGGATTCCAAAATAATGTTGTGGAATCTCATTTATAGTATTGTGGAACATTGGAATATCTATGTAATGCTTTATTGTGCTTTTCGATAATTATATGGTCCCGGTAACCATGAAAAGTGATTCAAATATTTTGGAAAGATGATGATATGCACATAATGACGGGATAAATAGAAAATTAAATGTTTGATAGTATTCATGAGCTCATTACTGATATAAGGACAAAGTTATATAATGGTTTGAGTATATAGAATTTTTGGATTTTGGTATGAGGAAAGAGTTAACTTTTGACAACATTTATTTATCATCCCAGGTAAATAAAGAATAAAATATTTTCATATTTACTAATATTTGGGAATTTAATTTTAATTTTACTTTAAATGGTTTTCTATGATCGATAGCGTAACTAATACGCAACAACTGGTTTCTTTGAAATCTTACGTTGCACACTAATAATATAATATTATTTTTTTAAATGGTAGTTAACTCCTAGAAATTGTATTGGTAGGAATGAACAAAAATAACTAAAATATAATTATAAATGTTTGTTAAATGTATTTAAATTTATCCAATAAAAGATAGAGGCTTAAAATGTGAATTAATCTAATTTTAAGCACAATTTACATTAAAAGGTTGATTTACCGCCTTTTAATGGAGAACCATATTTACATATATTTTTGGTCACTTTAATACATTCTATATGACTAAATAAAATCCTTATTTTGAATGGGGATATCAAAATTTACTTTGGGTAATTTTTTTGGTATTTTTCTGATGAAGTTCATTTTTTAATGAATAGTAAAAAATATTGTATATTAATTCAAAAGTGCATTTTAATCTAATTTATTTATATGGTTAGATTATAATTTTAATTGGTTTTAAAGTGTAAATAGATTCTATTTTTACCATTTAATATAATTTTGGTCATTAGAAGCAATTTCACATTTATATTTTATATAATCAACTCTCAATCTTTTGATTGTTAATATTTCTCAAAAAACACACCTTTTGTTTTGACAGCGTGAATTAATTTTAAATTAATTGCTGCCACTTCTGTGTTTTGAATTTTGAGAAATTGATTCCATATTTGGAATCATGAGGTTCAAATTCTGTAAATAGTTAAATTTTGTTTTTAGGCATTTTAAATATTTTCCTTAGTAAATATTTTATTTACTATCTTTAAACGGTATATCAGGTAAATAAGGGTAAAAAAAATATTTATTTACCCTAACAGGTGTCCTAATACTATTGGTTGAGTCATAGCCGACCATGGGCATCCTTGGGTCGATTTAGGGACCCCGTGGAGCCAATTAAAAGTGATTATGACACTTTATTTTAATTAAATTAAAGTAAAGGCCCAAATGAAATAAACAAATATCTTTTAATAAATTAATTTTTACATGGTGTTATACAAGTTATATATTCAAATAGAAATTTTAATTGGAAATATAGAATAGTTTCTTACATCATGGTAGTTTTTTTTATAATTTTTAGATTTCATATAAATTAAATTATTTATGACACAATCATGATGCAGTATTTACCTCATTAATAAATGATTTAAATAAATAAGATTATAATGATTAAAATATATTCCAAAACATGTCCAATTCTGATTGGATGATTTTATTTATATTACGAGTCATCTTATATTCTATATTAATTTATTTTGGACCTCTTAAAACCAAATATAAGTTTATAATAAAATAATAGTTTCTCACTTTCCTAAAGAGCCCCTCCTCTTTCTTATAAAAGGAGACCACTTCTATGTAATTCCTCACACTTATAAAGCCATTTGGCTCATCCAAACTCTGTCCAATTAATCTCTCAACATCCATCTACTCCTCTTAGAAGCCTTATATTAGGAATAAGGCACTTCAGGAAGTCCTTTGGTTCAAACCAAAGTGAGTTACCCAAATTTAAGGTAACAATTTCTCTAAAATTGTTTTCTTGTTATTTTACTTCTCCAACCACGAAACTCTTTTTATTTATTTCTTTTGTAACAAAACCAGTATCCTCAATATACTAGGATGTTTTTTTAGGATTTATTCAAAGTACACTTACACACACCTCCATCTAATGGATGCAGAACATAATGTTTCTGTGGATGGAAAACTAATGCCTCACGAAACGTTGATTGTTCAATTACATCTTACCATCTCTCATGGTGGCCATTATGATGGAAATGTATTTATATATGATACATATTATGTTTATTATTTCATTATGCTTTTTTACATCCCATTTATATTGTGACTTTATGGTTTCCATAGTGGGTAAATACGATAATCTCATTTGAGAAAGTGCGGACTATTGCCCCCTCAAAGTGATTTGATTCATTAATGCCTAATGTGGGATGTATAATATATGGATTTAACGATATTATATATGATATTATACTGGGATTATAATATACCTATGTATCATAATGTTTTATTTCCATTAAAATAAGAAATAGAGATGAAAGTAGCATTCATGCGTACGTACGACTTACTATCTCCATTAACGGTGCATTTCATTTCTTACCGCTAAATGGTATGTACTATTAAAAATAAATGTATATAATGGATATATATATGATATATATGATATATAAATCATTAATATCATTATGGTTTTAAAGAACCTTTGAACACATGAACAACATGTAATTATAAGGAGTCCATTTTTGACTCAAGTACCAAATATAGACAAAATGAACATTATTAACTTAAATGATTAAATAAAGTTTAAAACATAGTAATAAGTGATATAAATGGGATATTTAACTTTAAAAAGTTTTTTATGAGAGTATAAATTAACTTTAGTTTATTATTCAGAATATTAAGGAACGATCGAGTCAAGTCGGACACGAGGTAAGGGATCCTACCTCTCTCTTTATTTTAAGTAATCTATTTTATGTCACTTCTTTTAAGCACCTATTTCTTATGTTGGGGGATGTTATTTTATATTCTTATTACTATAATTTTTATGGTAATATGATGAGAGACCATATTTGATCTCATCAATCCATTTTTGGATGTTTTAAGCGGCGTTGTTAGGCTACCAAATTTTCAAAATGGATTTCTTATCTCACTTTCAAATTCGTGAGATTTCCATTGTTCGCCACTTATTTATTGCAAGAGGTGTATGTACTTCCCATGAATGTATTCAATGTGTAATACACATTAATTTATGGGTAATTTCATCTTAATTTTATGATCCTTCTTTCGTGTGGGGTATGTTTCAACAGTTACCAAATCGGTAGGGGAACCTTTCACCCTCCTTTTTTTAAATGACTTATTTTTGTTATGTCTTTTAATTTACATCTTATTATGTTTGGATATGTTCATAAATATCCTTATTGATTTAAACATTATATCCAAGTGATGAGATTCCATTTTTAATCTCATCAACTCATTTTCTGAATTTTAATGTGACGGCGTTAGATTGTTGAATTTTTATAAGGGAACCTCTTAACCCAATTTCAATTCTTCGGGTTCAACATGTACTTCATGGATATGTCATACTATGAATATGTGTGAATGACATCTGATTGTTTTAAAATTAATATCCACTTATATTGAATGTATTTATATTGGTCACACATAATTATGTGATTGATTTGTCTTTAATTTAAGGATACCATCTTTATAAGGGATTTTATCTCAATTTAAATTTCCATTGAGTATTCATTGTTGTTATGCACCAATTAACTCTTATATGGTGTATATATTGTCCTTTGAAATATTATATCATTAATACCTTTATTCTCATGATATTATAATTTTCTGATTAAAATTTATTCTTCAATTATTTTTATTGAAACGTCTCTCATTTTGTTAAAAACTATTTAACTAAAATATAATTTTAAATGTTTTAAAGATTATTTCTTATAAATATTTATCAACAATGTCCATGTTTTTAAAATGGTTTTGTGATTTTTTTATATGGAAATTAATGTTTTAAAATGTTAATTTCTTTAAAATCATCAAATTGGTATGGGACACTTTGATTCAAAAATCAATTTATTAAATGTTTTAAATTGTTATGAAAATGGTTTGATAATGAATTGTTTATTTAAATATCCTGATATGATATATTGTGATTGGAATGTGGAAATATTATATTTCCATTATTCTTTTTTTATGTGTTATGTTATGGTTATTGGTCATTTTTTACGTATACGAGTGGTTCCGTGATAAACCGGGTGCAGGTGAGCCAGAGATAGCTCTCCAATTCATTGGGTAACGTGACAGAGGTAAACGTGAATGTTTCTCCTAAGAGATTTAAAGAATATACTATGATGTGTATTCCAATTGTGACTCCATATGTAGCTGTTATAGCTATAATGTAAGTATGTTATGAATTCCATAAATTACCTTTATGATTTATGATTTCAATGTGTTATTCATAAATCTTTTGATTTTGTAAGGTATGTTATGATTGAAAAGTATTGGTTTTATTGATTTTTAATTATTGATGGGATACTATTTTAATTCCTTATTTTAAAACCCTTACTGACATTTTTATGCTCATCCCAAGTTTTTGAAATGTTTTTCACAGGAATTAAAGATGAATAGGGTCAAGGAATGGATGAAGGAAAAGTAATGCTTTCAAAAACATGGAACTAGACGTGTTTATTTTCAACAATTTTTATTTTATGATAAAATGGATACTGAGTAGTATTGTCTACATGTAATGTTCATGTTTTTATGTATTAATTATGGCCTAATTCTCTATTACTATAAACCTGAAAGGATCCTCAATGCGAATTATTCATTCAATTCAAGATTATGTAATTTTTTTAAGGTTGGGTCCTTATAGTTGGTATCAAAGGTCGGTTTATATAACTTTAGATGTTAGGAAATTATTTAAGAATAAGTGACATTACCATAATGGTTCAGATTCTAGAAAGAGTCATAGTTTTTTTGATAAAGTGAATGATTTTAAGATAACATGAATAATTATATCTTAGTGTTTACCCTCTTCATATAATTTTACATGATGATTTTACTGATATACTCACACTGAGATTTTTGGTTTTAGTAAATGGATGGATCTAGCAGGCACCAAAGTAACTGTCGGTGTGATGAAAAATGTGATAGTTCTCTAGATGAGAAAATGAATGATATGGGAGCTGCAATGAGAACACTTTTGGTTATTCTAAACCAACTATCTGGAGTCATGATTGACCACCTGAACCTTAGTGATATTTATAAGGCATCATATATGCAAGAAACAAATCCCTACGGATGTTCAGGTAATAATCATAAAGGTAAGTATATTCAAAAACATATGTGTCAAAGATGTGGAAAGAGACACCTTGGAAAATGTTTCAAAGGGACATAAAGATGCTATTTTTGTGGAAATGAAGGTCATAAAGCAAGAATCTGCCATGGAAAAAGGTTGCATCTAGTTGAATCTAGGAAAGGGAAAGAAGTCCTTTCCAAGGGATAAATTGAATGTTTTAAATGTGGTTTTCAGGGTCATTATGCAAACACATGTCCTGCGAAGAAGTTTTGGGAATGGGATGACCAGGATCATATAAATATTCGTTTACCAATACCTAATTCAATTCTGAAGGAGGATGAAGAAACTGAAAAAGGACAATGAACTGTATGGTTTATTTCTTAACATATGTTTTCATATTATTTAAATATTAGGATATGATTTATGATTTTGTTTATAGGAAAGAAGTATTTCATAATAAGTTGGAAAGGAATGGTTAATGGATCATGAATAATGTTTAATGAGTAAGAAGTCAACATATAAGGGATTCAAGTGTTATGGTAGATTTTAGGATGGTGAAATTCTTAAATGTATTAAGGCTCTTTTGATGATTGCAATTACATTAGAAGACTTTTTATATTATTTGTAACCCTAAATTTTGCACTACTGAAAAAAGAGGTATTTCCAACGGTTCAAAACTGTTGGGAAAGGCCGCAGAACCGTTGGGAATATCTATCCCAACCGTTTTTCAAACCGTGGGGAAGTAAGCCGTTGGGAAAAGTTTTCCCAACGGATTACAAAGAACCATTGGGATAGGTTAGAAAAATCAACCTATCCCGACGGTTAACATTAACCATTGGGAAAACCCAAAAAAAATCTCTAGCTTTTCCCAACGGTTCACTCAAAACTGTTGGGAAAAAGCCAACTATACATCTTTTCCCAATGGTTTGAAACCGTTGGGAAAGAGTTCAAACCAACGGTTCCATCTGAACCGTTGGTATAAACCTCCTTAGAAGACTATGCTAATGGTTTCAAACCGTTGGAATAGCCTATGCTGTGAAAATTGCACAGCAGCCTGCAATTTGCACAGGGGAGGAGCATGGTCTCGATTCACTTGTGATTCTTCAATCCCTCTCCTTTACCTGCAATAACCAACTAACATATACATATACATAACAAATTAATATACATTTAACATATAATACATCCTAAAACAATACACATTCAGAAGTAAATCAGAATTCATAACGTAATTATAAGGATACATAATTTAGAATTCATTTAGAATTCATTTTAAAATTCATTTATAATTCATTTAGAATTCATTTCAGAATTCATTTAGAATTCAATTTCAAATTTAGATGACAATTATATGTGAAATTTGGAATTCAATTCATAATTTGATCGGTTTTTCGTATACAGGTGTTTTTACTATATATGATATCCATTTTAAATAAAATACATGAACTTGGAGTAGTACCGGTCACACCATGCCTCGTATTGAGGCATGATTGACTAGTGCATGTCACACTTGACCCATTGATCATTTTCCTAAAGTATCAACATATTCCGAAAAGGTTTCGTTGGTTTTCTGTATTCCAGTTATAATCACTTAAAATGTGGTTCATTTAAAAAAATGTCATTGTTGAGTGATCCCCGCCACACCGCAACTCAGATTGAGGCGGGGTTGACTCGTAAACGTCACAATAACCCATGGATTGTTTTATTATATTTTCAACAGAATATGAATGTGTTTGGTCAGTTTTACGTATGTCAGTTGTTGTTTTCACATAAAATGCTTTCCATTTCAAATAAAAGTGGTCCACTTTGAGTTGTGGCGGCCACACTAAGGCTCAGATTGAGGTGTGGTTGACTCGTACACATCACAAATGACCCATGGATCTTTTTCCAAAAGTATCAACACAATATGAATGTTTTTGGTCGGTTTTCCGTATGTCTGTTGTTCTTTTCACTTAAAATGAAGTCCATTTTAAACTATAGAGAGACACTTAGAGTGATCCCAGCCACACCGAGACTCTGATTGAGGTGGATTTGACTCTTACACATCACAAATGATCCATGGATCGTTGTCCTAAAGTTTTAATGGAATCTTAAAGCGTTTGGTTGGTTTTCAGTATGTCAGTTGTTGTTTTCACTTAAAATGTTTTCCAATTCAAAGAAAAGTGATTCACATTGAGTTGTCTCGGCCACACCAGGGCTTGGATTGAGTGGCGGTTGACTCGTAAACATCAAAAATGAACCATGGATTGTTTTCCTAAAGTTTTAACAGAATCCAAATGCGTTTTGTGGGGTTTTAGTATGTCAGTTTTTGTTTTCACTTAAAATGTTTTCCATTTCAAAGAAAAGTGAGTCACTTTGAGTTGTGGCAGCCACACAGAGGATTGGATTGAGGATCAGTTTACTCATACACGTCACAAATGACCCATGTATCCTTTTCCTTAAGTATCAACAGTATCCAAATGTGTTTGGTCAGTTTTTCGTATGTTAGTTGTTCTTTTAACTTAAAATGAATTCCATTTTAAACTATAGTGCGACACTTCGAGTGGTTCCGGCCACACCGCTCCTTGGATTGAGATGAGGTTGACTCGTACACGTCACATATGACTCATGGATTGTTTTCCTAAGGTTTTAATGGAATATGAATGAATTTCATCAGTGTTTCATATGTCAGTTGTTGTTTTCACTAAAAATGATGTCCTTTTGAAACAAAAGAGAGACAGTTTGAGTGGTTCCGGCCTCACCGCACCTTGGATTGATTTGGGGTTGACTCGTACATGTCACATATGACCCATGGATCGTTTTTCTAAAGTTTCAACCGATTCTGAATGCCTTTGGTCATTTTTCCATATGACAGTTGTTCTTTTCAGTTAAAATGATGTATATTTTAAACAAAAGAGATACACTATGAGTGGTGAAAGCCACACCGCGACACGGATTGAGGAGGGGTTGACTTTTACACATCACATATGACTCATGGATCGTTGTGCTAATGTATCAACACAATCAGAATCCGTTTGGTCAGTTTTCCGTATGTACTAAAAATGTTTTCCATTTTTAACAAAAGAGAGACACTTAGAGTGATCCCGGCCACACCACGACTTGGATTGAGGCAGGGTTTACTCATACACATCACAAATGACTCATGGATCGTTGTCCTAAAGTTTCAATGGAAACCAAATGCGTTTTGCTGGGTTTCAGTATGTCAGTTGTTGTTTTCACTTAAAATGTTTTCCATTTCAAAGAAAAGTGAGTCACTTTGAGATGTAGCGGCCACACCGAGGCTCAAATTGAGGTTTGGTTGACTCATACACCTAAAAAATGACCCATGAATCCTTTTTCTAAAGTTTCAACACAATCCGAAAGAATTTGGTCAGTTTCCTGTCTGTTAGTTGTTGATTTCACTTAAAAATAAGTCTATTTGAAAAAAAGAGAGTATGTTTGAGTGGTCCTGGCCACACCACGCCTCGGATAGAGGTGAAGTTGACTCGTACACGTCGCATTTGACCCATGGATCGTTTTCTTTAAGTTTAAACAGAATCAGAAATCGTTTGGTTGGTTTTCCGTATGTCAGTTGTTGATTTCACTTAAAATTAAGTCCATTTTTAACAAAACACGGGCACATTGAGTGGTGTCGGCTACACCGGGCCTCGGATTGAGGCGGGGTTGACTCTTACACATCACATATGAGTCATGTATCATTGTTAAAATGTATCAACACAATCATAAGCCGTTTGATTGGTTTGGCGTATGTACGTAAAATATTGTCCATTATAAACAAAATACATACACTTGGAGTGATACCGGCCACACCGAACTTCAGATTCAGCCTGGGTTGACTCTTACACATCACAGATAACCCATGTATCATTTTCCTAAAGTTTTAATACAATCTGATGGTGTTTGGTCGGTTTCCCATATGTCAGTTGTTGATTTCACTTAAAAATAAGTCCATTTTGAACAAAAGATAGGGAGTTTGAGTGGTCCCAGCCACACCACACCTCATATTGAGGCAAAGTTGACTCATACACGTCACATTTGACCCATGGATCATTTTCCTTAAGTTTCAATATAATCCGAATGCGTTTGGTCAGTTTGTCGTACGTCAGTTGTTGATTTCACTTAAAATGAAGTCCATTTTTAACAAAACAGAGGCCCTTTGAGTGGTGTCGGCCACACCGGGCCTCAGATTGAGCCGGGGTTGACTCGTACACATCACATATGAGTCATGGATAATTTTTCAAAAGTATCAACACAATCAGAATCCGTTTGATCGGTTTGACGTATGTACGTGAAATATTGTCCATTTTAAACAAAAGAGGGACAGTTTGGGTGGTTCCAGCCACACCGCGCCTTGTATTGAGGTGAGGTTGACTCGTACACATCACATATGACCCATGGATCTTTTTACTAATGTTTCAATAGATTAAAAATGCATTTGGTCGGTTTTTAGTATGCCAGTTGTTGTTTTCACTTAAAATTAAAGTCATTTTGAACAAAAGAGAGAAATTTTGAATGGTACCGTCCACACCATGCCTCCAATTAAGGCAGGGTTGACACGTACATATCACATATGACCCATGCATCGTTATCCTGTATTATCAACAGAATTCGAATGCGTTTGGTTGGTTTACCGTATGTCAGTTGTTGATTTCACTTAAAATTAAGTCCATTTTTAACAAAACAGAGGCATTTTGAGTGGTGTCGACCACACCGAGCCTCGTATTGAGGCGGGTTTTACTCGTACACATTAAATTTGACTCATGGATCGTTTTCCTTATGTTTCAATATAATTCGAATGCGTTTGGTCAGTTTTCCGTATGTCAGTTGTTGATTTCACTTAAAATTAAGTCAATTTTTAACAAAACAGAGGCACTTTGATTGGTGTCGGCCACATCGGGCCTCGTATTGAGGCAGGGTTGACTCATACACATCACATATGAGTCATGGATCATTTTAAAAATATATCAACACAATCATAAGCGGTTTGATTGGTTTGGCGTATGTACGTAAAATATTGTTCATTATAAACAAATTACATACACTTGGAGTGATACCGGCCACACCGTGCTTCAGATTGAGCCGGAGTTGACTCTTACACATCACATATAACCCATGGATTGTTTTCCTAAAGTTTCAATACAATCTGAAGGCATTTGGCCGGTTTCCCGTCTGCCAGTTGTTGATTTCACTTAAAAATAAGTCCATTTTGAACCAAATAGAGAGAGTTTGAGTGGTCCCAACCACACCGCACCTCATATTGAGGTGAAGTTGACTCATACATGTCAAATTTGACCCATGGATCATTTTCCTTAAGTTTAAACAGAATCCGAATGCGTTTGGTCAGTTTGTCGTACGTTAGTTGTTGATTTCACATAAAATTAAGTCCATTTTTAACAAAATAGAGGCACTTTGAGTGGTGTCAGCCACACTGAGACTCAGATTGAGCTGGGGTTGACTCATAAACATCACATATGAGTCATGGATCGTTGTGAAAAAGTATAAACACAATTATAAGCCTTTTGATCGGTTTGACGTATGTACGTAAAATATTGTCCATTTTTAACAAAAGTGGAACAATATGGGTGGTTCCGGACACACCACACCTCGGATTGAAGCGAAGTTGACTCGTACACATCAAATATGACCCATTGATCGTTTTTCTAAAGTTTCAACAGATTTGAAACACATTTGGCCGGTTTTTCGTATACCAGTTGTTGTTTTAACTTAAAAATAAAGTCATTTTGAACAAAAGAGATACATTTTGAATGGTACCATCCACACCGTGCCTAGTATTAAGGCAGGGTTGACTCGTACACGTCACATATGACCCATGGATCGTTTTACTATCGTATCAAAAGAATCTGAATGCGTTTGGTTGGTTTACCGTATGTCAGTTGTTGATTTCACTTAAAATTAAGTACATTTTTAACAAAACAGAGGCATTTTGAGTGGTGTCGACCACACCGAGCCTCGTATTTAGGCGGGTTTTACTCTTACACATTAAATTTCACTCATGGATTGTTTTCCTCAAGTTTCAATATAATTCGAATGTGTTTGGTCGGTTTTCCGTTTGTCAGTTGTTGATTTCACTTAAAATTAAGTCAATTTTTAACAAAATAGAGGCACTTTGAGTGGTGTCAGCCACACCTAGCCTCAAATTGAGGTAGGGATGACTCGTACACATCACATATGAGTCATGTATCATTGTGAAAAAGTATAAACACAATCAGAATCCGTTTGATCGGTTTGGAAAATGTACGTAAAATATTGTCCATTTTAAACAAAAGAGGGAAATTTTGGGTGGTTTCGGCCACACCGTGCCTTGGATTGAAGAGGGGTTGACTTTTACACTTCAAATACGACCCATGGATAATTTTCCTAAAGTTTCAAAAGATTTGGAACGCATTTGGTCGGTTTTCCGTATGCTAGTTGTTGTTTTTACTTAAAATTAAAGTCATTTTGAACAAAAAAAGAGACATTTTGAATGGTACCGTCCACACTGCACCTTGGATTGAGGTGGGTTTGACTCTTACACGTCACATATGACCCATGGATCGTTTTCCTATAGTATCAATATAATCCGAATGTGTTTGGTTGGTCTACCGTATGTAAGTTGTTGATTTCAATTAAAATTAAGTCCATTTTTAACAAAACAGAGGCATTTTGAGTGGTTTCGGCCACAACGAGCCTCGTATTGAGGCATAGTTGACTCATAAATGTCACATTTGACTAATGGATCGGTTTACTTAAGTTTCAACAGAATCCTAATGCGTTTGGTCGGTTTTCCGTATGTCAGTTGTTGATTTCACTTAAAATTAAGTCAATTCCTAACAAAACAGAGGCACTTTGAGTGGTGTCGGCCACATCGGGCCTCGAATTGAGGCAGGGTTGAATAGTACACGACACATATGAGTCATGGATCATTGTGAAAAAGTATCAACATAATAAAAATAGTTTGATTGGATTGGCGTATGTACGTAAAATATTGTCCATTTTAAACAAAATACATACCCTTGGAGTTATATCGGCCACACCGCACATCATATTGAGGCGGAGTTGACTTTTATAGGTCACATATGACCCAAGGATAGTTTTACTAAATTGTTAACACAATACAAAGGTATTTTGTCCGTTTCCCATGTGTCAGTTGTTGATTTCACTTAAAAATAAGTCAATTTTTAACAAACGAGAGGCAGTTTGAGTGATCCTAGCCACACTGTGACTTTTATTGATGCGGGGTTGACTTATACACATCACATTTGATGCATGGATAGTTTTCCTTAAGTTTAAATTGAATTTTAATGTTTTTGGTCAGAGGGTAAGTGTCTAGTCGGGTATGCGGAGATGCACGTCTACCTTTAGTACGAACCTCCCTCATACCATCGGCCTAAGACTTGAAAGAATGGAATAATGAAAAGTGCACATACTTATGTACCTCTAAAATCTACACATAGAAATCACATAGCCACATCATGTCATAAAAAATAACACCAAGGATCAGACAAAATAGAAGCAGTCATGCAGAGTAATGACAAGTGCACATACAGATCATAAGGAGCTAAAAAATTATTGCATACATGCCATGTTTATTTCCTAAAACAAAGTAAAAAAAGAAAAATTATGAAACTCTAGAACATGGGTTGCCTCCCATGAAGTGCTAAGTTTTATGTCTTCAGCCATATGGATGGACACTGGTCAATCATCTTGGTCCATCAGCTCAGAACTCCTCTGCCTCTTACATGAACTGGTATCCGTGTCATCAAGATCACAGGGACGCTTAGTGGGATTGATCACTTCAGGAGCGTAACAGGCGTGAATCTGGTGTGGAAGTAAGAGAATCTGGCGCTCATCATCATCCAGACGCTGTTTCACCCATCGTGCGAGGTCAGATGGAGATGGGACGTGCACATCGATGATCATGGAAGAGGCAGACAAGCTAGACTTTGTTGGTTAAGCTGCATCCACAAATAAATTCATTTTTATATATTATAACCTTTATAAATGTTTGTCCCATTTTTTCAAAAAATTAATGTGTGAAAATTGTGAAAAATAACTTATCAGATATATAAAAATGGATTTACTCATGGTCATGATGTATAATATCTCAAATATTCCTCATTGAATCCCAATTTGAAATTTTAATCCATTATCAAATGTCTTATATCAATTTATTTTTATTTGGATCCTTAAGGTTGAATGCTTTTTGTAAAATCTAGACAAGGGAGGATAGACTAGTGACTTGGAATATAATTGGATGTTATGTGGTGAAAACCAAATTATAATCATTGTTTCGGATATTATTGAGGTGGTTTGAGGATCAAATCTATCTATTTAGAGTAAATCTAGCATGTCCAAGTTTGGTGGTCAAATTTTTGAAGTGGGGGGGTATTTGGTGGTTGAGGAGGGGAATGAGGGGGATGTCCAAGGTCTAGGAGGAGGGGTGGGGGCTGTCCAGGGTCCAGGAAGGGGGTGGGGGGATTTCCAGTTCAAGGAGAAGGGTAGAAGGGGCTGTCAATGGTCCAGGAAAGAGGGGGGGTTGTCCAGGGTCCATCGAGGAGGGGGGCTATCCAGGGTCCAGGGTGGAGGGAGGGGGGCTTCCTAGGGTCCAGGGTAGAGGGTGGGGGGCTTCCTAGGGTCCAGGAAGGAGGGGGGAAATACAAGGTCCCGGGAGGAGGGTGGAGGGGGGGTTGTCCATGGTCCATGAGGGGGGATGTAAAAGTTTCAGGAAAGAGGGGGGCCAGGCTATCCATGTTCCAGGAGGGGGGGACTGTCCAGGGTCCAAGAGGGGGGTTTCCAGGGTCCATGACGAGTGGGGGCTCTATTAAAGGGCGAAAATACCCAAATAATTCATTGAATATTAACTAAACTTAATCCAAAAAACATAACAATTCCAATCCATCACCCAACCAACATCCAATTCATCCTAAATATCACTAACCATCACATGCCATAAACAACACAACCTAGTTTATACCAAATTAAAACAGAAATCAAAAATAATAGATGAAAAACATTAAAACTAAGGTATTAATTATAGATTTAGAGTGTAGAAATACAAAATTGTTTGATTTAAGATGGATCTATGAGTGGAATTATTTTCTGTGTCTTTGTATAGAGAGATCCCAAACAGTTAGGTCAAATCAAAATAGAAAATAAAAAAATAGATGAAGAACATTATAACTGAGGTAGAACTTATAGATTTGAAATGTAGAACATAAAAATTGTTTTATTGAAGCGGATGGATGGAGTTTGGGAGACTGGGTAATGAGAGAGCGTCAGGAGAAGTTCAATTTAGGGCTGCAGTCGAGCGGAGGGGGACTACAATCGAGCGGAGGGGATACTGGACACCCGAACTGGATTTAGGGGAAAACATTCCCAATGGGTTTTAAAAACCATTTGGAATTTAGCAAAATGTACCAATGGTTATTGTATAACAGTTGGTAAATGTGTCTTAATTGAGGCCTATACCAACGGTTTTACAAACCATTGGTAAAATTCTTCATAAAAGCCTCTATACCAACAGTTTTCATAAAACCGTTGGTATACATGACCATTCCCAATGGTTTATCAAACCGTTGGGATATAAGCATTGGTGAAAATGGGATTTCCAGTAGTGCTGATATAAAAAAAATTTAATTCATGTAATAATTATCTTTTCATTTGTGGATATAGCTATAAAGAACCATTTGGGTTTATATAATCCTTGAATTTGAGGAAGTTATATGTTAATACATTTTTGGGATGAAAATGAAAGTTATTAGAAAACCATCGTGGTTAAAATATTATATGGTTATTTTTGATAAATTTATCTCTTTTTAGGAATTTTATAAAATTATATAGTTTTTGAAAAGGGACAACACGCAGATGGTGTGACAAACCATCACGTCAGACGAAGCTGTGGGAATCGAACCCACAACCAAAGTGGGACTGGTATTTATCACCTACCACTGGACTACGTGATGTCCCTGGTTAGTTTGACTAATTCTTTTTAGTTAGATGATTTTATGAATTAATAAAAGTTTATCTTGGGTTATCTATGGATATGATTTACCTATCAGGGAGGATATGTGATTAGGTTAATTAATTTTAAATATGAGACTTTAAGAGTAACTGATGTTATTTGGAAATAAATGTTATAATTTATCTTGGAAGTCTATGTGATTAAATCCTTATGATATTTGAGTTTAAATATTAGTTTGAATTACATTTAAGAATTTTATGGACAACTGTTTATTGAATGGTCTTGGTTGAACTTTGGGTATTTTGTTTTTGACAAATTTTGGAGATTAAAAGTAGTACTTCTTTTTATAAAGGATTATCTTTTTGTGGATTATCTGATCAAGTACTAACCAATTTTGGTTTTGGTTAATGTATAAAGAGAGGGGAAATATATAGTTTATATTTTTTATATCATGTTATTATGTAGAAGTTAATTATTGTTCTTTCAATATGTACAAGTTATCTTGAATACTTACCATTTGGAGAAAAGATGAGTTTGTGGTAGAATTTTATTAAAGGATGACACTCTATATGATGGGTAAATATATTTCCTTACAATATTAGTCTTCTTTTTAATAAAATTATTCAACTATGTGAAATGTATCTTGAAGAAAAAATTATATAAGCCCTCTTTTATCATCAGACTTTTACCCAACCAAAAATTTATGGTATTGTGGTGGTTAACATTCTGTGATCATGTTCTAAATCACTCTATATTAATCTATGAGAGTTAGTTTCTCTTCTATATCCATGTGTTCAAGGAATATTAATATCTGTTGTCTCAGGGGACCTTGGTACTTCTCTTTCTTTCTTTTAAACTGATAGTTTTACTGACTCTTTTTCTGATGTGGGACTTTCAATGAAGTTTCCGACCATTTTTTTAAATTGCGAGGACATAATTCCAAAAAAGGGTGGAATGATGTAACATCCCAGATAAATAAAGAATAAAATATTTTCATATTTATTAATATTTTGGAATTATATTTTAATTTTACTTTAAAGGGGTTTATTTGTTCGATAGCGTACCCAATACGCAACAACTGGTTTCTTTGAAATCTTACGTTGCACACTAATAATATAATATTATTATTTTAAATGGTAGTTAAATCCTTGTCATTTTATTGGAAGGAATGAAAAAAAATAACTAAAATATGATTATACATGTTTTTCAAACGTATCTACATTTATCCAATAAAAATTAGAGGTTTAAAATGTGAATGAATCTAATTTGAAGAATAATTTACATTAAAAGGTCGATTTACCACCTTTTAATG
The DNA here is from genome assembly GCA_963277665.1 of Viscum album. NCBI lineage: Eukaryota > Viridiplantae > Streptophyta > Magnoliopsida > Santalales > Viscaceae > Viscum > Viscum album. Next base: position 712,167,256 of record OY728136.1, on the reverse strand, counting down.
GAGAACCAAATTTAAATTTAGTTTTGTTCACTTTAATACATTATATATGACTAAATAAAATCTTTCTTTAGAATGGGGATATCAAAATTTACTTTGGGTAATTTTTTGGTATTTTTCTGATGAAGTTCATTTTGTAATGAATAGTATAAAATATTGTATTTTAATTCAAAAGTGCCTTTTAATATAATTTATTTATATGGATAGATTATAATTTTAATTGGTTTTAAAGTGTGAATAGATTATATTTTTACCATTTAATATAATGTTGGACATTAGAAGCAGTTTCACATTTTAATTGTATATAATCAATAGTCAATCTTTTGATAGTTAGTATTTCTTAAAATCACACCTTTTGTTTTGATAGTGGGAATTAATTTTATATTAATTTCTGCCACTTATGTGTATTGAATTTGTAGAAATGGATTCCATATTTGTAATTAGGAGGTTCAAATTGTGTAAAAAGGTAACTTTTATTTTTAGGCATTTTAAACATTTACCTCAGTAAATATTTTATTTACCGTGGTTAAAGGGTAAATCTGGTAAATAAGGGTAAAAAAATAATATTTATTTACCATAAAAGGTGTCCTAATCATATTGGTTGAGTCATAGCCGACCATGGTCATACTTGGGTCGATTTGGGGACCCCATGGAGCCACTTAAAAGTGATTATGACACTTTATTTTAATTAACTTAAGGTAAAGGCCAAAATGAAATACACAAATATCTTTTATTAAATTAATTTTGACATGGGGTTATACAAGTTATATTTTCAACTATAAATATTTATAGGAATTATAAAAATATTTCTTACATCTTGGTATTTTTTTTATAATTTTTAGACATCATATAAATTAAATTATTTATGACACAATCATGATGCAGTATTTACCTCATTAATAAATGATTTAAATAAATAAGATTATAATGATTAAAATATTATCGAAAACATGTACAATTATAATTGGATGATTTTATTTCGATTATGAGTCATCTTAGCTTCTACATTAATGTGTTTTTGACCTCTTTAAACCGAAGATAAGTTTATAATAAATTAATAGTTTAACACTTTCCTAAAGAGCCCCTCCTCTCCCTTATAAAAGGAGACCACTTCAATGAAATTCCTCACACCTCTTAAGCCATTTGTCTCGTCCAAACTCTTCCAATTAATCTCTCAACATCCCTCTCCTCCTCTTAGAAGCCTTACATTAGGCATAAGGAACTTGAATAATTCCTTTGGTTCTATCAAAAGGAAGTTACCGAAATTTAAGGTAACAGTTTCTCTTAAATTTTATTTTTTTTACTTCTCCTACCCCTAAAATCTTTTTATTTATTTCTTTTGTAAAAAAACAAGTATCCTCAATATACTAGGATGTTTTTATAAGAATTATTATAACTACACTTACACACACCTCCATCTAATGGATGAAGAACATAATATTTCGGTGGATGGAAAACTAACGCCTCACGAAACGATGATTGTTCAATTACATCTTACCGCCTCTCATGGTGGCCATTATGATGGAAATGTATTTATATATGATATATATTATTTTTATTATTTCCTTATTATTCTGTACTTCCCATTTATATTATACCTTTTTGGTTTCCATAGTGGGTAAATGAGATAATCTCATTTGAGGAAGTGCGGACGACCGCCCCCTCAAAGTGATTTGATTCGTTAATGACTTTTATGGGATGTATAAAGGATTTATTTAATGATATAATATATTATATTATACTGGAATTATAATACACCTTTGTATCATTATGTTTTATTTCCATTAAAATAAGAAATAGAAATGAATGTAGCGTTCTTGCGTACGTACAGCTTACTGTCTCCATGAACGGTGCATTTCATTTCATATCTCTAAATATTATGTACTATTATAAATACATGTATATAATTAATATATATGATAAATAAGATATATAAATCATGAATATCATTCTGGATATAATGAACCTTTGACCACATGAACAACATGTAAGTATAAGAAGTCCATTTTTGACTCAAGTACCAAATATCGACACAATGAACATTACTAACTTAAATGATTACATAATGTTTATAACGTAGTAATAAGTGATATAAAAGGAATAATAAACTTGGAAAAGGGTCTTAATAAAGTATAAATTAACTTTAGTTGATTATTCAGGATATTAAAGAATAATTGAGTCAAGTTGGACACGAGGTAAGGGATCCTCCCTCTCCCTTTCATTTAAGTAATCTCTTTTATGTCACTTCTTTTAAGCACCACTTTCTGATGTTGGGGGATGTTATTTTATATTCATATTACTGTAATTATTATGTTCATATGATTAGAGAACCTATTTTACCTCATCAATCCATTTTTGGATGTTTTAAGTTGCGCTGTTAGGCTGCCAAATATTCCTAAGGGATTTATTATCTCACTTTCAAATCTGTGAGATTTCCCTTGTTCGCCACTTATTTATTGCATGTGGTGTATGTAATTCACATGAATGTATTCCCTGTGTAATAAAATTTAATTTATGGGTAATTAAATCTTCATTTTATGATCCTTCTTTAATTTGGTGTATGTTTCAAAAGTTACCAAATCGGTAAGGGAACCTTTCACCCTCCTCTTTTTAAAAGACTTCTTTTTGTTATATCTTTTAATTTACATCTTATTATGTTTGGATATGTTCTTATATATCCTTATTGTTGTAAACTTTATATCCAGGTGATGATATTCCCTTTTTAATCTCATCAACTCATTTTCGGAATTTTAAAGTGACGATGTTAGACTGTCGAATTTTTATAAGAGAACCTCTTAACCCAATTTTAATTCTTCGGGTTCAACTTGTACTTCATGAATATGTCATCCTATGAATATGTGTGAATGACCTAATATTGTATTCAAATTAATATCCAATTATATTGGGTGTATTCATATTGGTCACACATTTATTTGTGATTGATTTGTCCTTAATTTTAGGATACCATCTTTATAAGGGATTTTATCTCAATTTACATTTCCATTGAGACTTCATTGTTGTTATGCACCAATTAACACTTACATCGTGTATATACTATCCTTTGAAATATTATATCAGTAATACCATTATTTTCATGATATTATAAAGTTTTGATTAAAATTCATTCTACAATTATTTGTATTTAAACGTCTCTCATTTTGTTAAAAACTCTTTAACTAAAATACCATTGTAAATGTTTTAAATATTTATTCTTATAAATATTTATCAACAATATCCGTGTTTTTATAATGGTTTTGGGATTTATTTATATAGACATTAATGTTTTAAAATGTTAATTTCTATAAAATCTTCAAAGTGGTATGGGACACTTTGATTCAAAAATCTATTTATTAAATGTTTTAAATGGTTATGAAAATGGTTTGATAATGCATTGTTTATACCAATATCTTGATATGATATATTGTGATTGGAATGTGGAAATGGTATCTTACCTTTATGCTTGTTTTATGTGTTATGTTATGGTTATTGGTCATTGTTTACGTATACGGGTGGTTCCATGATAAACCTAGGGTGGGTGAGCCCGAGATAGCTCCCTAATGCATTGGGTAATGTGACGAAGGTAAACGTGAATTTTTCTCCTAAGAGATTTAGGAAATATACTGTCATAGGTATTCTAAATGTGACTCCCTATGTAGCTGTGATAGATACAATGTAATTTTGTTATTAATGCCATAAGTTACCTTTTTGATTTAAGATTTCAATGTGTTATTCATTAATCTTATGATTTTGTAAGGTATGTTATGATTGAAAAGTATTGGTTTCACTAATTTGTAATTATTGATGGGATAATGTTTTATTTCCTTATTTTATAACCCTTACTGAGCTTTTTATACTCATAACATCATTTTGAAATGTTTTTCACATGACTTAAAGATGAATATGGTCAAGGAATGGATCAAAGAAACGTCATGCTATCTAAAACATGGAACTAGACGTGTTTCTTTTCAATAGTTTTTATTTTATGATAAAATGGATACTGAGTAGTATTTTATACATGTAATGTTCATGTTTTTATGTATTAGTTATGTCCTAATTCTCTAAAACTCTAATCCTGAAAAGATCCTCAATGCGAATTATTAAATGGTATGATATATGAAGTATACGTCCATTTTAGGAACCAAATATGATTAATCTCACTATAGATGGACTTATGTATATTTGATAACTTTTTATAACCAATTGTTTGAGACAGATGGAATGACCCATCATTCTGATCTACTAACACTTCATGAATGAAAAATTCAACTTCATTTATTTATGAAATTAAGTGGAAATTGTCCAAGGAATGACCAATGGTGAGATTGTACCAAAATCAAGAAAGTATTTCTTCTAATTCCATTAACATCAACTTTAAGGAAATGATCATGAAAACAAAAAATGTTGTCCTACTGCCCTTATATCTAATGAATTAGATGGTACCTTAGTTCATCACAATTTTATGGCTTTGTGATTGTTGGCGTTTTCATAGCCATGTCCTCTACCACTCTCCATCAGAACATGATGGTTAGATTTATCTTCCATATCAATATTTTCAACTATGTTCTCCTATGTGGAAACCCAGTGATTAGTTAATTTGGGTAACCATTACGTTTCGTAATTTAGTTTTTAATGTTATGTTTTTTTATTCCTTTTTACGATGTGGGTATCTATTAAAGAAACTTTTGTGTAGTAAACCATTTATAACCCCGATGAATTTTGAGGGTGAAATTCATTTTAAGGGGGGTAGAATGTAACACCCTGATATTTTATGAGAAGTATATTTTCGTTATGAATTATGTTATATGAAACATCAAAGATATATTTTACTACAAACAACACTATCTTGGCTTGCGTTACACACAATCACGACCTTCCTCGATAGCGTGTGTAGTACGCAATACTGAGTTTCACTAAACAACGATATATTATTATAATATTATAAACTAGCCATTGTGAATATTATTAACTAAATTTTAAATTTTATAACATTATTATTCATCTTACATATTTTCTAGAACAAGGTATGAGAACAAAAGAAATTTTTCAGGTAAAATAATTATTTTTCAAAAAATGCAGTTTTGCCACCTTTTGATGGCGCAACTACATTAAATCAAGTATTTGACATGTTTATATGTTCAAATTTAAAAAATTAAATTCTTATTTGGAATCAGGATATAAATATTTACTTTGGATAAATTTTTCATATTATTCTGTTAAATTTCATATTTTGATGAATAGTAAAAACATGGTATATTTTAATTAAAAACAGCTTTTTTCATCGCAAAAAATTTATATGGTTAAATAATAATATTGAATGGTTTTAAAGTATAAATATAATATATTTTTACCATTTAATATAATTTATTTCATTATAATTATTTTTACATTGAACTCATAGGTAAAAACATTTCAATCTTTGGCAATGTTTTAACTTTTAAAACTCGTTTGCTTAACAATGGGATTAATTCTAAATTAATTACAGAAACTTTTGTGTTTTGAATTTTTTAAAATGTATTCCAAATTTGAATTAAGTGGGTACAAATTATGTTAATAGGTTACTTAAATTTTTTTATATTATGAATAGTAACTATGGTTATTTTTTTTACTACAGTTAAAGGTAAATCGGGTAAGTAAGCGTAAAAATAAGATTATAAAATTACCCTAACACTTGCAAAAATTTTATTGGATGAATAAAAGTCAACCCATATCAGCTAAGGGTCTTAATGGATTCATTTCATGGAATTTTGACAATGAAATAATATAATTATTATTAAAACCAAAGAAAGTCACAACATGTCACTCCCTTAAATCTTATAAGAATAATAATTTTAATTTAGTGATAAACATCATCAAACATCAATCATGAATAGTCTTCAGAAATATAATACAATTATCTAAATCATTTGAATTTATTTATAATTTTTAGGGATTAAATAATTATCATTAATTATGACACAATAGTGATGTTGAAATTATTCTATTAATTGAAATATCAAATAAATGATTTTAAATGTATTAAAATAAATATTATATGAACTATTTAATGTGATATAATAATTTTATAGATAAAAATGACATGTTATAAATTTATTAAATAATATTTTTCTAACATATCTTCTGTATATATTTTATTTAAACTCAAATAAATGAATAGTGTCAAAATTGACACTATTGATAATTTATAGAAATTACATATTATAAAATTGTTTAAAAATCAAACAAATATTTAAAAATTGTAAATTAAAATTTATATGGTCTAAAATGTAACCAAGTATACAATTATGGAAAATTTAGAACATATAAGTAAATATTAATAATGATTTAAAATTTAGAATATTATTACCATAAATAAAATTAAATAGATTATATAAGGATAAATCATGGTGATAATGTTTAAAATAAATTCCCAACTTGTCTAAATTTTATTGACTGATGAGATTACAACACTATCTCATCTAAGATTAGGATTTGAGTCATTTTTGGACGTTTTTAAGTGGGTTGGAATTTATTATAAATTAATATTTCTTATAATTCCAAAGGTGCCCCTCTCCTCCCTAATAAAAGGGCACCTCCTCCCTCTTCTCCTCAAACCACATTGAGCCTTAAATCTCGGCCAACCACTAAAAATTTATCTCCTCCAATTCCCTAGTAATATTATAGAGGTCTTGGTCTTCTTCAAAGATCAATTTTAGTTCCCTAAGAGGTGGTTTCAAAGAGGCGTGTTGAAGAAGAGGTAATATCCATTACCGATTCTTCCAAATTTATTTCTTATTATAATTCCTCTTATTTAGTTGTTTCATTATGAAGTAATAACATCAATATCACTAATATACTATTATATTATTATAAATATGAAACAACCCTACTTCACCTTCTATCTATTCTACAGAAAATGAAATCACCACGCGTGTGTACGTACGGAATACTGTCTCCACGCAGTGGTGTAATCTGTTTTCGACCCCCAACATACTTGGATAGGTATAATGGTGTAAATATATAACTATGTATTATTATTTTAAAGTGATACTGATTCTGAAATATTATACATATGCTTCAAAAAAATTCCACGATCATGGGGATGATATCATCACTCGTGCGTACGTACGGACTACCGTCTCCACGACGCGATGAGATTCATTCTCCATGTTAACCATTCATGAATGATTATAATGTATATATAATGAATAATAATTAGATATATGAAATAATAATGATACTGGATTTGTGTATATATATATATGTCATCTACTTAATTCCATTCAATTCAATAAGGAAATGAAAATAGTGCTCATGCGTATGTACGTCCTACCGTATCCATGAATGGTGTATTTCATTCCATTTATCGATCTATCATATATATATTTATATTATGAATATTTATTATATATAAATCATGTTTTACATTTTTTAATTATGTAAATTAGGATATAAGTAATAATATCAAGAACCACAAGTCGAAACACGTACAATAAATGAAATGATTTTACCAAAATCGCTACTTTTACATCGAATTTACAAAAGAACAGGTAATATAAAGTCATAAGTAAACTATATATGATATATTAACAATGAATATGATTCTGTAATAAGTCAATGACATTCTTTAAATCATTATACATGACGTTCAGATACATATGAATCATATCAGACATATGGTAAAGGATAACTTTTCCAATCTGATTTTAATCCGAGATTGTTTATTAGTAAGTATTTACTGGGGTTATATTTATCATCCATGTCACTATTTTCTATAAAATGACTTAATGTTTGTTTAAAGTCCTTTTTACCCATTTTTTACTTTTACTACATGGTATGTATGGAATCATTCTTTTACGAGGTACTTTTTTCTTTTCCGGAAAAAGTACGGGAAGTATGTTCTTTTAACTTATACAACACGAATGGATATTTTCGGTTTCATAACGCCTTATTTTCAAGAATATTACTCTACAAGATTTCAAGATTATTTTCAAAAAAATTGTTTTCTTTTAAAATTGCATGGAATTTTTTGAAAAGAAAATGATTTTGAATAAGAAAGGATATTTTCCTCAAGAATTTATTTCAAGTGTTTTATCAAAACAATTTTCCATATAAGATGACATCATTTCATATGTGTATCTTTCAAGTATAATGTATCTATGATTTACATGGTTTCAATTTTCTTATTATTAAATGATATCCATTTCTTTTATATGGATTATGTGATGATGAGATGATGTTTATGAAACCCATTTTATTCGTTGGGTTATTATGAATGATGTATGTTTATTTTTTAGAAAAAGTAAGAATGATTTCATTATGAGATGGTTGGTACCTATATCTCCCTCCAATTAATTGGGTAAAGATTTATATCTCATGAGATAGACATGGCTGGAATGGTAAGTTAATCCAGTTCAGTGTTACAGGACTGTGACAAGGAGTGAACTCGATTCAGAAAAGGACTTTGCCCACTTGGATGGTCTTGGCAGCAATGCCTTGGCTACTATGGAAACCATAACATGTTCTTAATGGATGCCACAATTACATGTTTTATTCCCATGATATTTTATCATGATTAATGTTTCTTTATGATCTATGTCTTAGGTACTTCCATGTTTTATGTCATTGCCCAAGATTTAGATGTTTAAACATTATGTTCATGTTTTTAAGTTCAAATGCATATGATTTGTTTTATTTTATACATTCTTACCCTTACTAAGCACTTGAGATCACCCTTTATATTTTTTCCTTTCCCCAAGATTTAAAGAAAGGTTTTAGGTAAAAAAACCAAAAGGGGAAGATCTTTATGGGAGATATTGAAGATCTTTCACCATGATTAGAAGATTATGTTCTGAGTTTACAAAGACACTAAACTATTATGGTCCTTTGGTGTCTATTTTTGTTATGTAATAATTATTCATCAAAAGTAATGTAATTTCTATGTTGGTCAATCTTTGGGTCTCTACATCTAACTTTGTGATTAGTAAGGGGACACTCACTATATAATAGAATAATGGTTCTTATACACTGCCAAAAATGTTTGGGGTTGTTTCCCTAGATTAATATATAATAAGTCCACATCCACTTATAGTATCTAGATGGGGATGCATTTCTAGGAAAACCACACTTATGTATTTACCATAAATTTTGATGTTCTAATATTGGATAATCTAAAGGGTTCTACCTAATGATTTCTCTTCCATATATCCAAATGAAACTAATCCTTTCTCTGATACCAACTATAACATCACATACCTTTCATACAAATATATTACATCTTAATATATGAATATCAATTACAAAAAATTATGATACAAGCAATAATCATACATGATTATAATATTTGGAATAGTGGATATTAAAAAATTCCAGTTCATAATGATTCTACATCATCTCCCACTATATTCCTCATATCTAGCACCATTTTTATAATTATCTTACTCAAGAAAATTATTCATAATATGGGGAACGTAAGCACAATAAAGGGAGATATTATATGCTCATTAAGGGTAAACATAGAATATATCAATGATAAATTAAGAATAACATTATGATAAGGGTATGAGAACATAAAATTATACTTTGAAAACCCAATCTAACATATCATATATCATAATCAAGAGTCATGGTGTAAATATTTTATTTTCATAAGAGATGAATCATCATAGAATTAAAGAAAATATTACATGCGATATTAATATTGACTAAAGACTTGTGTTTTTAGAATACAAAAAAAAACATAAAAATAATTGACTTTTTCAAGAATCAATTACAAGACTATTATAGTGGTTTAGAATCCCTCTTCATTATATAATATCTTTATTAAAGGCCAACTCCAATTACTATAATAATGGATATATTCCCTTACTGAACTCAGTTCAATACACATCCCACACTTATTAACTCAGGACATATCTGACATTACCAAATACATTGGTGGGATAAATAACTCTAGGAAGATGAATCACCTAATGTAAATCATATATATATATATATTTATATATTGTAAGACCATAAAAAATTCTCCATATCAAAACACATTGAAATGAAATAGGTTTTCAAAAAATATTTCAAAATTTCATTATTGCGTAATGCATGGAAAATAAATTTATTTTACAAAACTCATATATCTATAATCATAAACTATATAGATAAACAATGGTCATTGGTATCATTGAATGAAATTCCTATTAAATCATATTTAATAACAGAGGAATTAAATTTACAGTATGATTATTTTAACATATCACATAAAATATTTATTTACTAAAGTACCCAATCCATTTTTAATCACTTATTTAGAATCTGTGAAATGTAAAAATAATATAAAAGAAATAAATTTTCAAATAACTATCGAAACTTGTAAAGTATTATTCAAAATATTGAGCATTGAAGCATAGGTGAAATAATGTTCTTGTCATGTATATTGAAATAATGATTCATTTCACATTTTTAGTAAAAATAAAATGTACTCAAATTAGAATATTACAATCAAAGTCCATTTAATATATTTTATAAAAATTTACCATGTGTGATAATGATGTTGTTGGTCGGAGTGGATACTCAAGAGGGGGGGGGGGTTAATTGAGTTCCCATTAAAATTTCTGTTTAAAGTCCTTCTCTAAAATCCCCCAATTTAAAATATTAATTGAATTGTAGTGAATTTGAACTAAAGCAAACTTTCAGTTAGGTTCTCAAGGGATTGATTAATTCCCAGTTAATCTAATTAGAAGATCAGATTAGCTTTTGAAATTAACCTAATTATTTACAAATAATGCAAAAATATACTAATTCAATTATCAGAGTAACTTTGAAAAACAGTTTAAATTTTAATGCACTTAGCATCAGAATAAAAGGTTTCGGAAAAACTAAACAAATCACAACAGATATAACCAAGAGGTTCAGTCTCAAGCCAAGACATAGTCCTCTCAACAATTTATATAAATTTGATCCACAGCCTGGATCAGGGTTCACAATAGTTTACAACTATCCAGGTCAAAGACCTCTACCATAGTTCTACATGGGAAAAAAACAACAGCAAATACAGCTGTGCATGTCAAACATGACCTCTACCACTATCCACAGTGGGAAATAAAAACAATTGCAAATACAGCTGTCCAGGTCAAACACGACCTCTACCACTATCCATAGTGGGAAATAAAAGATGTAAGGAGTTTGAATGAGTATTTACAAATCCTCTAGTTATGGTTCATGAGACAGTGTATGTGTAAATTAAAACTGATGACACACACTGCTTGTAATGTAAACAATAAATCACTGAGCAAGATATAGAGTTCAGAATGGCTCTAGTGATTGCAGTGTCGCTCTGGACTCCTTCGGATTTCATCAGAAATGGTTCTGAGTCCTCTTCTGGTTTTTTCTAAAAAAAAAGTTTCATCTTCTTGACATCCAGGTTCAGAGATAGTGAAAATGTATTCGATGAAGTTATTCAAGGTCCTCATGAATATAGATAGCACTTCTTGAGTAAGTGTGATTGTGTATGAGATTCTGTGTCTTCTTGGTCATGCATGTATATCTGTATGAGCTCTTCTCAGTTATCTCACTTGTAGATCACTTCTGTATGTATCTTCTATCGCTGTTGCAGCAACAGGGACTTCTTGAATTTATGGAACGAGCTCTGGCAAAATAAATGATTTCTTTTTTGCAGGTACGAGGTACGGTTCCCTGACATCCAACAACCTTCATTAAATAAATGACAGAGCATTAAAATATACCAAATATGACCTTTGGTTATATTAAATAAAGATGAAGAAATTAAGGCATCATCGGATTCTCAGGAATGGTAGCTTTGGATATCTGTATCCTTGTGTCATGGTAGCTTCTTGTGTTACGATATCCTTTCTATTGGTAGACTTCATGTCTGTCGGTAGACTTGATGGGTAGTGGTAGATGTAATGTACTGGTGACCTTGATGTATTTTTAACCTTCACGTAACGGTAGACTTCATGTATAAGTAGACTTGATGTATCAGTAACCTTCACGTAAGGGTAGACTTGATGTATCAGTAGACTTGATGTATTAGTGACCTTCACGTAACGGTAGACTTTTTGTACTAGTGTACTTGATGTATCGGTAGACGTTCATGTAATGGTAGACTTGTTGTACCGGTAGATTTGATGTATTGGTAGACGTTCACGTAACGGTAGACTTGTTGTACCGTTGGACTTGATGTATCAGTGACCTTCATGTAACGGTAGACTTTAAAAATCGGCATCTTTGTTCTGTAACGGTGACCACTTGTCTGTTTAAGCATTCTATTGGTAGAAGGGTTATGTTAGAATATATATCCATCCAGTAACTGAATTCTCTAAAGATAATGTAAATAGTATACTATATGAATATGTTCATGGTGTACATAAATACTGAAATAACTAATCAATCATTAATCAATATAGATATTATCAAAATATAATTGAGTATAATTGGGATTATCAAAATATGAGTTCAACTAATTCTCCAGAGGGTTCAACAATCTCCCCATTTTTGATAATCACAACTTATGCCAAAGTATTATGAAAAATAAAATGATGTCATCGGATGAATTTACAAAAAAAAAACAATTTAAAACAAAGTTCTCATTGGGCTCCCCCTTTCAATTGCATTCCCAGTTCTCATTAATTTCATCTTCTCATTAGTTTCATTTTCTCCGCCTTTTGGATTAATAAAAATAAGGGTAGAATCAGAGAAATGTAGAGACTAAAAGAGAAGATATTAAAAATAAACATAGTAAAGTGGAGAATGTAAGGGTAAATTTTCATTAAATCACAAAAGGTACAAACAGATAAAGTCAGTATTACAAAAATACAAGTGAATCCTATCAAAAACATACAGAATCACTCAATCTTATGCTTGAACAGGAGTCTTTCCCTTAGGATCAGAAGAGGGTGCATGTTCAGATTGAGTAGATTCCTTGGGAATAACTAAAAGAAAAACTAGAGGGTCTGCCACTGAAACTGTACCAGATCTGAAATATGTGCTCTTCTTGTGGGATCATAGGTGGCAAGCTTCGAATAGCCTGAACTGGAGTCAACTGAGGTGTACTCCCAGAGGTAGAGGCAGGAAGTGCAGGAGGTACAATCATAGGCCTGGCATCCACATGAAAGAATGGTAGCAGCAGGTTCCTGAAATCCATAATAATAATACCTCCTCTCTCCATTGCTGATACAAAATCATCTCAATTTTCAATGAATTTGTCCAAGGCAGGAGTAAGCTCCCTGATCTTACTAACCTATTCTCTGAAAGCTTGAGTCAGTAGAGGCAACATCAAATTATCCATCAAGAGATTGAAATTGTTGGTCATTTGATTCTTGGTATAGAAATTCTCAATGTAAGCATCCACTTTATTCATAATTGCCTCTTAAGGAGCAGTATATTTATAACGACCCACACTTTACATACATTGTTAATACTTCAAAATTGAAGCACTCTTATTACAACATATGAGAAAACCACAAAGGACCGTATAGGTATAGTGTCTTTAGAAACTGGGAAACATAAACAACTGGTTCATAAATCTTCTACAGTGTCTCCCATTTATTTCATCATATCTAGGGTCCCTTTTAACATATTCTACTTAATATCCATCTTCCTGACCTGGGGAAAAGAAAGCATAAAAGGGTGAGCTCAAATGCTCAGCAAGGGCAAATAAAGGAAATAAAAATCATATCATATCTTTATGAAAATCAAAACCTGCAAAAGAGATCATAATATCTTAAAATGAAATAAATCATAGAAGTGAAAATGAGATCCCCATAATCATAACATAAAACTTGAATCTTTGTGGCATGCACACATAATCATGGAAAATCATTTCTTGTTAGTCATGACTCATTGCCAAGACTATCTTAGTGGACAAAGTCCCTTTCTGAACCGAGTTCACTCCTCGTTTCAGTCCTGTATCACTGAACCGAAATAACCTTCCGTTCCAGCCATGTCTATCTCATGAGATATAAAATCATTACCCAATGCATTGGAGGGAGATATAGGTCCCACCCATCTTATAATGAATCCTTTCTTATGTGTGCCACATAATCATAAAACATGCATCATCGCATAACACATATAACAAAAATGGGATTCTTGAAACATCATGACATCATAAATCAATTCATATATGATAAAGGAATTCATAAACATAATTCCATCACAACATAGTCAAACCAATGTAAAAATATGGATAGAAACAGAACCCTTTATTATCTTAGATGGAAAATAATTTTGATAAAACACTTGAATTGAATTCTTGAGGAAAATATCCTTTCTTCTTCAAAAACATTTTCCTTTCATAGCATGTCATACAACTTTAAAATAAAAGAAGTTGATTAAAAATAAACTTGAAAACTTGTAAAGGAAGCTTCTTTGAAGTAATTTTTTAAAAATCCATTCATGCCGTATAAGTTAAAAAAAACATTCTTCGTACTTTTGTCGGAAAAGTCAAAAAGTACCTCGTACGGAAAAACGACAAAAGATTCCTTTCATATTCTTTACTAAAAACTCACCTAAGGGTAAAATTGGATTTAAACTATTTCAAGTGGATGGAAACAATATTACATATTGAGGGAACATGGATGTGGATGATAAAATACACCCCAGTAAATACTTACGAATAAACAATCTCGGATAAAAATGAGATTGTGATATTTCCCTTACCTTAGGTCCGATTTGCTTTGTTCGTGTCCGAAGCTCCTGTATAATGGTTTAAATAATGTTATTGACTTATTCCAGAATCATACATATTGATATGAGATCATATATGGTCATATTATTAGCTTCTTGTTAGAAATATTTCATTGTTACTTGTTACTCGGGTCTTTATAACTTTTTGTTCTTATGCGTGTTTTGTCGAATAAATTCTTATTCTTATCTTTAGGTTATAGATAATTCATTTCCAGAATGGTATTAGTGTAGTATATACCATATTCATTCATTCAATTCATTTATACAATCATTATGAAATGAAGATCATGTAGAACGAGTCGCATCACATCGTGGAGACGGTATTCCGTACGTACGCACGAGTGATGATATCGTTCCTATGATCGTGGAATTGTATTGGAGTATATATATATATTATTTCAGTATCAATATTACTTAATAATAATCATATATATTTACTCATTACACCATTATACCCATCCTTGTAAGGTGATGGTGGAAAATAGATTACACCACGGCGTGGAGACGGTATTCCGTACGTACGCACGCGCGGTGATTTCATTTTTCCGTAGGATGGATAGAAGGTGAATTAGGGTTGTTTCATATTTATAATAACATATCAGTATGTAAGTAATACTGATGTTATTACTTTATCATGAAACAACTAAAGAAGAAGAAGTTGAAGACGAAAGAAATTGAAAAGATCGGTAATGGATATTACCTCTTCTTTGGAACGCCTCTTTGAATCCTCCACTTAGGGAACTAAGAGTGGTCTTTGGAGAAGACCAGGACCTCTAGGACTATTCTAGGGAAGTGGAGAGGGGAAAATGGCAGGGGTTGGCCGAGCTTGAGTGCTCAATTTGGTGTGAGGAGGAGGGGGAGGAGGTGCCCTTTTATAAGGGAGGAGAGGGGCACCTTAGGAATATCTCAAAATATTATTTTATATTAAAGTCAAAATCGGTTTATAATGGTTCCAAAGGGTCTTATTTCGAAGATAAGGTGGGGAGGGGTCGAAATCCTATCAACCAATAGAATTTAGACAAGTTTAAAATATTATTTTAACCTTATCATTTAGATTTAACTCTAAGTTAAATAATTTAACTTTTATCATGTCTTTTTGTTTTCTTTCACTATATGGTTAATACACTTACAATAACATGCCAAACGAACCCAAAATTGTTTATTATTAATATATATATCCTTATCTAAATCATTTGGCCGAACCTTAGATTTTTAGGAATACAATAACAATTAATAATATAATATTTGATTTAAAAACTATTTTGTGTCAATTTTGACACTATTTGATATATGATTTTTGGGAAAGTCATTACAGAATTAAATGTTCGAACCAAGTTGATTAAATCAACATTAATATATCATAGTAACCTAGAAAATTAGTGGAATTCATAAAAAGTCTCAAATTACATTTATTTGTGTGTTTATAACATCAATTATGTCAATATTTCGTTAACAAGATAATTACTGCATCATCTTTGTGTCATAAATATATTAAATTATTTTATGTCTAAAAATTACAAATAAAATACCATCATGGAGGAAATCTTTTTAGCTTTCTAATGAATATTTACAATCGAATTTATCTTATGTATAACCCCATATTAAAAATGTTTTAGTAAATATACTTTGATTTTAACTCTTTTAACCCTTCTTTAAATAAATTAATAATAAATGTCCTAATCTAATCCAAGTGGGCCTAAATGGTCATATTTTATTCCTAAGTTTGTTTTTGGTCGAATTACACTTGTCCAATAGAATTAGGACATGTGTTAGGGTAATATTAATATCATATTTACCCTTAGTTACCCTATTTACTATTAACCGCGGTAAAAAAAGTAAAAAGTTACTATTCACTAAAAAATTATTTTCATCTCATTGAACCACATTTTAGTCCTTGATATTAACCGTGTCTCTCGGATTTTTGAAATTCCATTCACAGAAGCGGTAAAATTAAGTTTTATGCAAAATTCAGTTTTTAACCTACCACTTAGTGGTTTCACTATTCATCAAAAATTGAAAGTTTTCAGAAAAATACCAAAATTTCACCCTAGGCTAATTTTGATATTCTGAGTCCAAAAATGAAGTCCATTTTGAAAAATAAAATTTATAAAATTTCAAAAAGTGGTTATTACTATTCATAACGGCTAGTTTTAATAGCATATTGTTGTTTAGTGAAACTCGGTATTGCGTACGACGCAAGCTATCGAGGTAGGTCGCGATTGCGTGTAAAGCAAGCCAAGAAAGTGTTGTGTAGAAAAAGATTCCTTTGATGATTTATATAACATAAAAAGTCTCGGGTTTTACATTCTACCCCCCTTAAAAAGAATTTCACCCTCGAAATTCGTCACTTTGCAACAAACAAATGAGGATACTTCTCCCTCATCATATCCTCAAGCTCCCATGTAGCTTCTTTAAGTTGGTGGTTTCTCCATAAAACTTTCACCAAGCGAGTGGTCTTGTTTCGTAGGACTTTTTCGCTACGATCCAGAATCTCTATCGGCTGTTCTTCATAAGAAGGATCTTGCTCCAGTGGTACAACTTCTGAGCTGAGTACATGTGAAGGATCTGGTATGTACTTTCTCAGGAGAGATACATGGAACACATCGTGAACTTGAGAGAGATTCGGTGGAAGCGCCAATCGGTAAGCTACCTTCCCAACACGATCCAGTATTTCAAAAGGACCGATATATCTAGGGCTCAACTTCCCCTTCTTTCCAAATCTCATAACCCTCTTCCAGGGAGATATTCGTAAGAACACTTTATCGCCCACTTCAAACTCTAGGTCTTTTCTTCGGTTGTCGGCATAACTTTTCTGTCGACTCTGAGCTGCTCTTATGTGTTGTTGAATAGATCTGACTTTTTCTGCCATTTCATCAACGAGATCAGGTCCTAATAGCTTTCTTTCCCCAACTTCATCCCAGCAAGTTGGAGTCCTGCATTTCTTTCCATAGAGAGCTTCATAAGGAGCCATCTGAATACTGGAGTGAAAGCTATTATTATAAGAAAATTCCACCAAAGGTAGGTGTTGATCCCAACCTCCTTTGAAATCCATAGAGCAAGCTCTCAACATATCTTCTAGGGTTTGAATTGTTCTCTCAGACTGACCGTCTGTCTGGGGATGATAAGCAGTGCTGAAACTCAACTCTGTATCCAGTGTATGCTGAAGACTTCGCCAGAACTTCGAGGTAAATCTCGGATCTCGATCAGATATAATAGAAAGTGGTACTCCATGCAATCTTACCACTTCCTTTACATATATCCTGGCAAGCTGATCTAGAGAGAAATCCTCTCTAATAGCAATGAAGTGTGCGGACTTTGTAAGACGATCAACTATGACCCAGATAGCATTATTGCCTTTGGATGTTTTAGGAAGTCCTGTGACAAAGTCCATAGTGATGTTTTCCCATTTCCATTCGGGTATGGGTAATGGTTGTAAAATCCCCTTAGACTTCTGTCTCTCAGCTTTAACTTGTTGACAAACCAAGCATCGAGAGACATATTCAGCAACATCTCTTTTCATGGCATCCCACCAGAAGTACTCTTTCAGGTCCCTATACATCTTCGTGCTTCCAGGATGAATAGAGAATGAAGAACTATGAGCCTCATCCAGCAGCTCTTTCTTTAATTCAGGGATGGGAGGAACACAAACCCGATTCCTGAACTTTATTATCCCATCACAATCAAGGTTGAATTCAGGAAGATTTCTCACCTTCTTTTGTAACTCGACATCTTCTTTCTGTGCCTCTTTAATCTTCACATGTATAGATGGTTGAACATTCATTTGAGAAAGATAAGATTTTTCCCCATCCATTATAATTCCAAGATCCATCCTTTGTAAATCCATAAATATTGGATCTTTTGTGATCCTCATCATGGATAAACTAGCATGGTCTTGTCGACTTAATGCATCTGCCACCTTGTTTGCTTTCCCAGGGTGGTAATGGATTGAGCAGTCATAATCCTTAATCAGCTCCAACCATCTTCTTTGGCGCATATTCAACTCCTTTTGTGTGAAAATATACTTTAAACATTTATGATCAGTATAAATATCACACCTTTCACTATAAAGGTAATGCCTCCAAATCTTTAATGCAAAGATTACCGCAGCCAACTCCAAATCAGGTGTTGGGTAATTTTGCTCATGGATTTTCAACTGTCGTGAGGCATAAGCTATCACCATATCATTTTGCATAAGAACACACCCCAATCCCTTCTTGGATGCATCACTGTAGATCACAAACCTTTCTCCACTACAAGGCAGTGTGAGCACAGGTGCACTGGATAACCTTCTTTTCAACTCCTTGAAATTCTCTTCACATTCCTCTGTCCAGACAAACTTAACTCCTTTCCGAGTCAAATTGGTGATTGGATTAGATAACCGTGAAAAATCTTTTACAAAACGTCGATAATATCCAGCCAAACCAAGAAAACTTCGGATCTCAGTTACTGTTGTTGGTCTTGACCATCTTTCGATAACCTCTGTTTTTGCTGGATCCACAGATATCCCCTCTTTTGAGATTATATGACCCAAAAATGCAACTTTTTGAAGCCAAAATTCACACTTGGTAAATTTGGCATAAAGCTTCTCTTTTCTCAGGGTCTTTAATATAATTCTCAAGTGATCTTCATGCTCTTCCTTGCTCTTTGAATAGACAAGAATATCGTCTATAAAGACTACCACAAATTGATCAAGATAGTCTCTAAAGACTCTATTCATTAGATCCATGAAGATAGCAGGGGCATTAGTAAGACCAAATGGCATCACTATAAATTCATAGTGTCCTTACCTTGTACGGAAAGCCGTCTTTGGTATATCCTCCCTTTTGACCCTTAATTGATGATACCCTGAACGAAGATCAATCTTGGAAAAGTATTGAGCTCCGCGTAGTTGGTCAAATAAGTCATCAATGCGTGGGAGAGGATATTTGTTCTTGATAGTGATCTTGTTAAGTTCTCGATAATCAATGCAGAGTCTCATTGATCCATCTTTCTTCTTAACAAATAGAACAGGTGCTCCCCAAGGTGACGCACTAGGGCGTATGAATCCCATATCAAGATTCTCTTGGAGTTGCTTCTTCAATTCCTGCAACTCAATTGGGGCCATTCTATAAGGTGTCTTTGAAATAGGCAAAGCACCCGGTACGAGTTCTATTGAAAACTCAACTTCACGATTTGGTGGAAGACCCG
Organism: Viscum album; assembly: GCA_963277665.1. Taxonomy (NCBI): domain Eukaryota; kingdom Viridiplantae; phylum Streptophyta; class Magnoliopsida; order Santalales; family Viscaceae; genus Viscum; species Viscum album. The sequence goes on along the minus strand of OY728136.1, from coordinate 712,147,399 downwards.
GCAATTCCTCCGGAAAGACATCATCAAACTCCCGTACAATGGGCATATTCTTAATCGTGAGTTTCTCACCAACCATTTGAGATAAATAACCTTCATTTAGTGGAATCAATGCCCATAAGATGGAAGAAATTTCCACTGGAAGGTTATGTTCATCATTGCATTGATAGACGATCGTAGGTTGATCTGGAATATGAAATGTGACTTCCCTTCTTTGGCAATTGATATGAGCTCCATGTAGAGAAAGCCAATCCATGCCAAGAATCACATCAAATTCCACTAAAGGAAGGATCACAAGATTTGCAGGAAGCACTTTCCCACAAACTTCTATCGGAGAAGAATTATAAACTTCTGATGCGATTGATGTGCCATTAGGTGTTGTCACAGCTAACTCAACATCTAATTGTTGAGGTAATACAGTGATACCCTTAGAAAATTTTTCAGAAATAAAAGAGTGGGTGGATCCAGAATCAAATAAAACATTTGCTACTTTAGAGTGGATGGTAAGTGTACCTTTCACCACATCGTTATCGTACTCCACATCGCTGATAGAAATTGCATGTGACTTTCCTTTGTCTTCAGCCTTAAGAGTTTGTTGACGTCGACCATCATCATCAACCCTTGGATTTGGGCATTGATTGGCATAATGCCCCATCTCCTTGCACTTGAAACATTGAAGTGTAGCAGGTTCATTCTGTGTATCCCTTCCTTTGTTTGCATCATTAGACATCTTCTTCCCATTATCACGGCATTCAAATGCCCGATGACCTTCCTTTCCACATTTAAAACATTTACTTGTCCCTTTAAGACAACTCCCTCCATGTTTCTTTCCACACTTTGAGCATAAGGGAAAGTTCATCTTCTTTTCCGTGTGCTCTTTAGATTTTTCTTTGAATTCCATCTTCCTCTTCTTATCAAACCCATGTGACTGATGGGTTACTCCAATCTCCATCTCGACTTTGAGAGCACATCGAACGATTTCTTCGTAGCTATTGAAGTCCCTTATGGCTAACGCCCTTCGGAGACTTGGTTTTAGGCCACTAAAGAATCGATCGATCTTACTCTCAGGTTGGATAATAATACCAGAAGCGTACCTTGCAAGTCTTGTAAAATTTGCTTCATAGGTACTAACAGATTCATCATCCCTTTGCTTCAGTTCAAGGAACTCTTTCTCCATCTTTGTTCGGAGAATACGAGGGAAGTACTTATTGAAAAATAAGTTCTTGAACTCGTCCCATTCCATAGACTCAATTTCATCCCTTTGCCTCGTATTCTTAACAAGATTCCACCATTGATCCGCATCTCCTTCCAAACGATACACTGCTAGGATGACTTTATCATGCTCAGAACATTGAAGAACTGAAAATATCTTTTCAGTAGTACTAATCCATTGTTCAGCAACTAATGGATCAGTAGACCCGCTGAAAGATGGTGGACGCTGCCTCATGAAGGATTCAACAGAATGTTGCTCCCTCCTTTGTTCGTTTGGAAATCCTGCATGATTCATAGCTTGAGAAAGTTGTGTGAGCATGGCTACAAGATTTTGCATTCCAGCTCCCATATCGTTTGGTTGCTCAGGGGGACAATCATTGCATTGCCCATCACATTCCGCATTAACACGGTTCCTTCGGGTTCCAGCCATTGACTAAAACCAAGAAGAATAGTGTGAGAAACACTAATTATAATAGGAAACCACATAATTCAAGAGTAAAATTTTCATGCTTAAGGTCTTATCCTAGGTTATTCAAGGCCATTTCTAAAACACTAAGATTGTGTTCTATGCTTAGACTTATCCTTAGGGTTCTTACTAAGGCTTTCACATCCTAGTTTCCAAAGGTTGACTATACCTTTCCCCTGATACCAACTATAACGACCCACACTTTACAAACATTGTTAATACTTCAAAATTGAAGCACTCTTATTACAACATATGACAAAACCACAAAGGACCGTATAGGTATAGTGTCTTTAGAAACTGGGAAACATAAACAACTGGTTCATAAATCTTCTACAGTGTCTCCCATTTATTTCATCATATCTAGGGTCCCTTTTAACATATTCTACTTAATATCCATCTTCATGACCTGGGGAAAAGAAAGCATAAAAGGGTGAGCTCAAATGCTCAGCAAGGGCAAATAAAGGAAATAAAAATCATATCATATCTTTATGAAAATCAAAACCTGTAAAAGAGATCATAATATCTTAACATGAAATAAATCATAGAAGTGAAAATGAGATCCCCATAATCATAACATAAAACTTGAATCTTTGTGGCATGCACACATAATCATGGAAAATCATTTCTTGTTAGTCATGACTCATTGCCAAGACTATCTTAGTGGACAAAGTCCCTTTCTGAACCGAGTTCACTCCTCGTTTCAGTCCTGTATCACTGAACCGAAATAACCTTCCGTTCCAGCCATGTCTATCTCATGAGATATAAAATCATTACCCAATGCATTGGAGGGAGATATAGGTCCCACCCATCTTATAATGAATCCTTTCTTATGTGTGCCACATAATCATAAAACATACATCATCGCATAACACATATAACAAAAATGGGATTCTTGAAACATCATGACATCATAAATCAATTCATATATGATAAAGGAATTCATAAACATAATTCCATCACAACATAGTCAAACCAATGTAAAAATATGGATAGAAACAGAACCCTTTATTATCTTATATGGAAAATAATTTTGATAAAACACTTGAATTGAATTCTTGAGGAAAATATCCTTTCTTCTTCAAAAACATTTTTCCTTTCATAACATGTCATACAACTTTAAAATAAAAGAAGTTGATTAAAAATAAACTTGAAAACTTGTAAAGGAATCTTCTTTGAAGTAATGTTTTAAAACTCCATTCATGCCGTATAAGTTAAAAAAAACATTCTTCGTACTTTTGTCGGAAAAGTCAAAAAGTACCTCGTACGGAAAAACGACAAAAGATTCCTTTCATATTCTTTACTAAAAACTCACCTAAGGGTAAATTTGGATTTAAACTATTTCAAGTGGATGGAAACAATATTACATATTGAGGGAACATGGATGTGGATGATAAAATACACCCCAGTAAATACTTACGAATAAACAATCTCGGATAAAAATGAGATTGTGATATTTCCCTTACCTTAGGTCCGATTTGCTTTGTTCGTGTCCGAAGCTCCTGTATAATGGTTTAAATAATGTTATTGACTTATTCCAGAATCATACATATTGATATGAGATCATATATGGTCATATTATTAGCTTCTTGTTAGTAATATTTCATTGTTACTTGTTACTCGGGTCTTTATAACTTTTTGTTCTTATGCGTGTTTTGTCGAATAAATTCTTATTCTTATCTTTAGGTTATAGATAATTCATTTCCAGAATGGTATTAGTGTAGTATATACCATATTCATTCATTCAATTCATTTATACAATCATTATGAAATGAAGATCATGTAGAACGAGTCGCATCACATCGTGGAGACGGTATTCCGTACGTACGCACGAGTGATGATATCGTTCCAATGATCGTGGAATTGTATTGGAGTATATATATATATTATTTCAGTATCAATATTACTTAATAATAATCATATATAGTTACTCATTACACCATTATACCCATCCTTGTAAGGTGATGGTGGAAAATAGATTACACCACGGCGTGGAGACGGTATTCCGTACGTACGCACGCGCGGTGATTTCATTTTTCCGTAGGATGGATAGAAGGTGAATTAGGGTTGTTTCGTATTTATAATAACATATCAGTATGTAAGTAATACTGATGTTATTACTTTATCATGAAACAACTAAAGAAGAAGAAGTTGAAGACGAAAGAAATTGAAAAGATCGGTAATGGATATTACCTCTTCTTTGGAACGCCTCTTTGAATCCTCCACTTAGGGAACTAAGAGTGGTCTTTGGAGAAGACCAGGACCTCTAGGACTATTCTAGGGAAGTGTAGAGGGGAAAATGTCAGGGGTTGGCCGTGCTTGAGTGCTCAATTTGGTGTGAGGAGGAGGGGGAGGAGGTGCCCTTTTATAAGGGAGGAGACGGGCACCTTAGGAATATCTCAAATTATTATTTTATATTAAAGTCAAAATCGGTTTATAATGGTTCCAAAGGGTCTTATTTCGAAGATAAGGTGGGGAGGGGTCGAAATCCTATCAACAAATAGAATTTAGACAAGTTTAGGATATTATTTTAACCTTATCATTTAGATTTAACTCTAAGTTAAATAATTTAACTTTTATCATGTCTTTTTGTTTTCTTTCACTATATGGTTAATACACTTACAATAACATGCCAAACGAACCCAAAATTGTTTATTATTAATATATATATCCTTATCTAAATCATTTTGCCGAACCTTAGATTTTTAGGAATACAATAACAATTAATAATATAATATTTGATTTAAAAACTATTTTGTGTCAATTTTGACACTATTTGATATATGATTTTTGGGAAAGTCATAACAGAATTAAATGTTCTAACCAAGTTGATTAAATCAACATTAATATATCATAGTAACCTAGAAAATTAGTGGAATTCATAAAAAGTCTCAAATTACATTTATTTTGGTGTTTATAACATCAATTATGTCAATATTTCGTTAACAAGATAATTGCTGCATCATCTTTGTGTCATAAATAAATTAAATTATTTGATATATAAAAATTACAAATAAAATACCATCATGTAGGAAATCTTTTTAGCTTTCTAATGAATATTTAAAATCGAATTTATCTTATGTATAACCCCATCTTAAAAATGTTTTAGTAAATATACTTTGATTTTAACTCTTTTAACCCTTCTTTAAATAAATTAATAATAAATGTCCTAATCTAATCCAAGTGGGCCTAAATGGTCATATTTTATTCCTAAGTTTGTTTTTGGTCGAATTACACTTGTCTAATAGAATTAGGACATGTGTTAGGGTAATATTAATATCATATTTACCCTTAGTTACCCTATTTACTATTAACCGCGGTAAAAAAAGTAAAAAGTTACTATTCACCAAAAAATTATTTTCATCTCATTGAACCACATTTTAGTCCTTGATATTAACCGTGTCTCTCGGATTTTTGAAATTCCATTCACAGAAGCGGTAAAATTAAGTTTTATGCAAAATTCAGTTTTTAACCTACCACTTAGTGGTTTCACTATTCATCAAAAATTGAAAGTTTTCAGAAAAATACCAAAATTTCACCCTAGGCTAATTTTGATATTCTGAGTCCAAAAATGAAGTCCATTTTGAAAAATAAAATTTATAAAATTTCAAAAAGTGGTTATTACTATTCATAACGGCTAGTTTTAATAGCATATTGTTGTTTAGTGAAACTCGGTATTGCGTACGACGCAAGCTATCGAGGAAGGTCGCGATTGCGTGTAATGAAAGCCAAGAAAGTGTTGTGTAGAAAAAGATTCCTTTGATGATTTATATAACATAAAAGTCTTGGGTGTTACAATCTTCCCGTAGGTGATCATGAACAAAACTACTAACTGCCCTAGTGGTAGCAAGGATCTGAGTATCTGAGGTACCACTGTTACTGGCCTTAGCCAACTCTTCCTGGATAACAGTTCTAATCTAGTCAAGGTTTACAATGGAGATGGATGAGGGAAGGGGTTTAACTGAGAAATCTATAGTCTCCTTGAAATATTGTGTTTGATTTCTAACCACCTTCTGAACAAGTTCATCTTGACTGTTCAAATATTCTTTGACTGATGTCTTAAAAGCCTCCAATACTTCCACAAACTGCTTGAATACTTCTTTGATATATCTGATATCAGTATTCCCTTAGGTTTGAGAATTGTTCATGAATGTTAATGAAGCAATCGATTGTCTTAGAGCAACCACAGCTCATGTCCAACTCTCAATTTGAGTATGGCATACTTTAACATCATCCTTCATTCCCTTCACTGGACTGGACCCAACAAATCCTAGAAATAGCTCCAGGGATTTCTCCACACTCCTCATTTCATCAACCAGGATTTTCTTCAAATCTGTCACTGATTATCTCAGTGCTTCTTTCCTTTCAGCCTTTAAGGACTCAAGGTCCTCCTTGGTTGCCAAATTTTTACCCAAAACAGGTAGGATAACTGATTCCCTTTGGGGCTGGTCTTCCTCATCAGAATCTCCATATTTGAGTCCAAGTACCATATATCCTGGATCTTATGTCCAACCTTCAATGTCATACAACACAGAAACTGAACCAAGATGCTCCCCCTCACATAGAGCATTCTCTTGAGGAATATCCTCTAACTGTTCTGCTCGAGGTAACTCTATAGCCTCCTCTAAAACTTCAGCAGATGCAGCAACCATTTGCTCTGGTAGTTCAATAGTAGGGTTAGTCCTATCCTTTTCCGAGTCATCAATGACTCTCTCATCAATGTAAGTAGATGCCTTTTCTGCTCCCTGAACAGGCACAATCTTCTTTGTATTATCAATTAGAGGGCTCAAACTGAGCTCTTCTTCTTCATTTTCATCATCATCTGCTTCACCAGCAACCTCTTTTTCTCCATTAACAAAATGATCGGATTCGGTTTCCTCATCCTCTTCAGAGGTGTCCTTAACAACATACTGATATGCTTCTTCTTCTTCTTCTTCTTCTTCTGTGGTCTCAGAATCATTGTCCTTCAGAATAGTTTCTCTCATTGGTAGTTCTTTTGGAGGGCTAGCTCCTCCATAGGAAATATTTTGATGCACAGGACTAGGAGGTAAATCTGGGTCTCCTCCTTCCTCAAATGAAGTCTCTTCCTCCTCAGCTTTAGCTTCATTATCACTGTAGACCGGTTCTGGATCATCTGTTCCAAGACCAGGACCCCTAACATCCTTTGGTCAAGAAGGATGGTCCACAAGAGTGTACTTGTCATAGACTTTACCTTCATCATTAACCCATGATTTCTTCCAAGGGTTCTAGATAACTTTCGTATACTTAAAAACAGTCCCAGTGAGGAAATAGTTATCCTTAACCACAACAGTTTCATCCTGAGGTCCAGCTACCTCCTTTTCCTTCAACAGAATAGAAATAAACTTAGAAAGGAAAAGTTCATTGGACTTATACTTCGATCTAGTCATATCCTCAATCTTAATCATTAGAAATCTGCACAAGTTTACCTTTACTCCATGGTTTAATAGATACAAAAAATAAATATCCTAAAATCTGAGGGTAGAAAAATCTCCACTTCTTGGACTAATCACATGCTGAATAAACTTGAAATGTAGTTTATCCTCCCCTGCCATTTCTGCAACAATGATCTTTCGAGGGGTTCCATTTCCTGTCAATTCCAGCAAGGCATCCTCATATTTGAAAGAGTCAGTAGCAGTATGTATGGATTTTGAATAAAATCCATAATCACCGCTATGAGGAACTCTAAGGTTCTCAGCCCATTGAACTGATGAAAACGAAATCTTTTGACCATTCACAAAGGAAATCATCCTATTCTCCTCTTCTGAAGTCTCAAAACCGACAAACTCATAAAACTCCTTTACCAGTACTGGATAATACGGTCCATTATTGTTCGTGAAGCACTCGATCCATCCTTGCTCTTGTAATATCATCAGAATCAAGGATTTTCATTCCAAAAGTCATTCCACACATAACTCCTTTTCCACTACAATTTATCACTTCGATAAATGAGGATTCACAGGATTCCTTCGAGAAACACTTCAACTGCTTCCACTAGAACCATCATTGGTTACTTTCTGCTTCTTATCTTGCGGCGCATCACTCCCTTCACCCACTTAGGGTTGCTTCACACGGGCCTTTTCAGATTCTGAGGCTTAAGGTTTTGCGAGCTTGAGAGGTTTAGGTAGGAGGGATTCAAAAAGAAGGGTTCGCGGTGATTGAGTGATGTCTAGAGTCAGGTTTAATATCATTTAGGATTCACATATAAAATAAATCTTATATTAAAAATGGTTCGAAGTCTTGGCCTTAATACAAATGTTTTAAAACAGTGCGAGAGATGTACCGGTGATGTCTATCCTAACAGTGAGGTTTATCTTAACGGTGAGGTTTATCCTAACGGTGCGGTTTATCCTAACGGTAAGGTTTATCCTAATGGTGAGGTTTATTCTAACGGTGAGGTTTATCCTAACGGTGAGGTTTTATCTAAACTCTTTGAAGAGTAATTTATCATTCCTAATTCGTGTTTAATGAAAATTAATCTTTCTGAACTTAATGTCTTAGTGAAAATATCAGCTAATTGGAGTTCAGTGCCTATAAATTCAAGAGTTATATCATCTCTTTGATAATGATCTCTTAGAAATTGGTGTCTAACATCAATGTGTTTGGTTCTAGAGTGAGACATAGGGTTCTTTGAGATGTTGATCGTACTAGTGTTATCACAGTTAATTGAAGCATGTTTAAAATTAAATCCACAGTCCAATAAAGAGTGTTTCATCCACAGAATCTGTGCACAGTAACTACAAACAGCTATATACTCTACTTCAGTAGTAGATAATGCAACCAAGTTCTATTTCTTACTACACCATGATACTAGGGATTTCCAAGTAAATGACATGTTCCAGATGTGCTCTTTCTATCTAACTTGCATCCAGCAATGTCATCATCTGAATAAGTTATTAAATCAATTGATTGTCCTTTTTGGGTAAAACAGTTCCAAATTAGCAGTATATTTAATATATTTGAAAATCCTTTTAACAGTAAGTATGTCTGACTCTTTAGTGTTAGCATGAAATCTAGCACACATACATACACTAAACATAATATCAGGTCGACTAGAAGTAAGATACAACAAGCTCCCAATCATACCTCTATAATTAGTTTGATCTACTGGTTTCCCAGTTTCATCAGTATCTAATTTACAGGTGGTACTCATAGGTGTATCACTCCCCTTAATACTATCCAAACCAAAACGTTTTAATAAATCCTTGGTATATTTACTTCAATTTAAAAGAATACCATCTTCAGTTTGAAAGATTTTAAATCCTAGAAAGTACTTAAGCTCTCCCATTAAGCTCATTTCAAACTCATTTTTCATAACCTATGAAAATTCAGTACATAGATAATTTTTAGAAGATCCAAAAATAATATCATCAACATATATCTGTAGTATTAAAACATCTTTTGAAATTATTTTTATAAAAAGAGTGGGATCATAAATTCCTACTGTAAATCCTTTTGAAATAAGAAAATTTGTAAGTCTTTCATACCAAGCTCTTGGAGCTTGTTTTAAACCATATAAATCTTTAGAAAGTTTAAAAACATGATTTTGAAAGTGAGGATTTGAGAAACCAGGTGGTTGTTCTACAAAAAATCTTCAACAATAAAACCATTTAGAAAAGCACTTTTAACAACCATTTGATATAACTTGAAATTCAGATGTGATGCAAAGGCAAGTAAGATCCTAATTGCCTCTAATATAGCTACAGGTGCAAATGTTTTCTCATAGTCAATTCCTTCTTCTTGATTGTAACCTTGTGCAACTAGTCCAACTTTGTTTCTAATGATGTTTCCAGATTCATCAACTTTGTTTCTAAACACCCACTTTTTGCCTATGGTTAATGTGTCTTTAAGTCTTTCTACCAATTCCCAGACATTATTTCTTTCAAATTGACTTAGTTCTTCTTGCATAGCCATTACCCAAAATTCATCATTGATAGCATCATTGATATTTTTAGGTTCTAACTGTGAAAGAAAAGCATGATGTTCAACCTGATTTCTTAGAGAAGCTCTAGTTTGTGTTCCTATATCTAGATTACCTACAACAACATTTAAAGAATGGTTTATTAGATTCCTAGTTGGTCTCGAAAAGGTAGGTCTAGAGATTTCAGGTTCATCAACAGGTCGGGAATCAATAGAAGTATGTTCTGGAAAATTTACAGAACTAGATGTTTTAACTACAGGTCCACTGTCTTTATCATTAATGTTCAAAACAGAGAGATCATTTTCAATATTTTCAAGAGAGGTCTTAGGTTCATGTGGATCAGTTTCATCCAATTTGATGTGAAAAGATTCCTCCACACATTTGGTTCTCTTATTGAAAACTGTATAGGCTTTACTAGAAACAGAGTAACCTAGGGAAATTCCTTCATCACTCTTGGATTTGAATTTGTCAATATTATCTTTGGTATTAAGAATAAAGACTTTGCAACCAAAAACTCTGAAGTAGTTAACTATAGGTTTCCTATAGTTCCACAACTCATAAGTGGTCTTCTTAAGAACAGGTCTGATCAAGACTCTATTGATAATATAACAATATTTATTGACAACTTCATCCCAAAAATAAATATGTAGGTCATACTAATTGAGAATGGTTATGGAAATTTCCTGAAGGGTTCTATTCCTCCTTTCTACTACACCATTTTGCTTAGGTGTCTTAGGGGCTGAGAAATTGTGACTATAGCCATTGTGTGAGCAGTAGGATTCAGACTCATGATTTTCAAACTCACTGCCATGATCACTTCTCAAGGTTTTAATCTTAAGTCCACTAAGGTTCTATACAAACATGTAATATTTAACAAAGTAAGAAAAAGCTTCACTTTTGTGAGCTAGAAAATATACACAAGTATACCTAGAATAGTCATCTACTAGAACATAGACATAGTGCTTCCCATTTAAACTAGAAACTCTATAAGGTCCAAAAAATCCATGTGAACCAACTAGAGAGGTTGAGAAGATGACACTTCTTTCTTTGATTAAAAAAAACATTATGTTGCTTTATCTTTTGGAAAGGATTACAAACTTTATTTGCTGGGAATTCAAGTTTTGGTAGGTCTCTATCTATGTTCGTCCTAGTGAGTTTTCTAAGTGAATGTACATTGCAGTGTCATAATCTTCTACGCCAAAGCCAAGAATCTTTATGAAAATAATTTAAACAGGTAATATTTTGCATAGCTAAAGAATTTAAATCAACAGCATAGACATTTTTATTTCACAAGGCAGAAAATACAAATGCATTTTTAGAATTAAAAACATTGCAAGCATCATTTTAAAATTTAACATTAAAACCATCATCACATAACTGAGAAATACTTTGTAAATTACACTTAATTCCATCAACAAATAGAACTTTAGAAATTAATACTGAGTCAGTGTTTCCAATCTGGCCTATGCCGATGATTTTCCCTTTATAATTATCACCAAAAGTGACAAAACCTCCATGAACTCTTACTATGATTTTAAAGCTTGATAAGTCTCCTGAAATATGTCTTGAACATCCACTTTCCATGTAACAAGTCTTTCTATAAGAGCTCTTTAAGCAGGTTCCTTAAAAAACTAATATAGACGGGAAATGATTTTGGTACCTAGATTTTCTTGGGTCCAGACAGGTTAGCTAATAAAACATTAGGTACCCAAATTTTTCTTATGGGTATTATAAGATTTGCAGAATCAACAGATTTAGATAGATAATCCTTATTAGATCTGTAAATATGAATATAACAAGTTGAAACATATGGACTTCCAGAACTAGAACTGTCTACATTCTGTCCAGATTTAGGAATAAATCTAGTTTTGATAATTTTTCTTTTTCCAGGTTGGTATCCAATACCAGTAGTATATCAAGGTGCAATCATATTACCTAGAATTTGAGTAAGAGTATCTTTTCCATTTGTGAACTTTTCTGAATCCTTCCTAAGTTTCTCATTTGAAAATTTCAGTTCAGTTTTTTCTTTAAGTAACTAAGCCTTCTTTTACATTTTTATGTCAAGATAATATTTACGTTTAACAGTTAAAGCATACTGTTTCTTTAAACCTTTGTATTTTTCTTTCAGCTCATTATAGGTTTCTTCCAATATATCATAGTATTCAAACATTTCATATTTTGACATATTTTCAGAATCAAAATCATCTCCAGAATAATATGAATTTAAAGAAGGAGTTTCAGATGTTACCTCAGAAGTGTTTTTCATAAAACACATGTTTGCATTATTTCTGTTTTCAGTCTCATAAGCTTCAGATTCAGTGGAGCTGTCCTCAGAAGCACTCCACGTAGCTTTCATGGCTTTCTTATACATATTATCCTTAAAATCATATTTCTTCTTGTATTTCAGCTTTGGACAGTCTAATTTTATATTTCCTTTTCTTTTGCATTCATAGTAGAAAACTTTATCAGTTTTGTCCGATTTCTTCCAGTCCATTTTCCAGTGTCCCTTATTGTCGTACATACCTTTGTAATTTTATTTTCTGAAAAAAATATTCTTCCTATAAAACTTCTTAAATCTTATGGCTATATGAGTCATTTCATCATCACTATCAGATGCACTTTCACTTTATTCATAGCTTGAGCTATCACTTACAGCTTGACATTTCTCCTTGTCCTTATTCTTTGAAGTAGACGTCTTGAAGGCAACTGACTTCCTTTTTTGGTTCAACTTCTTCTTCTTTGTTTACCTTAAGTTCTTCTTCATACATCATCAACCTACCTATAAGTTCCTTGACTGGTAGTTCACCAATATCAGAAGATTATCTGATTGTAACAGAAGTACCCCTCCATCTTTCAGGTAGGCATCTCAAAATTCTCATGATCTGCTCATTTGATGGAACATCCTTTCCCAGTGAGATCATTGTGTAGAAAATTTTGTTAAACCTGAGATACATAGTAGAAATGGGTTTATCAAGATTCATCTTAAAATTATCATATATACTAGTATAGGTGTTCAATCTTATTTTCTTTAACATTAGTTGTTCCTTCATGAGAAACACTTAAAGTATCACAAATTTCATATGCAGTCTTACAAGCAGATATTCTATTAAATTCCTCATCTCCAAAAGCACAATACAGAGCATTCATAGCTTTGCAATTATTATTGTAAGTTGTCTTAGTATCTTCATTCCAAGTTGATCTAATAGTAGTGGGAATTTTATATTCTGATTCTATGGAAATCCAAATATCAAAATCCATTCTTTCTAAATGAATTTTCATTTTAATTTTCCACTGAGTATATTTTTTTCCATTGAAAAAATGGTTGTCTATTAGTAGCAACACCTTCAAGTCTGTTATCCATGATAACTAGGTTAAAATAGAAAATTTTAATGAGATAAAAATTTAGAAATAACAAAAAATTTAAGAACATTAAAATACAACTAAAATCAGAGTTTAAAAATAGAGTACCTCAGAAAATATTTCAAATCCTCTGATAGAAAATGTTGGATGGAGTGGATACTCAAGAGGGGGGTGAATTGAGTTCCAATTAAAATTTATGTTTAATATCCTTCTCTAAAATCCCCCAATTTAAAATACTAATTAAATTGTAGTGAATTAGAACTAAAGAAAACTTTCAGTTAAGTTCTCAAGGGATTGATTAATTCCATGTTAATCTAATCAGATAATGAAATGAGATTTTGATACTAACTTAATGATTTACAAATAATGAAAACACTTGCTAATTAAATTATCATAGTAATGTTGAAAAATAGTTTAAATTTTAATGCACTTAGCAGCAGAATAAAAGGATTTGAAAAAAACTAAACAAATCACAGTAAATATAACCAAGATGTTCAGTCTCAAGCCGATACATATACCTCTCTACAATTTCTAAAAATTTTATCCTCTCCCTGGATCAGGGTTCACAACAGTTTAAAACTATCCAGGTCAAAGACTTCTACAACAGTTCTATGTGGGAAACAAAAACAACAGCAAATACAGCTGTCCAGGTCAAACACGACCTCTACCACTATCCACAGTGGGAAATAAAAACAACAAAAAATACATCTCTCCAGGTCAAACACGACCTCTACCATTATCCACAGTGGGAAATAAAAGATGTAAGGAACTTGAATGAGGATTTACAGATCCTGCAGTTAAGGTTCAGGAGAAAGTGTATGTGTAAATTAAAACTGATTACACACACTGCTCGTAACGTAAACAATAAATCACTGAGAAAGATATAGAGTTTAGAATGGCTCTAGTGATTGTAGTGTAGCTCTGGACTCCTTCGGATTTGATTAGAAATGGTTCTGAGTCCTCTTCTGGTTTTTTTCTGTAAAATATAGTGTCATCTTCTTGACCTCCAGGTTCAGAGATAGTTAAAATGGAGTCGATGATGTTCTTCAAGGTCCTCGTGAATGTAATGAGAACTTCTTGAGTATGTGTGAGTTTGTATGAGATTCTGTGTCTTCTTGGTCGTGCATGTTTATCTGTATGAGCTCTTATCGGGTATCTCACTTGTAGATCACTTCTGTATGTATCTTTAATATCTGTTGCAACAACAGGGACTTCTTGTATTTATGGAACGAGCTCCGGTAAACGAAATGATTTCTTTTTTGCAGGTACGAGGTATGGTTCCCTGACATCCAACAACCTTCATTAAATAAATTACAGTGCATTAAAATATACCTAATATAACTGTTGGTTAGATTAAATAATGATAAATAAATTAAGGTAGCGTCGGATTCTCTGAAACGGTAGCTTTCGACATCAGTAGCCTTGTGTCACAGTAGCTTCTTGTGTAACGGTAGCCTCTCTATTGGTAGACTTCATGTATGTCGGTAGACTTGATCGGTAGCAGTAGAATTAATGTACCGGTGACCTTGATGTATCGGTAACCTTCACGTAACGGTAGACTTTATGTATCAGTAGACTTGATGAATCAGTAACCTTCACGTAATGGTAGACTTGATGTATCCGTAGACTTGATGTATCAGTGACCTTCACATAACGGTAGACTTGTTTTACCGATGTACTTGATGTATCGATAGGCGTTCACGTAACGGTAGACTTTTTGTACCAGTGGACTTGATGTATCAGTAGACGTTCACGTAATGGTAGACTTGTTGTACCGGTGGACTGGATGTATCAGTGACCTTAACGTAATGGTAGACATTACAAATCAGCAGCTTTGTTCTCTAATGGTGACCACTTGTCTGTTTAAGAATTATATTTGAATAAGCATTAAGTTAGAATATGTATCCATCTAGTAACCGAATTATCTGAAGATAATGTAAATATTATAATATATGAATATGTGCATGGTGTACAGAAATACTGAAACAAGTAATTAATCATTAATCAATTTAGAGATTGTCAAATTATAATTGAGCATAATTGGGATTATCAAAATTTGAGTTCAACTAATTCTATAGAGGGTTCAACAGATGTAAATCAACAATATAAAAATTTTAAACATAATAAAAAACATTTTTTGAAATCATAATTGTGGTTGAATAAGTATTTTTTATTGAGTAGAAAAATAATGTTATATTTCGTTCAAAAATATAATTTCGATCTAAGATGAAATTAAATAGTGGGAAATTAAATTAAAACTTGTACTATATACAATAATCAATAGCAGAATAAAATATATGAGATTATTTATAAGTAAATAATTAAATTTCATTATTTGATACATAATCATAACCAATCTGGAAAAACATTGGTTTGTAACATAAAAACCTTACCTTGAGTTTGTGTATAATAGTAACAAATATAAACTCGTTTATAATAAATTTTTATTTATTTAATTTTTATAAATTAATAATTTAAATTCATATAAAATCATATATCATCCAATTATAACATTAAAACACCAATATATTAATAATTCCTTATTAAAATTATCATTTATGGGTGGTAACTGTTTTGTTTTTCATGAGATTTTCAGTTTGGTATTTATAGTCCTTGTACTTTTATCGTGGTTACATCATCTAATGAATTAATATAATGATATAAATATAAATAGAATTTTTTTTATTTATTTATATGTTTATGGTCATACATAATTTATATATATAGAAAAACAAATTACATTATTCATGGAGATGGTAGGTTGTACTACACATTATTGACATCTTCATTTTTTAAAGGGTAGAATGAAAGAAAGGTAAATAAAAGATCACATTTATAGAATATTTATTATAGAATATATATCACAAATATTACTAAAATTTATCCTTATTACTATACATGTTAAATAGAATTGAAAAAGTAATGAAATCAATTTTTAGAGAATATATTCCACTTGTATGCATGAGCAACATTATCATTTTCAAATGGATAGGAAAGTAAAGAGGGAGAAATGATATTTTTACATAAAAAGAATGATTAGTTCATATAATTAATGTAAAACTATTAAAACCATCATAATAACCATCCATTAATGATGGTTAAGAGAAATTAATTTTACAAATAAATAGAGGCATTATTCTAGATGTATGCCTGAATGATAATTTAACTTATATTTTAATGTAAAATAGGGGCAATAAAAATGGTTCCATAACAATAATAAATTTAATATTTCTTTGTGATACATAATTTATTATTTTATGATGAATACCATAGTTTTAGAGGAGGTATAAGAAGAAAGAACTTAAAATAGTTTGTTAATGATGATAACCAATTCATTAGTAGGCCCCCTTTTGATCCTTTGTTAAGGACTGTTGGAAATGTATTTAATGGACAAAAGAACCTGAAATTATAGAATTGGGATGTTTATAGTAGAATAATTTTGGGTTATGGAAATATTTATGGCACCTGTAAGTGTAAATAAAAGAGGTAAGGTGTGTCCTTTTTTAAATTTTTTAATAGAAACTCGTAGAAGTTCCTAAAATATTTATTTATAGATTATGTATTTGTCAGGTTTCTTTCATCAAAATTGATATTAATTTTAATAAAAATAAAATATGATCGAAATATAATTATACAATTAAATTTGGACATCGTTTGGTTATATTTTAATACAGTGCATATTTTTTAAACCCATAAATAAAAATTTTAAAGTTAAAAATGATAGGAAATTTTTTAATATTAAAGGGTTAGAATTTCACTTATAAGACCCCAATTCAATAATAATTGGAAAAATAATTATTTAATTTAAAATTTATCAAAATTATTTTCCCCTTTCAAGATGCCTTTTATGATTAAAATTTTTACTAAAATATTATTTTTCATAAAATATCATTGAAGAATATTTTAAAACTATGAATTTACTTTTACATTAATTTATTATGTTATTTATGGAAATATGGAACATTAACATATCTATAATATTTTATTTATATCTAAAAAATTTATTGAATGATGTTTTTCAACAATATATTGTTACTCATAATATTTTTCAATCATTTACTTTATTTTAATATAAATTGAGTAAATTCTATATCAGTGTTGAAAAAACATTTAATGTAGTAATTTAATCACTAAAATTTAGAAACATTTTAACATTGAAAAACATTAATTTAAATTTTAAATAAATATTTATTATTGATAATATCATTTTTTATCCCAATAATATAAATTTAGATTTATAAAAGTCCAGAGAGTTATATTTAGTTTTTATCCTTTTATAAAAACAATTTAATTACCATAATAAAATTTACTTTTCAACTAGTGGCCATAAATTTTATACATGAATTATAATTGTTCAAACAGAATAATAAAATAGGATAAAATAATGTTTTAGAGAAAATTTAAAGCTTTATCCCAATGTTTTACCCCTCTTTTACATGTTTTACTCATATCGAGGTAATAAAATTATACCAAGGATACTATTAATAATGAAAAAAATAAACAGCACATAATTTACAATTTTAATGGTCAAAATATTAGATATGGTATCAATTTTTCTTGATTGACTTAACAAATAATAATTTTTTGAATTATTATTTTTGAATTAATTTAACCTTCGTGGTCATTTTCATTAAACAAATATCTGATAAATTTATTTTATATTAAATTACTCTATTGGTCTTGCATTATATAATACACAAAGTTAATTTTACACTACACAATATATAGATTTTAGCATTTTCATAATAGAACACAAAGTTTATCTTCTATTATTGGAAATAATTACATTCCATGATGGCTTGCGTACCACACATGACCAAATTTTACAAAATAATTATATATTATAAAAATATTATTGATTAATATAATAAGTTATTAAATAGAAATAAAATATGTGGTTGTTAATAATAATAACTAATTTATGATGATATATTGTTTTAAAAAATATAAAATGAATTCATAGGATATCAATTAATTATAAATGAAAATGAAAACCAATTGAATATACAAAAAATATTAATATATTTTTTTAGAAACAATGATTTTTGTCACGACCTGTCCTCGGGGCCCGTGTCATGACTACCCCAAGCCCGCCTTCCATAGGCCAGGGGCTGGCGGCTCGCACCAAAACCGTAAATCCTGATATCTGGGAAGGCATTGCCTTTATAAAAGTAAACAAAACACCACAGAGTACAAGTGGAAGCAAAACACTAAGTACAAAAGAAAGTGTTGAAAAGTAAATGGGCCAGAATACTAACCCAACTGAAAATACTACTACAACTGAACAAAAGTACAACAGAAAAGACAATAGCTGGAAGAAAGGAAGCAGCTCCTGGGTCATCATCCTCGGATCCTACCTGAAGGGTAGGTACAGATAGCATAGCTCCTGGGTCATCCTCCTCAGATCCTACCTTAAGGGTAGGTACAGATAGCCCCCACAATGATTTTTCCCGTCAACCTCCTCCGTGTATTGTCTCGCTATGAAGTCCACCTCCTGATACTGACTCATCGTGAGGTCCACCACTGGGTACCATCCAGTTCTTGAACACTCAGCCTCCGTCAACACTGCTCATCGTCTGCAACCAACACAACGAGGTGCGGGCATAGCCCAGACAGGGGTGAGTATAACGATACTCAGTAGGGACCCCGAGACCCTCAAGGTCTCTCTAAACCAACAAGGATGTCCACAATGAAGATTTCAACAGATAACCTCTACTTAGGTATATGCCCATACATATACCTATGTTATCAAGTAACCCATATCAATCATGTGGAAAAACAAAGATTATGAAATCAACGGATAACCACTACCCACGTATATGCCCATACATATACCTAAGTTATCAAGTGACCCATCTCAATCATGAGGTAAACACAAAGGTCATAGACTCAGCTCAAACCAGGATTTTCATTATCGAAACTGTGACTGTTGAAGAGCACCATCTCTGGAGTGTACAGTGGTCTGGTCACGACTCCGAGGTACTACTCACTAACCTAATACTGTTGAGGTACTCCTCCTGTCGAGTATCGTGGGTCAGCCACCCAAACACCGTAGTGCTTCCTGTCGGGGTACGCCACCCAAACATAGTAGTGCACAACCCCTAATATCCTGCAGAGGTACTCTCCGAACGAGTGTCGTGGGTCTGCACTATCACACAGGTAGTGATCCGTCTGCCATGGGTCTGCACCCAAACAAAGTAGTGCTCCATCCACTGGGCTAGTCGACTCACTCCAAGTCGAGTCGATCACGTAGTTGTCAGTTCTCAGTCGGCTAAACGG
Source organism: Viscum album (assembly GCA_963277665.1). NCBI lineage: Eukaryota > Viridiplantae > Streptophyta > Magnoliopsida > Santalales > Viscaceae > Viscum > Viscum album. The sequence goes on along the minus strand of OY728136.1, from coordinate 712,128,149 downwards.
TCTCCGTACTCCGCACACTCGTCTCTGGGAGGGTCCGCTCCATGAGATTCAGGTCGATACTCCAATTATCTGAAAGTCCCACGAAGAAGTATCTCAAAGGACCAGCTCGTCATAGGGGTCTCAACGCAATAGACGGCGTGTCAATCGGACGCTAGGTCTGTGAGTTATTAGCCTTTTCATCCCGGGGGGCCCGGTTGGTTTCGTGTGCGAACCAACCCGACCGTATCTCAACTGTACCCCAAAATCTCATAGGGTATACTCAAAGGGACCATTTCACAACAAGATCACCAACGTCGCTGATGGTTCGTCAAATGGACATTCAGTCTGAAAGTTATCAGCTTTTCCATTCCAGGGGCCCGGTTGGATTTCGGGTACAATCCAACCCGGCCACTATCCAACTGCATCCAAAACTTAGGCGAAGTATGAAAAAAGTTCCGTCTCATCAAGAGGAATCCAACAAAGTCGACAGCATGTCAATCGGACATCCGGAGCTCAAGATATAAGTGTTTCCACTCCGAGGGCCCAGTTGGTTTCGTAACTGAACCAACCCGGCCGTACACAAAGTTCTCTGAAACCTTGAGTGTAATATATCTAAATGACCGCCTCGATCCAAGGATCACTACGCAACTGATGGTGCGTCGATCGAAGGTTTGTGGCCCAAGATATGGGTGAAAGATAGAAAAAGGTTAGAAGTGGGGGTTTCGGGCCCAGACCGATCCGGCCCGAGACCCCCTGGGTCGGCCTGAACCGGGTCGACCCGACCTGGGTCCGAGTCCGGCCCGCTTGGGTGTGGCCCGACCCGGCTGGCGTGGCCCGACCCGGCCTTACCGCGGCCCGGCCCGGCCCGACAAACTGGTGCACTGGTCGGGCCAGGAGGCTCAGCCAAAACGGCCGGGTGGATGCGCAAAGGGGGAGGGGGCTTGAATGAACAGCGGCCCTGCATGGAGCCGCCCCTTGTCAACGGACGCGGCTGAGCGCCGCGTCCCGCCTCCCTCGGTCCCGCGCGATCGCGGGACTAGTGGCTTGCCACTGCTGCTTCAGCTGCGTTGGACCTCACCGGCGGCGCGCCGGGCACGGCCGCCTCCTGGGGGCCGGCCGGTGCCAGCCGCTGTGCCGGTGAGGCGCGCTAGCATAGTCTTCTGTGGACCACCGAACGCGCTTCGGTGGTCCATTTTGCTCGCCGCCTTCGCCAACGGTCCTCCCGAGACCCAACCTTCACTGTGGAGGCTTCAAATTTACCTTACGGCCCCGTTTGTCATCACCCGTCAATCCACACACAAAAATCTACCAGCGGAGTCTTCAATCGCCTCCACAGCCCTGACTCCAGCCACGGTTTCGTTCGTCCTCAACGGCGCGGCGCGACGGCACCATGCTTCTTCGTCGCATTGTTTCTTGTTTCTGCGCGGTGTCATTTCTCCATGCCGCCTTTATTCATGCCACAATGAATCAAAAAAACAAAGGTGGAGGAGAGTCGGCCGTTTTTGTGCGGTCCGACCTCCTCCCTTTAAGTTGGTAACAAGCGGCCCAAAAGATAAAGAACAACACGGATTTTTCACGAACAAAAGAAAATCAACCCAAACTATTTTCCCCAAAATCAAGAATTCCCAACCCACAACATAATCTCCTCGGATCAACATAATATTTAGTTGATCCGCATTCTTAGATTTAGAAGGAAGTAAACAAGGATTCACTAACAATCAAAAATAAATTCCCTACCTCGAGCGTAGTCGAAGGAAGGCTCGTCGCGGAATTTCACGTCGCAAAAGAAGGCGTCGCGGAAGGGGAATCGTCGCATCATGGTGAAATGATTTGTTGGTGTGACGTCATCGATCTCTGAGGATCCGGCGTTCTTGTCGACCTTCATCGGAGGTTGGCTTCCTTCACGTTATTCGCGTTCTTCACGTTCTTCGATGAAGAACGAAGAACTTCAATACTTCTCTTATTCTGCCCAAAAACTCAACACAACAACCCAACAATAATAAAATAAGGGTTACCTTATTTTATTACTCTTGCCAAACGTTTTAAAAAATTAAAAAACAAATCAAACAAAAACTCAATTTACTGTAACATTTTAAACCGCCCAATTAATAGAGGTGTTTATTATAATGTTTAAACGAAAGAGTTGACTTACATTTAAAAGGGGGGTGCGGCTGCATTACCTTAATCAAAGGTGGGGGTTTCGTGGAAGTTGAAAAGGTGGGGCTCGTGTGGTCCCCACCCCACAAATATCCTACCAAGTGGGTATGATATTGTGGGTCCCACATCATCCATTTAACTTAGGTTAAGCAAAATAAAATAAAAGATCGTTTGCACCACATTTATTTTATTCCTTAACTTTACCCCAAAAATTAAAAACCACACACGAGAAAACACAACTCGGGAAAAGGTGTTTCTATACAATTACCGGTGCTGCGATTCCATCGGTGCCCTTGGAGATCGATTCCGAGAACTGGTTCAATACGTTAGAAAAACCCACTCGTTCGTTCACTGAATGTACCCGAGCTAAACATCAGAAAATGATTCTGGGCACACCAGGCCTCAGAATCAGGTGTCATCAGAAACTTAATTCTTTTAAAATTCTAAATAAAATTAAGAAAAAAAATTTCCTTGAAATTTTCGGGTCTTTACATTACTCCCACCTCAGGGATTTACGTCCTCATAAAGCATTAACACAAACTAGGGTCACAAATGTGGTACTGAGAACGCATCTGAGCCTTCTTCTCTCATGTGCTTACCTGGAGCTTCCCGCACTGCTAGTGAAAGCGCGCCCAAGGAATTGAGCATCCTCGTAGGATCCGCTCCTGTCGGTCCTTGATCCCCATTGGAATCTCTTCGTATGTCACCATGTCATCGACATCCAACTCCCTGAGGTCGATGATGTTTGAAGGATCATGCACGTATCTCCTCAGTTGAGATACGTGGAAGTCGTCGTGCACCTGGTGCAACTGAGGTGGATGGGTCAAGCGGTAATCCACCTCACCTACATAGCTGAGGACCTAGAAAGGTCCATTTAAACTCGGAGATAACTTGTTGCCTCGGACACATCTCTGTAAACCTCGTTGAGGTGAGACCCGTATAAGGACATGATCGTCATCCTCGAACTCTAGAGGTCTCCAATTCCTGTTAGAACAGAAACACAAAACGACTGCTACCACGAGGGTAAGGTTGACTGACTCAAGAGTAATTGGTCTCACCCTCCTGTGCATGAGTTTATCTTGTGTTTCTTGGGGTTTCCTTTTCGCCGACCCAGGAAAACCCATCCCGACGTTGTAGTTAAACCACAACCTTTTTGCCTAATACCATCAGTTTGTGTGTGAACAGTGATTGCCCAGTCCATACTCAAACCTACATTGTAAGGCCGTGACGTTTCCACCAAGAGATTCCAACCGAAACTCTCACCTTGAGGGTATGACCACACCATCGGCCTAAGTGTGATTATTGAGTCTCCTCCCAAGGTGTCTCCAGATGTGAGGTTCAAGTCCACGGCTTACTAGAAACACTAGGCCTGGGAAAAGATTCATGTAAGGAAGGAACAATTCATATCAATGTCGGTTACTACGGCAGCTAGTAGTGGACACAGACTGTCCCTTGAATAATTCTTAGATACATTTGGTCGCTCCCCTTTAAGCTTCCTCTTATTGAAACTTTTAACACGACCGAGTCTCTAAGACTGGCGCCAGTTTTCTGTTTCTTACTGCACTGTGCGGTCTTCATCCGCACCTGGATGATCTGCACCTTCTTTGCCTACGATCTGAGAGAGCTTCTAAAATTTCTCCTTTTCCAAAAAGAGAAACTCAGTCTCATCCCTTGGATGAACTGTTCCCATTACCTAATAAAGTCAATCCTGACATGAATGATGCATTCATGCCATGAATGACATCATAACGCCTCAACGTAACTACCAACAGATCCAACTGTCACTCTCTCCTCCAAGGGCCGAGTCACACTGTCGGCATCAGTGTGAGGTCACTGGGTATCCTCCAGTAGAAATCTCGAAAGTTAGGGTTAAGTCAACAGTTTTAACCAGGACCACTCAGTATCAACCAAACAAAAGGACGGAAAAAAACATCACAAAGATAAGTGTCTTTTTATTATTTCAGCTCATAGTACAAATACAAGAATACAACATAAATATGGAACTAGAAGTACAACAGACGTATCCACTACCCAACTCTTGCTCAAGCACCCGCCACTACTTCTACCTTGGTGGATCCTCCAACGCCTGCAGATCGACTGTGCGGGGGGTCGGACAGTCACGTGTCATGTGACCCTTCTTGCCGCAGGAGAAACACTGTCCGTTTCTAGCATGCCTGGCTATGACTCCACCCCGGGTTCCCCGCACTACTGATCCTATAACCCGAGTTCACCCACCTGCTGGTCTAGTCCTCTTGGACCTCTGCATCATCTGTCTACTGCCCACAGATGAATCGGATACTGATCGAAAATCCTGCGGTAAAGGCAGCAGCTCCTGAACACGCTCGGGGTGCAGAGCTACTGGTACAAACTCCACCCTGAAGAAGGTCTCAAAGTATCCCCATGTGAAGGTCATCTCATCGCAAAACTAGAACAAGTGGCTCCACCACCTGCCTGCTGCTGCCTGAAGGAGGCAGGCAGCAAAGATCACCATGAAGTCTGCTGGCGTCCTCACTAGCCTGAAGACTATCACCATAGCCTCCAGCCAATCCTCAGCCGCCTGCGGGTCCGTATCTCCCTGGAACCTGGGTGGCCTATGGTGTTGGAACTCATGCAGCACGCTCAAGTGGAATGCATCACCTACTGCTAGGGCTGGTGTCATCGGTGGACCAACGTATAGTAGAACCACTGGTCCCTCCACTGGTGCCTGAACTGCAAGAGGGCCATGTACTGAAGCCTCGTCGCTTGGCAGGATGTTAGTACGCACATCCCTCTGGGATCTAGTTGGTCGTCCGTGAAAAGGCATCCTGAAATAAACAACGTGACACGGTCAAACGATTATACCTGGTGAGCTGACCAGGTTTGAGTTGACTTTTAAAAACTTATGGAAACACACACGCAATCAGTGTTTTCGTGCACAATGTCAGAAATCAGTTGTCAGGCTCCTAGTGTATGGATACGTCAGCCACCCACACCAACACTGAACTCCCGGAATTGAAAACCACACTCGGTACCCTTAACACTATTGCTTAACAGAAATAAAATATCAGAGTTTTAAGTTCTACGATAGAACATACTCCCCTGATACCAATTTTTCAAGACCGTCCTCGGGGCCCGTGCCGTGACTACCCGATGCCCTCCTTCCATAGGCCAGGGGCTGGCGGCTAGCACCAAAGGCGTAAATCCAGATAACTAGGAATGCATTGCCTTTATAAAAGTAAAAAAATACCATAGAGTACAAGAACAATCAAAACACCAAGTACAAAATAAAGTGCTGAAAAGTAAATTGGCCAGAATACAAACCCAACTGAAAGTACAACTACAACTGAATGAAAGTACAACAGAAAAGACAACAGTTGGATGAGAGGAATCAGCTCCGGGGTCGTCCTCCTCAGATCCTACAAGAAGGGTAGGTATTCATAGCACAACTCCTGGGTCGTCCACCTCAGATCCTACCTGAAGGGTAGGTACAGATAGCCTCCAAAACGCTCTTTCCCATCAACCTCCTCCGAATATCGTCTCGCCATGAATTCCACCTCCTGATGCTGACTCGTCATGCGGTCCACCTCCGGGTACCGTCCAGTCCTCGAACACTCGGCCTCTATCAGCACTGCCTGTCGTCTACAACGCACACAACGAGGTGTAGGCATAGCCCGTGCAGGGGTGAGTATAATGATACTCAGTAGGTACCCCGAGACCCCCATGGTCTCACTAAACCAACAAGGAAAACCACAATGAAAATTTCAACAGATAACCTCTACTTAGGTATATGCCCAAACATATACCTAAGTTATCAAGTAACCCATATCAATGATTGGGAAACACAAAGATTATGAAATCAACAGATAACCACTACCTAGGTATATTCCCATACATATACTTATGTTATCAAGTGAACCATCTCAATCATGAGGTAAACACAAATGTCATAGAATCAGCTAAAACCAAGATTTTCTTTATCGAAACTGTAACTGCAGAAGATCCCCATCTCTAGAGTGTACAGTGGTCATATCACGACTCTGAGATACTTCTCACTAACCTAAGGCTGCTGAGGTACTCCTCCTATCAAGTATCGTGTGTCATCCACCCAAACACAGTATTGCTTCCTGTCGGGGTATGCCACCCAAACATAGTAGTGCACAGGCCCTAATAGCATGCAGAGGTACTCTCCGGACGAGTACCGAGGGTCTGAACTGTCACACAGGTAGTGCTTCATCCGCCATGGGTCTGCACCCAAACAAAGTAGTGCTCCATCCACTGGGCTAGTCGACTCACACCAAGTCGAGTCGGTCAAGCAGTCGTCAGGTCTCAGTCGGCTACACGGTCTCCGTACTCCGCACACTCGTCTCTGGGAGGGTCCGCTCCATGAGCTACAGGTCAATACTCAATTTATATCAAATTCCCAAAAAGAAGTATCTCAATGGACCGCCTCGTCATAAGGGTCTCAACGCAACAGACAGCGCATCTATCAGACGCTTGGTCTGTGAGTTATTAGCCTTTTCGTCCCAGGGGCCCGGTTGGTTTCATGTGCGAACCAACCCGGCCGTATCTTAGCTGTACCCCGAACTCTCATAGGGTATACTCAAAGTGACCGTTTCTCAACAAGATCACCAACACCGCTGACGTTTCGTCAAACGGACGTCCAGTCTGAAAGTTATCAGCTTTTCCGTTCTAGGGCCCTGGTTGGATTTCGGGTACAATCCAACCCAGCCACTATCCAACTGCAACCAAAACTCAGGCTAAGTATTCCAAAATTTCAGTCTCATCAAGAGTAATCCAACAAAGTCGACAACACGTGAATCGAACATCCGGAGCTCAAGATATAAGCGTTTCCGCTCTGAGGGCTCGGTTGGATTCATATCCGAACCAACCCGGCCATACTCAATGTTCTCCAAAACCTTTAGTGTAATATACCGAAACGGCCGTCTCGCTCCAAGGATCGCTACACAACTGATGGTGCATCGATCAGAGGTATGTGGCCCAAGATATGGGCGAAAGACAGAAAAGGTCTGTAAGTGGGGGTTTCGGGCCCGGACCGATCCGGCCCGAGACCCCCTGGATCAGCCCGAACCGGGTCGACCTGACCTGGGTCTGGGTCCGGCCCGCTTGGGCACGTCCCGGCCCGGCTAGCGCGGCATGCCCCGGTGCGCTGGCGTGCTGGGCATGCCAGGTGGCTTGGCCAAAACGGCCGAGCGGATGCGCAAGGGGGGGGGGCCCTAGAATGAACCGCGGCCCCGCGTTGGGCCGCCCCTTTTCAACGGACGCAGCTGAGTGCCGTGTCCCGCTTCCCCTGGTCCTGCATGGTTGTGGGACTAGCGGCCTGCCTGCGTGGCGGCCCTCCCCTACGGTGCGCCGGTGGAGTCTTCCGTGGACCATCGGACGCACTCCGGTGGTACGGTTTGCTCGCCGCCTTCACCAATGGTCCTCCCGGGACCTGACCTTCACTGAGGAGGCTTCAAATTTTCCTTGCAGCCCCGTTTGTTATCGTCCATCAATCCGCACAGAACAATCAGCCAGCGGAGTCTTCAATCACCTCCGCGGCCCCGACTCCGGCCACAGTTTCATTCAGCCTCAATGGCACGGTGCGATGGCACCGCGCTTCTTCATCGTGTTCTTTCATGTTTATGCGCGGTTCCGTTGCACCGCGCCGCCTTTTTTCATGCCACAACGAATCAAAAAAACAACGTTGTAGGAGATTCGGCCCTTTTCGTGTGGTCCGACCTCCTCCCGTTAAGTTTGTAACAAGTGGCCAAAAAGACGAAGAACAACACGGATTTTTCACGAACAAAAAAAATCAACCCAAACAGTTTTCCCCGAAATCAAGAATTCCCAACCCACAACATAATCTTCACAGATCAACATAATATTTAGTTTATCCACGTAGTTAGATTTAGAAGGAAGTAAACAAGGGTTCACTAACAATCACAAATAAATCCCCTACCTCGAGCGTAGTCGAACGAAGGCTCGTCGCGGAATTTCACGTCGCGGAAGAAGGCGTCGCGGAAGGGCGATTGTCGCGTCATGGAGACAAGATTCGTTAGCGTCACGTCATCAATCTCTGAGGATCCAACGTTCTTGTCGACCATCATCGGAGGTTGGCGTCCTTCGCGTTCTTCGTGTTCTTCATGTTCTTCACATTCTTCGATGAAGAATGAAGAACTTCAAGACTTCCCTTATTCTTCCTAAAAACTCAACACAATAACCCAACAATAATAAAATAAGGGTTACCTTATTTTATTACTCACTCCAAACATTTTAAAAAATTCAAAAACAAATCAAACAAAAACTCAATTAATTGCAACGTTTTAAACCGCCCAATTAATAGAGGCGTTTCTTATAAATTTTAAGCGCAAGAGTTGACTTACATTTAAAATGGGGGTGCAGGTGCGTTACCTTAATCAAAGGTGGGGGTTTCATGGAAGTTGAAAAGGTGGGGCTCGTGTTGGCCCCACCCCACAAATATCTTACCATGTGGGTAGGATATTGTGGGTCCCACATCATCCACTTAACTTAGGTTAAGAAAAATAAAATAAAAGATCGGTTGCTCCACTTTTATTTTATTCCTTAACATTACCCCAAAAATTAGAAACCACACTCGAGAAAACACAGCTCCAGAAAAGGTTTTTCTAAGCAATTATCGGCGCTGCAATTCCATCGATGCCCTCAGAATTCTATTCCGAGCACCAGTTCAAAAGTCAGAAAAACCCACTCATTCGTTCACTAAACGTACCCGTACTAAACTTCGTAAAATGATTCCGTGCACATCGGGCCTCGGAATAAGGTGCCGTCAGAAACTGTGTTCTTGTAAAATTCCAAAGAAAATTAAAACAAAATCCTTGAAATTTCCGAGTCTTTACAATTTTTTACACTAATAAATTAAATTAATTACAATTAGTGGTCGATATTAGTGTAATAAATATTTTATATAATCAATCAATATTTTTTTGTATTCATCAAATAGATTTAATTCTCATAAGATAAAAAAAATAAATTTTCTACACACAATCCTATATATTTTCTATAAAGGTCATTTTAACAACTTTTAATGGAGGAGAAATTTTGAATCAAATTTTTTAAGCTTTTATAGACTACATATTTCAAGAAAACATAATATTTTAGTGGTAAAAATTAAAATTATGTTAGGATAACTTTTCTTTATTTTTTATAAGTATGTATTTATTAATGATTAGTAGAAAACACATGTTTATAATTCAAAAATTATTTTTATTTAATTTATTTAGATGGGTAAATTATATTTTAAATTCTTTTTAAATAATAATTTCATAATAATTTTATAAATTAATACAATTCTTTTCATTGTATCCAATTTAAATATGAAATTGGATATAAAAATATATTAAACTTTTGATCATTTCTACTTAAGAAACACTCACTATTATCCTGTCTACGAGATTATTTTTTCAATTAATAATGTCTAATTCAGTGATTAGAATTTAAAAAAAAGGATTTAAGTTTTTTAGTATGATTAATTTATGATGATTAAAAAATTTAACATTGATTTTTACCAAAAATATTAGGGAAATTGATTAAATATAATTATATCAATTAGTGTTAAATTATACTAAATAAGGAAATAAACCATACCCTTAAGGCCAATAATGACCTACACACATTCCAAAAATCCATTTTATGTCCATATTTAGACTCGATCAACACTTTTGTTGTATAATTATTATTATTGGATCCACTAGAAAAATTTAAAACTAGGGTGGAATTCTCTCTTTAAATATTTACAAGTGTGATATACCTCTTTCCCTATAAATGGCTACCACCTCTCCCTCTTCATCATAAATCTAAAAACATGTAGTTTCATCCACGATATTCCCAATATAATTCCCAAAATATCTAACTTACTCTTTTATTCCTCCCTTTAATCAGAAATTCTACTAAGGAAGCATTTTGGCTCAAACCAAAAGGAGTTACCCAATTAAGACTAACGTCTTATCTCGGGGTCCTTTCTATAATTTTCAGTATTCACTCCTCAAATATCTTTACTATAATATTTTATAAAAACACCGGTATCCTCAATATAATAGGATTTTGTTATGTTAATTTATCAACCTAAACACACACACACCTCCATCAAATGAATAATGACGATACTATTTATGTGTATGCTGAACTACCTCCACATTAAACGATGATTGTTCATTTTTCATTACCTCCCATCATGGTAAAATTTTTGATGCAATATTTATTTATATATGTTATTTTTTATATTTTTTATTTCTTTAATCTTATTTATTCCATTTACGACATATATATGTTAACTTTTTTTTATGAATATATGATAATTTCATTTGAGGAAGTGTGGAATACCACCCATTTAATGTGATATGATTGTTTAATACAAAAAAAGGTTTGTATTATTGACAGTTTTAGTTAATATATAAGACCTATATGATATCATAAATATAATTTAATAATTACATATATATACATAAATACATATATGTATTTTACCTTCCTTCTTCAAATATAATAATTAACCGTAAATCGCATTCTTACGTACATACGGACTATCGCCTCCATGAATGGATTATTCCATTTCATAATTATATATTATATATTTTATTATAATACATATATACTGTATATAAATGATATTTATACCATGGTTCAAATTCTAGAAATCATGATATATGTATAATGACCTAATAAATAACAAATTGAGACTCATGCAATGTATAATTTGAATATTACCAGAAGTGAATTGTTATTATATGATTATTAGCAAGAGGTTAATATAAGGTCATAATAAATCCATATAAGTTATTAGATATAAGAATATGGTTCTCTATAAGAGGTATAATAAATATAGAATTATTATAGATGTGGTTAAAAATGGTTATGATGATCGTCAATACACAAGGTAAGGGAATTTCATCTCACTATTTATTTCTTTGAGATACATGATATGGTAACCACTCTTTACTTTTTTGTGGTGTTTTTCCCATATCTTTTTTTATGTATATTTTAATTAAATTTATTTCTATTCACATATAAATTTTATGATCATTCATTGATGGGTTTATGGTCATAATTTACCGAATATGTAAAATAGTATTGTCTCAATTTTCATTCTTTGAGACTCATGTTTTGTAATACACCTATGTTATTTTTTGAGGTGTATATAATTACAATTTTCATGTTATAAAATGAATATCATTATTTTCATTGTATCATTATATTTAATTAATTTCAGACACTTACAATGGGTTTATGGTTCAATGTTACTCTATGATTATAATTTATTAAATTAGACTCATCGCTATTAATGATTGATTATGACAATGTTTCCTATATTGGAATATTATGTTCAATACCTCAAGAGAACTAATGAATTTGGTTCTACATTATTTATTAATTAATTATCCAGATATAGTTAGAATTTCATCCTCTTATTGGTAAATAATATTTTTAATCATGTTTTTTTAAGAAAGCTTGACATTACCCACTATTCAGTTAAAATCTTTGTTCCTATATAATTATGTTTTCTAAAAAGTTTAAAAACGAATATTATATTATTACCCAATAATCACTAAAAGACCTTTTTATTATTTATTTATTTTGAAAATTTATTGATGGGAATCATTTTTTCACTCTCTGAATGATTCCTTTTCTAACATTTTTATTATGAAAAAAAGTGTACATTTTACCTCATACAACAAGTGTGAATTTATGCATCGTCAGTCCATTTGATATTTTTTTTTCATGTTTGAAGAATAATTTTTAAGGAAATGTTCTTAAAATCTATTTTCAAAGAAGTAGTTTTCAAAATGATCTCATGATCCATTTGTATCATCTCATTGATTTTTTTTTAAATTTTTCTACGCCTTGTTTATATGTTGTCATTGTATTTTATGTTAAAATGGTTTTAAAATAATTTTCAATCATCTATCAAATGTTTTCATGTAACATGGTTTTAAAAATAATTTCAATATTTAGTTATATGTTATCAATATATTTTAAGATAAATTGTTTCAAAACATTTTCATGCTTTCATTATATGAATCCAAATAGTTTCTAAATAATAAGGGTGTTAAATTATTTTGAAGCGTATTTTATATGTTTTCATGGAAAAAGTATTTCAAAATGTTATCAAGTACTCTATATATGTTTTAATGGTATTTTCTAAGAAAATTATTTTTAATTTTTTTATGTATTAAAAATAATTTTTCAAATTAGAAAGGGTATTTTCCTCAAGGTATATTTTTGAAGGATAGTTCAAAAAAATTATCTATAAGATGATGTCTATTGATGTTATCCATTCCCATAAAAAATTTATCTAAAGGATAGATTAATATTATTTCTATGAATTTTTTATTCTTATTGTCATGGTATTTATGAATATCATTTTTCTTTCATTTGTTATATCATTATGAAATCAATTACTTTTCATGGGTTATGAATTTAATTAAATGATTATGAATCTCATCTCGTTTTATAGTGGTTATGATATGTTTACATGTTTATAAGAAAAATTTCATTTCTTGGGTTATTATATAATTTTATATGATATTATAGAACATATTTTTATGATATAATTATGAGATATGTGGGACCCATATCTCCCTCCAATGCAATGGGTAGGGATTTATATCTCATGATAGTGAATATAAAGGTCATGGATATTAACCCTGAATACTAAGATGGTTGTGAGAGTGAACCATGACTACCTAGATAGAATGAGGAGCGAACACATGCAACTAATATGGGCATGGGATTGAACAATAAATACTAATATGGTATGGTGAGTGAACCCATACTACCAAGATGGTCATGGAATTGATGCCTTGGATACTATAGAAATCATATTATATACATATCTGTCTTCCATAATTCTATATTTTATTCCTATGTTGTGCTTGAATTACTAATGATTATAATTCTATTATGATCCATGTCTTATGAATTTTCAATCTACAATATGATCTCTAATATGATTTGTATGAACTTCAAATGTAATCCTTAAGTTCCGTTACATTTATTCATCTTAGGCTTACCAATTTATTTATTTTCCCATATTGAGAATCTGATCCAACAACTTCTTATGTTTCCTTTACAAGATTATGAATAATCTTTTTAGGTATAAGTAAAAAGGCTGGAGGTATTTATCTGATATGTTCATGATATTTCACCAAGAGATAATATTTTGTTTTGATATTTTCAAGGGCATTAAACTATGGTGGTCATCGAGCTTGTATTATTATTATATTATGAATTTTTGAATAAATTGTGTAATATCCATATATTTTAATCCTGGGTAACTATAGTTGGTATAAAAGGAAAGGATCAACTAGCCTTTGGAAAATATGATGAAAAAAACATTAGTGATATCCTTAGGTATATTTATTAGGATATGTCTAGGGATATATCTTAGGATAAGTGTATGGATGAGTTATCATTTTGGAAACTGGCTTAGGATTATGGTAATGTATAATGACAACGGGAATTCCATCACACCTCGTCTGACACACCTGGGGGTTAAGATTTTGTAATTCCAGAACACTTTATGAAGCATCATGGAGGTTTTAAATATTATATGGATTGGAATAACATTTTATGAACATAGGGTGATATCGAATAAGTAATGTGTCTTAATTTGGACATCCTTTAGGTAATTATTTTCATGTCAATATTGTATTCTACTATGATATGTAATGCTCACACAATTCTTTAGTTTTTAGACAATGAAAAAACTAAAAGTAACATGGTTAAAAAATTAATTTTTCATTTGGGGAAAGTTTGGTCATTATATTTTTATTTAACTAAGTAGAAATATAATACGTCTAATAAATAAGGTGGTATGAGTATTTCTATACTTATGACAATAATGAGACCTAAAACGTCTTGTGAAGGGTGTGTGATGTTCTTACTATATTATTTTCATTGATTGTAAGAATAATTATTAGATTGAGGTTTAGGAACCTTAATACATAATTCATTTTTCATTTTCTATGAAATAGGTATTACGGAATTTGATGATGAAGCCTCACTAATGGTTTATTAATAATATTGGATTAATGAAATAGTTATGTTTAGGAATGAAAATATTATAAATCATGAAATGTATATGTATTTTCATTGCATGTTTTCATTATGGATTTAAGAGGACATGTTAATGATGATTAAGGGAGAGAAATGTGACATTTTAGTTAAGGGAATGTAACCTGAAATTAATGACTGAAATTAAGATATTGATCATTGGATAATGATATGTTGGATATGAATATTTTTATTGGAACACACATATTACACTAGAACTGATTATTGAAAAAATGTTCTATGTCATCAAGGATGAAGCTTAGAAAATATCTGATTTAAATAATATATCCAGTAATCATTGGAATAAGTAATCACTAATTTTTTCAAAAAGGATTTATGGTATTTGAGTTTATTATCACATTTACAGGGAATATACAACGAGGATATCCACATGTTTGTAATTTAAAAACCATGTTGTGCTTAAAGATATACATGGAAATAAATGTGAAAATGAAATCAGGATTTTCATTCTAAAGCTCTAGATTTTCATCTATTAGATGGATGTAAGGTTAACCATTCAGGAAAATTTTATGTTAAACTTGGGAGGATATATTTATAGAACAATTTTTTTTGAAAACCTAGTTAAAATGAAATTTATTTATTAAAATTATTTCAATTATGTTCATCTTATTTGTTTTGAAATTATATTACTATAGTTTTAATAAACAAAATCATGTATGTTGGTTGAAAACCAATCATGTCTTCCAAGACTAGAGTTCTTGACCAATGAACAATGGATTGTATATATTATTTACTTACCACTAGCCTATGTGATTCCCCAGTTAATGTATAATTGTTTTTTATGAATTATTATTTTTATTGAATATTTTTTTTAGGATGAAACAATAGTGTTACTTTTTATGTTTAGATATTAATGTAAACACCATGTTGGTTTTAAGAATATTTATAGATAAGTAGTTATACATTTTCTTCATTTATGATCCTTATGATCTGCTGAAAGTTAATTTTTGCACAATAAGAATGATAGATAGTTTATGGATGTCCATTAGATAAAGTAATGGATGAATTAGATATTGATAAAATTTTAAAAGAAGAATGATTTTTAAAGATATATATCAATTAAGTATATTTTATTATATTCTTATTCATAAAAATAGTTACTCAATGTTAGGATAATGATAGAAAGAAAATTTTTAGTCCTAATTTGTTGATCTGATGGCCATTTCAATATTTAATTATTTATGAAATTAATGACATTAAATTTTCTATGATCAATAATTTTTACATAATTGATGACCTCAATCACTATCTTTAAATATTTATACTTTTCTTCCATGTCTAATCTTCACTCCAAACCTATGTTCTCTTTTGTGGGAACCTAGTTGTATGTAACTCTTGGTAACCTATATGACTCTACCTTTCCCATTTTAATATAGTTAGTTTCAATTTTTATGATTTTGGATTCTATGAATGGAACATAGAAGTATTAAACCATTGATAACCTATATTAATTGTGAGGGAAAAAATCATTTTAAGGGAGTTATAATGTAAAGCCACAAGATTTTTTTAATTAATTTTTTTCTAATTAATTTATCCTTCATGATATTTTTCATTTAACATAGCACTGAAAATAGTATGTTTTATACTAAATCACTATGTATGGATATCATAATATAAAAAAACATTTTATTCATGTACTACACAGAACATAAATCTTTTATTTACGTATAATGAACACTGAGGTTATCTTCAATTACATTCAACATTGACTTTATTTGATGGATTATATAGCTCAAAAGATGGAGTATTAATAGATAATAATGTATTATTGATTTAGTATTGTTTAATATAATAAGATATAACAAAGAAGTCACATTAACATTTATGAAAAATATTAACAAATTTATTAAAATATATGCATTAAAAAATATAATATTAATTCATAGGTTATGAATTAATTATAAATAAATATGAAAATTGATTGAATATAAAGGAAACTATTAATATATTTTTTTATAACAATGATTTTCATCCATTATAAAATAAATTAATTACATTAGTGTGTTATATTAATGTAATATATATAATTTATATTCATTAAAAATGTTTTTTTATTCATCCAATAGATTTTATAGGAATAAGATAAGAACAACCCTAATTTATGCATAAAATCCTATTTTTTGAAAGATTGTTTTAACACATTATAATGGTGACCTCATTCTAAATCCATCTTTTTGAAATTTTATAGAATTAATATTAAAAAATAAACTTCATATTTGAATGTAAATCATGAAATATAGTTTAGGATTAATTTTTTATTTATTTTTCTTTAAGGATTCATTTTTTAATGAATTCTTAAAAATACTATATTTTAATTTATATCATAATTCTCATTTAAATTATTTATAGGGATACATTATATTTTAATTTTTTTAAAAGTTTTATTAGATAATATTTTTTAAATCAATCCAATATAGGTCATCAGAACCAATTTCACATTGAAATTTTATACAAAAACATAAAAAATTGAAAATATTTATTTTAAAAACCTGGTGTGTCTTTCTGTCGTCATGAATAATTTTTAATTAATTTATGCCTCTTCTATAATTTTTGTTTTTTAAAATAGGATTCCATATTTTAACTCATAATAATTTATAATTTCTAAAAAGGTATACATAGTATTTAACAAAATGATTATGTAATGTGATTAAAATTAAATATATTGATTAAGGTTTAACTAAGCATAACAAGGGACTAAACCATAACCTTATGGACAAACTCAACCAATATATTTCTCTGAAATCCATTGTATGGCCATATTTCTACTATATCTCTTATTGGATAGGTTTTGGATCATTATTTGATGAACTTGAAACCTGGAAAATGTGGCTGAAATTCTCTCTTCAAATATTTACATGAGTGCCACTCCTCATTCCCTATAAAAGGCCAACACATAGCCCTCTTCTTCACAACTCTCAAAACCCCTAGGATGGGATAGGCTCTATGAAATCCAAATCAAAATATCCCATCTTTTTCCTTGAATGTTTTTTAAATATAGTCTTCCAAGGAGTTGATTTGGTACAAACCAAAAGGACTTACCCGATTAAGATGTAACATCTTCTCTCGATCTCATTTTTTAATTTTCCTTCTCCACCTAATCCACTCACTTTGTTAAAATAAATTATAAAAAAATAAGTATCCTAAATATAATATAATGTTTTTATGCTATGTTTTCGATCTAAAATGACATAAACCTCTAACGAATGTACAACTAATATACATTTTATGTGTACTACAAACTACTGACTTACTAAATGATGATTGTTCATTTTTTATTATCGCCTCTCATGGAAGATATTATTATGAAATATATATTTATATATTTAATATTTTTTATTTTTTATTTATTTAACATTACAAATTTATTTTACAAAAATATCATTATTTTACTTTCTATTTGGTGCTATTATGATAATTTTGTTTGAGAAAGTGTGGACTACTGCCACTCAATGTGATGTGATTCGTTAATACTCTAGATAAATTGAATTAAGGATGGTTTTAGTTAAACAATAATATATATACGATATCATAAGTCTAAATTAACAATTATATATATATATATATATATATACATATATTATGTTGATTTTTGTTCTTCCAACATGACAATTAAACAGATGTTACATTCATCCATTAGTACGACCTATCGTCTATATGAATAGTGTATTCCAATACACACATATATATTATATATATTATAATAATAATAATAACATGTATTAATGTGAAATTTAATTAATATTTTACATTTTGGAAATTAGGATAAATGATTAAGGTGTAAATAAATAAAAAATTAAGACTCTTGCGGATAATAAAGAAAATATTAATCGATGTGAAACCATAAAATAGGATTGTTTAAAAACGTGTAATAGTAGGCCATAATAAAAAAGTATATGGTATTATATATGACAATATGGTTGTGTAAACGATTTATAATAAATTTATATTTACCATATAGGTGGTTTAAATGAGTATGAAGAGAGTCTAGATAAAAGGTAAGGTAATTTCATCAAAAATTTAATTTAATTAGATGCATGCTATGATAACCACTATTTCTTTTGGTGTGGTGTATGTACATAAAATTACTATATTATATATATCTTATACATCAATTATTTTATTCATATATCCATTTTATTTACACTAATTTATGGTATTTCTGTTTCAAATGTTTCCAAATCGGATAAATATTTTTTTCTCAATTTCCCTTCATTGAGACTCTTGTTTGTAATAGACCTAATTTTCTTTCAAGGTGTATATAATTACATTTTAAATGTTATATCATGAATAAAATTCTATTACTAAAATTCTATTATTCATTTACATTCAATTTCTTACATGGGAATTAGGTTTCAATGTTACTAAGTGATAAGAGTTTATTAAAATAATATCATCTCTTTTCGAAATTGTTTATGATTATGATTACATTGTTGAAATATTATGGACCATACCTCAATAGATATATAGAATTGTTTCAACCTTGGTTAATAAAAATTTATTCATATATTGGTACAATATATTCGACTATTTTATACATTTATATATATGAAATTGTTTTAAAAAAACCCCATATTTACCCACTCTTTAGTCAGAAATATGTTTCCCTTTTAAATCCTGTTCTAAAAAAGTGTTTCCAAAAATATTATACTATTATTATTTGATCACTAAAAATAACTTTTACCATTTTTCTTTCTAAAATTTTCTTATAATAATCTTATAGTCACTTTCTAATCAAAACATTTCTCAATACATTTTACCATAGAAAAAGAATGTTCTTTTTACCTCATAGAACATGTACCAATTTATTTATCAACAATTATTTATAAATTAAATTTCATGTATAAAAGATTTTTTTTTAAGATTTTTTTTTTAAAAGATATTTTCAATGAAATTTTTTTCATAACATTTTCCAGATACTTTTATATGATTTTAAGTAAAATTTATTTCAAAATGTGTTAATGCATTAGTTATATGTTTTCAATGTACATTTAAAGAAATGGTTTTCAAAATAGTTCAATAATATTTAATAAGATTTCAAGTAAAAATTTTTTCAAAAAAATATTTTTTCTTTACATGAGGAAAAATTATTGATTAATAATTGGTTTTTAAAACATTTTCAATCCTTCTTAATATGTTTCCAATTTGTTTCCAATGAATTTTATTAAAAAAATTAATTCTTTTTTAATACGATTTCAAGAGAATAGTTTTTCATAAAATTCCATGTATTATTTATACATTTTCAATTTATTTTTTAGGAAACTGATTTTTAAATGGGTTTTTTGTATTGAAATCAATTTTTTCAAAATATTAATGAGATTGACCTCCAAAAAACTTTTTTGAAAGATATTTTAAAATTATTTTCCATCTATGATGACAACTGTTGATGTTACTCATTCCCCTCTAAGAAATGATTTCCTGTTTCCTTTTATTTTATTTGTATGATTGGGTTATATAAAATTTCATGGTCTTTATGAAACCCATTTATCTTTCACAAGTTATATGTTTAGGAAAACTATTTCTCTATCACGAGTTACTATTTTTATGAAATGATTATGAAGCCTATATCATTTCTATAGGTTATAATATTATCACATGTTTATCAAACCCATTTCATTTCATAGATAATTATATGATTATTAATTATATCCTAGAACATATATGTATGATTTCATTATAGAATGGGTTAGACCTATATCTCCCACAAATGCATTGCATAAAAATTTATATATTGTGAGAGACACTAAAATAGTCTTGGGACTGAACTATGACTACTAAAATTTCCATAAGAGTGAACCATGACCACAAAAGTGGAATTATTAGTGAAATAATGCACCATAGATGGTGATGTGAGTGAACCATGACTACAAATATTGTATGTTGAGTGAAAACATACAACCAGGATGCTCTTGGAGGTGATGCCTTGGATATATGGAAGTATTAGTATATGATTATTTGTCTACCACAGTTCCATGATTATTTTTTTTCTGTACTTTCATGACTTATGATTTTATTATATTATTTTCTATATATTATGAATTTAGAATCATTATTATCATCTCAAATATGTATGGTATGATCTTTATATTATATTCTCGTGTTCCATACCCTTTGGTCATGTCTTGCTTACACATTTCAATTATTTATCCTTAATCAGAATCTCATCTAACCCCTTATTATTTTTCCTTTCCCCAGTTATAAATTGTGGTTTTAGGCATATGTACTAATGGTGTAGATCATTATTTTTCATTTTAAAGATCATTTACCAATATTGATTATTTTGTTTCCATGTTTACAAAGACATCAAATATTACTATCACCCGAAATGTATAATTATAATGTATTGAATATTAATATAGTATGGTGTAATATACATGTTTTTAATCCGTGGTCTATATTATTAAATTAAAATAAGTTTCAGAATTTTATTTTAGAATAATATCAAATAATGAAAAAAACAATTTTTAGGAAAATTAATAGTTTGACATACAACTTGATTTATTCTTATTCTATTCCTAGAAAAATCATTTTTTTGAATATTAAAAAATTATAATTATTATATTATATCACAATTTAATTTAAATAATTCATTAATATATATGAAAACAATTAATTATAAAAATTTATCGGTATAAAAACTATTTTTCAGATAAGACATTGGTAATTAACTTTATATGCATTTATTTTTTAACAATTATATAACCAATGTATATATTTTATACATATATAAAAATTAATTTTTATATTTTTTTGTGTCTACTAATTCCATAAAATCTGGCATCTAGATGATAACTTTCAAATTAAATATTAATATTTTAATAGTAATTCCAGGGTCATTTATACATAGTGATGCACGTAAAGTAAGATATGAAATAAATAAAATTTATTTGATGATAAATATAACATAA
This sequence comes from Viscum album, assembly GCA_963277665.1. Classification (NCBI taxonomy): domain Eukaryota; kingdom Viridiplantae; phylum Streptophyta; class Magnoliopsida; order Santalales; family Viscaceae; genus Viscum; species Viscum album. The sequence goes on along the minus strand of OY728136.1, from coordinate 712,107,021 downwards.
AATATTTCGATGTTACACTTATGATAAATTTTGATAAACAATGATCATTAATTTAGGTATCTTTACACTTATTAATTTAACCTATAAAATTCACAAATCCATAATATGATACAAATATATATGACCATTGGATGAAATGAATAATATATATATATAAATTCATCAATTTAAACATTATATCTTACAAATAAATTTTCAATTTCAAAACATAAAGGTTTAGTTTTTTTGGTAATTACATACATATAGTTCACATTGCACATTACTTATTAATTATGTCCCAAATAATTCTAGTCACATTATATCCATAAAAATATATCCCTACATGTTTCTCTTTGTGAAATGAGAAATGTAATAAGGATTTCACTTAGTAACTCATTATGTGGAAAACATATTTATGAGTCACATAGGGGTAGATCATAAAATTATAAGAAAATATAACCATGATAAGAATATCAGATTAAATAGAATATTGAAACATAATATTCTTCCATAAGGCATGATAAAAGGATATATAACCTCAAAAGATCATACATATACCATTATGTAATAATGAAGAGATGTGAGACAACAATAATGAGACATGAAGCATCATATAGTCATGCGTCCTAACATAATAATATGGAAATATAATAAGAGAGTAAATCATAACACTATAAATAAATCATAACCCCAATTAGGCTAATAAAAAAATTGGGGAACCTAAAACCAGGTACACGTATAGAATTTTTAAAATTTCTAAATGAAAATATGTCTATATATTGTGTTATTAATATATAATAATTTCTTACCATATAAAAACAATTATTATCTCATGAAATTGAAAACATTACCCAATGCGTTGGAGGGGTATATAGGACCCATCCATCAAAAAAGGATAAAATATATATTTCTGACTCATATATTATCATGAATGCATCTAATCATCAAATTGTATAAAAAATGGGATACACAATATTTTCAAATTGTATGAATTAAAATGACCCAATAACTATTTTGTTGATACAAAAAAAATCTCACAATATAATTATATCATAAGAGAATTTAGATGGACATTGACTAAAAATTATTGCACATGAGATATAACATTTATAAATAGATTTAAATGGAAGTGGAATCCTAAAAATAATTTTTATAATTATTTTAATTTTTTTGATAAACCCGTGTTACAAAAAAGATTAAAAATCATATTCAAGAATTTTAAATGAATATTTTTTTTAAAACATGGTTAAAACAAATACTAATAAGGGAACCTTTGAAATAAATTGCATTTATGTAATAAAATTTGGGGTTGAAGATACAAAGTATATGAACAGAAAAATATAAATTCCTTTTTGAGATTTTTAAGAAACTGTAGAAAGAACAAACAGTGAAGAAAGATTTATAAAATTGGTTTATAAAAATGATAAAGTGAAATAAATAAAATAAATAAGGTAATAAATTTTAGGACTTCAAATTAATAATGGGAAGATAATTTAATGAGAAATAATATATACATGAAGGAGAATGAGTTAATTGTGAGGATGAAAAGTATAATTTAAAACATCATGTTTTTATGAATAATGAAATCAATAAAAGAGGAATATTACAAAATAAAAAATCATTTTAACCATATTAAAATATAAAATACCATATTAAATAGATTAATGGTATAATATATCATACATATCTTAACATACTCAAAAAATAAATAATAATACCCAAAGTAATGGAAATAGTGTGAACAAACCCCTTACCTTAGTTTTTAACTTGGTCATATGTTACCTAGCATCCTATATAATAAATTAACCTTTATTATTATATATATATATATATATATATAATACTTAAATATACTTTACCTAATGCCATTAATTTATAATTTTTATTACCCATTTATTAGCTAATTTTCAATCAAACTAATATCATTGTATTAATTGTCTCGTGTGTTATGTGAAAGCTTCATTATAGGTATATCATCACTTCATCCATACTAATATTTAAATCACCTTCATAATGTATATATATTTCACATAGGTTTGTTTTATTTTTTTAATTGTAATATTTTTATATTGATGTTAGGTTGAAATTTTTTAACAGGATGTCAAAATCTAATATTTTTATTTTTTTAATAAATATTTTATGTAGATAAATATATATATATATATATATCCTTTATAGAATTAGGAAAATCAATTAAAATTATATTTTTATATCATGTAATAATAATTTATTATTTATTATTCATTAATGATATTACCATCATAGAACTGTTCAGTTTGGTTGTATAACTGACCCGAATAAGAACATGTCATAACAATTGAATGGGTAAGAACATTTTGTTGTATAGTAATAATGTTACTTTTATAGAGGAGTAATGATTTAATATTTTTATGGAAGTGATAAATATTATTTCATATATATATATTAATGAAAATGATAAAGATAATTATTAGGGAAAGGATAATAATTATGTGGATGAACCAAGTCTTTTCATTAAGAGCCTCTAAAAATGAAGGATTTGGGTCTTCTTATTTCGACTACAGGTTACCAAACAAGAGAGATTCTTGGTAGGGAGATAATTTGTGAACATATTCAAGAGGAAATGGGATGAATTTTTTTTTGAATTTAGTGGGTATAGAAGTGGTCCTTTTATAGGTAACCATGAGCGGCATTTTGACAAACACACATTCCTTAATGAATATAGTATTCAATTTCAAATGGAATATAGATTTAAAGATAAAAAATAACTGAGATATAATAGTTATATATTTAATAATCTTTTATACACACACATATCGATAATAATTTTTGATATTTAAGAACATTACCCCTTAATTTCACTATTTTATATTATTTTTCCTTAATTATGGTTTCTCTATTTAAACCATGGAATTTTTTTTGATTAGAAATGGTATTTCTGTTATTAAATATTTTTAAGATGGTAATTCCAAATATGAAATCCATGTTTAGATTCAATTTATAAAAGAGATAAAACTTATTCTTAATATGATAATACATAATTCATTAAAATAATATTATTGGAAATTTTATTTTTATATATTAAAATTAATTTTATATTATTTATTTTCAATTAATAATAATTTTATGAATGATAATTTATTTGATTTTTTATATTATAAAAAAATTAAATTACATTTATTCTTTAGTGTTACAAATTTTAATTTAATGTGAAAAAATACATTACACATATAAAATTATTCTTTTAGAAATATATCTTTTAACATCATTTGATTTTGTTCTGAATTCATCAAAATTGATTTTTTATTTAATAAAAATTAATTAACTTTTATCAATACATTTTTTTCAAAAAAAAATCCAATTTAATTAAATTCTAAAAACACTACATGTATATAAATATAAATAATAATGATAAAATGTATCTTTTATTACAAACAAGTTTATATAAACCTATATTCAAATTACCAAACACATCAATATTTCTTCATAATTTGGAATGTTGTAAAGACCCGTAAAATTAAAGGGGAATTTTTTTCTTAATTTTCTTTTGGATTTTTCAGGAACGCAGTTTCTGACGGCACCTGATTCCGAGACCCAGTGTGCCCGGAATCTTTTTCCGAAGATTGGCTCGGGTTCGTTCATTAAACGAATGAGCGGGTTTTCCTAACTTTTAAACCGGTGCTCGGAATCGAATTCTGAGGGCACCGATGGAATTTCAGGGACGATAATTGCTTATAAACACCTTTTTTGGAGTTGCGTTTGCTCGGGTGTGGTTTTTAAATTTTTGGGTTCAGTAAAGGAATAATGTAAAAATGGTGCGACGAGTTTTTATTTTACTTGAATTTGTTTATCCTAAGCTAAGTGTTTGGAGTGGGACACACAATATCCTACCCACTAGGTAGGATATTTTTGAGGTGTGACTCACACGAGCCCCACCGTTTCTTTTCTTCCTAAAACCCCTCCTTTAATAGGGTAACACACCTGCACCCCTATTAAGTGGAAGTCAACCCTTGATTTTTCTTGTTTATGAAACGCCTCAATAAATTCGGCAGTTTAAACATTTCTATTAATTCAATTAATTGATTATTTCAATTTTAAATTTCAAAGGCGTTGGCTTGTGGGTTAATAAAATAAGACAAGTCTTATTTTATTAAGAGGTTCGTTGTGTGTGTAGGCGTGGGGAGTTTTTTCTCAAGTTCTTGATATTATTGTTCCTAGACGAAGAACGCTGACCACCGACGACGGACGACGGTGAGAGGCGCCTTCCTCGGAGATCGACGACCCGAAGCGCATCTCCTCGTTCTTTCTTCCACGTCAAAGGATGGGAGACACCGTTCCTCCGTGACGCGATGATCCGCCTTCTTCCGCGACGATCCGCCTTCTTCCGCGACGAACCTTTCCGCGACAAACCCTCTCTCGACGACGCTTGAGGTAGGGGTTTTTAACCTTTTGTTCATGAAAAATCCTTGTCGTTCTTCTTCTTTTGAGCCGCTTTTTATCAACTTAACGGGAGGAGGTCGGACCGCACGGACACGGCTGACTCTCCTCCCCCTTTGTTGTTTTGTTCATTGCCGAACGAACAAAGGTGGTACGGTGCAACGGCACCACGCGAAAACAATGAAGAATGCGACGAAGAAGCATGTCGCCGTCACACCGCGCCATTGAGGCTGAACGAAAAGCTTCTGGAGTTGGTGTCGCGGAGGCAATTCGAAGACTCCGCTGGTTGATCATTGTGCGCGGATCGACGGGCGACGATGAAGCAGGCCGCAAAGGCATTCTAAGGTCTTCACAATGAAGGGCCGGTACCGAGAGGACTGCTGGCAAATACGGCAGGCCAAACAGACCATCGGAGCGCATCCGGTGGTCTGTGGAAGATCCCGCCGGTGCGCCACGCTGGCAAGGCGGCGGCGGCGGTGGCTGGCACCGGCCGGCCAACAGGAGGCGGCGGCACCCGGCACGCCGTCGGGGAGGCCCGCCGCGGTGGTAAGCGGCGGGTTCCGCGGCCGTGCGGGACCAATGGAGACTCGGCGGGTCGCCGCATCGCTAGCATGGAGCGGCCCCTACGCGGGGGCCGCAACTTCTTTCACGGGGGGCAACCACACCCCCTTGTCCGCTCAGACGGACAGCCGAGCGGTCGCGCCGGCGCGGCAAGCCAACCGGACGGGCCGCCCAGGTCGTGCCGCGCCGTGCCACTGGGCCGGCCGCGCCCTTTTGGGCTGGACCCGGACCCGGTTTGGGTCGACCCGGTTCGGGCCGACCCAGGGGGCCTCGGGCTGGGTCGGACCGGGCCCAAACCCCCTATTTTCGGGCAGTTTCCGTTCAAACGCCCAAATCATGGGCTACGGACCCCCGATCGACGCACCGTCAGTTGCGAGGCAATCCTTGGATCGAGATGGTAATTTCTGTATATTACACTCAAGGTTTCAGAGAACATTGAGTATTGTCGGGTTGGATCGGTTACGAAACCAACCGGGCCCTCGGAGCAAAAACGCTTATATCTCAAGTTCCGGACGTCCGATTGACATGCCTTCAACTTTGTTGGATTCCTCTTGATGAGGCAAAACTTTGGGTATGCTTTGCATGAGTTTTGGATGTAGTTGGATAATGGCCGGGTTGGATTGTGGCCGAAATCCAACCGGGCCCCTTGAACGGGAAAGCTGAAAAAATTCAGACCGGACGTCCGTTTGACGAACCGTCAAAGGAATTGGTGATCACATTGAGAAACGGTCCCTATGAGAATACACTATGAGAGTTCAGGGTACAATCAAGATACGTCTGGGTTGGTTCGCCCACGAAACCAACTGGGTCCCTGGGACGAAAAGGCTAGTAACTCAATGACTGGGCGTCCGACTGACGTGCCGTCTATTGCGTTGAGACCCCTATGATGAGGCTGTCCTTTGGAATAATTCTTTGTGGAACATCGTGATACTTGGAGTATCGACCAGTAGCTCGTGGAGTGGACCTTCTCGGTGAAGAGCTAGTAGAGTGCAGAGACCTAGTTGCTGGCTGAGACTATAAGACTGTTGTTCTATCGACTCGGTGTGTTTTAGATAGCCTAGTAGGGAGCGCTTGGTTGTAGTAGCAGAACAATGGAAGAAGAGTTCTTGGTAGTAGCAGCAGACCCGCGGTACTCCACAGAAGGAGTACCTCTGGAGGCTATGAGGGGGAGCGCTTGGTTGTAGCGTCAGAACAACGGTGGAGGGGTGCTTGGTTGTAGCGGCAGACCCGCAGTACTCAATAGAAGGAGTACCTCTGGAGCCTATGAGGGGGAGCGCTTGGTTGTAGCGGTAGACCCATGGTGGGAAGCGCTTGGTTGTAGCAGCAGGCCCACAGTACTTGAAAAGTGGAGTACTACAGCAGTCTAAGGTTAGTGGGGCACGCTTGGTTGTAGCGGCGGGCCCACTGTACTCGACATAGGAGGAGTTCGGCGCGCTTGGTTATAGCGGCATGCCCACTGTACTCGATAGAGGAGGAGTTTGGCGTGCTTGGTTGTAGCGGTGGGCCCACTGTACTCGAAAGAGGAGGAGTTCGGCGCGCTTGGTTGTAGCAGTCGGCCCACTATACTCGATAGTGGAGGAGTTCTCCAGCAGCCATGGTCTTGACATCATGAATAAAATCTTGGTTGAGCTGAGTCTGTGATCTTTGTGTTACCTCATGATTGAGATGGGTTACCTGATAACATGGATATACGTATGGGCATATACCTATGTATAGGTTATCTATTGAGATCTTATTTATGGTTATCCTTGTTGGATTTAGTGAGACGTTTAGGGTCTCAGGTTCCCTGATGAGTATCATTATACTCACCCCTACACAGGATATGCCCGCACCTCATCGTGTTGGTTGCAGACGACGGGCAGCGTAGACAGAGGCCGAGTGTTTGTGGACTGGATGGTACCCGGAGGTGGAACTCACGACAAGACAGTATCCATTGGTGGACTTCACGACGAGGCAACACTCGGAGAAGGATGACAGGTGAGAGCGTTGTGGAGGCTATCTGTACCTACCCTTCAGGTAGGATCCATGGTGGACGATCCAGGAGCTGCGTTATCTGTACCTACCCTTCAGGTAGGATCTGAGGAGGACGACCCAAGTGCTTCTTCCTTTCTTCCAGCTGTTTTCTTTATTGAACATTCTTTCTGTTGTAGTTGTACTTTCGATTGGGTTTGTATTCTGGCCAATTTACTTTTCAGCACTTCCTTTTTATACTTAGTGTTTTACTTCTGCTTGTACTCTGTGGTGTTTTGTTACTTTAATAAAGGAAATTCCTTCCCAGTTATTGGGATTTATGACTTTGGTGCTAGTCGCCAGCCCCTGGCCTATGGAAGGCGGACTTGGGGTAGTCATGGCACGGGCCCCGAGGACGGGATGTGACAAATTGGTATCAGATGTGTTTGGTTCTACTGCAGAACTCAAGAATTTGATCTTTTTTTTATGTGAAGAAACAGTGTTAAGAGTATTGAGTGTGGTTATCAGTCCAGTGAGTCCAGTGTTGGTGCGGTGGCGGACGTATCCGTACACCAGGACCCTGACTTCTGATTTCCGACATAATGCACGAAAACATTGATTGCATGTGTGTTTCAAGTTTTCTTTGTGATTACTCATGTCAGCTTAACCATGTATACTGTTTGACCGTGGAACACCTGTTTATTTTCAGGATGGCCCCACGACGGCAGCTAGCTAGGGTTCCGAGCGCTGTGCAGGATGATAGCCCACCGAGCGACGAGGCCTCGGTACAGGGACCTTTGACAGCAGAGGCACCGGCGGTACCTCTACCCGCTGAGCCACCGATGCTACCAGCCCCAGCCGCTGACGGTGCACGATGCCTTAGTGCACTGCCCGAGTTTCAGCATCAGCGACCGCCCAGGTTCCGTGGGGAGAAGGACCCTCAGGTAGACGAGGATTGGCTGGATGTAGGTGTGCGAGTTTTTAGGTTATTGGGGACACCAGCTGACCTCATGGTGTTCCTCATAGTGAGTCTCCTGCACGCGGCAGCAGGCAGATGGTGGAGCTTGATGCTCCAGGTGCACGATGAGGCATCTCTCCTTTAGAAAGACTTTGAGAGCCTTTTCCGCTCAGAGTTCGTCCCATCCACCCTCCGTGTGGTGCACATATAGGAGATACTATAGTTGTGGCAGGGAAGCATGACAGTAGCCCAGTATGCGGTGAGGTTTACCGATCTCTCGCTCTATTCCAAGGACATGGTACGCGACCCATTATTCAGGGCCCGAACCTTCGAGCAGGGGCTCAGGCGAGAGATCAGAGCTTCAGTTGTTTCTCATAGAATTCCGACAAAGACATGGGTGTTGGAGCGAGCCCTCTTAGTGGAGAGTTTCCTTGCAAAGAAGTCTCCAGCAGCAGGATCCACCACTAGTCGGCATGCGGAAGAGTCTTCTACAGCTTGTAGTAGACATATGACGCAGAGGTCCAAGAGGACTAGACCAATAGGTGGTCGACCGCATGACATAGGATCGTTTTTGCGAGGAACCCGGGTTGGACAACGACTTACCATGAGTGGACAGTGTTACTCCTGCGGCGGGGTTGGTCACATGGCTCGTGACTGTCCGACCCACCATACAGATGACCAGAAGATGAACGAAGGACCTCCCAGGCAGAGTCAGAGGTTCGATCGAGGCAGACCACATGGAGCAGGAGACCGTGGCAGGGGAGCTGGCCGTGCAACTGGAGGTGGATGACGCTTCGAGGTGTTTCCACCATCACCACTAGGAGATCCACCCTGACCGTAGGGAACATGTGGGTGTGGGATAGCTCAGCTTTATGAAGCTGGGGCCTACGATCATGGAGCTCTGGGAGCAGATGGACAGGGGCAGGACTAGATCCAGACCTGGAGACTTTTGTTCATATTGCATCTAGCTTTGTTGATGTTTGTTTGTAGATGATTTGTGTCTTTTTTACTTTGAGCTGCAGTAATAAAAGACTCTTTTGTTGTGGAATTTACCTTCCTATCCGCTCTTTATGTTGTTACTAAGAGGGTCCGATTTAAAAATCGTTGACTTGACCCTCACTTTGAGATACCAACTGGAGGAGACCCAGTGTCCCCACACTGATGCCGACAGTGTGACTCAACCCTTGGAGGTGAGAGTAATGGTTGGATCTCTTGGTAGTAGCATTAAGGCCTTACAACGTCATCCTTGGTATGGATTAGTATTTTCCATGTCGGGATTGACTATATTAGGCTAAGAATGTGGTTCATCCAGGGGATGAGACCAGATTTCTCTTATCGGCAAAGAAGGAATCTCAGCAGATCTTGTAGGACCAGAAAGGTCCAAGTCATCCAAGAGTGGATGAGGACAGCTCAGATCCAGAAAAAGTCTTATGCTGATAGGAGGCGGAGGCCGCTAGAGTTCTAGGATAGTGACCACGTTTCCCTACGGGTATCACCTCGACATGAGTTATGGAGTTGTGGACGAGGAGACAAGTTATCTCCGAGGTTCAACAGACCATTCTAGGTCGTCAATAGGGTAAGCGAGGTGGTTTACCACTTGACACACCCACCTCAGTTGCACCAGGTGCACGACGACTTCCATGTATCTCAACTGAGGAGATAAGAGCCTAACCCTTCACTTTTCATCGACCATGAGGAGCTGGACTTGGGCGATGGGGTGACCCTCACGGAGGTTCTAGTGGGGATCAAGGAACTATAGGATCAGATCCTACGAGGACAGTCAATTCCATGGTGCTCTTTCTCTGGTAGTACGGGAACCTCCAGGTGAGCACATGGGAGCGGGATGCTCAGATGTGTGCTCAATACAACTTTTGTTTCCCTAGTTTTTGTTATTGCATTATGGGGACGTAAATCCCTGAGGTGGGAGTAATGTAAAGACCCATAAAATTCAAGGAATTTTTTTTCTTAATTTTCTTTTGGATTTTAAAAGAACGTAGTTTCTAACGGCACATGATTCGGAGACCCAGTGTGCCCGGAATCTTTTCCCGATGTTTGGCTCGGGTACGTTTAGTAAACGAATGAGCGGGATTTCCAAAATTTTTAAAACAATGCTCAAAATCGAATTCCGAGGGCACCGATGGAATCGCACCGCCGGTAATTTCTTAGAAACACCTTTTCCGGAGTTGGGTTTTCTCGGGTGTGGTTTTTAAATTTTTGGGTTAAGTAAAGGAATAAAATAAAAATGGTGCGACCAGTTTTTATTTTACTTGAAGTTGTTTAACCTAAGCTAAGTGTTAGGAGTGGGACCCACAATATCCTACCCACTAGGTAGAATATTTGTGAGGTGTGACCCACAGTATCCCCACTGTTTCTTTTCTTCCTAAACCCCCTCCTTTAATAGGGTAACACACCCACACCCCTATTAAGTGGAAATCAACCCTTGCATTTTTCTGTTTATGGAACGCTTTAATAAATTTTGCAGTTTAAACATTTCTATTTATTCAATTAATTGATTGTTTCAATTTTGAATTTCAACGGTGTTGGATGTGTGTTAATAAAATAAGACAAGTCTTATTCTATTAAGAGGTTCGTTGTGCGTGAAGGCATGGGGAGTTTTTTATCATGTTCTTGAATTTATTCTTCCTCGACGAAGAATGTGAAGAACGCGAAGAACGCGAAGAACGCGAAGAACGCGAAGAACGCGAAGAACGCGAAGAACGCGGACCTCCGACGACGGACGATGGTGAGAGGCGCCTTCCTCGGATATTGACGACCCGACGATCATCTCCTCGTTCTTTATTCCACGCCAAAGGAAGGGAGACATCGTTCCTCTATGACGCGACGATCCACCATCTTCCACGACGATCTGCCTTCTTCCGCGATGACCCTTGCCGTGACGAACCCTCGCTCGATGAAGCTTGAGGTAGGGGTTGTTTACCTTTTGTTCAGGAAAAATCATTTTTGTTCATCGTCTTTGAGACGCTTGTTATCAACTTAATGGGAGGAGGTCGGACCGCACGAACACGGCTGACTCTCCTCCCCCTTTGTTGTTTTGTTCGTTGCGGCACGAACAAAGGTGGCGCGGTGCAATGGCACCGTGCGGAAACAAGGAAAAATGCGACGAAGAAGCGCGGCACTGTCGCGCCGCGCCATTGAGGCCAAACGAAACCGCATCCGGAGTCGGGGCCGCGGAGGCGATTTGAAGACTCCAGTGGTTGATCGTTGTGCGTGGATCGATGGGTGATAAAGAAGCAGGCCGTAAAGGCATTATGAGGTCTTCGTAGTGAAGGGTCGGTCCTGAGAGGATCGCTGGCGAAGACGGTAGGCTAAACGGACCACCGGAATACGTTCGTTGGTCCGCAGAAGATCCCGCCGGGGGGCCACGCCGGCAAGGCAGTGGTGGCCGACGGCGGCGGTCGACAGCTGGTCCCGCGGCCGAACGGGACCAAGGGAGACGCATCAGGTCCCTGCATCACTGGCATGGAGCAGCCCCCATGCGGGGGCCGTAGCTTCTTTCACGGGGGGCAACCGCACCCCCCTGTCCGCTCAGCCGGACAGCAGAGCGGCTGCGTGACCGTACCAGTGCGGCAAGACAGCCGGCCGGGCCGTGCCCAGGTCGTGCTGGGCCATGCCACCGGGCTGGGCCACGCCCTTTTCGGCCGGACCCGAACCCAGTTCGGGTCAATCCGGTTCGGGCAGACCCAGGGGGTCTCGAGCCGGGTCGGACCAGGCCCGAACTCCCTATTTTCGGGCAGTTTCTGTTCAAACGCCCAAATCATGGGCTACAGACCTTCGATCGACGCATCGTAAGTTGAGATGCGATCCTTGTATCGAGATGATCATTTAGGTATATTTCACTCATGGTTTAGGAGAATTTTGTGTATGGTCGGGTTGGCTCGAATACGAAACCAACCTGGCCCTCGGAGCGGAAACGCTTATATCTCGAGTTCCGGACATCCGATGGACGTGTCGTCGACTTTGTTCGATTCCTCTTGATGAGACGATACTTTTTACATGCTTCGCCTAAGTTTTGGATGCAGTTGGATAATGGCTGTGTTGGATTGTGCCTGATATCCTACCGGGCCCCTAGAACGGCAAAGCTGATAACTTTCAGACCGGACGTCCGTTTGACAAACCGTCAGTGGCATTGGTGATCACGTTGAGAAATAATCCCTATGAGAATACCCTATGAGAGTTCGAGGTATAGTCAAGATACGGCTCGGTTGGTACACACACGAAACCAACCAGGCCCCTGGGACGAAAATGCTAGTAACTCACAGATCGGGCATCTAACTGGCGCGCCGTCTATTGCGTTGAGTCCCCTATGACGAGGCGGTCCTTTGGAATACTTCTTCATGTAACTTAGTGATACATGGATTATCGACCAGTAGCTCATGGATTGGATGCTCCCAGTTACAAGCTAACAGAGTGCAGAGACCTAGTAGCTGGCTGAGACTAGACGACTATTGTTCTACCGACTCGGTGTGTTTTGGATAGCCTAGTGGGGAGCGCTTGGTTGTAGCGGTAGACCCACGGCGGAGGAGTGCTTGGTAGTAGCGGCAGACCCACGCTACTCTATAGAAGGAGTATCTCTGGAGGCTATGAGGGGGATCGCTTGGTTTTAGCGGCAGATCCACGACGGAGGAGCGCTTGGTTGTAGCGGCAGACCCGTGGTACTCAACAGAAGGAGTACCTCTAGAGCCTGTGAGGGGGAGCGCTTGGTTTTAGCAGCAGAACCATGGTGGGAAGCACTTGGTTGTAGAATCAAGGCCACATTACTCGATAGGTGGAGTACTACATCAGTCCAAGGTTAGTGGGGTGCGCTTGGTTGTAGCGGCGGGCCCACTGTACTCGACAGAGGAGGATTTTGGAACGCTTGGTTGTAGCGGAGGTCCCACTGTACTCGACAGAGGAGGAGTTCTCTAGAAGTCGTTGTCTTGAAATCATGAATAAAATCTTGGTTGAGGTGAGTCTGGGATCTTTGTGTTACCTCATGATTGAGATGGGTTACTTAATAACTTGGGTATATGTATGGGCATATACCTATGTAGAGGTTATCTGTTGAGATATTCTTTATGGTTATCCTTGTTGGATTTAGTGAGACCTTGAGGGTCTCGGGGTCCCTACTGAGTATTGTTATACTCACCCCTCCATGAGCTATGCCCACACCTTGTTGTGTTAGTTGCAGACGACGGGCAGTCCAGACAGAGGATGAGTGTTCGAGGACTAGACAGTACCCAGAGGTGGACCTCACGTCGAGACAGTATCTAGTGGTGGAATTCACGGCGAGGCGACACTCGGAGAAGGATGACAGGCGAGAGCGTTGTGGAGGCTATCTGTACCAACCCTTCAGGTAGGATCCATGGTGGACAATCCAGGAGCTGCGCTATCTGTATCTACCCTTCAGGTAGGATCCGAGGAGGCCAACCCAAGAGTTGCTTCCTTCCATCCAGCTATTTTCTTTGTGGTACTTTCTTTCAGTTGTAGCTGTACTTTTGATTGGGTTTGTATTTTGGACCATTTACTTTTCATCACTTCCTTTTTGTACTTAGTGTTTTACTTCCTCTTTACTTTTTGGATTCTTGTTACTTTTATAAAGGCAATGCCTTCCCAGTTATTGAGATTTATGCCTTTGGTGCTAGTCGTCATCCCCTGGCCTATTGAAGGCGGGATTGGGGTAGTCACGGCACGGGACCCGAGGACAGGTCGTGACAAATGTTATGAAAAAAATTTATGGGAGTCACATGTGGTGATATAGATAACACAGATCTCAGAGTGATTTCTATGAGATTCAACTTCTTCAAAACTTTATTCCCTTAATCCTTACTTGTTTAATATTAGATTGTGAATGGGTGTTGACATACCCAAGGGATAATAACACTTTATCAATGATTAGAAAAACAATACTCATAAACAATAATGCTAATAATTTATTCTTTTACCTTTACATTATAAATATATTTTAAAGTGTGGTTACTTCTATTTATATAATTTAATTCAAAAAATATGTTATAATAATCATATTTTATTCAAATACCTCTCATTAATTATTCCTATATTCAAGGAAGGTGTTGATAATTATATAATACCTATGATAAAATATATGAATCACTATATAATCCTAATAAAAGAATATATATGTCTCATATTACACTCATATATATATATATATCCCTGTAAAAAAAATCACCTTTCTTATTCTCACATTTCATATTTTATGTATATTTATCATATTTTTTTTATTTTATAGTTATTATCAATAATATGATACTAAAGGATGATTGATATTTTGATTCCTTATAAAGTATTTTAGTTTTATTTTTTTGTGTTCATACCCCAAGTATATTCTTTATAAATATTCATGATTTGCCTATTTTGTATGTTATTTTGTTTTATGTTATAATTTATACCTTAAATAAATAAACCAATGGGTTTTTTAGTCCGATATTGTGTGTTAGAAAAGATATCATTTCTTTATAGGTGACATTTGGGACAATAATTTTGGATTGATACATTTAGAAGTTTCTATCATGGAGGTGGATGTCAAACATATGATTAAAAAGGAATATAACAAATAAATAAAATAGACCAACACTTGTAATAGATTCCACAACATCCAAAAAAATCCCCACGATTCACCATTACATTATTTCCACCTCATTATCAACTTTTATTGAGCAATGAACAGAATGATATTGTTCAATAAATGTTTTTTCCACCACGAAAAAAGGGAGATATATATAACAACTTGAATTGATTTATAGAGGAATAAAATTCCATAATTGGGGATATTATTATCCCCCCATAAATATCATATAATACCCTTAATTTTTATTATTAATAACCTGTGTTACCACTGATAAAAACCCATAATAAATAATTATAATAATAGAAATCTACTTAATTTGTAAAACTATTATAGATATCATCTCACATACTATATCACCTCCATGTGGCTACGACAACAAGACATCAAAAAACTCAAATAAATAAAAAATGAAATTAATTTTATAATATATTTTAGTGATCTACTTATAATCCTAAATATAATCTATTCATGAATCAACACCAAAACACTTAAATAATATATCTGATATCCAAAACACCTCTTTTTAGACACAGTTTGGGTGTCCAATTTTCATTCAATTTCCCAATTTGGGGGTATAAATTTTTTCAATAATGGGATGAACATTGATTTATTAATAAATATATATTACTCCTTAAAATTATTTTTTCTGAAAATATTACATGAACCCAATGATAACGATGATGTGTTGAAATTAATAGAACAATATGAATTTTTTTGAGGTTTTTTACTTAGGTGTAATTTCCCTTTTACCCCATTTGGAGCCCCAGGGTTTTAAAAGTGTAAATGAGCTAAGTATTGATAAATAAAAAATTAAAGTTAGAAAAATCAGTATTCCATTAAAAAATTTCATTCTCGAAATAAAATTGATAAATCTTATCAATGAGGAATTCAAAAAACTACATTGCATAGAAAAAAAATACTCCTCACAAGTTCTTAATCCACCTTTGGTGGAATGGGATCCATGAAAACTCAAGGGAAAAAATTATTTAGATGATATTATATTTTATCATACATAACTGCATATTCTTGAATAAACATACAATGAATTACCATAGCTATTATCCCAAACATGTTTTGAAGAATTTACTCAGTTGAAACATATGGTCACATTTAGTGAATTTCAACAATCATCATTTACCAATAAATCCTTGTTTTCTAATGGTAATCCGACCACCTGGGACTAAATGAAACCATGAATCACAAACATCCACATGGGAATGGTCATTAATAGAGATTTACCCTATTGGTATATTACACTTCCAACATTTATTGGTGTCCCAAATATCCATCACAAGGTAAAATTATATCAGTGTAATATTCTTCTTCATCATCATAAGAATATCATGTATTGTATACAAAAGATATACAAGGTGGAATTACATTCAATTTATATTTTATTCATCCATTTTATCCTTCTAACAAGTCATACATACCAAATCCATAAACCTATGGAACATGGAAAACATATTCATTCATTACCAATTCATTATTAAATGATTATGGGTACCAAATATCAATAACTCAACCTCCAAAAAATTATGAATTTATTACTAAAGAAAACATTGTTCTATTAAAAACTATCTCCATATATGATAGAAATTTTAGATGACCACAAAATAGTACTTCCCATTATAATTTTTCAAAAAAATACCTTCACTCATTGGATATCTATTACACTATAATCCAATATGGATAGTCTTGAATGTTTCAATAATCCTACATTATTGGCTCCAAGCCCCAGAATAAAAATTTACAAACTAGAAATACAAAAAAACCAACCTATATTTCATCATCATTAAACATGTATCTAGAATTTATAAACACTAGGGTTGACTATGGATTTCATTAGGTGTTCATTATGGAGAACCATTATACATGAGGGAATATACTAAGTCATAGTATTGATTGATACTTTTAAATCGAACACTAAGGGGGAAACCAGTACCCTATTGATGAAGTGGATGATGGGATACCCCATTGGGGAAAATATTGATGAATATCAGATGAGGATATGTATTCCCACATCAAATGTTAATTGATACCACTCTTAATGATATATCTCACCCAATGGAAGGGTCTCTACCAGAAAAATCATTTAGGGACATATCATTATAAATTAGAGATGTTTTGTACTATTTTTAATTCATTTATTGATGTTTCAAAAACATGTCTCTAAATGAGGTGTTTCTAATTTAGTGACATTTGTAAACATCAAAAATATATTAGAAACCTTTTCTAGAAATGTTTGTAAATGAGGTTACATTCTCCGAAATATTTAAAAGCATCGCTAAATGATGTGTCACAAAATAAAATCATTCATAAATGTTCCATCATAGAGGTGCTTGAAAATGTCACCAATTAAATGTCGGTATGTGAGGTGTGATCTAGTAACATTTTACCCCTATTTTAAATAATAAAAAATTTATTAAACTTCAGTACCAGCCCACCCACACCACATAGAACCTAGTGTGCCTCCTTGTCACACCCGAACTCCGCACTATGGAAATGACTTTTTATTCTATTCTCATTCTATAATTTTTATTTGGAATTAAATTTGTTATGTTGAGATGCGTGATGGACTCGACTTGAGTTTTGTGTTGCTGATAAATTTGTGTATTGACTTAGCAATGCCTGCTACTTTATTTTAATTATTTTGGGGCTAGTTTTTAAATTTATAGTTTGAACCGGTTTATATATATATATATACACACATGGGTTGTTCTATGGTGCGCAGATGTGTGCGTGACCGTACATAGTGTCTAACATTACTAAATAATATAATATTATTTTGTTATTATTAATTAGGAATTTGTTTATTCTTTCAGATTTCATTAATTTATTTATTTCTATTTCTATTTCATTTTACTTATTTTTTTTATTTTTATTTCATATTATTTATTTATTTTTATTTCATTTTTCTTTTCTTTTTTTTCTCCTTTTCCTTCCTCCCTCACCCTCTCTCGCTCGGGCCTCTCCCCCTCCCCCCCCCCCCCCGCTGCGCTACCCCTCTTCCCCGTGCCAAACCCTACACCTGCACCCCCTTCTCCCCATCGGATCGCCGCACCTCCACCCTCTCTGGCCGCCGCCCTCAACCCGTAGCTCTACTCCCCCTTCAGCAGAAGCCACTGCCGCGCCTAACTTCTCCATCTCCGGCCAACTGCTCGGCGACCTCGTAGCGGCGTCCCGCACCCCCCCTCCGGTGACTGCGCACCTACCCTCGAACAGCCCGTCCGTCGTCTACCGCCGTCCTGCCTCTCACCACCTGCCGCCCTCCCAGCCTCCTACACAACCTTCCCTTGCGCGGACTCTCCTCTCCGGAAGCCCCTTTGGGTAAACCCCTATTTCGATTAGGAGTTTTAGGTTTTTCAGTGGGTTTGATGTTCATGTTAGGGTTTTAATCTTGAGTATTCTTGTTTAATCTTCTGGATTAGGGTGTATTTCAGTTTGCATGTGGTGTGTTATACATGCAATTGAGGAATTGACATCAAAGTTTTCGGGAAAACAACTCTGTGGTAAGTGTGTCTATATTTTAATTTTAATTGATGATATTATTTGCTTATTTAATTAATTTAGCATGGTTATTGATTATTTTGTTTGATGCAAATTCGATTTTACTTGAGGTTTAGTATATTTCTGATGTGTTTATGAGTTTATTGTTATGTTTATATGATACGAGTACTGGTTTATATGAGAAACCATGTTGAACTGTTTAAATAATGTTTTATAAATTGTGCAATTAGTTTATCAATATGTGCAGGTGGTGCAGAGTGTATTTTTATATGGGGTCGTGTGCATTGGATTTCAAACAAGAATATTTTTGTGTAGTTTTGTTGTAAAAATTTGAAGCACACCTTGAAAATGTTATAGTAAGTGTTACATTAATTTATTTAATTGTTTATGTGGTGAAAAAATAGTTTTAAGACAATTTATTATACATTTGATTTTAAAGTGTTATCTTAATATGAGATAAGATGTGTTTTATTTGAAAACCTATGTCAAGCTTCTTATCACTATTTTATAAAATGTATTGATGGTTTATCAAAGTGTGGAAAGACTACAGTTAGTGTTTTGGTATGGTTTCAATGTGCGCTTGGTTGTTGAAGTTGGCTTTGGGTGCGTTCTTGATAAAAAAGTCTCATATTGTTATTTATAATTGTTTCATAAAATGTTTTAATGATTTGTTAAGTTGTAAAGGAGGTGCAGATTGTGTTTTGGAGTACTTTTGGTGTGTGAATTGTCTCAAAATGCTACCCATGTGTGTAAATGATGATTCTTTCGGTGCAACATATCTTGTTTTATCTGGTGCATTAAGAAGATGTGTCTTTCTGAAATGTTTTATAGATTGTTTATGTGTTTATTTGTTTTATTAAATTTTATGTGTAGTGCGTTGCACCTTGCTTCGTTGGATTGGGCTGCGCGTGTCGAGACATCCTACATGAACATGCATGGGGTAAGACATATATATATATGTGCCCTCTTTGTACATATTCCCTCATGGCGCGGGGAATATGTGCAATGCAGCTAGTGGCGCATATATATATATATGTATGTATGTATAAATGCATGTGTGTGTATGCGCCTAGTGTATGTTCGAGTGACAATCGGAAAATGGCGACAAGTTTGAGGTAGTTCCCTTATGCCAAAGCTTTTATTTTGAAATTCATAATTTCTTGATTGTTTTAAAAATATGTTTTACACTATGCTATATACACATGCTATGGAATTTGATTACGGTTGCTAGAAACTATTATGCCTTGTATTGGAAAATTGAAATGTATTTCAAAACTGTTGGTCTTAAGTGAATTTTCTTGAAAATTGATTTCTTAAGTGTTTTTGAATGGTTAATGTGTATTTCCAAAGGTGTTTGGCCATTTTGGATGGTTGATTTTAAAAATTGTTTCCTTTATGTAATGAGGCATATTTGGAATCTTAAGAATGTTTTATGAAATAGAAAAAAACCTTTATTGAGGCCCGTTTAGCACATTAAGATTTTGTTTGGGAAAATAGAAAACCCCTTTTTAGTCATTCCCCTAAATTTGAAAATAAAATATGATGCAAGTGTTTATGAGAAGTTTGTGATATATGTGCCTAGTGTAAAGGCTTGTGCGTTATTGTGTGATGTGAAGAGGGGGAATTCACTTAAGTAGGGAGTACGGTGGTGAAAGGTTGAATGAGTTTTAGATAAAGAAAGTGTAATGTACTTATTTGATTTCATGATAAAGAAAACTCACCACCATTTGAAATAGAGCACAATGGGAAACCCGGGTATCTAGGCCAGTGACCAGGACTAGTACGCTAGATGACACGGCAGGGGTTCGTCCTGGTTTGTCTAGTAGGATTGACGCAACAACACTAACAAAACATATGAATTTATGAGGGTTGTGGCCTTGTAATCCGCGTTTTCTGAGGGTCGTGGCCTTCTAAGCCACGTTTTCGGAGGGTCGTGGACTTCTAAGCCACGTTTCACTGAGGTACGAGGTATCTAGGTTCCCACATACTCTGTCTACCTATAGGGATTACCCATAGTGCTCTTTTGTGACATGCTTCTTGAGATGTAACTTTCTTTTTAGTTATTTCATATATGGTGTCTTGTTTGTAAAAATCACATTTTCTTCCAAACTGGTTTCTTGTCATTTTGAAATGTTAATGCTTGCTTGGAACCTATTTTGAAAATGTAGTAAGAGTGAAATGCTTTATTTGAAAATGAAAACTCATTACTTGAATTTGAAAAGAAGGGAAACAATTATTTTATTATATCTTATTTTCAAACTGGCATGGTTGGGTTTCTTAATAAAGGTCGAGGCATAGGACGTGGTTATATTTTGGCTTTCCTACTGAGCATCCTGGTGCACACGCCTACATTACTTTTCAGTTGCAGGTTTTAGTCTCGGATCGCTTTTGGGAGCGAGTGTGGTTGTCGTACCGTGGTGATCCACAGGGTCACCTGAGGTATGTCACGTCTTTTGTTTATTCATTTTTCTGCTGCCACGTTGTTCAGGTTAATTTCCTTTATTTATCTGCTTGTTCAGTTTATGTCTATTTATCTTTGTCATGGGACAAACCGTTCCCAATTGGTTTGTTTTGATTCCCGACACTAGTTGCCAGCCCATGGGGATCGGGAACGCCCTTTGGGCCATGTCGCGGACCAGGTCAGGCGTTGGGTCGGGTAATGAGCCGGCCTGGTTCGTGACAAAATGGTATCAGAGTTGCCCTTGTTATTTGGGGTGTCAAGTAGCTTGGCGATTAGGTGTGTCAGGACTTGAGAGGTAGGTGTGGTAAGGACGTCATGAACCCTTTCCCGCCCCGAGACTCGAGTTTCCAGGGGTAGTCCAGGATTTGTATTTCCTTCTTTGGATTGGTATGTGTGGATGAGGGATGACAAGGGAAGTGATCTGATGTTACGTGACGAGCCTGCATGGAGTAGCGACCCATGTACGACCCGAGTGCACGGTTCAAGAAGCTTCCTGTGGTGGATGCCCACTCGAAGCATGGTCTGCTAAGCCATGTTTCTGGGTTGGCATAGCCACTAGTCCCTTATTTTTGGAAATTTTTATGTGAGTTATGTTTGACCTTCATTTTGGTTGATGTTAGTAGATCTCAAAAAATGTATTTTTGTGAAGGTGGTTTCAAATGGGAGTGTGGTGTTAGAGTGGAAAAGTGGTTTTGAAATGGAAATTGTTTTCTTTTAACGAATGTGTGGTTTCAAAAGGGAAAAAATGGGAGGTGTTTTGGAAGTTGTTTTTGAATCTCAGTAACACTTTTTGGAATGTGAATTGGAAAATGTTTTGGAAATTGGAAATGTATTTCTTTGATGATAAGTTACTTTTTCAAATTGGATGGGAATTTTTTCTTTATGCTGAATGATCTGTTTTGAAATTGAGAAGTGTCTTGAATTGACCCTTCGTATTCCTATGAGTGATCACATACATTGAGATGCGCATGTGGAAAGTGGGGAAATTGGTGATGTGAGTGGATGGGTGCTTGAGCTAGCACAGGGATATGTATGTGTGAGAATTCATGGGATATCAATGGTGGATATTTAAGTGGGTTTGGTTGCTGAAAAATGGTTTTCAAAAAGGGTTTTTCGAATGTTTAGAAAAGTGAGTGAGAAATTGTTTAGAGTTCTATTTTCATGTTGGGTATTCTTTTTCGTGGATTCTTGGTTTTGACATATTGAATTGTGGTTGGAATAGTGATTTGAGATTGAGCTTTCGTTTGTGATTGAGGTGTGGAATTTTGATTTATGATGAGTTTTGATTCGGATTCATGCCTCTTGTTTTTAGTATGCTACCCAGAAAAGTCCAAGAAGTTTCTCGTGAGTCTCTTCTAGTTGTTGGTTCTACCCAGACACTTAGCGAGGTGGTGGAATTGAATTCTTTTCTGTTTTTGTTCATATTCTGTGGTGATCATGATCTATCGAAGGTAGTAGACTGGCATGGTGAAGTCGTGTGTGTTTTCAGGTTATTGGGAACTCCCAAAGCTATGAGAGTCCGTGTTGGTTCGGGTCTGTCTGAAGGTGCAACTTTGGAGTGGTGGAGGAAATAATCCCAGCATCGTTGCATGATGGTGCATCTTGGAAGGTGTTTAAGGCAACGCTCGTCCGATGGTTTATACCCGAGGAATTAAAGGCGAGGAAAGTGGCAGAACTAGTGGGTGTCGAGTAAGGCCAACAAGCTGTGAAGGCCTACGTGGGACATGTCAAGGGGTTGATTCCTTTTTCTCCAGAGGTAGACTCGTGGAATTAGTTAATGTTTCTCTTGTGTGGGGTCTTCGTCCAGGGTTCCATGACCATTTCTTTCTGGTGTTCGGGAAGGTTCCCCATCCGGTGACGAGAGCGAATCAGAAGAACCTGTCTCAGACAAGTCTTCTTTTCAATTCCATGTCCTATTAGTTGGAACACCCCCCTTGTTTGCTTCTAGTGTGCTCATTTTGGGTACTTTATGCCGCCTTGTCATCATCATTCATTGAAGACTTGCTGTCGGTGTGGTTGTTTGGGAAACATGGAGAGGTTCTGCTAGCGGCTTCGTCAGGAGGAGTCTCAACAGGTGAATGTCATCTCCTGACTGCGGGGCAGAAAATGCTTCAAGACATCAGAGCTCCAACCGCAGGTCTCGGAGTGAAGCCTTCCACGCAGTCAGGAATCATTGGGTGTGGGGAACCTTGGTCTAATTTTTGTCTCCGATGCTGAAATGGAGACGATCTGAATTTCCATGTTGTAGCTTTCCTATCTTTCAAGGTTCTGTTTTTCTGTAAGAGGCACAAATGTCTCCTTTTCTCGTTGTGGTCTCTATTCTTTTAATATCCCACTATGGTGGTAAGAAGGCGTGGTGATCTCGTCTTTTTGGAAATTCCAGTAGTTGCGCCTCCTCAAGTGTGACCCGTTTTGTTTTAGTACATGATCATTTTGGATATGCTCATTTCTTGTGGAAATGATGAGTCATTGTTACGTTTGTTATTTGATTTAACTCTTCTGTGGGTTTTCTCATGTCGCAGTGGTTTCTGGTTTGGGTTGGAAGTTCTTATTTCGGTTTATACTGGTTGGTTTATGCTAGTCGGTTTTTAAATGGTGGGGAGACTCACCATTAATCTTTTCGTACCTTTTTCAAGGTTTGGTCGGTGTAGCAGTTCCCTCGTGGATCAAGTTAGCAGTTCCAGAGTGAGTTCATGCTCAGAGTCTCTATGTCAGTTGTGCTAGTTGGGTTCTTATGGTGGGGAGAACCCTCCTCTTTTCCTGATGGTTCTTCTCTTCTTAGTTTCCCTTAGAGTTGGTCGGGTGTGACTGATGGAGTGAAAATTCTTACCAAGTTCATGATTTCGTTGGTCTCGTTCGATTTCAAACTCGATTTTGATTCCTCGTTGGGCTGGGTGACTTTCTGGGGGCAGAAAGTGTCATGGTGGGGAGAATTGTCACACCCGAACTCCGCACTATGGCAATGACTTTTAATTTTATTCTTATTCTATAATTTTTATTTGGAATTAAATTTGTTATGTCGAGATGCATGATGGACTCGACTGGAGTTTTGTGTTGCTGATAAATGTGCGTATTGACTTAGCAATGCATGCTGCTTTATTTTAATTATTTTGGGGCTAGTTTTTAAATTTGTAGTTTGAACCGGTTTATATATATATATACACACACAAACACTTGGGTTGTTCTATGGCGCGCGGCTGTGTGCGTGACCGTGTGTAGTGTCTAACACTACTAAATAATATAATATTATTTCGTTATTATTAATTAGGAATTTGTTTATTCTTTCAGATTTCATTTATTTATTTATTTTTATTTCTATTTCGTTTTATTTATTTATTTTTCTTTTTTTCTTTTTTTTCTTTTTTTCCTTCCTCCCTCACCGTCTCTCGCTCGGGCCTCTCCCCTCCCCCCCCGTCGCGCTACCCATCTTCCCCGCGTCGAACCCTACGCCCGCACCCCCTTCTCCCCGTCGGATCGTCGTGCCTCCTCCCTCTCCGGCCGCCACCCTCAACCCGCAGATCTCCTCCCCCTTCAGCCGAAGCCACTGCCGCACCTCCCTTCTACATCTCCGGCCAGCTGCTCAGCGACCTCGCAGCGGCGTCCCGCACCCCCCTCCAGTGACTGCGCACTTTCCCTCGGACAGCCCGTGCATCGTCTGCCACCGTCCCGTCTCTCACCACCGGCCACCCTCCCAGCCTCTTACACAACCTTCCCTTGCACGGACGCTCCTCTCCGGAAGCCCCTTTGGGTAAACCCCTATTTCGATTAGGAGTTTTTGGTTTTTCAGCGGGTTTGATGTTCATGTTAGGGTTTTAATCTTGAGTTTTCTTGTTTAATATTCTGGATTAGGGTGCATTTCAGTTTCCTTGTGGTGAGTTATACATGCAATTGAGGAATTGACATCAAATATTTATGGAAAACGACTATGTGGTAAGTGTTTCTGTATTTTAATTTTAATTGATGACATAATTTTCTTATTTAATTAATTTAGCATGGTTATTGATTGTTTTGTTTGATGTGAATTCGATTTTACTTGAGGTTTAGTATATTTCTGATGTGTTTATGAGTTTAGTGTTATGTTTATATGATTCGAGTACTGGTTGCTATGAGAAACCATGTTGAACTGTTTAAATAGTGTTTTATAAATTGTGCAATTAGTTTATCAATATGTGCAGGTGGTGCAGAGTGTATTTTTATATGGAGTCGTGTGCGTTGGATTTCAAACAAGAATATTTTTTTGTAGTTTTGTGGTAAAACATTGAAGCACACCTTGAAAATTTTATAGTAAGTGTTTCTTTAATTTATTTAATTTTTTATGTGGTGCAAAAATAGTTTAAAGGCAATTTATTATACATTTGATTTTAAAGTGGTATCTTAATATGAGATAAGATGTGTTTTATTTGAAAACCCGTGTCAAGCTTTTTATCACTATTTTATAAAATGTATTGATGGTTTATAAAAGTGTGGAATGACTGTAGTTAGTGTTTTGGTATGGTTTCAATGTGCGCTTGGTTGTTGAAGTTGGCTTTGGATGAGTTCTTGATAAAAAAAGTCTCATACTGTTATTTATAATTGTTTCATAATATGTTTTAATGATTTGTTAAGTTGTAAAGGAGGTGCAGATTGTGTTTTGGAGTTCTTTTGGTGTGTGCATTGTCTCAAAATGGTACCCATGTGTGTAAATGATGATTCTTGCAGTGCATCGTATCTTGTTTTATCTGGTGCGTTAATGTGATGTGTCTTTCTAAAATGTTTTATAGATTGTTTATGTGTTTATTTGTTTTATTAAATTTTATGTCTAGTGCATTGCACCTTGCTTCGTTGGTTTTGGGCCGCACATGTCGAGACATCCTACATGTACATGCATGGGGTATGACATATATATATATGTGCCCTTTTTTTACATATTCCCTCATGGCGCGGGGAATATGTGCAATGCAGCTAGTGGCGCGTATATATATATGTATAAATGAATGTGTGTGTCTGTGCCTAGTGTCGGTTCGAGTGACAATCGGCAAATGGCGACAAGTTTGAGGTAGGTCCCCTATGCCAAAGCTTTTATTTTGAAATTCATAATTGCTTGATTGTTTTAAAAATATGTTTTACACTATGCTATATAAACATGCTATGGAATCTGATTTTGGTTTCTAGAAAATATTATGCCTTGTATTGGAAAATTGAAATGTATTTCAAAGCTGTTGGTCATAATTGAATTTTCTTGAAAAATTGATTTCTTAAGTGGTTTTGAATGGGTAATGTGTATTTCCAAAGGTGTTTGGCCTTTTTGGTCAGTTGATTTTAAAAAGCGTTTCCTTTATGTAATGAGGCATGTCTGGCATCTTAAGAATGTTTTATGAAATAGAAAAAAAAACCTTTATTGAGGCTCGTTTGGCACTTTAAGATTTGGTTTGTGAAAATAGAAAACCCCTTTTTAGTCAATACCCTAAATTTGAAAATAAAATGTGATGCAAGTGTTTATGAGCGGTTTGTGATATATGTGCCTAGTGTAAAGGCTTGTGCGTTATTGTGTGATGTAAAGATGGGGAATGCAATTAAGTAGGGAGTACGGTGGTGAAAGGTTGAATGAGTTTTAGATAAATAAAGTGTAATGTACTTATTTGATTGCTTGATAATGAAAACTCACCACCATTTGAAATAGAGCACAATGGGAAACTCGGGGATCTAGGTGGGTGACCAGGACTAGTACGCTAGATGACACGGCAGGGGGTTCGTCCCAGTTTGTCTACCAGGATTGACGCGACAACACTATCTAAACATATGAATTTCTGAGGGTCGTGGCCTTCTAAGCCATGTTTTCTGAGGGTCGTGGCCTTATAAGCCACGTTTTCTGAGGGTCGTGGCCTTCTTAGCCACGTTTCACCGAGGTACGAGGTCCCTAGGTTCCCACATACACTAGCTACCTATAGGGATTACCCATAGTGATTATTTGTGACATGCTACTTGTGATGTAACTTTCTTTTCAGTTATTTCATATATGGTGTCTTGTTTGTAAAAATCACATTTTTTTCCAAACTGGTTTCTTGTAATTTTGAAATGTTAATGCATGCTTGGAACCTATTTTGAAAATGTAGTAAGAGTGGAATGCTTTATTTGAAAATGAAAACTCTTTACTTGAATTTGAAAAGAAGGAAAACCATTATTTTATTATATCTTATTTTCAAACTGGCATGGTTGGGTTTCTTAATAAAGGCCGAGGCATAGGACGTGGTTATATTTTGGCTTTCCTACTGAGCATCCCGGTGCTCACGCCTACATTACTTTTCAGTTGTAGGTTTCAGTCTTGGATCGCTTTTGGGAGCAAGTGTGGTTGTCGTACCGTGGTGATCCACGGGGTCACCTGAGGTATGTCACGTCTTTTGTTTATTCCTTTTTCTGCTGCCACGTTGTTCAGGTTAATTTCCATTATTTATCTGCTTGTTCAGTTTATGTCTATTTATCTTTGTCATGGGCCAAAATGTTCCCAATTGGTTTGTTTTGATGCCCGGCACTAGTTGCCAGCCCATGGGGATCGGGAACGCCCTTCGGGCCATGTCGCGGACCAGGCCGGGCATTGGGTCGGGTAATGACCCAGCCTGGTTCGTGACACTTCTCCTACTATTATCCTCTAACTATGAGTGATTGCCATCTCCAGTTCCTCCTCCGGACCCCATATATCACATATTGTTCTCCCAGCATCTCACTCCCCCACGTGTTTGACCTGTCCAGTTCAAATCTGAACCCAACCCCGTACAATTGATTGTTGATCCAAGAATTGAAGAAAATTCTCCCCCAGTGAGATTCGAACACCAAAAATTCCCGCACTACAGTCCCAAACCATTAACCACCACGGATAATGATTTTCAATTTATTATTTTCACTTGGGTATATTTTTATATATTTTAGTGTTCATATAATAATTTAGATATATCGACATATAATGATATTATATTTTATGTTTTTTGTTTATATATATATGCTTATATGTTTATAATATATATATATATATATATCATTATATTATATTATATATATAGTGTATGTTTACATGATTATATTATACATATATGTTTGACTGTATATATATAGTTGTATATATTTTATATATTTTTTGTTTATATTAGTATATATACATATACATGTTTACGTTTTAATATATGTATATATTTTATGGGTGTGTGTATATATATATTATATATGTTGATATTTTATGTTTATTTATATGTTTATATATAAATATATTATATGTTGAAATTTTATGTTTATTTATATGATTATATTATATATATGTGTGTGTTTATATTATATATATATGTGTGTGTGTTTATCATTATATTATATTATTTTAAATGATTATTTGTGTGTGACAATATATATGTTTATATATATATATATATCAAAATATATATTTACATTGATACTATTATGAGAAATGTAGATATATATATTTGTAGCAACTTTTCTAGAAAAAATATCTAATTGAGTAATCTTTTTAAGGATACATTTCTAAATTAGTGGCATTTTTTATTAAATGCTGCTAAATTAAAAATGTTTCTAAGAAAATGTTGGTAAATTTTCAGCGTCTCAATGAAAAGTCACTAAATTTCTTATGTTTTATGGAAACGTTTCAAAATTAGTGACTTTTTTCATGAAACATCGCCAGAATTATCGGCATTTGTCAAATAACGTCATCATATTAACATTTTTATTCATGAAAAATCGCTAATATTTGGAAGTGATTCGGGAATCATTGATAAATTGGAAACATTTTTAAAAAAACATTTTTAAAAAATGATTCAAAATGCATGTTTTTTGTATTAGGAGTGGGGATACTACTAATAATTCAAGGCGAGTAATGTATCCACCTAATCAATAATAAATTTCTTTGAGACTATTTCTCTAGTACCCCTTGTATTTTCAAAACATGAAATTCCATAAAATGGGACATCATCCACCATTATACTACTATTACACTTTTATCGAATTAATCATCATAGAATCAATATTTATAACTAATAATAACTCTCCCATGAAAGAAATATTTTATATATATCATTTCCCAATGTGATACAACCATGTGTTTTCCATTAGAATGAATTCATAAACTCCATGGTATAGTTGGTAAAATAATTTAATTACATTTTAGTTCTAATTAGCCATGATTTCTACTTATTGGGATGATAGATATAATACATTTAGGTTTATCTTTTCTCTCCATAACTATATGAGGATCCACTCACTAATGAGGGTGGACCTCAAATCTAATATTCACCTTCATATCACCATGAAGTACTATAATGGGTAATCAACCCTTCCAATGATGATACCACTTTTTATCATTAAATATAATAGAAAACCCAACAAGATATATCTATCACTATTATAGAGAAATTTACTTCATTATAAGTTCATAGTAATATATTGTTTAGAATTGTAGAGATTCTCTAGACAACACGATTCTATCCTGGACATTCAGTAGAATAACTAGATATAGAAAAATGTTTCATGTTTAATTGCTCATATATTCATTCAAAAACATATTATTATATAAGGAAATGTCATAAATCCCACATTATACCACACCATAAATAATCATGCCATAATGATCCATAAAATACATCAACTGAATGGTTAAATTATTTTGATTGGATCGAAGATTAGTCTTCCACTTGTAGATTCTAGACCACCATATCCTAAATAGACACCACATTACTCATTTTATACTGTTTCAAAAATAGGAATGTATATATTATCAATTCTCCCTTCAACAATGATATTTTATCATAACATTTATTTGGATAACTTTATTGATTACTCAATCCTATTTTGAAAATTATGGTGTGTCTCCACAAAGAAAATTTTATAGGTCATTAATTTCTCGAGGACTCCAATATAGGTGGGGTGCATAAGAGAATAACCACATCATAACAC
Source organism: Viscum album (assembly GCA_963277665.1). Lineage (NCBI taxonomy): Eukaryota > Viridiplantae > Streptophyta > Magnoliopsida > Santalales > Viscaceae > Viscum > Viscum album. Next base: position 712,077,669 of record OY728136.1, on the reverse strand, counting down.
CATTCAAACGACCAAGATCAAATGAATCTACAAAAAATTATGTCCAAAGAGTAACTATAGAAATATATGTTTTTCAATGTGTATTGGAAAAAGGTCATTCATCCCATTAAATGTTCCAAAATATTTTTGATTATTTTATCACACACTATCCATTGTAGAGATATACTGTTGTGAGTTGGAAATAAACATCATAAAACCCTTGTTGGTGCTCTATGTAAGTAAATCATTATGGAATATTAATCTCATTAATGGGCATTATAACAAGATCGAATGTGAGAGTCACTAGCTCCAAAAATCCTCCTACCATTAGAGAATCATATTCAACATAGTTTCTAGGAAACCACTACTAACGTAAGTCCTATTGAGTATACTACACATATATGACCTCCTATTAATTAAAGGAATTTTCGTATGATATGTAGAATGTTCTACACTAATAACAAGAATAATAGAATATTCCTCTATATAGAAAAAGGATATCAATCAATTTAATATCTAAATCAACACTTCCTAGATATATTCTCAATGGTATGAGGCTCATGTATTTTCATGGGAAATAAAAAACATGCTTCTATAAAAGTGTTACATATTTTTTAGTGGAATCATTCATTAAAAAGGATGAACCCTAAATGAATAATGAATATGTGGGTGAGCTAACACAAGACGAAAATGAAAACCCTGAAATCCCACTATATGATGCAAGAAACTTCTTGACTATAACCCGTTAATGTTTCCTAAATGTTTTTAGGTGATCTAAATATTTTCATAGTCTTTTGAATTTTTGGTTTGGCTACCACACCAATACCATATTATTTAGTATATTAATAAGACTAATAACTCATTAACGTGATTTCCCTAAATCTTTAAACTAACACATGGAAGACAACTAACTCCGCCCTTATCCATAAGACACAAATAGTTATAATTCCATTCTCACACAACTTGAACCACCTGGGAAACTTTTCGGAAAAATATATGATGGGTATGCCACATGAAATCCATATCCAAAAAGAAAAATGTTTTAAAATATATCCAATATGGAATAATTATACAAGAGAGTTACATTACATTTAAAAATTAAAGTAATATGTTTTATAATACTAAAAATATAAATTGAATCAGATATAAATATAAATAGACTACTAAATATTATATAAATGGATTCATCAACAAAAACACTTCAATGATATACACTTGGGAATATCCTTATATGTGATAACATTATTCCATGAAAAAAGATCTATATAAAGGAAACAACACCTCCAAGCATAGGGACACTGTAGAATATCCCTTGTGTTCCACTATACACCAAGGACTCTTAGCGAGTGTTCAATAATATAAATTTACACCACTGATTACAAAAATATACCACTAAGAATATTATTCTTATAAACATATCTACCTCCATGATTTGTAATATCATCATAGAACTATACATCATCTACATAGATAAAAAAATATGAGGGAAGATGGTACTATCAAGGGTGAGTGTAAATATACCCCATATGATGCTCCAAAAAATGTGTTCATATATAAAAAATGTATCCCCAAAACCCAATATTAGGAAGTAATTTAGAAGGAATATCATAATACAACCCAAAATAATCTTTTCATAATGTAATCTATGAGATATTGGATAGGGTATCCTATCATTATAGATAAACACAATACATTGGTGACTCACATCCAAAAATTATTCATGGTTGATCAATTCAATATAATACAAATAATGATTCAAGTACATGGCCTAGTTTTATATCATATATTCTTAAAAATAAAGTGTATAGTTATAATTATCATACCTCTAGAATCATTCCATTAATTTACCACGTGTTTTAGGAACCCTTGAATATGATATAGTCCATGTCATCAAATCAAATAATCAATGAAAAAACCCTTAAGGAAGCACTATGTAATAATGGGGTGGGATTACACCTTATAAAAGAAATTTTCATCAATATCCAAAACTAAACATTATATATTATTATTACTGAAAAGAAATATAGGGTTACCCAGGGAACTTAAGGAACAAAATTGTCAATAATATATCACAACTATAACTTTCACGTCATCCATTTATAGAAATAGTAAACATGGAACCATATATTATCAACCCTATTAATATAAGTAAAAACAAAAGACCATGCATGATTATGAAACAATCATGTGAATAATTGAAGGGATGGCCAAGTGGTGACTCCCGTAATATGCATATTAAAGGTGGATCCAACCCCACAACAATTCTCCTCCCATGAGGTCATAAGATAGAAATATGTGAAGCTACCATTTGAGTTGGAAAAAAATTTACCATATAGTGATGTCATAATATCACACTCCTCACTACATGATCATATATACATCAATTTTTTTTGAATCAATCCTTCAAAATAAATACATAGTTCTCATTTGTGGAAAAAAATTGCGGGGAGAGATAAATTCCTAAATAAAAATCATTGGTAATTATTGAACCAAAAAATGATTCCTACAATGAAGTTTCATTTGTGATTATAGTGTATGGTCTATATAACATGTTTTAATACCATGCGATCTTACTCCTATAATCAATATACTCAGTGACATATGTCTACATGGATCTTACCATGTTAATATTTCCCATTGAAAAATATCTAAGTATACTCACCTAATTTGATAGAACCCTATACTGGATAACATTCTATGGATCTATATTCTCCAATATACTTTTATCCTATTTTTTATTTGGTGGATTGGTCCCCAATTTGAGAAAACTATGTGTATGTATATTCCCTATATAATTCTAATGTGCATCAGTCCCTTTTGTGTGCCTACCAAAGATATCAATCATCCCTTGGTCACTCTTCTAATGGGATAATCCTCTCTTTAGGGTCCCCATGTGATAATAGTTTATGTTAATATTACACACAGTATGCCCCATTCTTCGTGCACCTACCACATATGACGTACCCTCCGACTACATCGCCACCACATGGTATGATCCCTATTACAGGTCAATAATGTAGTTTGACTTCATTTAATCTATCAAAACCCCTCCTTATATTGATATCTCAATAAGGGTAATCAATTAAGTTTATTGAACCCTTTATTATAAGGAAACACTAATGAATTCAATGATATGAACCCATCCAAAACCATAGGTCTGAAATGATTCATACATGCCTGAAAAATTTAACCCCATAAATCAAATATTCCATTGATTAAAGTTGGATATATGTATTCACCCAACTAGATGGAACCATCTGGAGAATAAAAATAACATAATACCTTGATAATGAGGGTCCTAATCGATAAGTCAATGGACCTATTTATCCATTCTAAATGATGAATTTTTCCTAATCAATAAGTCGAGTTATGTGGGGAATATCTCTAAGATTATGACCCCACTATTTGATATTGTATTTCATATTATTCCTACCTCAATACCCCATCGTTTCCTACCATCTTGTAATAATATGGGGTTGTGATTCCTATTAATGTATATACCCCCATAAAAATCTATTTTTTTAGTCTCATATATTGTTCTCGTTTTTTATTGTCTATTTTTTCAACATTGAAAATGACTCATGTGGACATAGATATATGAGTTGATCATGTCATATATTCAATTAAAATTCCTCAAACATGGGATTCATTTCTAGTGTAACTCCCAAATTCGGCCACAATGTTGGATCCATTCTCCACACAAAGGTAATTGTTATTAATTAGCCTTATAATAAGTGTAAGCCCCAAATTATCTTACCATTTTAGATCCATATGTATAATCCCACTCGATCATATATTGTCACACCTTTCAGGAAAACTATGTCCCCACAATTTGATGTTAATTATCATGTCCAATTTCATAGTCATATAATAAAAAACAACTTGAAAACATCTTTACCAGGAGATGTTAAACATAAGAGAATAGTCCCAACACATGATATTAAATTTTATATCATAGACTATATGGGATTTGATTAATGTTTTGGTGGAATGCATAGGATGTCTCCCTATGATTCAATCCCAAAATTGTAAATGTTATGATTATATCATCATGGTGATATGTTTTCCATGATACCATCGACATATTTACCCTGAATGGATAAATTCATTTGGACATAGATGTCACTTCCCCTAGGGCCATATTCCTTACAAACTCTTCCATATTGGGTTTTATTTCTAATGAAATTATACCCTAACCTAGAGGTTCATAATCCTTCCTGGTTACTAACATATATTTCTCATCTAGGACATATTCCTTCCAAGAACATATTTTCTACACATGATCATATTCATTATGAGCCCCAACATACCTCGTTGGTCTATATTCTATTTGAGTTCAACCTGAATGGCTTGCTCAAGCATGTGTTCCCCATCAACAATTTCTTGGAACCTTTTTCCTATATGTTATTTCTTTATGAAATTAATATACATTGATATTTCCATGTAACACAACCTTAAAAGGTATGATGATTCAAATTTTATTGAACCAAACTACATGATTTGTGATTCATTTTACAAGGATATATATGAAGACCTTGTTTTAGGCCTGATCTCAAAACCCAGATAACATAACACTTTTCAAAATGGTGATAAAATGAAGAGTTCCAAACTATGTGGCTTTAATACAGAACCCTTTAATATTATTCATCACTACACAATGAAAAATATATATAGAAACTCAGATACATAGAGATGGTTAAATCTATGGATAACCTCATATTTATATATAGAGGATCACATAAATGAAAAACATCAAATAAAATCATATTTTCAAATTGATGGATGTTAATGAACAACTAATTTCATGAGGCTAACATATTCCAACATATAAAATGGGAATGAATCATGTATAGGTATTTAATACATAATAGAGTCTAATATTATTCAATAATTCCGTAAAATATTTGTGACGATCAAGACCTCCCACTGTCTCGATAAATGCACCATTCAAAGAATCACTGGAAATAAATTCCTAGTGACCAATTCCCATTTGAAGGAAGGAATGAAACAATTGTCATGTAGAACCATCATGGGACAGGGATTCATTGGGTGTATCCAATTAAGTTAACACTTTCTTATCCTAAACTAAAAAAATTAACATTGATCTTGATTTTAAACATTCAACTACTATTTCATTTCACTATCAAACATTGATAATTTATGTTTCACATGTTCCATAATATGAAATAGTTAAACCAACATAAATACATTAACTATTATCCTATTTTTAAAACATTTATTTTTATAAATTTTCATTAATTATTTTTATTGTTCATTTTTTTCATTTCCAAGACTATCCAAGAACTCAATTCATTCCAAATTTATGCAATCTCTTAAAAACAATATTTCACTATAGATGTAAAAGTTGGGGAATGAATATATTAAAATATATTATAACCCACCAAGTACCATAATAACCTATTGGAAAATATTTTAGTCTAATATTACAACAATAATATTGTACTATTGATGTTGTAGATCATGTATGGTTACCTCCTCGAAATTAAACAACCCTAACCATTTTTCCAATGATTGGTGTTAGAGAAGATGTCAAAAACACCTATCTATATTTAAAAATTGAATGGTTGTTCCATATAATACAATTACAATAATAACCTCCCATAATATGGTGAGGAATATCAAAAGTTAGACTATGAATATCCTACAAGTTGTTGAAAATGGAAGTCATTGAAATATCATAGTTGACAAGAGGTGAAAGGTATATATTACCACCCCTTCTAGCTACGTAACACCTTAACATAATTTTTATGCTTCTCAGTTACATGAATCAATATATTTACCTATTTAATATAGAAATTGACACATCTAGAGGAATAATTGAAATCCTGGTAGAGAAATTATTCACATTCGGTCTAGAGATCATCATCCCACTTTTGAGTAGACCCAGTTTATATAAAAATCATCATGTACAAGATGTAATATTCATGTAGTCAATAATGATATGGAACATCTTACCTCCCATTTCATTATGCATAATGGTATAAACATATCCAAATGACAACTAAATATAAGCCCCACATTAATTACTAAATTTATGAATCCACATAAGGTATTTTGATTGAGATAAATGTATAACCTCAAAGGATCCCACATGTTAAAGACATTGTCCACAACAAAAAACATAAAAAACCCAATTGAGAAAATCCAACTAAAATAATAAATAGATCAACAAAAAGTATTATAGTTTTAAAATAATCATTCAAGAGTCAATACTATCATTCTGGGGGCTATAAAACATCTTCCAATAGTGGACCATGAATCCAATAACTCATTACCATATAGAGGAATCAACTGTAGTAGAACTGTTCATCCATAAATTTTTTCTACCAGTAGATCTACAGGCCCTCCATAGATCATCCACTATGATGGGACTCTCTATGGTGATATCAAGATAACTCTTATAGGTCTTTCTCCAAATAAGATATAAAAAACCCCCCTCATAGTTTGAATATCAAAAAATAAGAATCACATCCCATCTAATGACTTCCTTGAAGGTTGTAATCAGTGAATATAATTCAAGAATCCATCATATGGTTAAACATTCATATATGATGGTATTCATCCCTATATTTTAAATCATTGAAATGTTCCTCCCAACAAAGACATGTCATATAAGCAATAATGTATCCCCTTTAAAGAAGAAACCCAATAGACTATCTCATACCACAAGACACTTCAGAGTGTGTGAAATTCTTTACCCAACACCCTATATCTAATGTATGATATCACTTATAAACTCTATGATATCCCTAGGTAGTGATTTCTAACTCTACAACTGCAGGATATCTAGTATTTGAATATAATATATGACATATATACTAGTCTTACCATGCTCGGTAAGGAAGTTCGAAAATGATCACTCTTTTCAGGTCATGTAGTGTCATATCTCACTAATAGTGAATAAAATGACATGATTATGTGAAAAAAATACCATATAATATGAAGGGACAAAAATTACCTTATATGGAATTTTATAACAATTTGAAAATTCAAGAATAACTTCTTCATCAAATAGAAAAGAACGAATTTTCAGTTTCACAGTGCTCTAAATGGAGAATGTAACATAGTGATCATCAACATGCATGCCTTAATGTTCCAATGAATCTTTATTAATTGAACAGTAAAACATTATCTGATGATTATATAAGAGGATTTGATGAGAAAAAAGCACAATAGTTCACTCTTCATCCTAGTGAGAAGTTCCCACCACTATAGAAATCAATCAAAACCATCACTTAATGTTAGATTATAGGTCCAATAATTTCACATGCATTTTATCCCATATTGTAGGACCTTGTTTTCTCTAAATCCAAGTAACTGTGAACCCAATGGGAAACATCCATCATGATAATCCATTATCAGTTTTTTGAAAAGGATGAACAAGTTTGTATTTTTTAATGTTTAAATATTTGGCTAATGTGATTACATTAATGGAGAGAAACTCATGTTATGATAATAAATTATATTAATATGATTCCCTAATAGAGTTCTATGAAATCCTAGTGGTACCAATTGTGAAAATAAAAATAAAATAGAAACAATAGCCCATAGAGTGGGTGGAAGCTTTATAAAAATTTTACCCTTGATCTAGAGAAGTTGGTATTTTTTAGATTTGGGGAGGCACACTATGAAATAAAATAAAAATTCATCCTATAATGTGACCCATGAATTATTTTAGGGATATCCTCATCATGATTTTCAAAATATTCTCAAAGGATCACCCACAAAAAACTAATTCTAATGGGGCATTGGATAGAGTAGGCAAAACCTCAATAAATCCATAGAAAAATGTTCTTCCATGAAAGGTAAGGAAAAAGAGAATTGTGAGTATCCACATTATATATATTTTAGCCATAATAAATATCCTTACCAATATTATGATTAAATAATTTTGTCTACATCAAATGTATCGGTGAATGTCATCAACATTGGCCCCACTAATATCCAAGGGCATAATTCTGACATAGAATAGAAAAATAAAAAATTACATTCTAAAATAGGATCCCAGCAAAAGTGTTCTAATAATGTATGTGTAATAAACATGAAATAAAATATCAAAATATATAAATTTAAATGATTAATTAGTTACCACCACCAGAATATCATTATTAATAGATAATTGGATGATTGTGGAAACATCATACCCATCGAATAAAATGGCGAGCCTCTCAGTGATCAAGAATGATGAACCCAATATAATGTAGAGATAACTGAGTTGAAATGTTTCAATTATATATCTCTCATGGGTAAAAATAATAATAAATAAAACTATCAAACAGTGACTCGGGTTTTTCTATATGTAAATCTCTATCAACAAGGAGAGTCTTCTCTAATGACGATAGAAAAATTTGACCACCTAACAAAATTATTATTCAAATATCTTGTATACCTAGAGTCAATGATTTTGGAACATTACTATTTTAGTCCATTGGGGAGGAATCAAAAAATTTCTCCAAAAAATACCATAAAAACCCAATATTCAATATTAGGAATAGATATAGTAAAGCTAACCACATCAGGCTATACATTTTTCCTCCTCATATGTGTCATACTAATCAACCTTTCTCTCGGCTATTACTGAGTTGATTGAAACTCATAAGCTTTATTTAAGTCCAAGGAAGAGAGACAAATAATAGTTGAACTGAATAGGATATTGTACCTTGAGTGGGTTCATGTTGTTCTTTATAAAAAATATTGAAATCTAAATTCCCCATCCTTTAATAACCCGATAAAACCAATGTTACATCTAAAAGACTTAATATCTATATGTGGTTTGATGAAGATAACATTTTAAATTTGATTTTATTATTATTAAATTTTCCTACACCATCATAGTGTTAGTTTTTGGGTGATCTTTGATGGTTCTGGACATAGTAGAAGCATTGATACGCCAGAACCAAAATTTTATTTTTACCATGATCAATGATTATTCTGGGATCAATACGATGTTGAACTCCCATCTCCATAAAATAGAATCAATGATTTATATAAAGAAGGAAGAGGCACAAAACCATCTTTGAGGATCATTCACATCATGTTTATAATTAATTTAATTAATTTCATAAAGAAAATAATACCATGATCTTTGATATTTTCTTCATTGATGATTTTGATCATCAGGAATGACACTTCTTGATTATCTTCTTGTGCATGCATGTATCCAAACTATAATCTGCCTAGAAGTGATCCACACATGATCCGATGGCCTCTGATTGACACCTATTATTCTTTGGGTGCTAGCACGTTGAATCGAGTGTCTTTTGTTGGTCATTCTTGGTATCTTTTTCTTCAGCATTGAAGAATGTCTCTTATTCTTGAGAGGGGTGGGAAGGGGATTTGAGAGAAACATTTTTTAGATCAACCATTCTCAATTCACCAGGTTTGTGGATTAGTACATGGAACAATATATGTATGTCGTTACTTATTGAAATGGGGCTTCAGTTACAATATTTAATTGTGAAATAGCAATTAAATACATTCATATCCTTAGATAAAACCCATACTATTAATAATAATACCACTTCATTATTTAGGGTGCAACAACATGTGAAAAAAATAATTATAAATAATATTTCACGTCAAAAAATAATAGAAGTGTTATTTTAATTATTTTCAACTTGTTAAATAATTATTTATCATCATACAAATTATTACTTTACTACTAGACTGGAATTGGTCCTCTCGAAATCTACTTTCATTTAATGAAAACCTAAATAAATAAATAAATAATTTATTCTCTTAAATTAATATTTTATTTTCAAACTATAAAAAATATTTATTAAATGTAAAATAAAATAGATAAATATATTTTACCAATAATCTGGTGAATAAATATTTATTTTATTTATAAAATATTTTTATCTAGAATAAAATTATTCAATTGTATTGAGAAAAATATTTATTAAATAAATTGAAATAGAATTTAACCAAGACCACCAGAAACACATAGTGTGTGACCATCTAGGATTCTTTCTCAATGGAATTAGGCGGGCATGCCTAATGTCCAACAATATTGTCTTGAAATGGGTCAAGGAACCCAAGAGAAGCAACATAATGTCATAAAAATGACACCCACATATGAAATTACATTATGTAATATAATAACTTTGTCTCTATATATCATCAAGTGGGATTTAATGATATTGTAATCCACTTTTATGATTGATATGTCATTCTTTCACTACCAGCTATAAAATCACATTTTCACCATGGCGATGGAATTTCACGTGATATTTTTATTTCAATCAATGGTCTGAGTTATCATCATCCATAAATGGAAGGGAAAATCCTTAATCAACATATCCATTAATAACATTCCACTCATGACGCATCCAACGTACTCTACTTCCCTCCAACTATCTTCATGATGGTTTTTGTTAGTAAATCAATGTGGGCGATTCATGACATCTATTAATGATAATAATAAAGTCTAATGATCATAAAACTATCTTGTAGAGAGAAATTTCTATTGACACCAAAACACGTGGAATTCCTACTGGTTGGTTAGTTTTCCTAATCTCAAGTCATGGAGATTACCAAGTGCGAACGTTATGAGAGCAAGTCTAATCTTCTAACGAGTACCCACACTTGACAGTCTTCATGATATATGTCCCATCATACTTTGTCAACCAAACATAGAACTATATTTAAGAATATTTTTATAGAATATTGTGTTTATCATCATAACAGGGATATTTCATGATCTTATTAAGGCAACAAATATTCTAGGACATTATTACATAATATTCATGCAAAAAAATGAACAATATCTAAATAGATGTTTAATATTACAATAAATTAAATATACATGTAATCATAGTACAACAAGTTGTTTCTAGGAAACTGAATATTACAAACTCCCACTTGAACTGGAGCCAAATGCCTATGAATGTAAGTCTCCAAGACCTGACATGTTGATCGGGTTTCTACTGAGTCAAAAAATAGTCATGGGGTAAACCACATTGTATTCTATGGAAATGCTGCTCAATGAAACTTCACCTCATTGAGAATAATCCCTCATGAGATGAAACTTCAGAATATTGTGCTTCATCTAGTTATGTGACCTTGGATCTTTTGTGAGAGCCACCACTTTTGTATTATCATAGTACAATGTGATGGGATCTTCATAGCTAGGTATCACATCCAGCTTCGGGACAAATCATTGTATCCAAAATTCATCTTTAGATGCCTCAGAAGATGTGATATACTTAGACTCTACTATAGAATATGTGACCACTCTCTTTTTGGACTCTTCCAGCTCACAACACCTCCATTCAAAGTGAATATGTATCCTATTTTCGACTTCATGTCATCTTGACCTGTCTCGAAACTAGATTTTATATATCCTCTGATGACTAGTACCTCATCTCCTCCATAAACTAGGAACATATCCTTAGAACGCCTCAGGTACTTTAGAATAGTGTTGACTACCATCCAATGGTAGTCTCCAAGGTCAGGTGTACATTTGCCTACTAGACATAATGTGTAGGTGACATCCATACTAGTACAAATCATGGCATACTTGACTGACCCACTCATTGATGTGTATACAGTCCTTCCCATTATCATTCTTTACTCATGTGCCTGGGGACACATTTTCATGGAATGATGAATGCCATGTGATACTAGTCATAATCCCCTCCAGGAATGTTCCATTATGAATCTCTTCTATATCTTATCCATGTATGTACTTTGACAAAAACCCAATAATCTATTGGATTTATCAGGATGGATGTTGATCCCATGAATATATGTTGCCTCTCCCAAGTCCTTCATAGAGAATAAATTATTCACCCATGCCTTAATAAATTGTATGACTAGTATCAGTTTTCCAATATATAATATACCAAGAACATATACTATTAGTTAAATGACTGCACTCCCTCTATACCATTGGTAGACATAAGTCCCTCATGCATTGTTGTTAAAACCATATTTTTTATGGATTTTTCAATACTAATGTTCTCTGACCTGGATGCTTACTTCTATCCATAAATGGATTTTTGCAACTTGCAATACTTATTAACGTCATTTGGATTCATAAACCCTTCTGGTTATGTCATGTAGACATCTTCTAGAAGGATCCCATTGTAATGACCCAAACTTTCATTAATGGAAATCCCTCTTGATCTAATTAAATGACTCTTTATGTAAATTTTTTGTATAAAATGTCAACTTCATTGGTTTTATGTTATGAATTGTGACTGTTGCTAATATAGTCGTTGAACAGTGATCACATTATTAGTATAAATATATGGCTTTAACAAATCCAATTTACTCTGACAAAGGATGTGATGGCCTTATCCAGTAGACGTGCCCCATACGAAGCCCATTTTTCAAGACTATGAAAGGAGGTGGCCTAATTGGGATTTTCTCTTGACCAAGCTCAATCCAAGATTGAACATGTTAAGCTTGAGCGGAACCGCCTATGGGATAAGTGGAAGCATATATAGATTACCACCCAAGTGATGTTATCTGAGCCACCCCAAGAGTCTATCACAATCACACACCTTACTCTTCGGCCTTATATGGGTGTTATATGGGGATATGTAACAAGACCCTAGTACTATGGTTATGTACATTATTTTTGTATATAATAATAAATATACATTCATTTTATTATTGCTACCTTGTAAATAGTTTTTAAAGCACAAATAGTATTTTTAGTTATTGTTTATCTAAGATATCTATTTTGATAAATTAATATATTTTTGAAATAACTACTATTTTAATAAAATATTTTTATTATTATTAAAATAATTTTTATTAAATATATATGATAGTATCATTTTATGAATGCAATTGTCATTTTTATTAAGGTTTGAAAGCCTTTTTTGTCAAAACCCTTAAATATTCGATAAATGTCAGTTATTATTTTAAAAAATAAAAATAACATGTTTGGAATATTATTTAGATTAAATTAATATTATATTTGGAATCAGGACGTCGAAATTATCCAATGGCTAATTTTTCATAAATTTCTGAGACAATAAAATTTTTGTGTACAAATAAAACACTATTTAAATAAATAATTTGTTTTATGACATCATAATGACCCAACAGTGATGTAATAAAATACTATAAACTATATTTTCTGCCAATATATTTTTTTCCATTAGAATAATGTGATTTTGGGTTTGTTTGATTTATTTTACAAATCTCTAGTGGACCATCAAGACTTATTAAACCTTTTGTCTTTTTAAATTTTTTTCTTTGGGAGTGTGACTCACCTCCACATAAGCAACTCATTTATTTTAAGATGTTAAGACATTGGACATATAAAATATTTTTCTCCACTTCCCTTTTCCAAAAAACATGGGAAAAAAACCAAGGTCTGGATTATGTTTTTGATTAGTTTAATGTGAGGTGTCCCAAACATAAATAATAAAGAATTCCCTCTCATTTCCTATATAAACCCACCCATGATCCCACTTCCTCCTCACTCAAAGCCTTTGTATTTTTTCCAATATCTTACCTCCTCCCTCTATAATCCTCCCATGGTGCCCCAAGGACTTAATAATCATCTCTCAAGCCTCTCCCAAGAATTTGGAAGCACACTTCCAAGTAAGGGTTTTTCTGCCTTTCTCCTTTTGTCCAATTTTATTAATATTGTTATGCCCTTTTAATTTCGATTATAAATGTTGGGGTATGGTTTCAAACCTCCCCTATACATCCCTCTATATGTTCCAATTATGAGATACCATTTTCTCTCTCAAAAATGCCTCCCATGTACACCTGTAACTTTGCCGAAATTTCGAAAGGAATTTAACTCTCCTCACTTACATTCAACCAATTATTTTGTATCATGAATCTAAATTACATTAAAAAATTTGGGACATGTATCTATATGACCCCCTTACTATCAATTTCATTTAAAAATAGAAGATTCGCAACTTAATCTCTCATAAACCATTTTTATGAATTCTTATGTCATGTCGTGACGCTACCGAAATTGCACTGATTTTCGAAGCTAATGTCATTGTGTATTGAATACCGTGACCATTTCTCTATTATGGGTATTCAACTACATGCACATTTACATATTGATTGTAAAGATTCATGTCTGAATTCCACATTCCTTTATCATCTACTAAATGATGATGTTTTATGAATCCATGTTATATTATCCATGTGGCAAACATATACATGAAATGAAATGTTTAAGAAGGGTTCACCCTTATAGTTCTCCAATGCATTCGTTAATGTATAGTATCATGATATTTCATGTGAAATGGGTGTTTACTCATGCTTATTCAAGTGCAAAGAGGGTTTACTCATGCTTCATGTGCAATAAGGTTTTACTCGTGCTACATGTGCAATGAGCCTTGGCTCATGCTAATTAAATGTTAAGTGTTGTTTCCACATTTCCATGTCATGATTATCATGCTTTATCATGCATTTAAGATTATGATTCTCTTGTGTTCAATTGATATGCCTATTTTCTAATATATATTTTATTCCTCGTGTTATGCCATTATAAATCCCTTACTGGGCTTTATAACTCACCCTTTTTTATGCATGTCCTTAGGTTATCCCATGGAATGTTAAGTACAAGAGAATGTAGTGGTCATGTAAAGGATGTTTTCAATAAAGATGTTGTTTTTTCATGTTTTATGTTGTTATGTAATGATCCTAAGCCCCAAATACACTAGACCTCTCTATTATCTATGTTTTATCAATTCAATTTTATGTAATAAATTATGTTTAATTGTGTAATAAAAGACCAGGGTTGTCATAGTTGGTATCAAAGGATAGGTTTAGTTATTTTTCGGGATTAGGATTAGAAAACCCTAGGAAATATTTACAGACAAGACTATGTATAATAAAATCAGCCCTACATTTTGGTAAGTATTGAGAAAATGTTTTATCAGGAAAATACATCCCTGTCTAGATAAGAGCAGGTAGAGGCAGCTCTGGCACATATGTATCCTAGGGGTAAAACCTGAAAACACCACTTTGAGCTAGACTCGAACGGAAACCGGTGCATGAAAACGGGCCATACCGCACTCTTGGTCATGATACTACCAGTGGATATGCTTTCGTAAATTCATAATCTTATTATGAACAATTATCAACTGAAAAAATACCCCTATGAATATATGTTGGAAAGTAGATCATGAATAGCCTAGATTGAAGCCTATGGATTCATAAGTTAAGGAAATAAATGTTATTTATAAGTCATCAGTTTTTTCCATGTACTACCCATTATGTGTTACCCCTAACTTTCTTTTTATTCTTTCCAATGGCCGATAATAGGATGACTCAGGCTAGCAACCGATATGAAGATCAATGTGATGTCTGTGTTAATGAGATGCCCAATCCGATGGTAGCGGGAATCAAGAACGTTTTTATGATTCTCTCTTAATTAACAGAATATTTGTATAGAAATATGGGTCATGAGGAACGTTCAACCCCCCCCCCCCCAATAAAGAACAAGTCTCTATCGAGACCTTCATGAGACAAAGGCTTCCTAATTTAATTGGATCATCCAATCCCTAAATCGCTAAACAATGGATAAACTCCATTGAAAAGATCATATCCATCATTCAATGTTCTAAAAATGAGAAGGTTCTCCTAGATGCTTATCTTATGGAGGGTGAAGCTAATCAATGGTGGACGTTAAGGAAAAATGTGAAGCATGAGGAGGAGTTCGAGGGATTGGAATAGACATATTTCCAGAAGATGTTTTTCGAGAAATATTTTCCGTGCACTTTCAGGAAGAAGATAGAAAGGCACTTCCTTTCCCTCAAGCAGAAAGATAATGAATCTATTGGAATGTATGAGGAAAACATCACAAGGCTTGGATGACATGATTCTAACTTTGTCTTTACCCTTGAATACAAGGTTGGCCGCTTCTTTGGTGGGCTTAAACCTAGCCTGCAGAAAGCGCTGGTGATCCGTGACATCGACAGCTATGAATAAATTGTCCGATGTTCCCTCAAGGTCGAAATAGAGACCAGATAATATTAGGGGTATCAAGGGGTTAAGAAGTGTAAAGTTTACTTCAATGCTGGTAGTCTGATGGATAAATCCAATGGTGTTGAGATGATCCAGCACTGCACTAGCCAATGGTGTGAAAAAATGCACCCTAGAAATTGCCTAAAGGTTACAAGAAAATGATTTAGTTGTGGAAGAGAAGGGAACCTGGCTATTAACTATTGGCATGGAAGACCGACGGATGTGACAGAGGAGAGGAATGCTCTGTTTTAACCTTAATGCATGGTTCATTTCTACAACTAAAAATAACAAGGGCATCTTTCAAATCAGTTCCCTATGAAAAGAGTTTTTGGAGGCAATCCACAACCTCCATGGAAGAAAGGGTGAGCTTTTTCCACCACTACTGCTGAAGTGAACCCCAACAACGAAGTGGAGACAGGTACGCTAGTTATTTATTCGAGAATAGTGAATGTACATTTTGATTCAGGTTCTACTCATTTATTTATATCTCAAAAGTTATTATAATAATCCCAGCACCACCACAAATCATGGAAGTGAAGATGTCGGTGAGTACGGAAAATGGGGCAATCATTGCATCCCATGAATATAACTCATCCCCCATCATAATATGTGGATTTAACTTACCGAAGAACCTATTCATACATCCAATGGTGGAATAGGATTCAATTAAAGGCATGGATTGGCTTTCCATATAAAGAGGCAATAAAAATTGCTGTGAGAGGGAAATCACTCTCAATGTGGAGAATCGACCCCTGATTCATTACACGTTAAAGAAGGAAGATGAATCTTCTTTAGCTCCATCATCTCAAAGCATGGATATTACTTCCCTATCACCATGTGTATCAAGCACAGTTTATTGAGTCTAAATAGGAAACCATCCTAGAAGACATGCCAATTTAAGGGAATTTACTGAAGTGTTTCCTTCAAAATTTCCTTGTCTTCCCCCTAGAAGAGATTTTGTATTCTCAATTGATCTAATACCTAGGGAATTAACAATATATAAGATTCTATATAGAGTGGCTTTTTTGGAGCTTGAGGAGCTGAAGAAACAACTACCGGAGAATATTGATAAAGGGTTTATACGCCCATGTGCTTCACCAAGGGTTGAACTAGTCCTCTTTGTCAAGAAGAAGGATGGGTGAATGTGCCTTTGCATCAATTATTGCGATCTCAACAAAATCATGATAAAGATAAAGTATCCTCTCTCACGAATTGATGACTTGTTCGATCAACTACTTGAAAAACATTACTTCTCCAAGGTGGATTTGCGGTTGGGATATTATAATGTAAGGGTGAAGAAGGAAGATATCCACAAGACTGCTTTTTTACAAGATACGGGCACTACGAATTAATAGTAATGCCTTTCAGACTCACCAATTCTCCAAAAATCTTCATGTACTTGATGAATATAGTCTTTAGAGATTACCATGATAAATTTTTGGTAGTCATTATAGATGATACTTTGAAATACTCTAAAACCAAGTAGGATCATGAGTAGAATCTCAGAACTATACTAGAGACTTTTCGGAAGGGTAAGCTCTATGAAAAGTACAAAAAGTGTGAGTTCTGGTTGAAGGAGGTCTTATTCTTGGGAAATATCATCACAAGAAATGGGATATCTGTGGATCCCTCTAAAGTAGATGCAATTGATGGATGGATAAGGCCAACATTACTAACATATATCCGTAGCTTCTTGGGGTTGGCATGATATTATCAATGATCTGTGAGAAATTTCTCACGATTGTCCAACTCTCTCACCAAGCTAACACGAAAGGGAGTAAAGTTTTCTTTAAGCGATGAATGTGAAGAAAGCTTCAAGTAGTTGAAAAGGAGGCTTATCACTGCGCCTATTCTCACTTTAACCACAACTGGAGAACATTTTGTGGTATTTAGTGATTCTTCGAATAAGGGTCTAGGATGTGTGTTGATGTAAAATGACAACGTAATTTCCTATACCTAAAGGAAATTGAAAGTTCATGAACAGAACTATCCAACAAATGACCTTGAGTTGGTTGCAATGATCTTCGTTTTCAAAATTTTGTGGTATTATCTCTTTGGAGAGAAGTGTGAAATATATATGGACCCGAAAATCCTCATTTATATATTCACATAGAATTTTTTGGACATGCACCAATGGAGATGGTTAGATCTGATCAGAGACTATGACTGTTCAATCCATTACTACCTTGGGAATGCGAAAAATGTGGCAGATGCTCTATGTAGATTGGACCCATCAATTTTATCATTGATGAGAATTGATAAGGACCCAATTTTCTTATATTTGATGAAGATGGACAAGGGAATCATAAAGAATGGAACATCATCAATCTTTTCAAAAATGATTGCACAAACATCAATTTGAGAAAGGTTAAAGGACACTCAAAAGGATGATCAGGGAATTCAGAAGAGAGTTAAAGCTATCAGAAATGAGAAATGCATGGAGTTCAATGTCAAGGAAGAAAGAATTGTGAGATTTGGGAAAATACTATGTGTTCCGTCAAATCCGGAGCTGAAGAAGGAAATTTTGGATAATGTGCATAGTTTAAACTTCTCTCTTCACCCAGGAAACACAATGATGTATTGGAATCACTGAGAGAATTATTGGTGGGATAACATGATGAAGGAGATCATTGAGTATACATCAATGTGCCTGGTGTATCCGCAAGTGAGGGAAGAGAGGCAGAAGTCTATGGGGGTGATGTAACCATTGCCCATTCCAGCATGGAAATGGGAGAAAATCACAATGGAAATTGTTACCAGAAATTCGAAGACATCCAAAGTAAATAATGTAATCTAGGTTGTTGTGGACCGTCTTGCAATGTATACAAAATTCATTGAAATTTGGGAGGATTTCACATTGGATCAGTTGGCACTGATATATATCAGGGATGTGGTAAGGCTGCAGGGAGTACCACTATCTATTGTATCCAATCGAGATCCATGATTCGCCTATAAGTTTTGGAAGAGTCTTCACCATGCTCTAGATACAGAGATGAACATCAGTACAACTTATCATCCTAAAAATAATGGCCAATCTGAGCAGACTATCCAAACACTTGAGGAAATGTTGAGAGCGTGCTCAATGGATGTCAAAGGAGAATGGAATCAATTTCTATCTCTAGTTGAGTTATATTATAATAATAGTTTCCAATCGATCATCTAAATGGCACAAAATGAATCCCTTTATGGGAAATGGTGCAGAACACTAGTATGTTGGGATGAAGTCGGTGAGAGTAAGCTGCTAGAACCAGAAATGGTTGATGAAATGGTAGAGAAGGTGAAAACCATTCCGCAGCATATCAGGGTAGCTCATTGACGGTAGAAGAGTTATGTAGATAACTATTGACGAGACCTTGAGTTTAAAGTTTGAGACATGGTATTTCTATATATATCTCAATGAAAGAAGGTCATGATGTTTGGAAAGAAAGCTAAGTTACGTCCTAGGTACATTGGCCTCTTTGAGATTCTGAATCATGTTAGGGATGTGGCCTATCGTCTAAAACTTCCACCAACCATGGCCAATGTACATGATTTCATTCATGTATTTATTCTAAGGAAGTACATTCCAGACCCTTCACATGTACTCTCTTCAGAGGTAGTATTGCTAGAGGATGATCTTTCTTACATGGATCAACCAGTGAAGATCTTAGATCGTAGAGAAAACGATCTACGAAATAAGACAATGCCCCTTGCCAAGGTGTTGTGATGAAACCACACGATTGAAGAAGTAAGATTGGAATCGGAGGAAGTGATAAAGAAAAGTCACCGACAACTGTTTTAGTGTGAGTAATGGAAATTTCAAAGGAAAAATTTCTTAAGGGCGGAAGATTGTAACGACCCAAACTTACATTAATGGAAATCCCTCTTGATATAATTAAATGTCTAATTATATAAAATGCTTATATAAAATGTCAACTTCTTTGATTTTATGATAAGAAATATGATCATTGCAAATATAGTCATTGACCAGTGACCACATGATTAGTATAAATAAAGGGATTTAACTAATCCAATTTACTCAGATAAAAGAAGTGATGGACTCATCCAGTAGACGTGCCCTATACCAAGCCCATTTGTATGTTTTTGGAAAGAAGGTGGCATCATTGGGATTATCTCTTTAAATAGCTGAATCCATGCTTGAACACGTTCATCTTGAGCGGAACCACATAAGGGGAAGTGGAAGTTGATAGAGATTACCACCCAAGCGATGTTATCTGAGACTCCCCAAGAGTCGGTCACAATCGAACACCTTACTCTTCGGTCTTATGTGGGTGTTATAAGGAGGTATGTAACAAGACCCTAGTATTATTGTTATATACATTAGTTTTGTATATGACAATGAATATACATAATTTTATTATTATTACCTTGTAAATAGTTTTATTCCTCAAATAGTATTTTTAATTAATGTTCATCTAAGATATCTATTTTGATAAATTAATGGAATTTTTAATTAAATAATATTTTAATAAAATATTAATAATATTATTATATTATTAATTTTTATTAAATATTCATTATTGTCTATTTTTATGAATAAATTGTAAATTTTGTTATGGTTTGAATGCCATTTTTGTCAAAACCAATTAATTTTTGATAAATGTCAATTTTTATTTTAAATGTAAAAAATTAACATATTTAGAAAATTATTTAGAAAAAATGAATATTATTTCTTCAATAAGGACATTGAAGTTATCCAATGGAAAATTTTTCATAATTTTTTGAGACAGACAAATATTTGGGTAAAAATTAAATACTGTTTAAATATATAATGTCTTTTATGACTTCATAATGAACCAATAGTGATGTAATAAATTACTATAAACTTAATGTTCTGCTAATATATGTTTTACCATTAATATAATGTGATTTTGGGGTTTTTTTGAATTATTTTGTAAAGCTATAGTGGACCCTTCAAGACTTATTAAACATTTTGTCTATTTTTGAAATGTTTTCCTTGGGAGTGTGTCTATACTACACATATGCTACCCCATTATTTTATGAAGCTGGGACTTTGGCCTTATAATATATTATTTTACACTTTCCTTTTACAAAAACCATGGGAAGAACCATGGTCTGGATTGTGGTTTGGATTAGTTTAATGTGAGGTGTCCCAAACCTAAATAATAATGAATTACCTCTCCTTTCCTATATAAACCCACCCAAGATCCCACTTCCTTCTCACTCAAAGCCATTTTATTTCGTCCAACCTCTGACCTCCTCTCTCTATAATCCTCCCATTGTGCCACAATCTCCTAAGAATCTTCTCTCAAGCCTTTAGAAGCACACTTCTAAGTAAAGGTTATTCTTCCTTTCACATTTTTGTCTATTTTTTAATGTTGTTATGCCATTTTAATTTCAATTATAAATGTTGGGGTAAGTTTTCAAACCACCCCAATACTATTATTTTTATGTTTTAATTATGAGATACCCCTTTCTCTCTCAATAAATTCCTCCCATGTACATATGTTACTATGCCAAAATTCTGAATGGAATTTATCTTTCATCACTTACATTCAAGAAATAATTTTGTATCATGAATAACAATTCCATTAAAATTGTTGGGACATGTATCTATATGACCCCCTTACTGTCTATTTCATGTACATATGATGAGACACCCATTTCTCTCTCATCAACCATTTTTATGAATTCTTACGTCAATCGTTACGCTGCTGAAATTGCTCAGATTTTCCAAGCCAATGTCATTATGTAGTGAATACCATGCCCATTATTCTATCAAGAGTATTCACATATATTCACATTTACCTATTGACTATAAATATTCATTTACGAATTTCAAATTCTTTTATAATCGAATAAATGATGATGATTTATGAATTCATGTTATATGATCCATGTGGCACACATTTGCATAAAGTGAAATGTTTAAGAAAGGAGTGCCCTGATAGCGCTCCAATGCATTGGGTAAAGTATAGTACCATGATACATCATGTGCAATGGGTGTTTACTCATGCTAATTCATGTTCAACGAGGGTTTACTAGTGCCTCATGTGAAATAAGGGTTTACTCATGCTCCATGTCCAATGAGCCTTGGCTCATGATAATTCCTTGTTAAGTTTTGTTACCACATTTCCATGTTATGATTACCATGCTTTATCATGACTTTATGAGTATGATTATCTTTCTCCCTATTGATATGCCTAATGTCTAACATGTATTGTATTCCTCATTTTATTCCATGATTAATCCCTTATTGGGCTTAATATCTCACCCTTATATTACGCATGTCCTTAGGTTATCCCATGCAATGCTAAGTGCAAGGGAATGTAATGGTCATGTAAAGGATGTTTTCAATAATGATGTTGTTTTTTTATGTTTTATGTTGTTATGTAATGATACTAATCCCCAAAGACACTAGACCTATCAATATTCTATGTTTTATTAAATTAATTTTATGTAATAAATTATGTTGAATTTTGTAATAAAAGATCAGGGTTGTTATACCCGTTATGGAAGGTTGTTTTGAAATCAATTTTCCAAATTTCATAGTCATGTTAAGTGGAAGTGGCCAATATAATTCTGATGGATTTCATCATTGCAACCAGTCAAAATGTTTAGTCGTATTAAATTCCTTGAAGTTGTTTGAACCCTTTTGTAACCAGTAATGCCATAAAGTTACTGATTTTTCCATCCATGTCCATTTTCTTCATGAATAACCATTTTCAAAAAACCTACTTTACATCAACTAAAGGAGATACGAAAATCCATACATGGTTTTGGTACATGGAATAAATTCTAGAATTCATGGATTCTTTCTAGTTTGAAAAAACTGTGCCATTTACTACATCATTGTATGTTTTAGGATCTTTATTATCAACTAATAATGAGTCACCATCCTCTGTAACTAGAATATCATATCGTTCTAGATCTCAAACATCCCTTGTACTCCTATATAACTTTTTCATCTCTGGAACACTTCTTTCTTCCAATAGGATTTGTGGAATCCATTCCTGTACCAACTCTTTCATACCTTAGTCCTCTACTTCAAATAAGTCGATATTTCCCCCACTATCTATTTTGGATATTTTATCCCTCTGAATGAATATGATGTGTCCTTCCACTATATAATTTTTGTATTAGGGGTTGTATATGTAATATTCCCTTATTTTCGTGGGGTATCATATAAAGGTACACTTTTTGCCATGGGGTGAAAATGCGTTTCTTAAAGAGGTCAAAACAAATGCATCACTTCACCACGCATGTAAATTCAATAATATGGCTTTCCTTCCACTTCATAACTCATATGGAATACCATGTATCAATTTAGTTGGAACTTGGTTTAGTATGTGAACTGATGTTTGTAATGCATATCCCAAAAATGATAACAGAAGACACATATGATGCATCATTTCTCTCACCATGTCCAATGGTGTGTGGTTCCTCCATTCGCTCACACCATTCCTCTGGGGTGTGTATGCGGGAGTGAGTTGGTATTGGATCCAAAACTCCCCTCAGTAATCAATGAAGTATCGATTAAGATATTCACCACTTTGGTCTAAGTGATGTTTCTTAATCTTCACACAATGTTGGTTCTCAACTTGATTCTTGAGTTCTTTGAACTTATAAAAAGAATCATCCTTGTACATCATTTAGTAGATATATCCATATCTACTAAAATCATCACTAAATGTTGTGAAGATTGAGTACCCTCGACTTGTTTCAACTGGAAACGGTCCACACACAACGGTATAAACCAATTCAAAAAATTTATCAGCCCTTTCACCTTTCCCACTAAATATGGATTTGGTCATTTTTCCTTGTAAACATGCATGATACACGCCCATTGGTTTTATTTATAACGTTTCTAAATATCCATATTGATGTAACATTGGCAATAATTTCTCATTTACATGACCTAGTCGGTGATGCCATATTTGTCTATGGTATGATCCATGTGAAGTATCTTTGTTATTAATTTCTTATTACTTGGTTTATGTAATCCAACATGTAAAGATTGTTGTATAAATATTCCCTACCAAAAAAATCCATCATTGTAAAAGAAGAAACATTCATTTCAAATCATTAAAAAAATCCATCTGTATCTAATCTGGACACCGAAATAATGTTTTTAGTTACATTCTACACATAATTACAACCCTTTAACACCAAGATCATCCAAGTTGCCAACATGAGGTGGTAGTCCCTGATAGCTACAACAACATTTCTAGATCTCTTGGCTGCTGGTATATCTACCTCCACTCAGACAATCTTCATACATCTATCTTGTTATTGTATTTGGATACATATGTGGGCACCCCAAGCTGTATCTAATACCCAATTTGTTCAAACATATATATTTAACTCATAAACAACCGCACATGATTCTTCCCCTTGCTTCTTAGGATGGGTGAAATTGTTCTTCATGTGGCCCGTCTTCCCACATGCGAATCAAATAGCCTCCTATTACCTTGCCTCCCCTTTGATCTTCCTCTTATTAGATGGTTGTGATGTAGCTTTGTGCTTAAAGATCTTTGTCTTCCCTTTCCTCTTTAATCAAGATAAGGAAAAATGACTTTTCATGCTTCATATCTATTTCAACTTGGAAAATGAGGATAAGAAGATCAAATAGAGACTTCCCAAATATGTTCATATTTAAATAGACAACCCAATAAGAGAAGGACAGAGGGAGTGATGTGAGAATGAGATCGGTGCCCTGTTCTTCGGGGATATTAAAACATAGAACCTCCAGGCAGTCAATATAGCCAATGAGCTTGACTAAAGGAGGCCTAGATGGGTCCCCTTCTCCTTGATTACTCTGAATTAGTGCCCTAGGGATCTCAACCCATTCTTGTCTTGATCTCTCCTTATAAAGGCCTCAGAGGTGTTTGAGCATTCTATAAGAAACAATGTTTTCATGATACTTAATTAACTCACTGGACATTGATGATAGCATAAAACAATAAACATCGACTGAATCATTCATATGATTCTCATAGACTAGGAAATCTTCATCACTCTCCACTTTGGAAGGTGAATTAGGTAATACTAACTCCAGTACACAAGTTATTTGTTCTTGGTGTAGGATAACCCAAAGTTGTATAAACCATTCCATGAAGTTACTACCAGTGAGGATGTTGTCATTATCAAGAATTGATCGTAGGGATAGTGTGGTTAAAAATCTTGTCATTTTTAATCTAAAATTAAAATATCAAATAATTAGTTTCATCTTAATTTAATTTTAGGTGAAATAATAAATTTTATTAAGTCTCCCATAATTTTATCAAGTCCCAAAGGCCCTCAACATTGAAATCATAAAATCTAGTTTCCCTGAAATTCTTGTAAAAAGGATCCATATTCCACTTCGCATAACCCCAACTAGTGTTGGTCAAGATATTAAAAGGTATATAGGTAGAAATGTCTTTTCCAACAACAAACATGAAACTCCTTGATCTTTTTAGTTTACTCCCCAATCCTAAAATCACGACTTTGTATTTCCTCAACTCCTGCCTCCAATATTACCCCAATTATAGATGGGATACACATATTTATGTAATATAGTTATGTTAACATGAAACATTTCATAAGGTATTACTCTATAAAATAACATTTCCCAACAATCATTGGTCAAATGGAATGTTTTATTAGTTTTTACCTTAATCAAGTAACTGAAGGCATTTTCTGACTTAAATTTTTTTTTATGAGATTTTTATCTCTTTTTAGTGAATTTCTTTTTATAATTATCACATTCTTGTTAATATTATGTGGAACTTAGTTAAGTGATTAACCATGAATTTACATTTTTTACACATAAGTCTAGTTTATTTTAGTTCCATATATCTTTCTTGTTTAATTTATTAATTATGTTATTGTGAAAAAGAATCCATAATGTGAAACCATGAAACTAATAGAAATATAATAATGTAAAGGTAATGATCATGATCTTTTATAATGGTTAATTTATCTATGGTTTGATAAAATAACCCTTAACTTGTGGAGAAACATCTTGAACAATTTGGGTTCATGTCTACATATTTTCACATGTCTACCTCGGTATCTCCTGGGATTGGTTTCGTCTCGGCTCTAGCGTGAACCACCTCCACTTTCATGGGAGTTCCATCCATTACATATGCCTATTTTTCTCACATGTAGGTGATGGGTAAAATGGGATTTTATATAAAATAAAAATTGTCCATGCATTCCCTACATATTAATAAGTAGAAGGCTCACTGGCCAATAAATTTAATTTAAATAAATAAATTAAAATAAATAATCCATATAAAAAGGTCATGGTCTAACTTATGATCATCCATATATGAAATGATATTTAGGAAAAATTAAAATAAGAATTTATTTATTTAATCATAATTGTTTGAGATAAATCATATTCGAATCAATTAATTATAATCATTAATTAATCAATTCCTTTATCTGAAAACCTTATCTTAATTTCCATGAGATTCTCATCCATCATAATTGTAAAAAAATAAATTATTTTAAAATTATTTTTATATGTAACTTGTACCGTGGGGGCAACCTGGTGAATTTCTATTCATTACTACCCAATTAGTGGAAATGAACATTATGAAGATGTCAAAATAAACACACACATATAAAACACCTATCATGTGATGTGCCTCTAATTTACGGCCACCCAATGGTACACATCCCAAGGGTTTGTAAAATATAACAATATTTCTTAATAAATCTTTTTGGTTTTGGTGAGTACATTGTGTGTTGTTCCAACTACACAGCGTGTACTATTTTTCACCATCCATCCAAAGTACACACCTGAGGAAATGATGTGTGATTGTACTTCAAAAATCATCAGAGTATGTGGCATGTCCAGTGGGCCACATTCCATGTAGTTCATCATTACACGGTCTCCAGTCGGGAAAGATTTTTACGAGTTACACGGTCCAACCCTAACTCGAAGGGATTGCATATTGTGTCTTGTGGGACACATGGCGTGTAACCAGGAAACTGTGTGCCACATTCTCATGGTCAACACACTGAGTCTTTATGACTTAGAAAAACTCTTGTGACACAGATTGGTTTGGCAAACCAAAACTGATGCATTGAACCTTGTCTACATGACATGTACTACCAATTATGCATTCTGTGTTCTGGTGTTGAATGACTAGGATCCTTTAGCACATTCGGATGAGATCCTCTGTTTTATTTTAATATAAGATTTATGAAAAAATCATTTTTTAAGTGATTAAAAAACGAATGAGGAGGAACATATCTAGAGATTTATATTTTCAAAATGTTTAACTTGAATTGAATCAAATAAATTATTAAATGCGTAATTCATCAACAAAATATTTAAATAATTTTAATTATGATGTAACCCATATAATACTAATTGAAGGTTCCTAGCACAGTCAAAGCATGGTTGGGTTAGTAACCAACATTGATTTTTACCATGATCAATTATTATTCTAGTATAAATACAATGATGAACTCTACTCTCCACAGAATATTATCAAATGTTTAGAATAAGATGAAAGAGGTGAAAAAACTTTTATATAGGATCTCGCGCATCATATTTATAATTAATTTAATTAATTTCATGAAGAATATAATTCCTGGATCAGTGGTATTTTCTTTGTTGATGATGATTATCATCCGGAATGACCCTTCCAGATTATCTTGTTTCGCTTTCAAGGATTCAAAACTGAATCTATCTGGCGATTATCCACACATGCTATGATGGCCTCTGATCGACACTACTCATTCTTATGGGTTCTAGCATAGTGAAGCAAGTGTCTTAGGTTATCCTTTCTTGGTCTATTATTTTTCAGCCTTGAAGAATTTCTCTCCTTCTTTATAGGGGAAGGAATGGGAGAAAAAAAATTTAGCACAATAATTTTCAATTCACCGGGTTGGCGGTTTGGTACATAGAATAATAAAAGTTTGTGTTTATTTATTAACATGCGGATTAAGTTACAATATTTAATTGTGTAATAGAAATTAATTATCATAATAACCATAGAGAAAATCCATGACCTAAATAAAAATAACACATCTTTATTTATGCTGATCCAAATTTTACCAAACTGAATGATAAATAAAATTCTGCATCACAAAATAATAATAGAATTATTTTAATTTTTTCCATCTAGTTAAATAATAATTTAACATCTTGAAAATGTTTATTTTACTACCGGACCAACCTTGGGTCCCTTTAACTCCAATTATATTTTTTGAACACCCAAATAAATAAATAAATAATATATTCTTTTAAATAAATATTTTATTTTAAAAACTAGGAAATAAATATTTATTAAATGATTAATGAAATAAATAAATATATTTTAACCACAATATAGTGAATAAATATTTATTTAAATTATGAAATCATTTTAACATTAATAAAATTATTCCAATTTATTGGGAATAATATTAATTAATTAAATTAAAATAGAATTTAACTCAGACCCCCAGAAACAATTAGTGTTTGACCCTCTAGGATTTTTTCTTAGAGGCATTAGGCGGGAGTGCCTAAAGTCCAAGAGTACTATCTAGAAACAGGTCCAGGCACCCAAGAGAAAGAACATAATGTTTAAAAAACAACATCCACATAATAACTTTCACATTGTAATATAATCCCTTTGTCACAATATATTATCAATCAGATTTCATGATAGTGTCATCAACTTTTGTTCTTGATATATCATTCTCTTACTACATGAAATAAACTTATCATTACAGAATGGGTGTGGAATTTCATGAGGTTTTTCTATTTCAATCAGATGGGCGAGATATCAAATTCCAAAAATAGAAGGAACAAATCCTTCTCTGACTTATCAATTAATAACATTTCACTCGTAACACACCCAACATACCTTATATCCCACCAACTGTCTGCGTGACGGTTGTCTTCTGTAAATGAAAGTGTGTGAGATATGACACATATTAATGATAATCATAAAGTCTAAGGATATTTACACACACTCAACGATAGAAATATATAATTACATAAAAATAGGAAAAATAACTACTGGTTGGCCTGTTCTCATAATCTCCTATCATGGATATTACTAAGTGCGAACTTCATGAGAAGAAATATCCTATTGATAAAACACTATTTTATTGAATATTTTATTGATAATAAATGATATAATTTTCTCACATTGTGTTAAATATGTTTATTTATAAAATATTTTGGATTTGATCATTCATTTGAAAATTTGGTGAAAATTCCAGTTTTACCCTTAATAGTGCACTGTAGTATTTCGAAGATAAATATTTTTATATTTATTATTTGAATTTGAAATTTTGTAACAGTGTTAATAAATTAATTATCTACAACTTTTATTCCAGACACTAGAGCTAAAGAGTTCATTTGGATGTTGAAATTGGTCCATGAAGTCAAAGTTGGGCTGGGCTCGCCAGAATGGAGAAGGTTCTGTATTTGGGCCATATCCTCTACATAAGAGCTTGGATTGAGGCCGAATTTTGAGCAACTCTCGGGGACATGATGTGGAACAAATAATCATTCTGGAAGGCCGGTCAATTCACGCGTTTTGGAGGTCCAATTGGCGGTGAAATATGGAATAAAATATTTAGCCGAGATTTTCATTTCATACTTAAAAGGTTATGTATCCCTAGCCCTCACAAACTCTATTTAAAGGGGGTTTTAACACATTGAGAGGTCTGTTCGAGGATTTGGGAAGGTGTGGACGAAAGGGTGTATCTTGGGAGCCCCTCACAACTCTTGGAGGAAGTAAGACTTTGTGCAAACCTCTCTTCCAAAAAGGCTCTCCTCTCTCACCTCTTCTTTGTATTTCTTTTCTTTCATGTTTGTTTCTTGAATTTTTCTTCAAATAATCTTCTGTGTTCATCCCTCTTATTCTTATATTAATCTTCTTAATTGGGTTGGAATCAAGAGTGGAGACAAGATTGGGTTCTACCCTTTCAATCCGTTGCTTATGCAAAACGTCTCCACAATGACTACACCACCCATGGAAGAGTAGTTCTTTTTAGTAATCGATCGACATCTATCCTTCTTCATTCATTTATTTTGAATCAATGAGCTACTGTAATTCACATATTATGATCTATTAATTGCGTTTTAAATTTAAATGAAACTAAGCAAGCAATTCAATAGTTAACACAAAACACGCGAGGTCGGGAATTGTGTGAACTGTGAGAGCGCAACCTTAACCGGTAATTCAAAACCACATGGGATCAATTTGTAGAGTTCAAATATAATCCCTAAACTCAATTAATCATCATTTACAGAGTGGTTATGTGCCTTAATTTACCACTGACCATAATCTAATTTTATAACATCAATCAAATCAGGGTGTTGCGATTGCATGTTCCGAAGTTAGCCTAAGGTTAAAATTCACTTCAATCTTCGTGGTAAAGTTAATTCTCGTAGGGTTCGGGATTTAACAAATTAAGGGATCATAATTAAGTGAATATTAATTTAAATGATAATGATTAATAAATGATTTAAGAGTTAGAGTTAGATCGATTACGTATTTTAAATTTTGTCTAAACAATCATCTTTTTGTTGTGTCATTTTAATCAAACTTCATTTCAAAACTAAAAACAAAAAAAAAATACAATCTTTTTCCAGCAAACTTCTTATAGATTTATAAACTATAAAAAACACCCCCATACTTTCAAGTAGTGTTTTTATTCCCTTTTATTTTGTTTCTAGAATACATCTAAAAAGTTGTTTTAATTCACTTCCTCCTTTGAGAGACGACCTTGGTCAGCCACTCTGCTGCACCTAAGTATCCCAAAATCACACTAATCATTTGAGGGCGCCCACGACAGCGCTCTACCTAATTGGCGCCGTTGCCGGGGAGGCAAGTAATTATTTCAACCAATTAGAGGTATTTATTTTATTTTACATTTTAATTCTCTTCCTCTCTTCTTTCTTCCGTCTTTACCCAATCTGATTTTTTTTTCTTCTTCTTCTTTTATCTCTTTCTACTTCTTTTTGGACCATCAACTCAAACTTATAATTTTTATTTTACTATGGTCCACATTCCTTCTTTTCATCTTTCATTGATTGATGAAATGAACTAATCCCAAAGATCTCTTAGATCTTGACCCTGAGATTGAACGTAGCCTTAGGGCACGAATCATACATTCTCAGTCTACGGGAAGTTTCAACATTCAACCAGTTGGAGAATTACTCCAATATCAGAACATTGAAATTGGAAGAAATTCAAATTCAACCATAAAACAAGAACCAATGGCTGGAAACAATGGAAATGAACTTAATAGAACCATTCGAGAATTGGCTGCACCTGATATTAACTATCAACCAAATTGTATTGCATACCCAAATCTCGAATCGGACTTCGAACTGAAATCTGGGTTAATTCACTTACTTCCAAAGTTTCATGGCCTCTCTGGTGAGGATTCCAATAAACATTTGAAAGAATTTAATGTGGTTTGATCAACCCTAAAACCTAGAAATGTCTCTGAAGATCAAATCAAACTAAGAGCATTCCCATTCTCACTTGATGGAGCTGCGAAAGATTGGATGTATTATTTACAACCCGAAGATGTAACTTGTTGGAACGATTTGAAAAGTCTTTTCTTGCAAAGATTTTTTTCCAGCATCAAGGACCACATCCATTCGAAAGGAGATATCAGGGATCAAGCAAGCACAAGTGGAGTCAATGTATGAGTACTGGGAGCGATTCAAGAAGTTGTGTGCAAGATGCCCACATCACTAAATCAGTGAGCAACTCCTCATCCAATACTTCTACGAAGGACTCACACCCATGGAGAGGAGCATGGTGGATGCTGCAGCTAGAGGAGCATTGGTGGACAAGAAACCAGTAGCTGCACGAGCATTGATCGACAAAATGGCCCAAAACTCTCAACAATTCGGTGATAGAGGTACACCACATGTTCGAGGAGTACATCAAGTAAGTCCTTTTTCTCTTGAAAGTCATTTGATTGATACTAAGTTAGAAGAATTTTCAACTATGGTGAGGCAGATTGCATTGGCTCAAAAGACATCCCAACCCCCTCCTTCAAGGCCTTGTGGTATTTTCACTGAGACAAGCCACCCAACTGACTGTTGCCCACAACTCCAAGAAACAGAAGATTGTGCAGCAGTGTTCCCTGGGAGACCATTTCAGCAACAAAAACAACAACCATATCCCCAAAAGAAGTTTGATCCAACATACAACCAAGGGTGGAAAGATCTAGAGGACATGAGGTATGGCTCTGGACAACAACAAAGGCCCCCTTTTCAACCAAACTTCCAGCAGCCTCCACCTTACCAACAGGGTTTCCAACAACACCAAAGGAGATTCGAAGATCAAACATCAACGAGTCAGCAACAAGGGAATATCCAACACAAGGTAGACTCTAACACTGATGATATTTTGAAACAAATTGTTCTTAATCAACAGAATGATCTGAAGAGTCAAGGTTCGGAGCTGAGAGAGTTGAAGACTCAAATGAGTCAGATTGCCACCGCCCTCCATGAACTTGTGAGTAAGAATTCTGGAAATCTACCTTCCCAACCCACTCCAAATACAAAGGGGAATGTTAGTGCCATCACATTGAGAAGTGGGAAGCAAATGAACGATACATCTGCACCTACCATTCCACCAGGATTCACCTCAACTTCAAAGAAGCCGCATTCCATACCAACTGATGAGAAATCCAAGGAGAAAGATAAAGGTAAGAAAAAGATTGATGATGTTCCTCCTAAACCCCTTCCTTTTCCAAACAGGGTTGTTCAAACCAAGAAGATGGCTGAAAAAGCAATGCAAAAGGAGGTTTTGGACACATTCAAGCGTGTGGAGATCAACATTCCTCTACTTGAAGCCATTAAGAAAATCCCAAGGTATGCCAAATTCGTAAAAGAACTCTGCACCAATCGAAGAGGGCTCAAGGGAAATGAGAGGATAAACCTTGGAAGGAATGTCTCAGCACTAATTTCACCAACTCTAGCAATGCCAACAAAGTGCAAGGATCCAGGGACATTCACCATACCATGCACCATAGGGGAGTTGCACTTTTCTGATGCACTTGGTGATTTAGGTGCTTCCATAAATGTGATGCCTCACTCTGTATTCTCTTCCTTGCAGGTTGGTGAGTTGAAGCCAACAAGAGTAGTGGTGCAATTGGCAAATAGAGCTACGACATATCCAGCGGGAGTCCATGAGGATGTACTTGTCCGGGTAAGAGACATGATCTTTCCAGTGGATTTCTATGTTCTTAACATGGAGGATGATCAGGTAAGTTCTCATGCCCCCATTATCTTAGGTAGACCCTTCCTCAAAACTGCAAAAACTATCATAAATGTCAATGAGGGTACACTTTCCATGGAGTTTGGAGATGAAGTTGTGATATTTAATGTTATGGATTCCATGAAGTACCCCTCAGAGGACCATTCTGCTTTTGTTATCTCCCGTTTTGAACCACCAAGTAAAAACATCATGGAATTGGATTGTCCTATTCTTAGGGAGATTGTGAGTATTGGTTCTGGTTTAATGACTAAGAGAACTTCCACACCTGTTTATAATGAACAAGACTCTCTAAGATTTGATTTTGATGTGGATTCATATTCTGATTTTGATCATGTTCACTCTGATTATGAAATGGCTTTTGAGTATGCTGATCGATTTGATGCTTTATTCTATGATTTTGATGATGTCTATTCTGATACTGATACTCTTTGTGCACATATTTCAGTTCCTTCAATGTCTCCATCCATACTACACCCTCCTTCATTAGAACTCAAGACATTGCCACCAAATCTGAAATACTCATACTTGTTGAGTGGTGAGAGATTACCTGTTATCATTGCTAACAATCTCCCTTTTGAACATGGAGAAAGGCTTTTGAATATTTTGAGGGAGAACATCAGGGCGATTGGGTGGACCTTGGCTGACATATCAGGTATTAGCCCCTCCATTTTCATGCATAGGATTCTCTTGGAGGATGGGGCTAAACCGGTGAGACAACCACAAAGGAGACTCAATCCCACCTTCCTGGAAGTTGTTAAAAAGGAAGTTGAGAAATTGCTCGAGGCATGTATAATCTTTCCCATTTTAGATTCACAGTGGGTAATTCCAATTCAGGTTGTTCCTAAGAAAACTGGTTTTACTGTTGTTAAAAATGAGAAAGATGATTTAGTTCCAATGAGGGTGCAAAACAATTGGTGTGTGTATATTGATTATAGGAAACTAAATCAGACCACTCGCAAGGACCATTTCCCCCTCCCATTTATTGATCAAATGCTCGAGAGACTAGCTGGGAAAACACACTATTGTTTCTTGGATGGATGTTCTGGATATTTTCAGTTTCCTATAGCTCCATAGGATCAGGAGAAGACTACATTCACCTGTCCCTTTGGCACATTTGCCTACCGGAGGATGCCATTTGGACTTTGCAACGCCCTAGGTACCTTCCAGAGATGTTTGGTGAGTATTTTTTCTGATTTTATTGAGACCTGCATGGAGGTATTTATGGATGATTTTACAGTGTATGGGTCTTCATTTTATGAATGTCTAAGTAGTTTGGGAAATGTGTTGAATCGTTGTATTGAGAAGAATCTGGTCCTGAACTTTTAAAAGTGTCATTTTATGGTAGAGCATGGCATTGTCTTAGGGCATGTGGTGTCAAAACATGGGATAGAGGTTGATAGATCTAAGGTAGAAATTATTTAATCCTTACCCTATCCTTCATGTGTGCGTGATGTTAGATCTTTCCTAGGGCATGCAGGATTTTATCGGTGCTTCATCATTGATTTTAGTAAGATCACTCTTCCTATGTCACGATTACTTCAAAAAGATTCTGATTTTGTGTTTGATGATTCTTGTAGGACTTCCTTTGATGAGCTAAAGAAGTGTCTGGACACTCCACCTATCATACAGCCCCCACAGTGGGACCTTCCATTTGAGCTTATGTGTGACGCCTCCAACTTCACGGTTGGAGCTGTATTATCTCAGAGGGTGGAAGGACGTTCACATGTGATCGCCTATGCATCAAGGACACTGGATTCAGCCCAATCAAATTACACAACCACAGAAAATGAGTTTCTTGCTGTCATTTTTTCTTTAGATAAATTCTTTTCATATATATTGTTCTCTAAAGTAGTTGTTTTTTCTAACCATGCAGCTTTGAGGTACCTCCTGAAGAAGCCAGATGCAAAGTCGCGACTTATCCGTTGGATGCTCTTTCTTCAAGAGTTTGACATCGAGATAAAGGACAAAAAGGGGTCAGAAAACTTGGTGGCGGACCACATGAGTAGGCTTACTCACACACTAGAGGGTGACACCTTGGACCAGGTACCACTTCGGGACACTTTCCCCGATGAGCATCTCTATACCATCTCAGGTAAGCATCCTTGGTATGCTGATTTAGTTAATTACATTGTTGGCTCTGAAATCCCAGTAAATTTGATGAAACATCAAGTCCAAAAATTAAAGAGTGAGTCAAGATTTTATGTTTGGGATGATCCATACTTATGGCGCATGTGTAGTGGCCAAGTCATTAAGAGGTGTGTTCCCGATCACGAGTTTGAGTCTGTTTTGCATTTCTATCATACACTTGCATGTGGTGGAAACTTTGGACCCCAACGGACAGCTAGGAAAGTTTTGGACTCTGGATTATATTGGCCTAGATTATTCCATGATGCCCATGTGTTTTGTAAGTCATGCTCTCGTTGCCAACACACTGGGAACATTTCTAGGAGACATGAGATGCCCCAACAACCCATACTATTTTGTGAGATTTTTGATGTATGGGGCATCAACATTATGGGTCCTTTTCCTAGTTTATTTGGATTTTTGTACATTTTGGGTGCTGTTGATTATGTGAGTAAATGGGTGGAGGCCAAGGCCACCGGGACTGACGATTCTCATGTTGTTGTGGACTTTGTCAAAGCACAAATTTTTTGCAGGTTTGGAGTACCAAAGGCCATCATCAGTGACCAAGGGACACACTTTTGCAATAGGAATTTTGCTTCCCTCCTTCGAAAGTATGGGGTGACACACAAAACATCAACACCATACCACCCCCAAACAAATGGCCAGGCTGAGGTTTCAAATCGTGAGTTGAAACAAATCTTGGAGAAAACCGTGAAACCAAATAGGAAGGATTGGAGAAAGCACTTGGATGATGCATTGTGGGCTTATAGGACAGCATACAAGACCCCCATTGATATGTCCCCATTTCGGATTGTTTTTGGGAAAGCGTGTCATCTCCCCGTGGAAGTCGAGCATCGGGCATATTGGGCTATAAAGAAATGTAACATGGATTTGGCCCAAGCTGGAATTCAAAGGAAGTTTCAAATTCAAGAGCTTGAGGAGATTCGATTGTCATCATATGAGAACTCAAGGATCTACAAGGAAAGATCCAAAGCAGCTCATGACAAAATGATCCAACAAAGGGAGTTTCATGTTGGAGAGAAAGTCCTTCTCTATAGTTCACGACTGAAGTTG
Source organism: Viscum album (assembly GCA_963277665.1). Taxonomy (NCBI): domain Eukaryota; kingdom Viridiplantae; phylum Streptophyta; class Magnoliopsida; order Santalales; family Viscaceae; genus Viscum; species Viscum album. The sequence goes on along the minus strand of OY728136.1, from coordinate 712,041,310 downwards.
ATGCCTGGTAAGTTGCGTTCCAGATGGTTAGGTCCTTATATTGTGTCTAATATTTTTCCTTATGGTGCAGTGGAGATCACACAAGAGGACACTGGAAGTAGCTTTACAGTCAATGGGCAACGTTTGAAGAGATACATTGAGGGACATCCTACTGATGCAGTGGATTTTATCACACTGCATGACCCCATCATCACTTGATCACATCAGGCTGTTCCTAACCCTTTCACTTTTATATTATTTGTCCTATTTAAAAATTCTGAATTTCATGTGCATGTATCATCTCACGGGTTCACATTGAGGACAATGCATTCTTTTAATTGTGGGGGAGGGAACCTTTTAGTTTAGTAATTTCAATTGTTTTCCTGTTAAAAAAACCAATTTTTTTTTTGGTTTTTTCAAAATTTGTGTGTTTATTTTACAATTTTCTTTGTGTTTTTGAAACTTTTGGGCTGAAATGATTCTCATAACCATTTTTAAATCCATATCAATAAGTGAAACAATTTACCCCTTGAAACTAAGCTTAAATGAATGTTGAAATGACTTTGTTTCAAGTTCAAACATTTAGTAATTTCATGAAAAGTACGCTGAATTTTGAATCTCATGCCAATCTAATTGTTTTTATATTTGAAATCACTTTCCTGTGAGGCTTCTAAACCATTATTTTCATATTATTTACATTCACCTCACTTCTTGAGAGAACCAAACCATAATTGATTTAACCAGAATTTGATCTATTCCTGTCAAAACTTGAGGGTTTGAGGTACTTATGTTTAAATGATTCAGGCATTTATTTGGTATTAAAGCCCCTATTTCAAAGAATCATTTTTTATAATGTCCTACCTTGAATATTTAATCCTTTTATCCCTTAGAAGCCATGAACATCCTGTTAGGTTATGCCATATTACAAGCCAATTTTCCCTATCCAACCAACTCTTGACGTGAAATTGCATAATCTAGTTGAGCTTAAGTGTGGGGGAAGTTGTCTTGGGTTTTTCCACCACATTCTGTGATACTTTGGGTGGAAAACTAAATTATAAAGAGATGTGTTTGCTGCTAAAGAAAGTCATTATATTGAAAGCTGTGCCTTTTCTGGAGCTTTCATGACAAGTGAAGCTGTGCCTTTTTTCTGGAGCTTCTAATTGATATGGAAAGTTGTGCCCATCTTGAGCTTTCAAGAAAATCATGTTTGAGAAGATTGACATTTTTTATTCTGAAATGATGAATGGTGTAAACCTTTCATGACTTTTCATGATGATGGAGCTGAATTGATACTATGGGGATTGAAGAGAAGACCATATTTAAGTGAAAATTAGATTAATGCAATTTTGCTTCAAAAGAGTCAACCCTCCTCATTCAGCCTCAGAGTTTTTCACATCTTAATCCTACCAACCGAAAGCCACAGAAAAACCCTGAAAAGTCCTCATGATAAACATATGTCCTTGACTCACATCGGGTAGCGATGTAGGAATCTATCAAGCCTATGGTGACCCTTGTATGAGTTTGGATGAGAAAGACATTGCAAAAAAAATTGATATTTGAGTGATGAGAGAAAATTCAAGCGAGGTAAGTGTTTTGTGCATGGGAAGATAAATGAAGTGGAAATATATTGAATGATATAAATGGAGAACTTGAAATAAGGTTTTTTATGAGGCATGATATCTTTTTTATTCTTGGTGTGAAATTGATTGATCTTAAAGATATGTGTTTTAAAATTGGTTTTGATTTGATATTGATGTTTACTTGATATGAGGTTTTTCCCAGGTGTGCAAAAGGGTAAGTGTGGGGGAGTTGATAAAACACTATTTTATTGAATATTTTATTGATAATAAATGATATAATTTCCTCACATTGTGTTAAATATGTTTATTTATAAAATATTTGGGATTTGATCATTCATTTGAAAATTTGGTGAAAATTCCAGTTTTACCCATAATAGTGCACTGTAGTATTTCGAAGATAAATATTTTTATATTTATTATTTGAATTTTAAATTTTGTAACCGTGTTCCTAATTTAATTATCTACAACTTGTATTCAGGACACTAGAGCTAAAGAGTTCATTTGGTTGTTGAAATTGGGCCATGAAGTCAAAGTTGGGCTGGGCTCGCCAGAATGGAGAAGGTTCAGTATTTGGGACATATCATCTACATAAGGGCTTGGCTTGAGCCCACATTTTGAGGAAAGATCGGGGACATGATTTTTCACAAATAATCCTTCTGGAAGGCCGGTCAATTCACGCGTTTTGGAGGTCAAATTGGCGGTACCAGTTGGAATAAAATATTTAGCCGAGATTTTCATTTCACACTTAAAAAGTTATGTATCCCTAGCCCTCACAAACTCTATTTAAAGGGGGTTTTAACTCTTTGAGAGGTCTGGTCGAGGATTTGGGAAGGTGTGTCCGAAAGGGTTTCTCTTGGGAGCCCCTCACAACTCTTGGAGGAAGTAAGCCTTTGTGCAAACCTCTCTTCCAAAAAGGCTCTCATCTCTCACCTCTTCTTTGTATTTCTTTTCTTTCATGTTTGTTTCTTGAATTTTTCTTCAAATAATCTTCTGTGTTCATCCCTCTTCTTATTCTCTTAATATTCTTAATTGGGTTGGAATCAAGAGTGGATTAAATATTGGGTTATACCCTTTCAATCCGTTGCTTATGCAAAACGTCTCCACGATGACTACACCACCCATGGAAGAGTAGTTCTTTTTAGTAATCGATCGACATCTATACTTCTTCATTCATTTATTTTGAATCAATGAGCTACTGTAATTAACATATTATGATCTATTAATTGATTTTTAAATTTAAATGAAACTAAGAAAGCAATTGAATAGTTAACACAAAACACGCGAGGTCGGGAATTGTGTGAACTGTGAGAGCGCAACCTTAACCGGTAATTCAAAACCACATGGGATCAATTTGTAGAGTTCAAATATAATCCCTAAACTCAATTAATCCTCATTTTTAGAGTGGTTATGTGCCTTAATTTACCACTGACCATAATCTAATTTTAGAACATCAATCAAAGCAGGGTGTTGCGATTTCATGTTCCGAAGTTAGCCTAAGGTTAAAATTCACTTCAATATTCGTGGTAAAGTTAATTCTCGTAGGGTTCGGGATTTAACAAATTAAGGGATCATAATTAAGTGAATATTAATTTAAATGATAATGATTAATAAATTATTGTAGAGGTATAGTTAGATCGATTACGTATTTTAAATATTGTCTAAACAAACATCTTTTTGTTGTGTCATTTTAATCAAACTTCATTTCAAAACTAAAAACAAAAAAAAATACAATCTTCTTCCAGCAAACTTCTTCTATATTTATAAACTATAAACAAACACCCCCATACTTTAAAGTAGTGTTTTTATTCCCTTTTATTTTGTTTCTATAATACCTCTGAAAAGTTGTTTTAATTCACTTCCTCCTTTGAGAGACGACCTTGGTCAGCCACTCTACTGCACCTAAGTACCCCAAAATCACACTAATCATTTGAGGGCGCCCACGACAGCGCTCTACCACCTATGCATACAAGTAATCACACATGAGAGTCTACTTGATATGTGTTCCATCATAGTATTTCATCCAACCGTATAACGATATTTATTAATATTTTTTTATCATTTTAATGTTCTCTTCATATCGGGGAACTTCCATGACCATATCAAAGCAACAAAATCTCTATGACATTATTATATTATAGTCATATAGAACACTTAACCATATGTAATAAGGTGTTTAATATTTAGAAACATTAAATATCCATGTAATCCAAGAAAAATTAGCTGGTTCAAGGACATAAACTCTTATAATATTCACATTTTTATATTTTGGTACTAATTATTGATTAATTTACAAGTTGGCATAAATTTGGATTTTAATATTTTTTAATTTTCTTTTCCATTTAGTACATTTAATTTTCAACACTAATTGAAATTGTGAAATTCCATTTCATAGGATTCCATAAATCGTGTGATTCATTAAATTTAAAAGTATCTAAAGCTCAATGAAATATCTTGACACCCAAAACAATCCCATAGTCTGGACCTTGAAATCTGATCACATAATGGATCAATTTTAATGATATGACCATATATCAGAAATTATATACCCAAATGAGATGAAATTTCACATAGATATATTGATGAGGTTTGGGAACAACATATATACTTTTTTAAATCAAAAACATTAAATCAATAATTGAAATAGATTCATTTGATGTTGGTGAATTAGAATTAAAAATACCACCAATCCATAATTATTATTAAATGTAATTTATCCATAACTCCTTCAATATGTGATACTGTTGGTGATTATTTTTGGGTTCATGTGCAAGATAAAACATGAAAAAATTCAAGTAGAACGCTTTTTCATATTCTGATATTTAGTTGGGATATTTTTTACTTTCTTGTGGATGGGAGATTTGGAGTATAAATGACCACCTCTCCTACTATGTATTTGTACATCATTCCCATTTCAAGGGTTTAAAAAATAGATTCCATTTTTAGTTTCATTGTGGTGTTTTATATTTATGTAAATAGATTTCTATATACTTATTATTATTTCTATCATTATCTTATTTTATTTTTATTTCATGTGTTCCCCCTTTGTTCCCTTCTAATAGCAGGAAAATGGACTGCAGTCCTTAATATTTTCTTGAGGGGGGGAATATTCATTTGATTAAGTTTTATTGTGATTAAATTTTAATATCATTATTCAATTTTGGGAATTTTTAGGATGGTTAAATCAAATTTATTATGTGGTTTCCAAATTTTATCTTCCATAATGTTATTATCATCATTTATCCTTTATCCTTGTAGTCAATATTTATGTTGTAAATTTGATGGAGCATGGAATGGATAGTGATGCTCATAGAGGAAATCTCTCTTATTCCATTTATAAGATGATTAGTATTTGGTAATAATAATTCGCATGATAAATTGAGGTTTGAAAAGTCATGAAAACCTCATTGAATCAAATATTGGGATCCCTTCTGACAAAATATACTAATCACTACGACCTCCCAACAATGTTTCCCTTCAATATTTCCATTTAACTCATTCCACCATCATAGTTACATTAATTGAATTATTATATTAGTATTTTATATTAAATATAGTTCAAATACCCTCATTATATATTAGTATATAAGTTGTAAATATATTTGTGAATGTATTTTAATGTTAATAGAAAATTACTGTTTGTGAGGGGACTTGAAAATAATGACCCTAGGCAGTTTCACTATAGTACATTCACTAAGAAATAAAAATTTATTTAAATTGTTTCTCTTGATAATCCAATTCAAACTCTTTTGGTCCATTTTATGAGATTTCAAGATCATACACATGTTGTTTTTAATCAAAATAAAAATACTAAATTTCAATAATAAAAAGTTTGATTTGATTAATATATTTTTTTTATATTTTAAGGTGAATTTTTATGATGACGTTTCATATTTTTGGACAATAAATAATTTTTCTAGTAAGATTTGAAGGGGAAATACCTAAAATATTTAGATGCAACTAAATTATACAATTTTTGAAGATAATTATTAAAATCTAAGGAGATGAATAAAAGTTGATGAAGGGGGAAATAATTTTTTGGACTATCAATATAAGTTGATGAATATAATGTTCAATGATTGCAATGATAAAAACTATAATCTATGGGGAATAAAATTTCATTCCCACAAAAATTTTTATAATATAATGGCGAGGTTTAATAAAAAACTTCAAGGTCCACTTACCTCTCTAAGAAATAAATTTTCATCAACTATAAATAAGAAAAAATAGTATGAAGATAATTATTTTTAGGGAGATTCAATTTAAATGAATTATTTTGATTCAAGATTTATTACTTTTTAATTGGAAACTGATATACATTATGTTGTTTTTTTATATTTTTTAGGACTTCATTTGGACCTATTTGAAGAAGAAGAATATAAATTTTATATTGAAGAGATAATAGAGGATCCAATCAAGTTATACACTGGTACATAAAAGGATGATGGAAGAAAACAAGAATTAATTGTGGAATAATATTATAAACTAAGAAATGAATATATGAACTATAATATTTTATTATACTCACTACCTATAGAAACCACACCTCTAGAAAAACATAAAAAAGGACCCCTTTTGAAATTTCACCACCCCATTGCTCCTCAATTTCTCTCTTTAATCTCTTATAAGGGTTGGGGATATTTTTTATCTATTTTGGGGTCAGAAATCTTAGAATATACTCAAGGGTGTTGGGGGAAATCAAATTTGGTGGTTCATTATCATGAAACCACAACAACATTTATATTGGGGAAGACCAATAACAGTTTCCAGACTTTCTCTAAGAAAACCATAACACCCACATGGGGATCCAGACAATTTCTATCCTTTTTTCTTACTTTCTATTTCTTTATAATTTTATATTACCTTGATTTCCATTTTTCCTTTAATTAAATTCCTAAAGTCGAAATATAATGGATATTAACTCATGGTTGTCACCAAAAAATTATCTTAATTTTTTCTTTCCTTCTCTTTGATTTTATAAAATTTCTTATTTTCTTAAACAGAAATGGGAGGTCATTAATTATAAAGATATGGAGTGTCAAACTACTTAGATGTTTTTGGGTATTTTATTTTATTTTATTTTTTCATATTTAGGATCATTATAATGAAATCTATATTCATTTCATTTTTCAAACAATAATTTATTTTTAGAGAGTTGAAAAGATATTTGAAAAATAGATATTAAATTATAATTGATATAGAAATATTTTCCTTGAATTTGATTTTATAATATATATATTTTTTGTTTGGTTTATTAAATAATTTACCAATAAAAACAGAAGAAAATATGTAGGATTCTAAGACATTTTAAATATTCTTCATAATACCCACACCTTCATGATAAAATTTTGGATTTTGTGTGAGAACCAAAACATTTGAAATTTCTGTTTCAAATCTTCTATGTCCATAAAATATTTTTGAAATGATTATGGTAAATAATTGGATAGACAAATTTTAATTTGATTCATACCATTTAAACCAAAAAATTTTATCTACAAGAAGAAATAAATTTATATATATGTTTAACACAAATTACAAGATGATTTTTCATTATTTAGATAAAAAAAATTATAGTTGTTTCATATATAATTCAAGTATGATTGATAATTAATGATATTTCATGTTTGTTATATTGTATTTACAAAATATTTGGTGGGTGTGGGGTGAGTGTAATCATTTTTGGTATTAGAGAGAAAGAATTGTATAGGATTCGACATTTCATCATGATTTATTTGTATCACCATGTTTTCCTTCCAAATAAAATAATATGAATAGAAAAAAGGGGGATGGGCATGTTTTGTTCATTGTGATTAATTTTGTAACTATTTATTTTATGAATAATAAGGGAAATGATTTTAAAATCATTTATTTTTAACAATTATCATCTCATTATCCATAAAACGAATAAAAAAATGATCAAATGATTAAAAGAACAAAATGGAATAATTTGTTTTTGAATTTAGATTGAATATTTCATTGTAATTACTATATGACTCATTTTTTATATCAAAAATAGGATTTTTATAGTGTTTGACATTTATTTTAATTTTTTTTGGAAATTATCTGGGTTTCAATATTAATTTTCATGCATTTCACTTATGATTTGAACCTCCTCATTTTTTTAATCATTTTTAAATAATTTTACCCACCCATCCAAAGCCATATAAATTACAGGGAAAAGATATCATGATTGAATTAATTATTATGAATTAACTATTGAGTGATTTAAATTTTCACGAGACTATGGTGATACATCAAATTTAATTGTATTCACATAACTCAAGCTTTACATATCTCTTCAATTTAGAGTGAAATAAAATTCAATGTGAGGGTAGTTGTAATTTATTGATAGATTTTTTTAACCATGAAAAAGATAAATGCGACGGATGAAAAATGAAATAGAATTTTTTTATTGAGGAATCATGGAATAATTTAACTTTGGAGAATAGCTTGGAAATTGTTTCATTTTTAATTCATTGGTATATTTTGATTTAGATATTTGATCATTTCCTAGGAGTGCAATGGTTATGTGTGGAAGAGTTATAAAGATAAAATTTTGAATTATGTTTTTCAAAAAATAAATCTTTTAATCCAAAAATAGTGTTATTTTATATAAAAATTTTAAATTTATGTTTTTAGAATTAATTTTTTATTAATTTATAGAATATACTTATTTAGGATTTTAATCCATTTTAATTTTCATTTTAAATATTCCCGTAACCATTTCAACACTGATTGAAACTATGAAATTAATTTTTAGGCCACCATGAATATAAGAATTAATTAAATTTAACTAGATCAAATTATAAATCCTACATTATGAGGCATATAACCATCTTATAATCCCGGCCTCAAAATCTATGCATAAAATGTATCACATTTAAATAATGTTACATATCTCAAAAATTATTGAAAAAGTGAACTTATAATTCACATAGTAATCTAAAATAGGTTGGGGAACAACATAAGTAACTATATACATGTGAAATTATGCCTCTATAAGGTTCATAAATTCATGATAATTCGTTGATTTTGGATTTGAATAGTCACTTTTCCATAATTATTTTACAAAGTAATTCATCCATTACACCATCAACATGTGAAAAATAGAGAATGATATCCATAGTCCCTATAAGTTTGTACATCTGCAACATTTCAAGGAATTAGAAACTTGAATTGGACAAATTTAGTAGCTTTTTAGTTTTTTATTTTTATTTAAAATCTTTATACATATTTAATATATATATTTAATCCTTCATCTCATTCTACAATTTTGTTTTCATTTTAATTGTTCTCCCATCATGTCCTCATATAACTCCATAAAAATTGGTTATTGGACTTGATTATAGTTTCACGGAGTGAATGGTGGTCACATTGAGTTTCATTAAATGAAAATTTTGATATGTTTATTAAATTATGGGGATTTAATTTATGGATAAATAAAATAATATTTGTTTTTACATATCTTATCTTCTATCATGTTCTCCATCTAATTTATCAATTTCCTCTATCATTACTAATTATGTCATGCATATGGGAGAGCATAGCTTGTATAGTGATGTTCAGTTGGAAGAAATGAAAGATGGAATTTAGAAGATAATTTTTATTATATATTTATATCTTAGTGTGGATTAATAATTATTTTATTTTAGAATGAGAGGTGAGATAGATCTTGATTACATCATTGAATTGAATATTGGGATCCATTTTGAACAATTATATCAATAATCATGACCTCCCAAAAACATTATCATTCATTATTATTGTATGTCATTATTTCATAATTTTTAACATTAAATACATTAGTATTTAAGGTTACATGAATTTTAAATACCACATTATATTATTTTATAAAAATTAATGTATAGTAGTAAATCGACAATAGTGAAAAAATAATATTGGTTCCTGTGGGTCTCCATTATGAGATAAACCCTAGGTAGTGATTCCTACAGTGAATTTATAGAAAAATAAGAATTTAAGTGAATACTGGTTTGTGAGAATCTATTGTCATCGATTTGGTGATATTTCCGAGGGATCCATGTTCTTGAAAAAGTCATTTCTTCATAAAAAATCATCAATTTCATACAAAAAAATTTTCTTTATTGTATATCTATTTTTTCTTTGGTAAATATTTATTTTATTAATGTGATTCATATTATTATCATATTGATATATTTTTTTTGTTAGTATAATAGTTAAGATAATTTTATGATTCAAATGAAGAAAAAATTGTTTGTGGATTCAACCGAATTTCATGATACTGGACGAGGATAGCAAGAAAATGACATCTATAGGAAAAATAATTGAAGAGGATAAATTTTTATGGATAGAGGGACAAAAATAAAATACTGAGAAGAATTAAATTGACAATCCACCTAAATTTCACAAATACATTATTTATTTTGAAGAAATATATGGAGATCTAATTTCTTCTCCAATAAATAAATTCAATGATTCTCTAATTAATGAAAATTTTCATGAAGATTAATTTTTTAGGGAGATTCAATATCTAAGAAATAGTATTATTCAATAAATATTAATTTTTAATGAAAACTTATATTACATATTTTTAAATTTATATTTATTACCTATGATAAAAGTTATGGGGAAGAGAGTGATGATGTCTCTAGTGCTGATGGGAGAACAGAGGATCCAGTCGAGTTTTACCGTGTTGCATTTTAGGATGATGTAAATAACAAGAAATAAATGTGGAATTATTTTCTCATACCAAAAAATAAAAACCAAACCATATTCTACTATATCACAACCATTATACATCACTATTCCTTATGAATATAATAATTATAACACCAATATTATTTTCCCTCCACCTGTGCAACTAAAAATTCTATCCTTCATTTATTTTAGGGGTGATGTCTATTTTTTTGTCTTAGGAATCCTCAATCAAGGAATATACTCATGGATATAGGTAGAAATAATTTTTAGTGGTTAGTAAGAAATAATCCACACCATCAAGATTGGGGAAGACAAGTTATAACAACGTGACTTGGGGTTGTAAAACCCTTGGACCCTCTTGGGGGTCTCAATCGTGTTGTTTCATATTTTACATTTTTATTTATTTTTTATTATTAAGATCTTATGAAATGTTTAGATTTTTATTTATTGATATAGTGTTTAATTATCTATTACTTTAACTCATGTTTTTATCTAGATAATAATATAGTTTTGGGTCTTTCCTTTTATTTATTTTTTCCCTTATTTTTATGTTGCTGTGATGAAACGATGGGTAGTTAATATTATGTGTGGGGGAATATCTATCTCATTAGAAGTTATGTTTCTTTTTTCTTCCTTTTTTTTCTAAATTTATAGCTACACTTATCTAAAATTATTATCCATATCATTTTTTAATAATTCAATTTATTTTTATTTTTTCGATATCAACATTGAAAAATAGATTTTAAGTCATTTGTGATGTGTGAAAATTTTCCTTGAATTTTATTTTCAATTTTTTTATAATTGTACTGATTTTTAAAATCAACACATTTTAAACAATGAAAAAATATATTTGCATTACATTAGCATATTCTAATTCATTTTTAAATTGTCTCTCTAATACATACACTTTCCTGATAGAAACATTCATTTTTTTGTGAAAAATTGTGGTTATGATTTTTATCATTCAAATCATTAGAGTTCATTTTATTTTTATATCATTATTGAGGGACATAATTTTTTTAAAAAAATTAAACATGATACATAAATTATATATCTACCCAATTAAAAACATTATTCCATGAATTTAGTTATTTGTTTAATCATTATTACATGAATATATTTCTACACCTACTAACAATAACATTATTTTTTTATGTATAGTTTGGGATTGTGTTTGGGGGTAGGTCTTTTTGTGTTACTATTCGTTATATATTTCATGTTTTGGTTGTTTTGGTTGTGACTTATAATTATTAATAATTTTGAGAGTGATAATTGGTTATGACTCATCCTTTAATAGTGTTATATTTATGTTATATGGTTCTCCTTCAACACAAAAATTTTAAAAAAAATAAAAAATTTTAAAAAATAGAGATGATATAGATTTATTAATTGAGATTATTTATTGAATAATATATCTATAAAAAATTAAGTATTTGAATTTTGGTACCTTAAATATATTTAACTTTTCTCTCATCCTTTATAAAAAAATTTAAGAAGGGAAAAAATAAATACAAAAAAATAAATTTAATAATGGTTGGATAATTTGGAGGAAATAATTCATTTTAGTAATTATATGAATCATGTTCCATTTCCAAATATTCGATGTTTTCGTGATAGACCATTTATAGGGAATTGGGTGGGGAATGTTTTTGGGTTTTATCTTATATATTCTAGCATTGTACTTAAGAGTCTAACCTCATATTTTCAGATTTAAAATTTCAAAGGATTTTACCGACCAACACTATTCCACTAAAATTACATTAAGAAGATAATTATTATTGAATTAATTTTTTTCTCATATTATTAAGAGTAGAGAATTTTTACAAGACTATGGGCAAATATTAAATTTCCATGTGTTATCATAACTCCATAATTAATCACACTTTGTTGCAGTCTGTATCAAATCCAATGTGAGGTAAGATCTTATTGAGCCATGGATGGATTTTTTTGGGTTGAAATATTTTAAATTCTATTTAAATAAAATATGGGGAATCATTTTTCATATGGTAGACATAATGGAATTATTTTATGGAAATTATCATAGATGTTTTCTAATTTTTTATTCTTGTGTGGATTTTGATTTGGATATTTCATGACTGTCTGAGAGTATAATTGTAAAGTGTGGGGAGTGATGAAGCTAAAATTATTACATAGTCTATTCCTAAAATTAAATGTTATTAAATCCAAAATTATTTTATTTTATGTGTAATTTTCATATTTTTTAGTTGAAGTATTAATTCGATCATAATTGATAAAATAAACTAATATTGGATTATAAACTATTGTAATTTAGATTTTTTAATTAGGACAGAATGTTGTCTAAACAAAATTAAATTATTAAATAAATTATTTTATTGCATCCCAAAAATAGATATTCATTAAATTTAATTGGATTTAAACTTCATTCTTATATCTTGAGGCTTAAAAATTTCTAACAATCTAGGAATCAAAATATTTTCCCTTAATATATCATTTTTGAATATAGGAACTTTTATCACGTTGCATTGACCCAAATTAGTTAAATTATCATATGAAGATGTTTCAGTTTCTATGGAACAATTTCATTATATATTTATATGAAAATTTTCCACTTCAAACAACATATGTTCATTATAACAAAGTGTATTTAAATTTGAAACGTTTCTAATCCTGAATAAAAAATTTTAGTACTATTTTCATAACTCATTCAATTGATTGGAAAATTGTAGTGATATTTTTTTGTTCATGAGAAAATAAATAATTACAAAATTTATGAATAAAACCTTTAAAATTAAAATATTTATTAGGTTTTCCATGAATTAACTTCAAGAGAACAACTTTAATGAAAAATAAAGGACCCATCGCCCTATTAATTTGTACTCCACCGTTATTTCAAAGGGTTAAAAACATTAGTTTGAAATTTTCCATTACTTTTTAATGTTTTTTGTAAATCTTTTAATTCAATTTATATATACATATATGTTTCTCTTTCTCTCATTGTACCATTTTATTTTATTTTTATTTTTTTTAGATTATGATCTCTTCTAACTCCATGAACATGGGAAAATGACCAGATCATTTGTTGAAGGGTGATAATGGTGATTTAATTGAATTTAATTATTATTTAATTTAAATCACATTCTTCAATCCAAAGAATTTTTAAGGTATTTAAATTGATTATGGTGTGAATTTTCCCAATTTTCACTTCCATGAAGTTCTTCTTTTTCATATATCATTTATCCTACCCAAATTAATGTTTTTCAGGCACAAAGTGGATCAAGGAATGGATTGAGAGTCGCGGTTAGGAGGTCTCTAAAATAATGATCATAATATTATTTCCTTATATAGATATCCCTAAATGTAGTGAAATCTAAAATCAAATGATATGATGATGTTTTATAGGTCTTGATTACCTGCATGAATTGAATATTGATATCCATTTTAAACAACGATATCAACCAGCATGACCTCTATATAACATTTACCTTCATTGTTTTTTAACTCATTCTATCATCATTTATGTTATAATTAATTCTTATAATATTATTTTAAATTTATTTACTTCTGAAACTCTCTTTATATAATAGTAGATAAGATAATAATAGATATTTTATTCTATAAAACTCTTAATATAACATTGGTGTTTTTATGAAGGATCCACAAGATCAATCCTAGGTTATTATACTATGGAAAATTCATAGGAAAATATTAATTTAATTTATTACTTGTTTAAGAAAATCCAAAATAATAATGGTCCCATTATGGGAACAATCAAGAAGTATCAGGATGATATTTATGGACGATTCATGTACACTCTGTACATACATGATTTTTTGTGGTTTTAATAATCTGTGAGAAAGATCTATCACAATATGGTTAGACCTCAAATTGTAATTATAACACTAATTATCCTCCATGATGATAAATAAAACTATTTTTGATCCCTCAAAATAAAAAAAACACATTAGAATGAAATATTCTCAGACATTATTTCAGGATAGATTGTTTTAAATTAATCCTTGATCTTGTAGCTCCCCCAAGAAGAGTTGTTAGGAATCTACGTAGAATAAATTTTTTGTGTGCTGTAAGGGTCAATAATTCTGGTAAAATACATGGTAGGATTCGAGGAGTTGAATATAATATCATATAGGTTAGAACATTCAATTTGGTTAACTATGATAAATCCTCTTAAATACTAATAAGTTATATAAAGGGGGGTGATAAAGAAGAAATGACAATTACAATTCTTAATCTGACACCAATACATTCTCTATGAAATAATTTTCACACAATATCACGTGGTAAACCCCATTAATTATATCAAATACTATAGGTTAAATATCATGATTGGAGAAAATAATAGAGGCACACAAGACACTATAACCTGAAGAATATTGTTTATTCATTCCAAAATGATAAATTCACATAATTAATTTTCAATGATATTGTAAAATTTTTTTATATTCTATGAGAGCTCATGAGTATTGATAAATTTATCCTTATTGAAGAACCCAATTAAAAACCATTCTAAAAAATATGAAGACATTTCACCCATGTGATATTTTCCTTCCATAATATCCTGCAAAATCTAGTTAATTAAGGGAATGTTAATGTGGGAAAACAATAATTAGAATGGAATTATATATCATCAATATCACAAGAATAACAAGTGGAATAGGGGGAAGTTTTAAGAGATATCTCACAAAATTTATATGATTTTATAATAAGAATGATGATCAACTGATATCATTTCACCATCATATTACGGTTTAATCAACCCATTTTGGTCCCAAATCCCACTAAAATGGATGAGTATACATACTTGACACCGAAAACATATAATGAAAGATATTATAATTAAATTGTGATAAGTGTAATATTATTATTTCATAGGAAGATTAAATTGTCTTGATACCCAATTATGTATAAACCCTCTAATAATATTTGACGCCAAAAATTGAGTGGATGGTCATTTACCCACCAAAATATTCTCTAGTCACCAACCTAAAATGAATAATACTCATTAGATAAAGAGTCAATATATATCACTATCAAGTTAATTAACTTTGTGGATCTATTTTTTGATTATGTTGTTGCATATGATCCAAAATTTCCCCATCACATCATAATTTGGAAGATGGGTAAAGATAAAATTTGAGTCTAGTGTTGTTGAGGAGATATAGGGTCTATATATACCAATACCTAGGATATATCTCTATAAAAGATATATATGAAAGATACATAAAGACAGAATCTATTGTAGACTATGTAAGAGGACAGATCTAGTCGTTACATATATAGGGCTCATTCTAACCCACCAATGCAAGAGGATGGATCAAAAAAATAGTATATATCTTGTCAGTATTCCAATTTTGGATAACCATATCATCCCGAATTACTGACTAAAATGATATCCTATATTTCTGGTCATGAAAAATAGTCACTAAAATTATATGCATAAGCTTCCAAATCCAAAATTAATGAGAAGACCCATGCTGGGAAGCATTGGATTCTAACTTTGAAAGATGATATCATGAAATGGTTTGGTACCATACTCTGAAATAATACAATGTTCAATTCCCTTCAACAATCAGAGAAAATTATAGAATATTTTATTGAGATACTACTAATCTTGTGGTGTTTATAGTCATGTTCATGGTCATCAACATATATCATAAGGAGTTCATTCATTTTGAGTGTAATTTAGTAATGTTAACCAAAAAATAATGTTATAGAGACAACCTTATAGTTAAATTTTAGAGCTATGTACATATCTAGAAATAATAAAAATTTATATGTTCTTTAATCCCTCATTGATACAAATTACCTAATAAATCTCATTCTTGTATGAACTATCAAATGGCAGGGTTTTTAAAATCATTATTATCTCCTTCTACTATGAAAATATAGGGGTATGAAAATGTAAGAAAAAGGCTCGTGGATGAAAAATATCAGGGTCTAGTTCAGGGAAAATATTTATAATTCTGAGTTCATGGATCTTCACACAAACATGATGTTGAATGAAATTATATATGGTAATGGAATCTCTCTCATGTGACATTACATTCATTAAATCTCTAATATAGCAAAAACGCCATCACCGATCTGGTTATAGTGATGCATGTTGATGGTTCTCCCTTTATGTCCCATGAAACTGAAAAAACATACATATCTTTATAAAAACGGAAAATATTCATTGATATGTGATTTCATCGAGACTACTACCCCGGGTGTTTTATAGATGGACCCTTTCACTTCATTCCATGAACTCGATGAAGAATAGATGTTTCACATTAAATAAATTGGTTAAATCACGCTATATTTTGGGTGTCAGCTATCTATACTAACCCCATCTGAAGGGATAAATAATATGATCACCATATTACTATATGATGGTTAGACTAATGTTCCCATTGAAAAACAAACTCTAGTAGATATAAAGAAAGACATACCATCAATACATATTAATATTAGTCCTCCATATCAATACAAAAGGAGATATTAGATGATCTTTAGCCCCGGTATGTATAATTAATGATCATTGGACAATTGGTTATAAATCCTAGGAGTAGATGAAAATATTTGTGCATGGGAATGTCTAACCTTGTCTTCTTGATATTTGTTTTGTAGATGGAATCCAATTGTTCAGAATAAGGCTCTTGTACAAAAAATGTCAATTGTTCCCCAGTTTGAAATTCCTCCTCTATGTCTTGGATATTTTTACTGATATTGTTATCACTGTTTAGAATAATTAATGTCCACATATCACTGGAAGAAATTGAAAACACACCTACTATACATTATGAATCTATATATGTCTCCAAATTTAATTCCCATAGTGATGGAATATAGAAAGGAGATCCTATATAGAGTGTTATTGATGATAATGTGCAAAAAATAACACTTTTTTGAGTTTAGAGATGCACCCTCATCATTCCTAGAATGTAATGATTCCCCCAAGTTTCTTATAACCCTGAATATATCCCTATATCTCTTATTTCAATAGTAATTATGATATATAGATAAGAGGATGATAATTCCAAAATTATATCAATAATGATGTTCATACATTATTATTCACAATAATTGGAGATGTTTCCCCATCACCTGTAGTGTCATGACCCGCCTTCACCAAGATGAGGGAAGGGATAGTGGAATTGCTAGACCCTTCATTCCACAAGTTGAAGGAGAGATAATGACCCCTGAAACCTGCATTCAATACATCATGGAGTGGAGACTAGCACCAAGGGTATAAAATCACACACAAGATGGAAGGAATTGCCCTTTTCATTTAGTATGATCGAGAGATAAGATGGTAAATTCCAACAACACCTAAACTGGAGGTAAAATTAAAGCCTAAAGCAAGCCATTCCCATATTCATGTCAAAATATAAATGCTAAAAAACTATAAGAAAACCCCAAAGGAATGTACCAATGAAAGGAAAAGCAGCAACAAAAACTATCCCCACGTCTGAACTAGTTCGGTCCTGCTCGATCCTCGAAGTCCTCCTAGTAAAATAAATATATTTTAATATACGCAAGGTGAGTATAGAATTATACTTAGTAGGGAAAACCAAAAGCCCTTAGGCACAAGTGGGGAGACATTATAATGCCCATTAGAAAAGCACATAACCTGAGCACCTAGCAAGGAATCTATCCTCCCAAACCTCACCATGGAAGACACCCCAAATAATGCATGCCATGTAATTTAGTAGTATTAGCACATAAGTATTTGGGTACCCCGCACCACTTTCCAACTGGTTATTGAATACATCCTACGCATCGGACCTCTCCATCCATTCTCACTGCAGTCCCACTTCCATACCCCGCCCACACACACCAGAGCTATCACAATGACACATACCGCCCGCAATGACCTATGTTATCACTTCCATACATCCCTCATGAAGATACCTAGGCCACAAAAACAAAAATATCCACACCCGCACACACCTGGGTCCAAACAACTACTTCCCTTCTTGAAGACACATGGGCCTCATCCCAAATGAACTTGGGAAACCACCTACCCGCACACACCTGGGCCAACCACCACCACGTACCTTTACTGAAGAATCTAAGGTTATAATGAACCTCAGACCATCACAGCAAACCTAAAGAGTCATGGGCTACTCGGGAAAGGAAGCAGAAGAGGTTCTAATAACTAGCCACCCTTAGGAGTATTGTAAAAAAAACACACCCCCATGAAATGGGGGTGTTTGGAATGAAGCAATCACCTTGGGTGGGGCATGAATATAAAACATAAGAACTAAATTATACATATAGGTAAACAAGAAATCATCCCAACCCAGGGGTTCCAAATCCATCCCAACCACAAACACCATCATTTCTATTCATTCAAAAGAAGCTGCACAACCATGTCGCAACTCAATCTTTGAAAACAATTCCCCATTGAACCCATTCTTGATTTCATATTCATGTGATTCCATTTAAATTAATTCTCCACTAATGGGAAACTAACATGAATAGTGACAATCCAAAGAAGGATAAATAGTCAAGAAGCAATTAAAGCATTTACACCTGGTTCTCTTATAACGTCACAACAAAAAAAGTGATCTATGAGATCCCTTGAAGTACTAGAACAAAACTAAGCCCCATCATATGGGAACAAGATAATAAGCCAACAACTAAACCACAAGAGGGGATCCCATACCCATCCACATCACTTAATAAGCATCACCTATAAACATAATCAGAATAGAGAAATGGAATTTTCAAATTTGAATATTCCATTCATTTAGTTGTGTCATTCTGTTTGGTTATCTCAGGTGATCCCACAAGGATTCTTATTCATTAGGGATCCATTTAATCATTTGTGTTTTTGTGATTTACCAGTTTCCAAGTAGTATCCATTCAATCTTATAATTTACCAGAAAATAGAGGATCATTAGTGTGCAAGAAAAGACCACCAACAACAATGATTTTCCGTGGACATAAGCCCATAAAATCCCAAACATATAAAGAGGGGAAAAAGAGTACACTAGAAACAAAAAACACACACCTTCTTCCCTTAAATGTCCATTTGTTTTCTTCATTAAGGCATGGTTCATCCATCACAATATGAAACTTATTAATACCCACCCCACTTGATACATAGTAATGGGAGACTAAGGAAAACAATCTACCTGAATGATAAATGATCAAAGTTTCTCTCCATGATCCAAGAACTATGATGTGCGACTAAAAGGGGGGGAACTCTGGGGACTCCATGAATGGGGAGGAAAGGCTACAACACAGGCGCACCACTCGCCTCGGGAAGGGGACTCCAAATGCACCAATGGGGAGAATGAACCCATCCAAGAAGAAGAAGAAAAGAAATCTAGTGTGATATGAAGATGTGAGATCCTGGAGTTACAGGATAAATTTTTTGAACAACATTAAAGGCAGATTGTGGTTTCACCATGCAGTTGGGTGGTTAAAGACGACAAGATTAATTGTTATTTAATTTCTCATTATAGAGGTGGTAGTAATAGTTGTGGTTTAAAATATTTTATTTAAACAGAGGAAACAGGTAACACTGACACAAAATATGGGTCCGTGAGGGTCTCCCCACTCTTAGGAGACTTTAGATATCATTTATGGGCATTAAAACGGTCTTGAACCACTTTAAAAAGGTCAATAGACTTAAAAGTGGAGTTACATGAAAAAATGGGGAAGAAAACCCCACAAGCCCCACATGACACCAATTGGTGTGTCACCGATGGTTGACACCGAGATGCCACCCTAAGGATCCGGACCTGATGGGTTTACGGTGTGCCAAACACCAAAAATTTGGAAAAGGGATAGAACAGGAGGGTCTGGGTCATTACAGGTATAGGAAAAAAATTCACTATATTTTAACCCATTCCTGAAGGAATCCCTTCAACACCAACATCAACTAAAATTTATTTTGTGTGGGAAGATGTAGATGAAAATGATGATCGTAGATATCTTCCTCCAATGTTTGAGTATGATGTCTTCCCCACTATTGATGAGCTCCGGAAAGCAAATCTAGTTACAGAAAAAGACAAGATACATACTTTTAGTAGTGCCGCCATGTCTCTCATATAACATGTTTGATATATTAGTTTATAAATAAATTGGGATATTGTTTCCTGTAACTACATAGAAATATCTATCATTGACCCCTATATGGCCACAAATCATCCGAGTTTACCTAAATATCATCATGGAAAAAAATTCAAGGGAATATATCTAACTCGTACTTATAAGTTATAATAGGATATTGACAGGCTCATCAAATACAAATTCATTTGATAGGATCAATACACAAAATGGATTTCAATCATTTTACCCATTAATAAGAACAATGAAATGATTATATTTTGCATTAACTCTAGGGATCTCAACCATAATTTCCCAAAGGATAATTTCCTATTATTGATCATGGATCTTTGTTTTGATGAAATAGTCGGCTTCCAATATCTATCCTTCATAGATGAATACACTTGTGATAATGTGATACAATTATTCCATTACATATATGTGTATACAACCATTAAAGATTCTAGATGAGGTTATTGAATTATAGTTATACCTTATAGCCTAAATAATAATAGATCTATTTGTCAACATGATCATCACCATATCTTCAAGTTATTTTTAGTAAATAGTATATAATTATTTGTAATTGATTTGTTTATCAAATCTCGATGTCACTAAAATAAAATATATAATCTTTAGATAGTTTTCAACTAATAGTGAAAACACAACTTGTAGGAGAAGCATTAAAAATGTGATTTTAGGGTGTCATTAAGAATGATTCTTGGTATCATAAGGGGTTTTCATTAAATTAAGGAAGACCTAGTTAAAAAATGTCTACATAACACTCCACCTCCATGAAATTTCAAGGATTTTATCGATAATCCATAAAAACATTCTTATATGAGATTATACATAAAAATACATATTTGAAAATTCATACCCTTCACCAGTCTTTAAATGGAGGGAGTCAACATTCAGTGCGACAAATATAATCCAGAATAGATTGAAAATATCAATCAATATCTCTAAAACCCACTAGTGTTAATGGATCGTATTTAGGGAAATCCACTCATTATACATATGGATACATAATAAAGATATATGGGTTCCTTTATCGTGTCTAAAAAAGTTACATTAAATGTACATGGTCTTTACAACCACAACAGAACCATTCTCCATAACATTACTTGACACTCTATTATTGAGATGAATTTATTTTCAATAATCTTCAATGTTCATATGTTTAGACACTACCTACAACATCAGGAGTTATATAAGATTTCCCATATCGAACCACTCAAACATATACTCAACTAAAATATGTTTACAGGAAGATTGTCAAAGTGGGAGTTCATTCTTTTGAAGAATGATATGTAGTATGTAACGTAAAAGGAATTCAAATGGAATGTGTGAATGTTTTCTGGTAGAACATATAACCTCATAAATTATACCATTGGATAAATTATCTTATGATAAAGATTTATTCTACATCAATGAAACTCGTCAATCATTGGACACATATATTGATTGATCATTAGAGTATCCAAGTGGAAGGAGGATGGAAATACGAAAACACGATAGATTATGATTTGGATTTTCCCTTATTTCTCCAATATTGGTTGTTCTAACTAATTATTTTATAATATTTAATTTTTTCACCAATAATGAAATAGAATTAAAAAATATCACTTTATTTTTATAATTAGATTTAAAGGAACAAGTTTCCAGAATAAATTTCATTGTATATTTATATTGGGTATTCATGAAGATTAATGATTAGTATTCCATTATGAAATAGTAACTAATTACCCTTCTCAATTATCTATGAGAGATTATTGTAGAGTCCCCCATTGAAACAATAATATTTCATTTCCAATTTTAACAAAATAATCATAATGATATATTTGATAATGACACCATATCCCTTATTGATAATTTATTTGATGAGATATTTATAAGAATTATTCATCAGAGGGAAGTGACCCAATTAATTGATAGGTGTGTGGAATAAATCATAATTTTTAACCCCAATCCAAATCATGGTTTTCTAATGACATAACCAAATTATTCCAATATGGGATATATATCCCATATAATGGAATATCTTCAAAAAATAATTCTACCATCAGAACAGGTAAATAAAGATAAAATCTAACGATGGGTCATAAACATCGTTACATTTGAATACCCAAATTTTAAGGAAGTCCCCTATTAATGTCGCTTTGATGAATTCCATAGTAGATTTGTTTATGGATGAGAGGCACACTATATTATTGATAAACTCAAAAAATATTATTGTTGTGCTCATGAAAAAAAGAAATTCCTCCCATCAATTCAGATGGCTTGTTTAAATATCGTCATCAATGACACATGATTTCATATAATTAAATAAGTAATGTTATGATTTGAAGATAAATTTAAATTGCATACATCAAACACCATAGTTAATTAATATCACTAAATGTTATATTTAATTTTATATATTGGAAATATATGTCATGGGTACATATACCCCAAAAACATCTAAGTAGTTTAAGTACATCCTTATTGTAACATACTTCATATCTATGTGGGATGAGGCTATATCCCTATGGGAAGTTAGTATGAAGGAAATAATATTTTGGAAGAGAAATATACTTATTATATATTATGCCTTTCATATTGTAATTATGGAAAAAGGATACAAATTATTCTATTTTGTGTTAAAAATGCATTATTAACATTATTAAAAAAAATTCAGCCACTCATCTGGCTATAATATTGTGGTAAATAGATAGATTAAGGATTTTAATGACATACATTATATTATACTAATGAATATAGTAAATAAGTTCATAATAACTATCTTGATAAAATAAACATTATTTGGGGGTATATGAAAAAACAACTGGTAGAACTATATATCGACCCCCATAATCTAATGTGTTGGGAATACACTCAGTGCTTCCCATAGAAGTCCAGTTTCATTAACATTATTTTTCTACATGAAAATAAATATTTTAAAATGAATAGTATCAATAATGATTGCATGATATAGAATAAAATTTTGTGAATAGAATGTGTATCCTTCAAAACATAATGGTACATCATAATTGAGTTCCATGCACTTTCAAAATGAAACTTTTTTGATTAATCATTCTTTCAGGGAGAACATATATTTGGTTTTATAACCTAAATGATAACAAGGAAGGATATTCCAAGTCTATAACCAAAGTGTCTAGAACCTCATGTTAAATATACGTTATACTAAAATGTATCTTATTCTATGGTCACAATGGGTACATAACATATCAATCCGACCACCATTTTGAGATTTATGATGAAATACATTGCATAATTTTTAAATTGGATCACATAGGCTAGTCACATGATGTGAAACTATATGATGTTGTCCCAATGAAAGGAAATCTAATTCCATATCCTTGGTCCTAGTTGTATTACATTAAACTATGTAGAATCTCATACACTATATATGGAATTAATCTACATGGTCCCAATTCTAATGACATGATGTTGACCTAAATTGTGGAAATCGTAATTGAATGACATTAATTTTTTTCCCAAATTTAACACTAGAAATTATAAATCTTTTGGTATGTGTTGAAAATTATCTTTTATAGAAATATAGTTCAGTATGGCTAATCCTAATATTTCCATTAGTTTCTCTAAATGAACATGAATCACACGATATTAATGGTGTTGGTCGATCTAAACATCTTTCATGACTAAGGATGCTATGAATAAAAAAGGAAACTATATGTCCCTCCATCTGAAACCATAAAATACCTTGTATGGATTACTATATATTTGGGAAACATTCCTAACAAACGATCTAAATATGTGTTGTATCCCATGGAACGCAATCTATATGGGCCTAGGGACATAATTAAAATTCCCTATATCCCTATATAGGAGCTTGACCTTTGTGGGGAACTTCTCTACAAGAAAAACATGTGTCATGGTTCATATTACCTTAGGATATGATGTGATTCTTGGATTATTTGTATTATCACTAATAAACAATTAAAAATACATTTTCTAAACATATTATCTGTATATATTTTGGTAATTTATATCAACAAAGCATACATGTCCTGATTACATTTTCTTCAAGATGGGTATTGACACCTGAATTCTCTATCATAGAAACTTACAAAAATAAAAAAGTCCCCCTATATAATTTCTCTATCGACATAGGGGTCCTCTATCAATTTTGGGGGGATTGAATGAATATGGATATACAGTTCGACCCAGAACACATAATTTGGTTAATGTATAATGAAAATATCCCCTTTAATTTAATTTATGCTAGATCTATGTCCAAATTTTAACTTAGAGACATACATGTGGATTGATTTTTTCAATATTAATATATATAGTAACACCAAAATCTATTATCCAATGTCGATCCATAAATAAATAATTAAGTATTTAATTTCCTTTTCACTTCATATAATATTTATCCATATTAATAATTTTTTTCTAGGAACTATGTGTGTCTTGATTACCTTTACTTAAATACATGTGTAAACCATTGGATACACTATCCTAGAACAAGTCACATATAAAAAAATAAAATCCCATCCCTCACTATAAGATTTTAATATATAAATGGGCCCTCTCTCCATTAATGAAAGATTTAGTGGTTATTGTTTAACTTGCTCGACCTAATGTCATAACTCGGTTAACATATTATAGCGATGTACCCTTTCACTAAATATGATCATGATCCATAGATGGAATTAATTTTAAATAATTATATGTGGATTGATTCATATTATTGAATGATACAGAGTGAACCCTAAATCCTTTATCATAGGATGAAACCTAAATAAAAAATTCACCCATTCCTATATAAAGCTAGATCTATAAAAGAGTATTCTTCGTGGATTACTTGATTTGTGAAACAATGCTACTTTGTTTCTCCATTATTTAAGAGTTTAATATACATATGGTAACCCCCATATAATATTATATGTGGATTGATTTATATTGTTTTTATAATATATAGTGACACATATATCTCATTTTTTAGGCCCATACACCAATTACCTGGACACACACCATTCATCATAGTGTTCAGACCCATTCAGTCATGGTGGGTTTTTTCTTAATGTGATAAACACTAAGGGGAAGACATAATTTTTCTATGGAACCTGATCTGTGAAAAGATTCCATATAAGGATACTTATCGAATAAACATGAACTATATTGAAAAAAATTTGGTATCACTTGAAATTAATTATCACAACATGTAGTATCTCAAGAATGACCATAAACAACACAGATAGGCCTACTATATATCCCAATTCAACACATGAGAACTTAATCCAAGTATGGATTCCTTATATAGGTTTTCTGTCTGAACTGACATCTTTATAAAATCACTTTGGTCAACATTATATAATAATTATTATATTCTCCCCAACAATATTGTAACTAATCATTTATTGATTCCTCTAATCCCCATATTGGCAGTGGAATCAAAATCACTTGTTCAAGACCTATCCATGAGTCATCATTCATTTCCACTCCACTAAAGGATTTCATAACAACCTAGTAATGGTGGGTTAAAATCGAAAATCCATTCACCACCTATTACGAACATATTTTTCATTCCTAAATATCTCATAACACCATGAGTGTCGCGTATTTGTAGAAATATTTCACATCAATCAACAATGAACATTTTTAAACCCCATGGAATTGCCTTCTTAACAAAATATACACGCCCTCGATATGGATTTGTAGAAATACACTTGATGTGACATATCAATCATAGGTATATATTCCCTAAAGATAATATTCTCTAATCAATGTACATCCATACTTCATTGTAGTGGAACCCTTCATTTGAATGAATTCCATAGTCCTCCCTTACATAATTATTTTACTTCTATTTTTTTAATTCATAGTCCTCGATGTTATCTTAGTAATCTCTCCATTCCTATTATAAACAGGGGATGTAAAATTCATGTCTATTGAGATATATTTCGGTTCTCGTTTGTCTATGGACTATTACATTAAGCTATATGCAACCCTTTTTGAGACAATATACTATTGTATGGAATATTATTAACAAATGGTTTACTACATTTTAGTTGTATAAACTATCATGATTATAATTCAAAGATCAATGGACATCAAATAATAAATTAATAATCAAATCAATTTTATGTAAAAACATACCCCCACATTGGTCATGACTGCAAGACCTTATATTACAATTGATAAATACATAAAACTTGTTAGGCTGAAAACTCATAAAGAGAGGCATGAGAAAAAAGTTGTGTGTATTCTCTCTATGACAACCAATTCATAGATCAGAAATAGAAATATTACAAGGATATTAGTTCCTATCATATAACCCTATAAAAATCTAATCCATACTAATTATACCCACTATTTTAAGAAACATTATAGGTGATGATATATTATATGTTTTCTCTGCGATTTTTTATTCCCTACATATAGGCATAACCTTTTGGATGAATGAACCCTTCTTGAATATTCCATCATTACAAAAACATACATTATTTTTTCACTATTTGAATATTCACTAATATTCCGAGATACTAGTATTGATTTTATTCTACTTCAATGCAAAATTCTATTTGAAAATGTATATGTGCAACTTATATGGCTATGAATAGGAACCCAGAATATGACCTCTCAACTAGAGATATAATATTACTAATGTAAGGATCCTCAAATACCCATACACCCATCCATTATTGAAGTAGATATGATATTTTGAATATATTTTGTGGTCATCTCCAACATACATTTCTTATCTCATCACTTATGATTCAAATTCCATGAGTTATGATTCATAAAATCTATAATTTAACAATTAATGTAGTTTTAGTACCATAAATATTACACACATTTTAATTTTGATCACCATCATATAGGATATTAAACATATCACACTCAATAATATGAGTAAAGAACATAACATTACACTAAACCACATTCCACAATGGTCTATGATTTATGGACATAAAGTGAACACCCTATTTTCATTATAATTTATTGTGGAATCGGTCCCTCCCATTTATAAATCATTTTCATAGGTAAAATTAAATACAACATCATTTTCAGTACATTATCCAATGACAATATATAGACTATATCCACCTCTAGATATCACAAAATCAATATAGGGAACACTATCAAATAAGGAAAATAAATTGATGTTGATGGTGATGGTCTCCCTAATTGGTGTAACCATTATCGTTTATAGGAATGATAATGAAATTTTTTACTTTGATGGAATTAATAATGATGATCCATTTAGTGAAAGTTTTTATATCAGCCACATAGGTGTATTCCAATTCATATTTGATATATCGAGCACAATTTACTAGATGGTAATCCCATAATATTAATCCAAATCTATAGAAACATAAACTAAAAAAACTTATAGACTGATAACTATGACCCTAACCTTTTCAAACATCACTTTTAGGCTATTTTCATTAGAGATATATCAGATTTTCTAATTCACATTCGGATTAATCTGCCCAGTTCACCATGAAGATTCCATCATTTTCCTTCAGTCAAATCTATCTAACAATAAACATTGACTATAATTGTCTATCGTTAATAATATAAAACTACCAAAATAAAGAGACATAAAACATTAATAGTAAGAATCTGAAAAAGTTGTTCATTGAAAAATTAGTTTATCCTTTCACTAATCATCATCCCTATACTACGTAGGAAAAATTTACTGTCTAAAATAGTAGGAAAAACAGATGGTTTAAAAAAAATATGGGAGACCTATTTAAAATTTTATTCCATGACCTATAGGCCTCGTTAATATAAGGAATTGAAAAAAATTATAGAAATAAAAGGGAAACAATCAAAACATGTGGGTTCTACAACATGGACAGAAAAAAAGTGATGGTATGCTCTGTAGGTAAATAAGACTGAATTTTTTCAAATATTTAGCTTCTCCCTAATCCTTGTCTTCTCATTTAATTTATCCACAAGAAATAATTAATTTCATGGGCACAAGGAATTCAAATAGTTTTATCATCAGTACCCACTTTCCAAGTCTCCCCTTTGTGATCCTTATCACATAATGTCAAATCATCCATAAAAATATAACAAATATCAACTTTTAGTTATAATGATTTTACCTATATCAATCCATGATACATATATAGGAGTAAATAATGCTTCTAAATGGACCAAAACTAGTTTTATAGTAATGTTTTGTCTACTAAAAACCACTATTTAAAAATTCATATGAGGAAATTCTTCTGATTGAAACATTTGATAATCATTGTGGATTTTTTAATTCAAAAATTTTATTCAAATATATTCTAGTAATTCAAATATATTAATCTAAAACATCATAGGATACTGTGGATCAACAATCATAGTGACAGAGGAAATCAAGGAATTGGTAAATAAATGATGAATGTTTTTTATTTTTTTAAATAATAAAAAATATTATGTCTCCAAAACCTAGTGTATATCATTATAATAGTTTCCCCCTTTTAATTTTTTTAAAAAATATTATTTAATAGATTTATTTTTAAGGCCAAATTGATGTTTGTTTAATGTCAATCAACCTCTATAGCATCATCCTCTTCATAAAGGCAATGATTTTCCACCACAACAATGATAAAATTTATCCCATGGGATTATATTTCATCAAGAAAAAAGTTAAACACTAAAAATTCAACATTGGAAGAGTACTAATTCCATTTAATATGGATAAACTAGTGGGATATTTCATTATTTTTATGCTGATATTCCAATATATCATCAACATAATGAGATTCATCATGAGACAATACAACCTTGACGTTAGTGGATAGTTCTAGAAATCTATCCTCTATAAAAATTACCTATATTTTTTTCTCATGATGCCACCCATAAATATCATCTTTTATAGAATAACATATGAAAATAATAAATCCTTTTATATCCTAGAATTGTAAAAATTCAATAAATTCGTTGGAATAGTGAGGATACTTCTTCAAAGGGAGTCTCTAAGACAATCCTCAGTCAATCCATCTAAAAAAGGTTAAAGAAAAATAATTTTTTGAAACAAGATATGTTTCATTATCTTATAGGGGAGGAGAGATATAAAGAGGGAAAATCACAAAAATAAACCACTAGAGAGATATATATTGAGCTGGTGGGTTGAAATGTATTCATAGTATTAGAATTATTTGATGCTTTATTTATAGTTGGGACCCCATAAACAAGAATCTTTGCATGGTTTGGTTGTATATTGGTTAGTGACAAGAAAACATGAATAAAAAAAATCCATTGTGGATTCCATAAATACTAACCAACCATCTATGCCTTGGTCATCATGGTACTTTGATAAAATAGTAATCTTTGACTCTTCTCTAGATAAATTTCTACTCTATTTGTGTGTTAGATTGATGATTACAAATTCTATGTCATTTATCAAAACCAACAGAGTATAATTCAATCTATCCAATCGTGGATCCATTGAGGGAATTATATTCTCCCACATGCTGATGTATTCATAAATTAGTATAAATAAAGTATCTTAAAAAATAATCTGATCTCATGAAATATCATGTTCGACCTCATTCCATCCATTAGGATCTATGATACTGTTATTATAATGTAGTAATTCCACCACTAAAAGTGAATGAAGTATCCTACTATCCCAATTGAAAAGTATCTGGGAACATTTATCTTCATATTGATCTATATGATTCAAAAATTTGAATAATGATACCATGAACTAAAATAGTCAATTCGATCATGAATGAGTTTGACATGAAGCCTTCCTCATAATTATTAAAATTAATAAACTCTTCTAAGGGGTAAGGGTAATAAATGACAATAAAAAACTTCTTAACCAATATCATGGCCTTATAAAATAAATTATAATTCATTATAATGAGGAAAGTTATTAATCATAGAAAAAATCCACAATAGTGATCAGTTATAAAACCTAGACCATTCTCTGATACATCAGTTGGGATAGTAGTCATAGAATTCAATCTAAGAATGAATCCAAGGCCTTCCTGGTTTCCCCTTAATCCCACTCCTCATCAACACCCAATAATATGAAGTGGTTTAATTCCATAGAAAACATGGTCCCTCAGATTAGCAGGGACTCCTAATAGTCTCTGCAGGAAGTATTGGTTTCATTAAAAATTATACTTATAGGATCACATACAAAGATAAATGTAATATCCACCTACTAATATAGGGTGACTATATTCGAAAACTCTACCCCAGTTACCTCTACTAGAGGGGATGTTTATCCATTGTATCAACCCTCATTATTGTTCCCTTATTCCAATAATGCATAAAAATATTCTAAATAAAATTTCCTATATTTCATCAATTGGATTACATCTTATAGGTATCCGATATATGATTCAGCCTCACATGGATCATATTCATAGGATTCACTAATTAGAACTATAATCTGATCTAACTCTTTTAGATGATTTATATCCACTCAATCACATCCTAGAACTATTTTATATTTGAGTTTTCTATATTTATCAAACTCCCTCTTGGAACCTTGTTAGTTAACATTATTAGGAATGGAGAGAGGGGAAACAAATTTACCGGTAAATATGATACCCCTATTATGTTAATTTACTTCTTTGGAATCCCAGATAATTATGAAATTATAGATGTTACAATCATCAGTGGGACATGTACTTCCATAGTGTGCTAGGAAACACTCTTCCCATATCGACAAGATTTTATGTCTCTAACATAGGTTCCTATTCATCCCCACTATCATCTAATAATTGGACATTGAATTTGATAAAAATATTGACCAGTTAACCATTGTGATTTTAGAATATATAGTCTTCATTATAGTTAATTATATTCACCATGATGACATCAGATGGGGGAAAATTTACTTGTACTCACATACCTCCTCATATCAAAATTAACCAAAACATAGACAAACCATTAGATTATTCTAATACTGTACAGTAGATTGAGGGGAGGGACACCATTTCATAATGTTTTTAAAATTTCATCAAATCCTATAGGGAAAATACCCATCAAATATTTACTTTTCATTAAAAATAGTTTCTAGGATTATATAGGGAAAATATAGAATAAAATCACACACAACGAGTCTACTAAATACTTTTTCTATAATTACACTAGTAAGGGTGATTCCGTTTACACATAAAATAACCATTCCAATTTATCCTGAATTTTATACCATTTACATATAATAATATAGGACTTAAACTATTGATTCTCCGATGTAAGGTACAAACTAAACAATATGTATATCCATGGTATTAATTATTTCATACCTTCTATAATTGGCAGATGTCAATCCCCAAAACACATTGAAGTGTCCAATGACGCGAATTAAGGCCTTTAATTTATAGATGTTAATTATCTAATGATATTAATTAGATAATATTGGCATCAGCAAGCTAATGTGGATGTGGCTCACTTATAATGGAATCATCATAAAACTCATTTCTAAACACTGACCAATGAGTGTGACATTTGAAGGAGGTAACCATCTTGTAGTCCATAACAACCTAATTAACCATCTTATCTTCCATGATGATTATTTCCAAGTACCATTTTTTCAAAGTGGTCTATTATTTATTTTTTCATAAGAAAGGAGATATCAACATCTCTATCAAATTGGGCATGTCTATGGCCTCTTGTGTTCTGTCCCCAACATGTCAATATTGATAAAAAAAAGTCCATCTATACACTAAAAAGGAGTTTTATGCTAGGATCAATATTTTCATCCACCTCTCATCTTTCTATGATAGATATCTTCTTAAAAATAGGTATAGTCCTTATTGTATCTTCTTATATAAAGGATAGAGGGAAAAAAATATCATATACATCCCCCAAAACCGAAGCCCCATTGAATATATTCACATCTCCAAGTCTAATACCTACCACTCCACGAAAAACATGAAAGGTATTGGTATTTAGAATCCACATATTAATAATAATTGTTATCAAACACTATATAGTGTGAAAACAAATTTTTAAAACCCATATGGCCTCATACAAACCCATATCATTTATCTCCCATTCCAAATTACTTCAATAATAACACATCAAAAATAACCTACCACATTGATTTCAAAATTCCAAATTAGTTTCGAGGTCCCAATTGTTTGAAAATAGAGATTATTAATCAATATTAAAATCCATAGGATCAACCTACAATAGTGCACCGATAGATTAATTGTTCATGGGTCCTCTTATAGGGTTTAGGGGTTATTCCCTAAAACATAAACACAAGGATGATTGATCTCCATAATGAAATGTCCAACCATTGATATATTAGCCCAGGAAAACTATGGATATTTATTGATCCAATGAAGATGTAAATTATCTACATGTATCAAAGAATAACATAACAACCAAAATCCATTTAGGGGGTTCCTTTTTTATAGTGGGTAATCCAAAATCCCCTCCCTTATTAGATGTGAGGGGAAGTGTTGATTTTCCTTTCCTTATTGATGATGGATGACCATAAAACACCCAATTATTTCCTATCACCTTGCCGCTATTTCTTGTGAATGATCACATTTTTCTTGAGTCATTTTATAAGAGATAGAAATAAATGAGTAACATTATATTAAATGAAAAATATAAAAAATCACACTGTATAAACATGGAAACCTCATGGTCACCACATGAATAGTTGAAGAAGAAACATAGTCTTAGGATAGAGGCATAAAGACCTATTTGGATCAAAGAAACAGAAAATTCTCCAACAAACAATAGGTTAACCACGTGAATATTTCATCTCCATTGATAATTTTTATTCTTTAATCACAAATACAGGTGATTGGAGGGAAAATAATTTATTTCATCAAGTAATTTTTTTAAAAAATACCTTTCTGAAACCTTCCATTATTTATCAAACGTGGAACTCAAATGGTTATCAGCTAGTAAAAATAACTCTCTTAGAATGTAATTGAAGATCATTGAATTCTCCCCAAACCCTACTTTTATAGCCAAGGTGAAATGAGTCCATATTTGGCACAACTCCCACATATCCCTTTATAGAAAAAAAACCATGGACTTAATCCATGTAATTTAGGAAATTTATAATTTAAAACAATCATTAATTACCCTTCTAAGAGTCTGGTGGGGTTGGCATAGTAGAAACCAAACAAATAAGTTGAGATAAAGAAAGACACTATCAATTCTGCCACTGTAGCTGTATTCCTATAGAGAATCTTCAAAGTTCCAAATTCTCCTAGAATTTGTTTTTCAACATATCCTACACAGTCTCATTCATATAGATAATTAAAATTCCTAGAAGTTTTCCATCCATACCATTATGTATCCAATGATAAATAATACTGAATGTTTTTATCTATGAATGGTACATGGAGTTACTTCTCAAGTCCAAATCTCCTTCACTATAATAATAGACCCTATAATTCTTCTAGTTTGATCTTATCTCTTGGAGAAAACAGATTATCCAAAACATATTTTTAGTATATTCCAAAGTTGTAACACACTATGCTTCCAGAATGGATGAGGACACATAATTATACAAAAATTAATTACCTGATTCAAATCCTCCTTCAATGGTATATATGTATCATGATGTAGACTTCAAACAATAAGAATCATAGACTATATCTACATATGTATATCCCTTTAAGAGAGAGTCCACTATCCTATAGAGAAAACAAAACATTGTTGTAACATTAATATTTCATAGAATCCAAATGGCAAAATCCCAAGGATATTTTGTTTATTGGAGAGAAATTGATTCATGATCGCCACTGTAAGAGAAATGTCTCGCCTCAAAATTACTATAGCATACATCATGATTCCAACTTCTAAAGAGTATAAAATCATATCAATCACCTATATTTCATCTACGGATGATAGACATGAAAACTATAATGAAATTTTATGAATGATAAGAGTAATACATGTTTTTTTATTTCTATCAATGTGGAAATTTTTATAAACACATTAAAAATATTTCATTGGAGATAGACCTAATAACATCCTCTTTATTTCAGGAATAACCAACATCATGAAAATCTACTGAGCATCCCACGTGTTTATCATATCGAAAGGCTTGGATAACTTCTTCTTAAACTGGTTTGATAATTTCTACATCCTTCCCAATTATAAACATGTAATCAAATTAAATATGAAGAGAAAAAAGGTCACTATCTTTATATCTTAGGATTTAATCATATTGGTCGACCAATGACAAACTTTAGTCATGAATCACCATATTTGATTCAACATTGAATACCACTATCTAGGAGCTCTTTCTACCTTTAAATACTTCTCTTCATTTTATAGATGATTTTCCATATCTACAAACCTCAAAACCATCAATATCATTCATATATTTCTCTTTGGAGAGGTCACCATGTATAAAACATATATCCACAATCATGTACTCATTCTCTAGGTATAATTTATATGACATTCAAAAACTGTCTCATATTGAATATATCTACACCACAGAAGAAAATATATCACCAACTTTATATCCATTATTTTAAAAGAATCCCTTTATCCTTAGCCATGATTTATACATAAACATCATTCTTCATCCATTATTCATCATCTACAAAACCCCTTTTTCTTAGAAACATACTACCATTATGTAGTTCCACCAATTCTTATTTCTATTTATTCTTCAAAGAATCCATATCATCTTCTAATTTGTGTATTCTCTTGAGTTTTT
This sequence comes from Viscum album, assembly GCA_963277665.1. Lineage (NCBI taxonomy): Eukaryota > Viridiplantae > Streptophyta > Magnoliopsida > Santalales > Viscaceae > Viscum > Viscum album. The sequence goes on along the minus strand of OY728136.1, from coordinate 712,006,399 downwards.
CATGATTAGACAATACTTCCCAATACCATTTTGGAACCCACTCATTAGTCAACAATATGTACCCTGACCTTGAATATTTTTTAATGATTCCTGCATCATGAATTTCGTCAAACCTATGTAATTTTATGTTTAGCAGGAACATCATCATATATCTCTATCTATATTTCTATAATTTCATGTGGAGATGATTAAGTCTCCCCCAGCTGAATTTCCTCTTCCACTATATCCTAATCTACTTCTAATGAGTCTCTTTCCCCCTCATACTCTTAATTAAAATGTGGTTCTAATATCAGTGTTTGAACAAGAAATTATTCTTGAACACTTTAACTTCTACAAATTAAGGGATTTTGAATGACCCAGATTTTATAGTTCTCACAGAAATGTGAAATACCTTCTTCTGATCAAATTATTCTCCTTCTAGTATGGAAACAAGTATCTGAACTCCTCATCCCCTTAATTGATGAATTTTCATATAGTATACCTCCTGTTATGCTACCACATGATCTCCATGTATCCGTGTTCAAATGGAAAACATCCAAATACTTATAAATTAGAGTAGTATTTATATTTACCAGACCATCTATTTTTTGCAATCTAAAAATTCATTCATACTAATGGGGATCTATATATGAGGTATCATGTCATCTTAACAACTTATCCTAATAATTTCTTAGGATGATTAGCCAAACTCATCATTTACTAGGCATTATACATGATTATTTTGTTTATTCATTAAAAAAATCTATTTTTGGGGGTTTGTGACTATATTTTAATGTATTATTCCCTAACTCCTACAATATCCCCCAAAATACTTAGATGAGGAAAATATTATTTTTTTTCTAAATGATGAAACCTTATCCTTTTCTAATTTTTTTCTCCATCACAGTGAGGAACATCTTCAAGTAGTCCAGTAGTTATCCCGCCATCCATTAGAAGAACTCCCACACCCTTCAAGAAGCATCATCAATATTTATTAACATAGAGTGAATCAAATTCTACTATCCTTCATAAATGAAATATCACTAGATTTATAAAGATTGATCTCATTGATAAAGTAATATTTAATAATATTATTTCCTACTTCCTATAAAATCATTATTTTCTAGGATTAAGTGATGCATCCTTGTCTACCATTATGTATTTCTTATTCATCGATATCAATAACCAACATTAACTCTTGTGGATGAATGTTCTATGAAATAAATTTTATGATGACTCTCCTTCCACAATTTTGATGATTTTAACTTATCTTCACATGAGTTTGAACAACGTGGAAGATAGGTGACCTCAGAAGATGACGTTGTATCCTTTTTTAATCATCCATTCTCCATTATTGATGATGTTTGAATAAACATGTCGATCATATATTATTCCCTATAACTTGGTGAGTTAAAGACATTATTCTGATTAATATAGATAAGGGTGATTCTGTATCCAACGCTTGCCTTTACGTGTATATCATTCATGCCCACAATATATATAGAACTATAATTTCCCATAATACATATACCAGAATCACCATCTTGATTACTCAATAAAACCCATGATGTAGTGTAACAAGTTATGGTTCTTCAATATTTACCACCCCTTTTATGTATTTTCATGATGTGTGAATGAAGGTATCTTCTTCCTCTTTTAATTTAAGCCCAACTATTCTTGTGATGCTTACATTAGTGTATCTATTTTCTCATGCTTGGTTTCTACTTTGGATATTTTCTTATGTCATATTTTAGATATTTTTCATCATGTATCCCTCCATTCCATAATGATTGAATTTTTAAATTGTCCTCCTTACATCTATAGACTTTCTTATTCTCAGTATCTATAATATACTTCAATCCCCTCAACCACTACATTATTGTCTACCTTGATTCTCTAGGATTATGAATTGTGATTGGATGTAACTAAAATACTTCCTCTGAGCCTGCACATTGAACAATGCATTATTTTCCATTTTTATGTTATTTTTACCTCTAGGGAACATGTTTGTGAGAGAGATCACAAGTGTATCACATCTATCATAAAATGTTCATAGTAGGTGGTTCTCTTGATCTTCATTAGTAAGAGTCCTACATACTGCCACCAGTTCATTAACCACAATTTGAAACTTGCAGGTGTGTTTGACTACAAATTTTCCAAACAAAATTGAAATATTCTTCAATAGTTCCATTAAGAGGATGTTGATACATGTTCTATTACACTAAAATATATTTTCTAACTTTACAAAAAATTTAAAGACATTAGTCTCCCAAGAAACATGATGGTAGATGTTATGGTCGATCCATTTGTGTATTCAATTGAACATATCATTTTTTGGATTCATACGCTTATCATCCATGGTGACATTGGGGTTGAATCCATTATTCTAAATGAGGAATGAAAAATTTTTAGAATTAAGATGATATTTCATTGGATACATTAAAATAGAGTTGTTACAAGAAGGTCAAATTATCATCCCTCCAACAGATGGTCCCTCTATTAATTATTAATTATATTAAAATTGGAAAAAATTTCATATATTGGATTGGACCACATCCCCTATAATGGTTTTTAATAGTTAAATAGACTCATGGATCATCGAAATAAGATACCAATTTTTAAATGTACTACCAAATCATAGTCAAAGAATAAGATCAAACAATGACATGACAATGATGTGGCGATGAAGTGGAAATGATGTGGTGACCCGATACATATTCTAGAGTCATTCCAAAAATTTAACCAACACCAAAAAAATAACATAATTTTTATAAAGGGTGGAATATTACAATAGAAAATTGAAAAATCTTTGATGGGGCCAACTGATTTTGATTAGCTCCATTTTTTATACTATTTATTCCATACGAATCCCCATGACCAGAACCTTTAGAATCATTATTTAATATAATATTTTGGGAACTAATAACTTTATGGGAACTAGGAAATCTCTACTACTTTCAACTATTTTTTTTAAAAACTACCTCTGATACCACATTTTGGATTCACTTATCACAATGAGGGGTGAATGGAGGGGAGAAGAATTTATTTTTGGAGGAAAATTGGTATATGATGAACAATAACCACAAATCCCCTTATTTCTCAAACATGGAACACTTATGGTTCTTTACAAATTAAAATACCTCTCCTGGATCATAATTAATGATCATGGAAATCTCTCTTGGACCTCCTATTATAGCCTATGTTGGAGGATTCCATATTTGAAACTACAGTCACCTATCCCCACTAAACCCTCTAAAACATTGGACATCACCCATGGTATACATTACATTTAGTATGTTCAGAAACCTATGTTGATATCTCCTAGAGTTTGGTGGGTTTGGTGCACTAGCAACAAACTAAATAGTAGGATAAAAACTGAATAATTCATCACTGAGTAGTCTAGTGAACAATGGGGTTAATTGTGCGAGTAGGGGAATACTTCATAGAATTCATGTAATCATCTTAATAATAACAAGTACCAATGAAAATATAATACTATCAATGATGAGGAATATATATTCATACCATACTTATGGGGTACATCTATTCATTATTTATGTAGGTGGAGCGAAGTGAGAAGGAGTTCTCCAATTTAGCAGTCGGTCAATAAAATAAGAAAACTGGTAAAATAGAACAATAGGGTTGTGACCATTTTATATGAGGTTCCATTACATTGTGAATACCAATCATAAACTTTTATGCACGTCATGGTCCAAACCATGGAAATCCAAGGAGGTGATGAAAAAATTCAAGAGAGGTTATATTTACTTCCTTTGAATGAATCTTTCATCATTCCAATGGAAATCTATTATAATGGGAGAATTTTTTATGTCCAAAAAATAATTAAAAAGAGTGATACCACATATAAAAAAACATGTTATGACTATGTGGTGAAACCTCTACTACACAAAATAAATGTAGAACCAACCCCATGGTCACACACCTTCTACACAATACTGAGAAATATATTCCTATTTCAGTCTATTTATTTGAAAAAAATCCAGTACATGGTTACCATATGTCCCTAAACTCATCAGCACATAGATTTCTATCCCAATGAATTATTGAGTCGATATTTTTTTATAAATAATCAATTTTTATTTCCTAATATACACATGATGTTTAAGTGGAATTAATATAGAAACCCCATAGGTAATCCTAACCCCCCCAATAACTCCCTCTATAAAGTATCTTTTGAAATCCTAGTGCACAAACATCATTGATTATTGTACGATAGGATGGGTATACACCGCTCAAGCACCTTCTAGGAAACCAATTCCTCTTAGGTACCTATTAAGTGGTATTCCACCTATTGGTAATGAATCATGTGATCTATCCCATCATTCAAGGTCCACATAGAAGAAAACAATAAACACACCTATATAATATGTGTTACTTCTCTTCACCTGATGATTTAGCAGATTGGGATCTACTACAATCTATGAACATTAATCGTTCTTCCTCTGAAACATAACATACACATAATTCCCTTTTATATGCATTACACATCGGTTTAGACTCCAACACAAACTCAACAAAATGAATTGAACCCTACCCAGGGTTAATATGTGAAGATATTATTTGTGCATCACCCTCATGGAATGGCTCCTTGTGTTACAAAACTTCTCTGTGGTATAGCACATCAAAATATGGTTTTACTTCTTTTGATGTTCCCATTTTGATTCAAACCAACTACTTCTTTTAAATTTATGTTGTCTAAATCCCTATATCAATTAATATCTTAATATAAGGATACCAAGCAGTCTATGGATCCATTTTGACATTGAAACTCTTGTAAGGCTATGACTATATCCCTTTAAAAACAATAATATATCACATGATCCATTCATTTATGGAAGTGCGAACCCCTTTAATTATGTGTTCCATTAATAAATGGATGGATTTTATTGAAATCCATGTTAGGTATAAACATCAGGGGAATAAAATCATAGACTACCTTAAAAATGTGCGTGTTTTGCGGATAAAAAGATGATTAGTGCATTGATGATCAATGATGGATTTATTATTCATTCAAAGAGCCATTTTAGATACGGGATCCCTCATATAGTAAGACCATGGTAATTTATGAAATATTCCATATTTCTTCTTCTTATTTACCCCACCATTTCATGCTAATTGGATGGGAGACAATAATATGGGATTTTTATTTGGGTATAAGCCTTTTAAAATGCTAATATTTCACTCACGTATAATCATATCTATCTTCCATTAAAAATTTATTATCATACAAATCTAGAATCATGTTGTACTGGGGATATGATTTGGTAATTCTATCAACAAAATAATAAACCATCTATCATTGGATTTCCATTTAGGTGTAATTTTCAACATATAGTTCGATAATGGATTACTTATCAACACAATGATCCATGCATCCAATGGTCTACACACAATATGAAATTCGCAAATTATATTACTATGTAATCCCTATATGAGTATGCCTCACTCAATCCACTAATTTCACAACTTAGATTACATAGAAATCCCGGAAACAATATGTAAAACTATGATGACAACAACCTAGTAAAAAGAAGGAAAACACCATAACAATGTCCTTCCCAAATGATTTTAAACAACAATCCATAGTCCCAGAGCATGGATTTAAAACATTTATCATGAACTATATGTGATTTTATTCATTTATTGATGGGATAAGTAGAGAAACATCCCTCAGGATTAAACCCAGCATCATCAATCCTCAATTTCATTACTCGTGGATACATATTCCTCTTGATATCATGTATATATTTCCCTTGCATTTCTATATTCTTGTGAGATCAGACATACCATTATCATGGGTCACCTTCTTTGTAAACTCATCACATTAGGCCATAATTTTTATGAAATTATTCCCCCTCCTAAACATTCATATTCATTTCAGGTAATTACTATACTTTCTGATCTATACTATATCCATGATACGACCATTTTTTTCATCACAGGGATGCATTCGTTGTATGGACCAACATATCTAACTTGGACATATTGTCTTGGAGTTCAACTAGAAATGACCACTTATGCGCAATTCCAAGACTAGAAATTTCTAGGAAACTTTCACAAATATTTCATCACTATATGACATAAAACTAAATGGGTCATTCCTTATCACATAAAATTTAAATGTATGTTATTACCCATTTTCTTATACTGAGTGGCATGGGTTCTTATTCTTTTGACAAGGATACAATTTAATTTTTAATTATGGGTTCAATCCAAACACCATGAACACATTCCTTTTTCATTATTGACTATAAAATCATGAGTGTCTAGATATGTGTATTTATACTATATCCCTTTAAAAATAATAATATCTTAGTAATAAAAAAACCATATAGAAGAACTATGATAAATAATAATGGAACTATTTATAGATAACATCATATATATATTGATGTCCAATTTAATGATGAACTAGTGACACATAAGATGTTCACAAATATTCATGTTAACGGCCAACTGTTTCTATATGGGTAACCTATTCCACACAGGAATATGGGACGTATTCACAAACATGAATTAGATAAATAAGCGATTAAAAGAGTAGTAAATAATACCCTAAAATTTTGAGATAAGCTTAACCTCTCTCCCTCATAACCAACATTCATTTTGATGCCTTGCTAGTAAAATAATCCCAAAGAACACATACAATTGGAATGCAATATTCAAGTAAATTTCATGTAAATCCTTTTTAAATAGGGTATCCTCTGGGTAATTCCTATTCAAAAAAAAAAACATTCCCTCTATTAAATTATTGAAACACTTTACCACAGTAAAAAATACCCCTATTTAAAGGGGTAATAGACCATATCAATGAATCAAATCCCAGTAACTATATTGATAACTTGTAAAGAGGGTTATCTACTCCATGAGGGAGGACCCAAAAACTATCAGTACGAGAGGGTTACCTACTCCATTATAAAATTGTAGGACCTAAATTTTAGTGTCCATATGCTACTAAAAGTGATTCAACCCTATAGATACTCAATAATTATTTATCGACACATATATTTATCTCAACAAAATATAGCATTCTATGTGGAAAAAAGATAATATTTGAATACTAATATTTACAAATTCAACACCTAAGAATAAAAATTGATGACGAACGGGAATGTTCATACTACAAAAGCTTCCCCTATAAGGTAAATCATATTTAAGACACTTAGGGAAGCAAACCATGTACCTCCATCACCAATCTCATGGGAATACAACATACATGTTGTGTCCATTGGGGTACACAACATCTATGAGTTTATTCTCTACTTTATATAATTTAGGTACCTAGATTCATGTCTTATAGAGGTAAATGATAATTATCAGGATACATAACATGTATTGTTACCTAGTACAGTAAATGTTTGTTCTCGTACACATCAAATTGAAGGATGAAATATATAGTCCGCGTAGATGTAAACATGGTGTCCAAATCTAGCTAGATAGATTCATGTATAACTGGTTCGTATGAATGTAACTATACTTATGATACACATCATGTAGTACAATATCAAATTACTTTTAAAGATTATAATATTATAGAACACTAAAATCATCGATCCTAAGTCACATAATGTAATACTCGTGGGGGAGGGGTGTCAGATGCTCTATTTCATTAGTAGCGATGTGTTGGAAATAACATGAAGGATAAATGACATGTGACTAAAGACAATATTCAATGTAGTTGAAAAATCTCAGAACAGGAACATTGTTATCACACCATTAATAATTCTATTACAATATCCTCTATTTGAGTATCATTCTCATGAAACCTCTATAACACCTCATTATAGCTTTCAGACATTTCAACCATTCATCATTACTATCACCATCTATAGAAGTTGTTCTTGAAAAAATGTGGACCCATAAAATAGACCATCATACATATTTGTAAAAAAAATTATTAATAAAGAAACAAATGAAATATAAAGAGGAAGAAAATTTATTAATGGTTGCTTGAGGGATTCCCATCCACACCTAGAAGTATCCCCGCGACATTCAGTGAGGAATGCAATAATAAGATAATAAAAAAATATAATGATGTATTAGTTATATAAATATCCTTTAACATTTTTCTTTATATATCATCTCTCATATCTGATCATCTAACTAAAATCCAAATCCCAGGTGGGAAAAAATGTTACAAATATATTTATTATTTTCATTAATCAATAAATAATAATTCATGATTATCAAAAAAAATATATTTAAAAAATCTGCTGGATGAAATATTTAAAATATATTTATTCAAGGATAATTAGTAGTTATGGAAGAAAGAATATTTATTATTTTTTTCAATAAATTATAAATTTAATAAATATTAAATAAACTATCCAATTCCTATAATAACAATAATAATAATAATTATTCTCCATTAAATTCAACTATTGTAATAATTAACCTTGATTAAGATATTTCATTTTCAAAACTAATTTTTCATTAATAATATTAATCAATTTAATTTAATTTCTTATGTGATATCAAAAAAATAATAATGTCTAATTTTATTATGAAAAATCTTTGAAAAAACATATTTTTTATTATCAATAATATAATAATTTGAAAAATATTATTTATTAATAAATTCAAGTATCACCAAACCATGATGATGTATTTTTGGAGATTATATCTTAAGAGTGAAGTTAAACATATCAATAATTAGATGGGGTCAAAAAATTATCCCACCACAAAATCAATAATGAATTCACCATCATTCTATATTTGATATTTTCTACGTAATGTTAAGCTTCTATTGTGTAAAGAACACCACATTTTCTTCTAGTAAATTTACTTCCACCAATAGAGGAAAGATAAAAAAGATAGATACCAGAGTGGATTTCTAGAGGAATAAAATTTTATCATTGGTGACCTGAGGATCCTCTTATAATTTTCACCCAATCCTTTTAATTTCACATATTATTCCCCAAGGTATCCCCCTATTAAAACACATAGAAAATTCCATAAATAATTAACATAAAAAAATTAATCATATACGGTACAAATTTAAAACACACGACATTACTAACATGTGTCCATGGAAACACTAACTAAATAATCATAAATAAAAAATAATTATTCAATTTTATTAGATAATACTTTCATTCTAATAAAAACATAAAAATACCTGATCTATGGATCAACACCTCACATAGGTAGGAAACCCCATTTGAGACAAAACATTATTGTTTGAATTTTCTTTCAAGATTACATTTTAGGGATATATATATATATATTAACATAGAATAAATATTTATTTGTTAATAAATATTAATTACTCCATCAATTTCATTTTTCATTTAAAATGACCAAAATTTTCCCATAGGTAAATATATTCTCTAAGACTAAAGGAATAATCATAAAAACAATTCTGATGTAATTTACTATTGTGAAATTATCATTTCAACCCTTTTAGTGTACCTATATTTGAAACAGAAAAAAATCTTGGTCTCAATCATGAAAATATCTATGTCACTACATTATTACAATAAATAAGATGATACCCAAAGTAATTTTTATTTAATCAAAATATAAAACTTTTATAAAATGGTATTTATTTTCATTTAGGTTCATCCAAAGCACAAAACATTTTTTAGAATTCAAGGAAAACTTATACCAACTAGGATCATTGAAAACATGGATGTTTAAAAAGGGAATGATATAATAGAATTACTTACACTATAATAATTTATTATGTTATATATAAAATTGGAATTTCACACTTCAAATCTTACTTCTATTGATGTTAGTGAGGCATGATTGAAAGTGTTGATTTCCAATATCGATCCCAAATCAGTTCATTATTACAATCCATGATTTTTGAATCTAATAAAACCCCTTCTAGAAAATCATCATAATTATATTTTGTTAAATAAAATTACACAATATTTTTTATACTTATCAATGATTATCGCATTACAGATCGAGGTAATAATTTTACATTCTCATGGTTTAATTATGTCTCAATTTATGTGAAATAACATTTCAATGAATATAACATATGTTAATGAATAATATGTTGAAGCAACATATATCATGTTTCATTTGAGTATCATCATTGTTGATTTTCTATATAAATTATAGCTCAAGAAACCTAGTTCATCATCTTCATATAATTTTTCACTCATTTGAAAAATTAATGGTTCCGGAAGAAGTTGGTAGAGATGTCTCAATGGTGGATTCAAGTGAAAATTGAATTTAATCCAATAGGTTCAGTTATATTAGTAATGGATTTGAAGAATATATTAAGTAAATATATGTTTATAATCATGTATTTATGTCATCGATATATATATATATAAGTTTATTTACTTTATCCCTAATCTCCTAAGAATATGGGGTCTCAAAAAATTCCACCTATTGAATACTGAAATTGGAATTAACATATATGATGTATTTATTATTTGAGGTTCCACCATCATAATTTTTATATATATGATTAATTAATTACAACAATGGCTACTTGTGGTGATTCTAAATGAATTCATCAATTAATCTATGTACTATCGAGTGAAATTTAAAATATTAAATGCAGTTAATATCAACCAAGAACTAACATTTACTTTGATGTGTGGAATGCCGTATTCTTGAGAAGTCTTAGGGAAACCCCAAAGTTTAATCATACCAGAGGATATGTAGTTGTCTATATAAGATAAAGTGAAGGTACATTCAATCCTAATTTATAAAAAATTTAATTTCAGAACTAGGGTTAGTAAATAAACTTTGAGGTGAAACCACATATATGTTTCATTAACTTCTATTTATGTTGTTGAGAGGATACATGAATCTAATCACGATTCATATACATATGTTAGGATAAACACATTCATGATGCATAAAAACATGGCTAAAATAGAAAAATCTAATTTGTAGTAATGGTTTTTCCAAATTTATGAAAATCATTGTTTAATGTTTATAATAGGTAGACCCTATTTTGTATATATGGGTAATTATAGTTTCTATGGGGTTTATTTCAACCAACATCATAATTTATGTATTTAAAAATATAATAAAATTCTTCAGTATTTATTTATGTCATATATTTTTTAGAAAGTCTAGACATATAACATTATCAATAAATAGTTAGGATGCCATCAAATAATTGGGGATGCATGCTCACTTCAAAATCCTATCGGATGGACATGTTCTTAATGATGTTATAACGGATGATGTTTCCAGGTGTTACAAGACATGAAAATATATAGCAGCATTAAGGGAATAGTTATTATTTTTTTGGATCGTTCCTATTATAATATATGTTATATATGAACCGTATTTATTTTATTATCAACTTTTCTACCTATGAAGGGAAATCAGAACCATTTTCATGTAATAATATATATATATATAACATATTATGTGATAGAAACTATTATCAATGATTATATGGTTAGAAATCACACAAAAATAACATTCCCATTAGTGGATATAAATGTTTATTTATTCCAAAATAAAATTTAATCATGGATTTCCTTTTATCTAGAAGAATTTTTATGCAGTAGGTATTCTATGCTTAATCCCCATAAGATACAGAAAAGGGAAGGCATATTCCCAAATAGATGCTTAAAGAGAGAGATATAGTAGAGGTTCCACATTATTGTATTTGATTTATTTCACATCCTTACTCACAGAGAAGAGATGAAGAACAGTAACCTATTTGTATTAATGTATGATGATACAATAGGATATATCTAATAATTGTTGAAACCAAGAAGGAATGGTCAATCAATAACCAAAAAAAATGGGTCCAACTACATATATTGAACAATAAAATCAATATCCATACCTGACTATAGATTCTATGAAAAATTTGTCCATCCCCTTTTCGGATAAGTGATTGTTTAGGAAAACACATATGATTTTTTTTGTATATCATTTTGATAGAAATCCATGATATATAAATATGGAATTTTAATGTCCCAACTAAAAATAACTTCGATTATAAGCATTCTGGAATATGAATATTTTTAAAAGATACAGAAACATTAATAAATATTTCTTATGGTATTGAACCATTTACTACGTGGGAAACACAAATCACGAATCCTGGTGTCCAAGATAATATAACCGACAACAGATCTACTGATGAATGGAAATAATATGTTGATTTTATAGATTCATCAATAAAACATTCATAGTTTTATTTTTTATAATTTTAGTTACAATTAGTTTTATTTTTATATCATTATATGAAAAATCATGGTTATAAGGACTTTAATAGCATATAATTGGTATAACATATCTTGTAAATCAATTAGGTATGAGGCAAAAATAGGGATCCTTATTGTGGATAATTTACCTCAACATATTTGCCAGGGTTAAAAGTAATAATAGTGTACCTTCTAGGGGATCCACCTATTCTATACATGATAGAATCTAATGTAGTTATAGAGTCCTGACCAGATGAACTCCTTTATTGAGAGAACAATAACAAACAAGTGTATTTTTATTTGGGAATGATATGTTGGTTCCTAAACATTATCTTTTAGTTTCACTTAAATGTATACTTTGGAATTATATTCCATTATAACAATAGTGCCACAAACCAACCCGGGTCAACCCTGAACCGGTTACCAGAGTCAGTCTGTGACATGTCTCGAGGGGCACTCTCAATCCCTAATGGGGGGAAAATACTGTAAGGCATCAAATCAAATCTATTGGGAATGAATGGGAACATAACATATAAATTAAATAAATAATTATAAATTTAAAAATTATATCCAAATTTTAGAAATGGGAAAATAATTTAACTAAAAATATCAACATACATCCATGTGACCTTCAAGGCCACCACTAAAGACATATCCAAGTTCGCTTCGAGGGCGATCAAGAACGAATGAAACCTGAAAATAAAAATATAATCTAGGGGTGATCACCTAAATTTTCAGTAGGAGCACACCACATAATCCATACCATTCCTTCCAAGAAACAGTCTATTAAATATTGTTTGAAATAAAAATATAAAAATATGTGTTTTCACATTATGATAATATAAATTTTATTTCACCTTTTTAAAATCCGAAATAATGATAAATCATTTTCCAAAAAAACATCCATTTTAAAATGGAAAACCAAAACATGTGACACTAATGTTGTGCTAAGATAATACAAGTAAATAGTGAAAACTAAAAATAAACCAGTGCAACAGAATGTAAACAAGAAAATCAAATAATTAAGTAACCATGGGTGCTACTAAAAATCCATTGAAGACTACTAGAAATACTTGGTTCAGAACCACCTATCTGCATAAGAAGAAGATCCTGTGTCTATAATCAACTGGACGCCGTAAAACTAAAAAAATCTAGTGGCAAAGGCCGTATAGACTAACAACTGATCCATGGGTACCAACCCATCTAATCGGGGTTTATCAGAAACCATCACTCGATAATCTAAAAGACGACTAAAAACCCATGGTGGTAGAGATCCTATGTACATAGGAGGCCCTCACATGTGTGACTCAATTCATACATCGTCACCACACTTTCCTACCACAATCACAGACGCTTCCTATGCATTCACCAATAATGGGTTACCTTAGATAGGGGCACCCCAGACACACACACACACACAGATATATTCATAGATGTCAAACATACAATGTTCAAATCTAGCCATAACATCATGTCCATGTTAAAACCATTTTATAAAGAAACATTTAAAACTCCAACCTATAACAAAAAATAAAAGAACCATTCTAAAAGTAAACACATCATCACCCATTAGTTGGAAAATACAAATGGGACTTTAAGTCCAAAACCACTATTGTGTTTTTAGTTATACCTTTCTAACTCATAACAAAAAACACATTGTCTTAATAAAAGCCCCAATGACCCCTTGATGTCAAAATTCATCGAAACACTCACTAAAGGCCAAACGGGCACACCATTTGAGATTACATTTCAATATTTTCATAAAATCCACACAAAGGACCAATGAAAAATAATCTTTCCAAGAATATTCCAAATTTCCACATTTTTTAACCAAAGTAACTAGTAAAACACACTGGAAAATTTATAAAAAATTGTACAAACGGACCAAACTATTTATAACCAATTATATGATCAACCCAACCAGTTTACTAGAAATTTTATAAGGCAATAAAAGATTTTAAAAACAATTCCACAAACTGCTCAAACAAATTTCACAAATTACTCATACCCAACTATTTCGTTAAAAACAAAATTTTCCATAAAACAACCCATTTCACTTTTTACACACACAAAAATCACATGAAAACTATTTTCTAACAATTTATGAAACTCATGAAACTCAACTGTAAAATTATCAGGAAAGCACATTATATGTTTAAAACAATTTCATGGGACAAACCCTTCCCAATCAACACATAAGTTATTTCCATTTTGAAAACATGTTTCTCATCATTTACACACTTCACATGACACATTTAAAGGTTCAAAATAAAAACTAATATCTCAAAAAAAATTATTTCACATTGAAAATGCATTCATTAACGCATTCACACCACAAGTTTCATTAAAAACACAATTTCCTCCCTTTTTATAACTATAAAAACACCCTAAAAAACACCACAATGAGAAACATTCAAATATTAACCATTTTCATTTGAAAAACTCATTTTCACCCAATATTATTATCAAACCACCACAAGATCTATTGTTAAAAAATTATATAAATTTATAAACACTGTCATGAAATAATTAGATATATTTTGTGAATGAAGTAAAAATGATAATTGATGAAACACAAGAATTAATTTATTGCTTCAAAATTGAATATAACTAAAACACATACCTTAAAGGTGTGTAAACATGACACCACTTCAGTGGAAGGTGTAATCGATCCTTGTGGTACATTAGAACACCGATGAGGAAGGTCGAAGTAGTAGGAGATGTCGTCTAGATCGATAGTGAAGGAAAGCGAGGTCGGGAGTGCAGTGAGGGGGGTCAGCTGGTGCGATGAGGTTGGTGTAGTGAGGCTGGTGTGGAAAGGTTGGTGCGGAGAGGCAGGAGGTGTCCAAATCTTGGAGAAAAGGGGGAGGTCGCTCTCCCAAAGTGGCTAGAGGAAAGAGAGGGTGGTTTTCAAGAGCTAGCTGGAGTGCATAAAGGGTGCGAGGCGAGGGCGGCATGTGCTCCGGGGCTGGAGAGGGAGGATGGGGTGGCGCAGGGGGCTAGATAGCTGAGGGGCAAGGGTGATGGGAAATGGTTGGGAGCCATCAGGAGTGGCTGGGGTGCAAGGTGAACTAGAGGGAGGTTTAGTGAGGGAAAGAAGGACAAATAGGGGTATGTGGGTCAGGAGTGTCGCACATCGTGGGGAGAGGGAGATGTGATAGGGGGTCAGTTTGCTATAGTGTAACGCCCCGGTTCCAGAAGCCACAAAGAGGTGCCCCGTACCCAGTTTGTCACATGGCCTCAAGCACATTTCCCCGAATACCAAAGGTTTCCGACTAGTAGAGAAGGCCTTAGGTGTGATGGTGGGGAAACAATGCCCTCAATGGAATAGTAAACAGTAGAAATAAACAACACAGAATAGCAGAATAAGTAAATATCCAACAACAGTAAACAATGGAAGACTGATAGAGAAACAATTTGAGAAAAAATATATATATAAATTGTGCATGATAAATATATGTCTAGGAAAGCATCAAAAAAATTCATAATGATGAATATAGTACTAAACTGAAGTACATAATAAAAACAAATGAGCAACTCCTCAGCATTGTAAGCCTCGACTTGGTCCCATGCTCTCCAACTCCATTGCAATCAAGTACCTGAAGTAGAAAGGTGCTTTCCCTTTTCTATACATGCAGCAATATAATATGTTTGGGCCCAAAATCAGGGCCCAAATAGGGTGTAAGACTAAATCCCAGTAGGGAACCATCCAAAGATCTGTTCCTAATAGTCAGTGAGTATATGGTAGGTAGAAGTACAGAAATCAGTAACAAGGAAGTACCAAGAAGTAAACAATCCACAGTTCAAGCATTCAAAACACCACACAGCATGAAATAGAAAATTAGATAACACAACAGGTAACCCGCTGGGATGTAAATATAGCCTATCCCTTATGATTCTTCCTATCAAGTACAAGAAACCATCCAGGCATCACACACATTCTCACCCCTTTGGATCAGCTAATGTATAGACTCTCAGGGGAAGCACTCACAATCAATTCCCCCTATATTCTCGTATCCTACTTAAGGTTCTATGGGGAAGCACTGAACTTCAGTTCCCCCAGTGGCCATCATCGAGGAACTGATGACACTATGGGGAAACACACACCATCAATTCCTCATGTGGTCTCACATCGTATAATTATAAAGAAACTCTGGAGAAGCCCTGAACGTCAATTATCCCTGTAACATCCCAAGTAAGTAATGAATAATAGATATTTTTATCTATGTCTATTAATGATTAAGATAGTGTTTTAGAGGCTTAAAATGAAAATAAATACAATCATATGCATGGAATACACTGATATTCTTAAATGATTGTCTTATGCCTTTTGATGGAAAACCCTTTTTAAATCAAACTTTTGACAATTTTATAATCTATATTTGTCAAAATAAACATATTCATTATGATTTGTACATTGAAATTTACATTGGATAAATTTTTGGTATTTTTCTGACAATGTTCATTTTTTTAATGAATAATGAAAAATACTGCATTTTACATCAAAACTGCTTTTTCATTTAATTTAATTATATGGTTAGATTATCTTTTTAATTGGTTTTGAAGTGAAATTAGAATATAGTTTCACCATTTAATCCAATGGTGGTCATTGGAACCAATTTGACTTTGAAATTGGACTTAAACTGGTGTCAGTCTTTTGATACTTATTGTTTCATAAAAACACGCTATTTGTCATGACAGCGGGAATTAATTATTAAATTAATTAATTTGACTTATATGTTTTGAATTCTGTAAAATAGACTTAATTTTTGAATTCAGAATATCAAATATAGCTTAGGGTGAATTTTTGGTATTTTTCTGAAAAACATAAATTTTTGATGAATAGTGAAACCACTAAGTGGTACTTATAAAAACTGATTTTTCGTTTAAATGAAATTTTACCACTTCTGTGTTTTGAATTTCAAATATCCGACATACATGGTTGTCATTAAGAAGTAAAATGTGGTTCAATGAGATTAAAATAAATTTTTGGTGAATAGTAACTTTTAAGTTCTTAATCACGATTAGAGGTAATTAGTGTAGTTTAAGGTAAAAATAATGCTTTAATAAAATGAGATGAGCTTGACACATGTCCTACCATCATTGGATGTGTCATGGCCTACCATGAAAATCCATGGGTCAACTTGGGGACCCCATAGAGACACTTTGGTTGGGAAATGACATAAATAACTTTTTATTTCATGTAAAAGTAAAAATGACACAAACATGAGATGTTTTACTAAAACAATTTTTACATGGGGTTATAAAGATCAGATTTTTTATTTTAAATAATAATTGGAAAGATAAAAAGATTTCCTACATCATGAAATTTTTTATACATTAAATAAATTAAATAATTTATGACATCCTGATGACGCAGCGATGACCTCATTATTTAACGATTTAAATAAAATGAAATGATAATGTAAAATCTAAGACCTACACATGGCCAAAACCTATTGGATTGGTGGATTTCAAACCCTTATCACCTTATACTCGAAACAAATCAATGTGGGTCCTCTTAAATCCGAATACCATTTTAAAATAAAGTGAATTTTCTTTACCTTCCAAGAGTGCCCCTCCTCTCCTCTTATAAAAGGCCCCCACCTCTACCTCCTTACCCACACTCCCAAAGCCTTTTTCTCGGCCAAAACCTACCCAGTTTGTCTCTCCACTTCCCTATATTACTCATTGAAGCCTCACTTTGGGCAGAAGTCTTCCCATGAGAGCCTTTGAGCTCAAACCAAAGGGAGTTACCCGATTTTAAGGTAATGTCTTCACTTGAGTCCATTTATTTTGTTTTGCTTCTCCAACCCCATAAACTCTTTTTATTAATTTCTTTTGTTGCAACAAAAGTATCTTAAATATACTAGGATGTTGTTATAAGAATGATTCGAGCTACACTTACACACACCTACATCTAATGGTTAAAGGACATACTGTTTCTGTGGATGGTGAATTTATGCCTCCGGAAATGATGATTGTTCAACATTCTTATAACACCTTCAAAGGTGGACATTAAGAAGTCACTATATTTATATATGATATATAATATATTTATGTTTTCCTTAAGCTTCTGTATTTTTCATTTTGGGCATACCTTTATGGTTTTTATTATGGGTAAACGCGATATCTTTATTTAAGGAAGTGCGGACTACCGCCCCCTCAAAGTGATTTGATTCGTTAAATACCATATATGGGATGTATAAAATATGTAACTATGATATTATATATGATATTATACTGGAATTATAATATACCTTTATATCATTATGATTCCATTCTATAAAATATGAAATATAAATGAAAGTAGCGTTCATGTGTACGTACAGCTTACCGTCTCCATGAACGGTGCATTTCATTTCTTACCTCTAAATGATTATGTAATATTATAAATGCATGTATATACTGGATATATATGATATATAAATAATGATTATAATTCTGGATATAATGGATACATGAACAACATGTAATTATAAAGGGTTTATTTTTGACTCAAGTACCAATGATCGTTAAAACGACCGTTATTAACATAAATAATTACATAGTGTTCATGACATGGCAATAAGTGATATAAATGGAATAATGAACTTCAAAAAGGTTCTTAAACAAGTAGAAATTAACTCAAGTTTATTATTCAGGAGATTAAAGAACGACCGAGTCAAGTCGGACCCAAGGTATGGGACTTCGTCTCAATCTCCTTTCATTGAGGCATATTTTGTTTTATACACAACCATTTTTATACGGTGTATAAACCCCTTTGACTTTTACGTTTATTCAAAAGGAATATTTTTTATACTAAGCTTTTACTAAATGACAAAAGGAAATGTTTTTGTCATACGTATGCGGCGACAACAACTTCTCTGCCGTCGTGACCGTTATTTGAGTTTCGGCTTCCTCTACAAGCCATACCTTCTTTTTAAAAGAAAAATAAATACCATGTTTTAATTTTCTTTTATTTTGGTATTGAAAATGGTTTTCATAATGTTTTTATATCAATGTGTTGTATTGATATCTTGTGATTGAAAGGTGGAAATATTATGTTTCCTTTATGCATGTTTTATGTGATACGATTATGTTGAGGTTCATGGGAATTATTATGAAGACGGGTGGTTCCATGATAAACTAAGGGCGGGTGAGCCCGATATAGCTCTCCAATGCATTGGGTAACGCGATGGAGTGTAACGTTATGGTTTCTCCGAAGATATTTAGGGAATATACTGTGATGGGTATTCCAAACGTAACCAAGAGGGTTACTCCCTACGTAAGAATGCTATGAATGCCTCAAGTTACCTTTACGTCTTATGATTTCTATGATTTATTCATTATTTGATGAGGTATGTTTAAGTGCTTATGTATTATGGGTAAATTATGATTTCATTCTTATGTATATATGTACCCATGTTTCCTTTCCATATATTTTTATATCCCTTACTGAGCTTTTTATGCTCATCCCATGTTTTTTTGACATGTTTTTCACAGGTCAAGGGAAAGGTACATGATATGATGATAGTGTCAAGGAAGTGTCAAGAAAGAATCCATGTTTTATTTTAAATATGTTTCCATTGATGGGAAAGAAGAATACTATCTTTATGTAACCTCTTTGTTTATATGTGGAATGTAATGCATGTTTTATGATCTAATTCTCTAAAACTCTAAAACCGAAAAGATCCTCAATGTGTATTCTTGAAATAACTCATGATTAAGTATGGTTTAATGCTGGGGCCTTATAGTTGGTAAAAAATGTTGGTTTAGATAACTTTAGGAGTTATAATTCTATTAAATTATTATCCAATTTTTTTTTTGAAATGATATAGCATTTGAACATTACCATGTTGCTTCATCTAAGACATGTTTGTTCAGAATGGTTTTCTGCAGAGGAAACCGAGAAGCAGTTCTAGGAAGGCATATAGAAGGAAATAAACATCCAAATCAGTATCCTGAGATGGTCGGAATTGGAACTGAATAGTTTGTTGCAGTAATGGCACATTTGACTCATGCGATAAATGGTGGTGGTGTCCATGCACGAGATCAGCCAGATCAACCGCAGAGGAACATGTCAGTGGTGGAACATTTAATGAGGCAACATCACCCATCATTCAGAGGATCATCAGACCCTGTGTTAGCTGAAGGGTGGATTAATGCACTGGAGAAGATTTTCGATGTCATGGGGTGTTCAGACAATCAAAAGGTTAGTCCTGCTATTTACCGTTTAGAGGGTGAGGCAGATCAGTGGTGGTCTATGGTTAAAAAAATTAGGGATGCCGATGAGATTGATGCTCTTGACTGGGATGAATTCAAAGGTATGTTTCTTGAGAAGTATTTTCCTAAGGCTGTTCGACTTAGGATGGAAAAGTAATTCTTGGAATTGAGGCAAGAGGAAGACTCAGTGGCTGCCTATGAAGAAAGGTTCACTCGATTGGCAAGGTATGCTCCAAATATTATCAAAGACCTTGATAGTAAAATCAATTGTTTTTACTCAGGATTAAAGACCAAATATCGAAGGGAATTAGCTTCTCGTGAGTTTAAAAGTTATGAATAGCTTGTTCGATGGGATGAGAAGGTGGAAATGGATTTTTCCGATGATCATGTGTTCTATAACAACCAACAGAAGAAGAGACTGAGGTGGCAGAAGAAAGGTAAGAATTCTTCAAAAATGTCCGATGGTAAGAAATCTAAGTTTCCAGTTTGTGATAAATGTGGAAAAAGGAATACTGGGGAATGTCTTCTGAATTTTGGAAAGTGCTAATGATGTGGTAAGATGGGACATAAGGCTCGTGATTGCACTGAAAAAGATCAGGGTGATGGTAAGACCAAATTTGATTTACAGTTAGTGAAATGTTATAAGTGCAATGAGATGGGTCACTATGCAAACGAGTGTCTGACAAAGATCTTGGGTGATGGGAAGAAATTAGACTACAAGCAAAAAGGGGTGGTGAAATCCTTTGTAACTACTTAAGAAGATGTCGGGCCGTCAAATGAAGTTGTATCAGGTACTTTGTTTGTTTTTTCAGATTATGCCAGTGTGTTGTTTGATTCGGGTTCTATACATTCTTTCATCTCTGAAACCTTTTCTAGTAAAATGGGAATACCATCTCAATAAATAACTCCTGAACTTATGGTAAAAACACCTGGGGGAAATGTTGAGGCAAAAAGAATTTATAAGAATCTTCCTATCGTTATCTATGGAAGGAACCTACTTTCAAACCTTATTGTTTTACCTCTAGTGGAGTTTGATGTTATCCTGGGTATGGATTGGCTCTCTATTTACCATGCTAAGATTTACTATAGAGATAAAGAAGTTTCTTTTCAGAAAGACATTCAGTTTGTGTACAAGAATGAACCCTTACTATTGATAACTTATCAAGAGGCCATGAAACCTGTAAAAGATGGAAATGAATGTTACCTTGCACACATCATTGAAAATAAAGGAACTATTCAGATTAATGATGTGCCAGTGGTAGATGAGTATCATGATGTTTTTCCTGATGAGTTTTTTGGAATAATACCATATCGGGAAGTTGAGTTTACTGTTGACTTATTTCCTAATGCTAATCCAATTTCAAAACCCCCTTATCGAATGGATCAAATTTAACTTTTAGAGTTGAAGGAGAAATTGCAAGATTTATTAGAGAAAAGGTTTCATTCGACCTAGCACATCACTATGGGGTGCTCCCATTTTATTTGTTAAAAAGAAAGATGGTTCAATGAGACTTTGCATTGATTATAGAGCCTTGAATAACATCACTGTTAAGAACAAATATCCTTTGCCTCATATCGATGAATTGTTTGATCAGCTCCAGGGAGCTCAGTATTTTTCAAAGATTGACTTGAGATCAGGGTACCATCAGCTATATGTAAAGGAAGCAGATGTTCCAAAGACCGCATTCCGTACAAGATATGGACATTATGAATTTGTAGTAATTCCTTTTGGGCTAACCAATGCACCTGCTGTATTCATGGACTTAATGAATAGAATTTTCCATGAGTTCTTGGATAAGTTTGTGGTGGTTTTCATTGATGATATTTTGGTGTTTTCTAAAAGTAAAGAGGAGAATGAAATATATTTAAGGGTTATCTTGAAAACCTTAAAAGAAAAGAAAATGTAAGGAAAATTTAGCAAGTGTGATTTTTGGTTGCAACAAATTTCATTCCTTGGTAATATTGTTTCTAAAGATGGGATAACTGTTGATCCTGCCAAAACAAAGGTTGTTGAAGAATGGCCAAGACCCACAAATGTAACTGAGATTTGTAGCTTCCATGGATTGGCAAGATATTATCGAAGGTTTGTTAGAAATTTTTCACAGTTATCTAGTCCAATGACTAAGCTAACTTGGAAGGGTGTTACGTTTATCTGGACAAAAGAATGTGATGATTGTTTTCAGGAATTGAAAAGAAGATTGGTGAATGCTCTAGTTTTGGCACTACCTTCCTAGAATGGTGAGTTTGTTATATACAGTGATGCTTAATTGAAAGGACGTGGTTGCGTCCTAATGCAAAATTATCAGGTAATTTCTTATACTTCACGACAGTTGAAAACTCATGAGGTAAATTACCCTACACATGATTTGGAATTAGCTGCTGTTGTTTTCTCTTTAAAAATTTGGAGGCATCATTTGTATGGAGTAAAGTGTGAAATATATACTTACCAAAATTTTAAAGTATATATTCAATCAGAAAGAGTTAAACATGAGACAGAGGAGATGGCTGGAATTAATCAAGGATTATGATTGTACAATTCATTAACATCCAGGAAAATCAAATAAAGTGGATGATTCTATGAGTAGAAAAAGTAATGCTTCATTAGAAATATTGCGCTTGGAACATGATCCTTTGGTTAAGGATTTGATAAAATTTGGCATAGAAGTTGTTGGTGCAAGATGTTATTCTGTTTTGTTTTAGGTATCAGTGAGATCTTCTCTATCAGACAGAATCAAGCAAGCACAGAAGCAAGATAGTGAGTTGCCGAAAATGGTAGAGCTGCTTCAGAAAGGTAAGTTGTCTGAATTCAACATTGATAATGATTGTGTTTTGATATTTGGGAAGAGATTTTCTGTGCATTTTGATTCACAGTTGAAGAGAGAGTTGTTATGTGAAGCTCATAGTTCTCCATTTTCAGTTCATCCAGGGAGTACTAAGAAGTATAGACATTTTCGAGAGTATTACTGGTGGGATGGAATGAAAAGAGATATTGCTGATTTTAATGTGAAGTGTTTCACTTGTCAGCAGGTTAAAGCAGAGCGGCAGTTACCGAATGGGATGCTTCAGCCTTTACCAGTGCCAGAGTGGAAATGGGATAATATATCAATGGACTTTGTTGTGGGATTACCAATGACATCTCGAGGTAATAATGCAATTTGGGGTATTGTTGATCGCTTGACTACATCTTCTCATTTCCTTGTTATACGAGAAACTTTTTCCCTAGATCAACTTTCCCATTTGTATCTTTAAGAGATAGTCAGGTTACATGGAGTTCCTCTCTCCATTGTATCTTATTGTGATCCCAAGTTCACTTATAACTTTTGGAAAGGCCTTCAGAAGTCGTTGGGTACTGAATTAAATTATAGTATAGCTTTTCATCCTTAATCAGATGGGAAGTCAGAACGAACAATTTAGACCTTGGAGGATATGCTACGAGCTTGTTCGATGGATTATCAAGGAAGTTGGGACCAACATATTTCATTGGTTGAATTTTCATATAATAAAAGATTTCATTCTAGTATACAGATGGCACCATTTCAGGCATTATATGGGAAGAGGTGTTGAACTACAGCTTTCTGGGATGAAGTGGGTGAAAGGAAGTTGATGGGACCATAATTGGTAGAAGAGTTGGCAGAAAAAGTTCAGCTGATACAGAAACAAATGAGAACAGCTCAGAGTAGGTAGAAGAGTTATGCGGACAATAGGAGGAAGGATCTCTCTTTTGAGGTAGGTGATCATGTTTTTCTCAAAGTCTCACCATGGAAAAGTGTGATGCGATTTGGTAAGAAAGGAAAGCTGATTCCAAGGTTCATTGGACCATGTGAAACTCTGGAGAGAGTTGGATCAGTTGCATACCGGGTGGCTTTACCTCTGAGCTTATCTCAGGTACACAATGTTTTTCATGTTTCGATGTTGAGAATGTATATGCCAGATCCATCTCATGTTTTGTGTCCAGAGGTAGTTCAGCTGGAAGAGAACCTATCTTATGATTAACAAACAGTCCAGATTCTTGACCATAGGGAGCAAGTGTTACGAAATACGGTGATTAATCAGGTAATGTTTTTTTTGGAAAAACCACATGATAGAAGATGCACCATGGGAATCTGAAAATGCAATGAGGGATAAGTACCCCCATTTATTCGATAAGTAAATAAATTGCGGGGATGCAATTTTCAAAAGGGGGGAAGGATGTAACATCCCAAATAAGTAATGAATAATAGATATTTTTATCTACGTCTATTAGTGATTAAGATAGTGTTTTAGAGGCTTAAAATGAAAATAAATAAAATCTTATGCATGGAATACACTAATATTCTTAAAAGATTGTCTTACTGCCTTTTGATGGCAAACCCTTTTTAAATCAACATTTTGACAATTTTATAATATATATTTTTCAAAATAAACATATTCATTATGATTGGTACATTGAAATTTACATTGGATAAATTTTTGGTATTTTCCCGACAATGCTCATTTTTTTAATGAATAGTGAAAAATACTGCATTTTACATCAAAACTGCTTTTTCATTTAATTTAATTATATGGTTAGATTATATTTTTAATTGGTTTTGAAGTTCAATTAGAAAATATTTTTACCATTTAATCCAATGGTGGTCATTGGAATCAATTTCACATTGAAATTGGACTTAAACTGGTGTCAATCTTTTGATACTTATTGTTTCATAAAAACACGCTATTTGTCATGACAGCGGGAATTAGTTATTAAATTAATTAATGTGACTTATATGTTTTGAATTTTTTAAAATAGACTTCATTTTTGAATTCGGAATATCAAATATATCTTAGGGTTAATTTTTGGTATTTTTCTGAAAAACATCAAGTTTTGATGAATAGTGAAATCACTAAGTGGTACTTATAAATACTGATTTTTCGTTTAAATGAAATTTTACCACTTCTGTGTTTTGAATTTCAAAAATCCGACATACATGGTTTTCATTAAGAAGTAAAATGTGGTTCAATGAGATTAAAATAATTTTTTGGTGAATTGTAACTCTTAAGTTCTTAATCGCGATTAGAGGTAATTAGTGTAGTTTAAGGTAAAAATAATTCTTTAATAAAATGAGATGAGCTTGACACTTTTCCTACCTCATTGGATGTGTCATGGACGACCAAGACAATCCATGGGTCAACTTGGGGACCCCATGGAGCCACTCTGTTTGGGAAATGACATAAATAACTTTTTATTTAATGTAAAAGTAAAAAAGACACAAACATGAGATGTTTTACTAAAACAATTTTTACAAGGGGTTATAAAGATCAGATTTTTTATTATAAACAGTCATTGTAAAGATAAAAATATTTCCTACATCATGATATTTTTTAGACATTAAATAAATCAAATTATTTATGACATCATGATGATGCAGCGATGACCTCATTATTTAACGATTTAAATAAAATGGAATGATAATGTAAAATCTAAGACCTACACATGGCCAAAACCTATTGGATGGGTGGATTTAGAACCCTTATCACCTTATCCTCGAAACACATCAATTTGGGACCTCATAAATCCGAATACCATTTTAAATTAAAGTGACTTTTCTTTACCTTCCAAGAGTGCCCCTCCTCTCCTTTTATAAAAGGCCCCCACCTCTACCTCCTTACCCACACTCCCAAAGCCTTTTCCTCAGCCAACCCCTGCCCATTTTGTCTCTCCAATTCCCTCTCTTACCCCTTGAAGTCTCACTTTGGGCATAAGTCTTCCCAAGGAGGCCTTTGAGATCAAACCAAAGGGAGTTACTCAATTTTAAGGTAATGTCTTCACTTGAGTCCTTTTGTTTTATTTTGCTTCTCCAACCCCCTAAACTCTTCTTATTCATTTATTTTGTAACAAATCCATTATATTCAATATACTAGGATGATGTTATAAGATGTATTCTAGATACACTTACACACACCTACATCTAATGGTTTAAGGACATACTGTTTCCGTGGATGGTGAATTTATGCCTCCCGAAATGATGATTGTTCAACATTCTTTTAACAGCTTCAAAGGTGGCCATTAAGATGTAACTATATTTATATATGATATATAATATGTTTATGTTTTTCTTAATCTTCTGTATTTTTCATTTTGGGCATACCATTATGGTTTCCATTATGGATAAACGCGATATCTTCATTTAAGGAAGTGCGGACTACCGCCCCCTCAAAGTGATTTGATTTGTTAAATACCATATGTGGGACGTATAAATGATGGAACTATGATATTATAAATGATATTATACTGGAATTATAATATAACTTTATATCATTATGATTCCATTCTATAAAATATGAAATAGAAATGAAAGTAGCGTTCATGCGTACGTACGACTTACCGTCTCCATGAACGGTGGATTTCATTTCTTACCTCTAAATGATTATGTAATATTATAAATGCATGTATATACTGGATATATATGATATATAAATAATGATTATAATTTTGGATATAATGGATACATGAACAACATGTAATTATAAAGGGTTTATTTTTGACTCCAGTACCAATGATTGTTAAAACGACCGTTATTAACTTAAATAATTACATAGTGTTCATGACATGGAAATGAGTGATATAAAAGGAATAATGAAATTGAAAAAGGTTCTTAAACTAGTAAAAATTAACTCAAGTTTATTATTCAGGAAATTAAAGAACGACCAAGTCAAGTCGGACCCGATGTATGGGACTTCGTCTCAATCTCCTTTCATTGAGGCATATTTTGTTTTATACACAACGTTTTTTTATATGGTGTATAACCCCATTTTAATTTTACATTTATTCAAAAGGAATATTTTTTATATGAAGCTTTTACTAAACAAAAAAAAGGAATGTTTTTGTCGTACGTATTCGGCGACAAAAACTTCTCTGACGTCGTGACCGTTATTTGAGTTTCGGCTTCCTCTACAAGCCATACCTTCTTTTTAAAAGAAAAATAAATACCATGTTTTAATTTTCTCTTATTTCGGTATTGAAAATGGGTTTCATAATGTTTTTATATCAATGTGTTGTATTGATATCTTGTGATTGAATGATGGAAATATTATGTTTCCTTTATGCATGTTTTATGTGATACGATTCTGTTGAGTTTCTTGGGAATTATTATGAAGACGGGTGGTTCCATGATAAACTAAGGGCGGGTGAGCCCGATATAGCTCTCCAATGCATTGGGTAACGCGAAGGAGTGTAACGTTAAGGTTTCTCCGAAGATATTTAGGGAATATACTGTGATGGGTATTACAAACGTAACCAAGAGGGTTACTCCCTACATAAGAATGTTATGAATGCCTCAAGTTACCTTTACGTCTTATGATTTCTATGATTTATTCATGATTTGATGAGGTATGTCGAAGTGCTTATGTTTTATGGGTAAAGTATGATTTCATTCTTATGTATATATGCACCCATGTTTCCTTTCCATATATTTTTATATCCCTTACTGAGCATTTTATGCTCATCCCAAGTTTTTTGAAATGATTTTCATAGGTCAAGGGTAAGGTACATGATATGATGATAGTGTCAAGTAAGTGTCAAGAAAGAATCCATGTTTTATTTTAAATATGTTTCCATTGATGGGAAAGGAGAATACTATCTTTATGTAACCACTTTGTTTATATGTGGAATGTAATGCATGTTTTTGATCGAATTATCTAAAACTATAAACCCGAAAAAATCCTCAATGTGTATTCTTGTAATAACTCAAGATTAAGTAAGGTTTAAGGCTGGGGACTTATAATCCCTATGGTATATAAACCAGTTTCTCATAGCCATGTGTAATTAAAGCATGTGTAGCAGCATGTAACAGCCGAAGTAAACCTTAAGACCTACTTGGAAAGCATTCCACAACAAAACTATATAACAGAAGAACATGCACACCATCCTATAATACTAGGCAGAGAAAAGGAAACGGCTTCCAAATAGGAAAATTAGACACAATGGTCAAATACATGAAAAATTCATGGGAAGTACATCCAAATCATATAAAAATTCCCTATTCACAAACACTAACCTCTACTCAGGAATACACACAAAGAAGACCAATAATTGGGTTAAAAAGGTAAACACACAATACCTTGTTCAATGGTATTGGTGGAATTTCCAAATAATACTCAAATACATTCAACAGAAAAGATCAAGCCACCTACCTCAGGGTTAGGAGATCAATATACTTGAACCATGATGCTTGAATCTTCTTAGAATGTCGTAGATATACGAAAACACATAAAATGTTCATCCCACGATAACATGGAAAAGAGGTGGAATTGGAAATTGATGCTCTATAATAAGGAATATCATGCTACTTCAATTCCAATGCAATCGGTAGTGGTTGATTCATAGAACAGATGCATGATTGGGGGATTAGGGAAGTCTCAGAACCGAACGGGTGCTCCGAGACGTTTCGACTGAAAAAGAAGACACCCCCTTACATTAGACGCATCCTAGTACATTTAATGAATAAAAACAAAATACATGGAATGTACTTTTGATGTAAAATGTGTATACTTTACCTTTCTGTAAGCTGCTTTAGGCTGCCTCCATGTCACCCTAAACGACTGTGTGTGTGGCCATGACATGGCCAGCACAGGGCCTCCTGCGGTAGTAAAGTACATGACGTGTACTTCAAAACTTTCTTGAAACTCCTCTTCTCTCAAAAACACCATAAAAAGAAAAAATATAACCGAAAAGAAGACCTGGGTTATTAAAAACTTCCCCCCATTAATAAATCCATCCCCGTATTTCCTTAGCGCGCCGTAGAAGAAGAAACCCTGAACCACACTGGCCACTATGATCGTACATCAGCCTCCCTCTCCAAAGTATCGTCATGTACTCACCCGTGCTACCATAGCACTCGTACTAGTGGAATAGATTGGCCATTTAGAAACTTCATACTGCGATAGACAATTTGGATAGGATGCCTCTTGAAAGATGCATCCACCTCCAACTTGACTTCCTCTGGTTGGAAATCATGAGACAGGTTTGAAAGGTAATGTTGGAGCTGAGAAACATAGAAGACGTCGTGCATAGCCCGGTACCTCTGAGGTAACTGCAACTGATAGGAAACCATCCCAACTCTCTCCAACACCTCAAATGGCCCAACGTACCTCAGTTAAGTCTTACCCTATCTACTAATCCTATTATGTCCCAACCTCAGTGTGACATGCAGGAAAACCAGATCGCCGACCTTGAACTCCAGAGGTAGTCTTTGCTGATCAATATAAGACTTCGGACGAGACTGTACAGTATCCATCATCTTCCAAATCAACTCAATCTATTCTATAGTCTCTTGAACAAGATGAGGGCCCAACAAATCTGCCTCTCCTACCTCCAGCCAACATAAAGGTGATCATCATGGCCAACCGTATAGAGCCTCATAAGGTTCCATCTGAATAGTTTCTTGAAAACAATTGTTTTAGGAGAACTCCTCAAGAGGTATATGCATCTCCCAAGAACCTCCAAAATCTAGAATCCAAGATCGTATCATATCCTCAAGCACCTGAATCGTACACTAGGATTGGCCATCTGTCTAGGGATGGTAAGCTATACTCAAAAGTACCTATGTACCCAATGCATTCTATATCCCCTGCAAGACCCAAGATGTAAAATGAGAATCCCTGTCTGAAATGATGAAGTGTGGAACTCCATGCAAACATACAATCTCACAGATGTACAACCGTCCCATATCATCATAATTTAAGGTCACCTTGACCATCAAGAAGTGTGAAACCTTTGTATATTTTTCGATGAGAATCCATATTGTGTCATTCTCTCGAGTAGACCTCTACAACCCTGTCATGAAATCCATCGGGACATCGTTCCACTTACACATGGGAATGGGTAACTGCTATAAAATCCCTAAAAGTCGCTGATGATCCACCTTCACCTGCTGACAAGTGGAAGACCTTATCATGAAACAAGAAACATCCCTCTTCATACTTGTCCACCAATACTGAGGGTGTAGATCACGATACTTCTTAGTGACTCCAGGATGAACTTCCCAAACTGAGGAATGAAAGCCCCACATCAGCTCCTCGCGTATATCTGCGGGAACCCTTACACATCTCTAGAAATGCATGATCTTATCCTCGTCTATGGTCCATCAATGAATAGGGTTATCTACTGAAATTCTTTCCCATAGGACTAGGCCTTTAGAATATGATAGCTGCCTCATTCGAAATCGATCCGGAATAGTAGAGGTAACATCTACAGAAGATAGAAATGTATGCCCCTATCTGTCATGAATCTCCAAATGAATCTCAGAGAATAGATCCATAAGCTTCCACTCACTTCTGGACTCCTGAACTTACTATATCTGAGTCCCCCTTCTCAACTCATCGGCCACAGCGTTGCCTTTCCCAGGCATATAGGCAGTCTCAATGTCAAAAGAGTGAAGGTACCCAACCCACATTGTCTATCTAAAATTCATACCACGCTGAGTGAAGATGTTTTTGAGACTCTTGTGGTCAGTGGAAACCAAATAGTGCACTCCTAGAAGATAATGTATCAAACATCGTATGGCATGAACAACAGCTTCCAACTCTAGATCATGCGTCGGGTAATTCCTCTCATGTGGCCATAACTGCCGGGATCCGTACACAATGACTCATTATCCCTAAATAAGCACAACTCCTAGCCTGATACCTAATGCATTGCAATAAAAAGAATATCTTTTTACTGGATCTATAAAGTCTAGTATTAGTGATGATGTTAAACTCCCTTTCAGCTTCTGAAAGGCTGACTCACAAAAATCTGACCATAAGAACTTTTCCCCCTTCTTAGTTAGACCTATCAGCAGTGCTGCTAAGCATGATAAGTCCTATATGAAATGTCTTTAATATCCAGCCAGCCCTAGAAAACACTACACCTCAAAGACGTTCATCAAATACTCCTAGAAAACTACTACCCTCACTTTTCTGGTTCTACTGACACTTCGGCCCCGGAGAAAACCTGACCCAAGAACTAAATCTAATCCATCCAAAAGTGGCACTTTGATAACATAGCATATAATGGATTCTCCCCCAGTGTACTCAAAATGTTATCAAGATGGGTAGCATGGTCATGTCGATTGTGAGATTACACCAAGATATCATCCACAAAAACAACCATGAAGGAATACAACTATGGATGGAACGTTGTGTCCATCTGTGCCATGAAAATTACAGGTGCGTTCGTGAGAGCGAATGTCATAACCATATACTCATATAGACCATACCATCTTCGGAAGGTGGTGAGAGGTATATCAGATGGTCTAACACACAACTAATGATAACAAGACCTCAAGTCAATCTTCAAGAAAACCTGGGCTCCTTGAAGCTAATCATAGAGATCATCAATACTTGGAAAGGGATATTAGTTCTTGACTGTAAACTGGTTCATCTTCTGATAATCCACACAACATCTATGGGTATTGTATACCTTTTTTGCAAACAGGACATGCAAACCCCAATAAGAAGTACGGGGTTGGATGAAACCCTTAGCCACAACTCCTACAACCATTTCTTGAGCTCCAACATCTCTAGTGTAGCCATCTTATAAGGAAGAATGGACACTGGTGATGCCCCTGGAACAAGCTCAACAGAAAATTCTATCTCTCACTCCGGAGGAAAACCTAAAAAGTCCTCTGTAAAGACTTATCTGAAATGATCCACCACTAGAGGAATGTCTAACTATGATGTCCCCTGGTCTTCGAAACAAAGACTAGAAATCTGGGCTGAATCTACTCCCAACCCATGATGCTCTGGACCCGCTCTACTCACCTGGACATCCCACTCACCCTTATGAAGAAATGATCCACCCTCTGGGGATATGAAACTCTCCCTGCATCGATAACAGCCGATGATTGGATGGAAGGGAACTAGCGAGTCCATTCCGAGAATGAAATCATAGCCTGTCATCTCTTGGACATAGAGGTCCCAAAGGAAGTGAAACCCACCAACCTTTAGAGGGAACTCCTTGCACTAATGAATACCAGATGTTCTTATCCCCAATAGAGTGTCTAGTGTCAAAAAACGGCAGATGAAATGATACATAGTCCAAAGATCTCTACAATAGAAAAAGATATAAAGTTATGCAAAACACCAATATTGAAAAGATCAGAAGATAAAACTGAGGCAACTAGGATCGTACCTCGAACTGTAGAGGGGTCTGGATCCTGCTCTTGATGGTCCTCCTCCACTGTAAATGTTTTTCCATCTCCGGGGCCCTATGACCCTGCATGACTACTCTGAGATGATCCACCCTGCTATCGCTAGTGGCTTGGTGATTGACCACCGCAGCCATGAACTCCACCTTGTCCTGAGCGGCCGGAAAAACTATAGTTCCCAGACTGGTGGGAAACTGGCGGAGCTGCTCCTATTTGAGGAGACATAGATGAACTCCTGTCACCAGATTCTAGTGAAAGGATCTGACAGAAATGCTGAAGGTGTGCCAACTGGCCCTAATATCATCACTCAACCAGTTCTCTCTGGCACCGCGGCCTCATATGCCTACTTCTCCTGCACTATTATCAAACCACATGACTACAAAAATATGCATCCCACCTACTCGAATATCCCCATGTAGTCTCCCTGTGGCGCTTTCGGCTACCAGCTGGCGGAGAACTACCTCTTGATGTCGATCTTCCCTTGCTCAAAAATCCATATTCCCTTGGATTCTGCTCTGTGATCAGTTCTAGGATGACAATGGAAGTGATGGAAGTCAATCTAAAGATATTCACCTCAAAGCGGATGTCTTGTCTGAGTCCATCCTTGAACTTCCTTTCCAGGAATAACACATCTCCTCCCAGGAAGGGTGTGAGACACTGAAGCTCAGTGAAACAATATGAGTTCTCCACAACTGATAGGGTACTCTGCTCAAGGCTCATAAACTCCCAGGCCCGGTCGGCCCTCAAGGTCTCCGGATTTCAGTAGTCATAGAAGATGCGCTGGAACTCCTCCCATGTCATAACCTGCTGATGACCTGCCCGTGAGATCACATCCCACCATATCATGTCGGAATCTCATAGAATATAGGTAGATAGATTGAAAATCCTCTCTACAGGCATCTCTAAATTCTCAAATATCATCAACATGGACT
Source organism: Viscum album (assembly GCA_963277665.1). NCBI lineage: Eukaryota > Viridiplantae > Streptophyta > Magnoliopsida > Santalales > Viscaceae > Viscum > Viscum album. The sequence goes on along the minus strand of OY728136.1, from coordinate 711,972,976 downwards.
TGATCCATGACTCTATATCATGAGATCCTCCTTCTCCTGAGAAGTTGGGAGGATGTTGTTGTTGGATGACCTGGGTAAAATCAGCCATCGATGAGGTTTGAGGTGGCGCTCCCTGAAAAGTCTGCATCATCCTCATGAATAATTCCCCGAACTATGCATCAGTACCAGTAACATGTATAAATGTTGCATCTAGTACTAGCACAACAAGAGGATCTGCAGGTGGTCCCTGATCAGTCATGTCTAGTGTCTGATCACCACCCAAAAATTGGCATGCAACTGGAGGACGTCTTGGTGGCACGACTCAGCAAGGTCAAGTGCACACCTTAGATTATAATTATAAATGACTGAAAACAAGGAGTGTATAAAGATAACAAAATTATAAAAACATTCATGATTTTCAAAACATGACTACATGGAGTGTACACTCCTTATATAGTGTGTTCCCTAAATTCATTCACATGGTCGTGTACTTTTTCCTAAACTGGTTGTGTAACACCCCAAACACACGACATGTTATCTAAACACAAGGTGTGTACTGGAATCATCTTACCCTACCCAGGTCCTTCTAAATGGTTAAGCCACATGGCTCACCTAAAACAAGAGTAAACGGCGTGTTCAATGTAGACACGGTGTGTACTAGTCAAGCTTCACCTGACCCGTGTTGTTAGTGAAACGATCAGACAAACAACTCAACCTACACAGTATGTTCCTGATAGACACGACATGTACTTGAAAGGATAACAACAACCCGTGTTGTTCGTGACATGGCCGGGTACCTTTGTAAGACTACACGGTGTGTTCAAGGGGAACACGTCGTGTATAAGAAGAGACTCCACTAACCAATGTTGTTAGCTACATGGCTGGGTTCCTATGATTTTACTACATGGAATGTTCAATTCAGACACGACGTGTTTCCACCAGACTATTCCCATCCTGTGTCTCTGCCCACATGGCCTACGACACTGTCAGAGTCTACACGGCGTGTACATAAAGGAAACATCATGTACATAAGAAAAACTATTTCTTCCCGATCAGAAGAACACATGGAATGTACTTAACATTACACAGCGTGTGTTCTGGGTTTTTCTGGATAGAATGCCTCAAAAAATACTCTGGAACACATAAAACACTTAAACATGTACTGGATGTTCCAAATTGCAATCCATGAGGGCCTATACACCCCACAAGTCAAAGTTTGGCATCATATACATGTTATAAACAACAAAATAGTGCAATGATCCACCAAATTCCAGTCTATGAGGGCCCATAACACCTCGGGAACCAATTTTTGGGGTCCATTAAAACAAAACCTTACACACAATCCCTATCAAAGAGCAGGTATTTCTATCATGTCATCTATCACAATAACATGAACATCCTAAATGACATCTATCACAATAACATGCAATTGCTAATGCACCCTAGATGGCATTGGAAGAATGCATGAAATGTGATTTATAACAAGTTCCTTTATGATGCCTGAGATGGAACACCCTCGTCTCATCGAGTTGTGACAGAAATAGAACCTCAATAACATCAACGGTTACTACACAAATCATGTGAATCACCCATCAATGAAAATCAGATCAACCGTAAAATTGAAAAACCATCAAAATTGCAATAATGAGGTAGATTCTCATTTCTCCGTATACGCGTTAGCTACTACTAGGCACGACTTACTACCATGTACCTATTCTATACTATCCCAAGCTATATGCTCCAATTAAAAAATAAAGTGAAAAGAATTCATCTGTTACCACTTTGTAATGCCCAGGATCCGGAAGCCACCTAGAGGCTCCCCATATCTGGTTGCACACATAGCCTCATCCACATTTCCCCGAATGCCATAGGCTGCCAAATAGCTGTGAGGGCCATGGGTTTGATGGTGAGGAAACTATGCCCTCATTGGCAGAGTACACAGTGAAAATAAAAAATACACAATAGTGGATGCAGTAAATATCCAAAAACAGTAAATAGCCAATGACTAATAGAGAAACAACTAGAGCACAAATATATATATATATATATATATATATATGATGCATGATACATATATGTCTAGAAAAGCATCCAAACAATTCACAAGGCTGAATAAAGTACTAAACCAAAGTACAAATGAAAAACAGCTGAGCAAATCCTCAGCATCGCAATCCTCAACTTGGTCCCATGCTCTCCAGCTCCAATGTAATTAAGTACCTGAAGTCGAATGGCGGTTGACATTGTCTATACTTGCGGTAATATAAACTGTTTGGACCCAAAATCATGACCCAAACATGGTGTGAAACTAAATACCAATATCCAACCACAGAAAGAACTTTGCCTAATCATTAGTGAGTATATGGTAGGTAAAAGTACATAAAGCAGTAACAAGGAAGCACTAAGCAGTAAACAATCCATAGTTCATGCATTAAAAACAGCACACAGCATGCAAGAGAAAAACAAATAACACAACAGGTAACCCTATGGGATTTACCCACAACCTATACCCTCTAGTTCTACCAATAAAGTACAAGCAACCCTCTAGGCCGCACACACAGTCTCACCCCTCTGGTTCAGCTAAAGTATAGACTGTTTGGGGAAGCACTCACAGTCAATTCCCCCTATAGTCTCGTATCGTACTAAAGGTGCTCTCTGGAAGCACTCAACATCAATTCCACATGTAGACCACATCGAGGAACTACAAACACTCTGGGGAAGCAATCAACGTGAATTATCCCTATGGTCTCACATCATATAATTATAAAGACACTCTGGAGAAGCCCACAATGTCAATTATCTTTACGGTTTATACACCAGGTTCTAATGGCCCTGTGTAGGTCATGAAAGTGTAGCAGTGTGTAATGTCCCAAGTAAAACTCATGTACTACTTGTCTATCATTCTACAACACAACAACATAATATTAGAAGATGCACACAATCCTATAACACTAGACATGGAAAAGGAAACACCAGCCAAACATGCAAACTAGACCCAGAGGTCAAATATAGGCAACACATGCATGGGAAATACATCCAAAGAAAATAAAAAATTCCCTATTCACAAACAATAACCTCTACTCAAGCATACAAGAAAAGTAGGAAAACAATAGGGCTAAAATGGTAATCACGCAATACCCCATTCCAAGGTATTGGTGGAATTTGCACATAATACTCAAAGGCTTTTTATAGAAAGGTACAAACCACCTACGTCAGGGTTAGGTGATCAATATACTTGAACCTCAAAGATTGAATATCTTTAAAACGTCGTAGATCTATGAAAATGCATAAAACGTTTATCCCACGATAACATGGAAGAGCGGATAAATTGTAAATTAATTCTCTAGAAGAAGGAAGAGCTTACCATTGACATTCCAACGCAATCGACTATGGTCGATTCATAGAATGGATGCACGATCAGGGGCATAGGGAAGTCTCAGCGTTGTACGAGTGCTCCATGAAATTTTTTCCAAAGAAGAAGACACCTCAATCCATTAGACGCTACCCCGGTCCATTTAATGAAAAAAAAACAACATACTTGGCATTTAATTTTGAATTACATGACGGGTACATTCCCATTATGTACTCCGCTTTAGGAAGCCTCCACATCACCCCACAAGATCGTGTGTGTGGAAATGACACAACCAGTACATGGCCTCCTATGACAACGAACTACACGAATTGTACTCATAAAGTACACGGTGTGTAGTTATCAAATTTCCATAAACTCTTCTTTTCTCAAAAACTCTAGGAAGAGGAAAAACCTACCAGAAAAAAAGATTAGGGTTCTTACATATAGGGGTTTTCATTGTTTCTTTTTTCTTTTCATTTAATTATAAAATTAATTGTAATAATAATAAATACAAAAAAATTAATAATAATAATATAAATAATAATAATAATAAGAAAAGTAATAATAATAATAATAATCACAACAAAAATGTTTTTAATAAAAACAAAAACATCAAATATAATAATAATAATAATAATAATAATAATAACAATGAATATAATAATAAAATTTTTATGATGAAATTTAAAATAATAATAATGGATATATATTCATAATGAAATCCTTAGTTTCCTTAATGACAATAATAATAATTTTTTTCCAAAAAAAAACTATAAAAAAACAATTATAACACATTATTAAAAATAGCTTTATTAATTTCACAATAACACTATTATTATTACAATTTAGTCATTTAACTAAATTTATTTACATAAAAATTGATTATCATAAATGTTAGACATTTTTGTGGCCACATGGCCAGACCACGTGGCTACTACTCACTATGTAGTGACTGCGCATGGGTCTGAAACCCAATAAAATTATAAAATGTCAAAACTTCTAAACCCATGCTCAAAAAATCCTTGACAATGTTAATAGATTCCATTAAATAATAAAATAAAAATAAATTAAAAAGTCAGGGTTTAAAAAATCTCCCCACCACGTACACTTTCTTCCTCAAAATTCACCCTACCAAATAATAGAAAAAAATGAATCCATGCACGATTTTAATGAAAATAAATCACAAAACTATAGAACGTGAGAACATGAGAAGGTTATACCCACCATAAAAAGTCAACTAGTGAGAAACATTAACATCCAAACACACCACCATGGAAAGGGGTCCTATAGAGGAGCTCGCAACCAATCCAAACTAACTTCTATAGCACAAGAAAAACAACACCTCCGCTAAAACATGGAACTCCCAACCTAGACCAAAAACCCCCAACCCTAGAGAAAAACCTCCCAGATGAACTTATCCGAAATAGTTAATACAATCATACCTATAAAAATTGATTCTTCTACATGATATTACATCCCCAATGATAATATCTAAACTAAGATCAACCCATATAAGTTCCAAACACACATTCAAGAAAAACACATTATTCAGAAACCCATGTCCCAATAAACAGAACATTTTTCTTATAGTAGATCAAGATCATTACATTCACCTGTTGAATTGATGGACATACAAACACAAAAAATCATTAAAAAAAGAAAAAACTAATGATGAGAATTTTAATGTTCCACTACCAACACGGAACATGAATCTCAGACCAAGGCTTCACACCGCCACAACTCCTAACTATGCACAAGCATTACCCGAAGACCAATAACTAGGGATCTGATGGCTGAGTCATCTCTATTATCATTGTTAGGTAGTGGAATCCTCTGGTCAAAACTTTTTCTTTATGTAAATATTCCTGTAAAAAAATTCTAGATGACCCTAACACCCGCAATGATGGAAAATATTCAAATGGGTGCGACATGACGGCTTTGTGTGCCATAAAAGTCCACACTAATGGCACACCATTCAACATTCCAAAGAACTGGAAGCTAGAAACACTGTAAAAGACTCTTTAGAAATTGGTCCCTCTATCACACCCTACTCTCCAACTGAGTAACCTTCACGAACAACTAGATATGCTAGATTTTGAATCATCTATACTCTAGAGACAGAATTATCTAAGAACACATCACCCACTAGCATCTTAATACAGTGATTTTAAAAACTAGGACCCTCTCCATGTACATTGGATGAATACCCCTGATGAAGAGAGAATTATTTATCAATTCTTTTGCTACCACCTCCATAAAGAATGACACAAGTTCCTTGAAATGGTCAACATATACTTTCACCATCAGTTGGCCTTGTTTAATATACATGAGCTCTTCCCTTTTCAGTTTTTTCACTTCTTTTGGTATAAACCCTCAAAAAATGACAGATTTAATGAAATCCCAAATCCTCCCAACATGCACTAATGGAGGGGGAAACAACTCCCATTCCTCCAGTTCGGGACCTTCAAACAGACCCAAAATGTCATGCACTCTGATAGCTTTATGAGTTACCAATACCATAATGATTCACTGAACCTCTTCAATCCACTATGCTACCTCTGACAGAACCTGACCACCATAAAGGATAGGCAATGTTCGAGATGGACCCAAAACATGGCATGACTTATCTGAAACCATGGGGACCTTCCTGGGAAGCATTTTCTGAACAACATATATAATAAAAGTCCAAAAACTATATCAAGTCAAATCAAGACTAATAAAAGAGCCTTCTTCAAAAGAAAACCTACTCAAAAACCAAAAAAAAAATACAAACACAACACAATATCCTCTTTTTAATATCCCTTTTTTATTTTTGATTTAAAACCCACCTTCTTTCAAGGACACTTTCAAATACAAAAACCACATCTGATCCCAAATTAAATATTCCAAAAATAATTTCCCCTTTTCAATATCACCAGTGAAAAACAAGGTCATGCCATTAATTCCATGTACAGAACCAAGATATAATATAACATAAGAAAGGGGTTAGCTCATACACTCATTACGAGTATGTAATACAATGGAATTTATCAATAATATAAATATTATACACGTTGAGTAACTATAAAAGCATTCCTTAAATAATAATTTTTATCATAATATGAATATAATGAATCCTGATTACATAAATACATATAATTTATCTTATGATAGTGAAACATTACCATGAATATTATACGTGTCAAATACTGACATGTTTTTTCAATATATATTATGATACTGATGGAATGCAGAATGTCTGACATCTGAAACATTTTGTCAAGCACTTGACTATGACGTCTAAACATACTAGTGCAAGGGCTCGACCAAAACCTTGTTCTATTTAGTATCATGAGACCTACGTTTCCATCAATAGTCTATAGGGGGCCCCACACAACCTTTGTTAAGTCCAATTCATTCCTAATACGAATGGGTGTAATCATTAACTAGATGAACATATGAAATAATGTTCCCTAATATTTTGACATAATCACTAACCATTCTGAGTAGTTTGGTGAATTGTATGAAGAAAGAACATCCATAGTCAAAATGATAAAAAATAATTTAATTGAGTTGGTCAGATTATAATTATAAGATTTTAATACCAATAAAATATAAGATCCAATATTGGTGTCGAAATTGATTTATATGATTTCATAAAATGATCGATGAATTCTGGAGATTAATACTCATTTTATTTGAAAAGAGGAGTTATTTTGGAAAAGTTTTTGCATAAAACCAGAAGTGAAATAAGATTGTTTTTACACGATAAAATTAGATTTATGAGAAAAATAGAATTAGTTTAAAATAGCCTATAGAGTTTTCTTGACAATATGTACAAAATCATGATGTTCCCTTGAAACATGCTAGTTTTTCAGGAAAAATTATGGAAGGATACTTTTAAAACATGCAACTACCAATAAAATTAAAAATGATTATGATGGTAACATATATATAGAACATTAACATAGATTTTATTTGGATTAATCTATTTAATTAGTAATTTCATTTGGGAATAGTGATATAAACATTAAACCAAAATAAATAAGAGGTTGAGGTGGAAAACCCTTACATTATACCTGAATGTGTTCTGTACTTGACCTTAACATCCAAGATACTAAAACTAATTAAATTATATAATTAATTAATTAAGAACATTCTATAAATTTATTTTATTTTTTTAATGTTTTTTGATGAAATTTATATGGCATTTTTGATGAGTTATAATATACCATTTTATTGACTGGGAGCATTCGTTTCCTTGGTTTTCACTATCGGTATACTTATATATGAATATGGAAGTTCATGTAGAATGGGTATAATTATCCTAAATGAAATTTATATGATATTTATGAACATGTATAAGGTTAAATGGTAATATATAATATTTTTTATATGGTATGCAGATGCTTCATTAGATAATATATTTAGTGATAATCATTTATATTATTAAATCACTTATTGATCATAAAAAAGTCATTTCATTTTATCATTTAATATCATTTATATATGTCACATAAAGAAAATAATAATGGTTTTAGTAAAAAATTTATTGTATGTTATAACCATTAAAAATCATATCATGACTGATATTGAAGGTGAAATTTACGAATGAAAGTTTTTAATCCAAAAGGTTGTAGATCGGCACCTCTTAGACAATGATATCATTTTTTAAATAAAAGAGTGAGATTAAAAAGATTGTGGATGGTTCATACATTAAAATGAAATAATTATTGTATTTATGTGACACTATAGTTTTCATTCTCATCTAGAAAACGGAGGCGAGGATAAAATAATAAAAGAATGTATATAGAATAAAAATAAATGGAAAAAGAAGTGGATTTTACCTCTTGAATACTCATCGATGAGAATATCCATAATGGGATTTGGTTTTACATTTTGATGAGACCATAATCTTCTAATGTTGGGATAGGATATTGGGAAGAGTATGGAGATGATATTTTACATGAAAAAAACATGGAATGTGTGTGGAGAATATGCGATGATGTTCAGTTTTTATAGTGGAGGAGAGGGGTGATTTCTCATTATAATTTAAATTATTATATAATTTTTTCCAAGACAACAAAATTATTGATCAGTGTATCTAAATATAGTAATATATTCATTTGAGTTATAACCATTTGTGATTACATCAATCATGACTCAAGAATAGTGTATTAGTATTATAATGTATTTATACTATAATTTATTATATTTTACCATCCACTAAAAAATAAAATATTTTACAAAAATATCTGTAATCCCCCCCAAGAATTTTTTAGTTTTTATAATTCAAAAAATAATTCCATTTTATAAAAATATTTTTATATATTTTAGAAGGTAAATTCTTAATCAAAATTATATTTATCTAGAAATATAATGTTTTCAATGTTTGAACTTATTTTGTAACACACTGAAAATTTAGAAAAGTACATATTACATTATCCTAAAATAATAGGAAAATAAAATATTTATTTACAAATATATTTTATGAAATTTAATATTCTTTCAAATCTATTTATTAGTTATAAAATTGTAACTACATATTTATACTCACAAAAATAATGACACTTAATAATTACTTTTTAAATATTCACTTATTTCAGCTATAATATACTTATATCTTATTTTTATTTTTAATGTTCCTAAATTTAATTTATACTCTCATGGATGAAGTTACTCTTCATTTGGATGTTTTACTATTCATAAAAGTTGTATTCCTATTCAAAATGGTATAATACTATTCCAAATGTTTATGTAACTAGTCATTGAAAAAATTAAGTTGATATTATCATATATATAAATATATTTCTAATCGAAATGATATATGTATATTTTTTAAATTCAAAACATAGATTTAGAATTTTTTTTTAATGGCTAGGTTATAAAAATATTTTTAAATAATGATAATAAGAATGTTTTGTTTCCTAGAGACTTAGTGTTGTGTGCATTACGTTATATTTTAAATTAATTTGTAAATTATTGGGGCTAAATTTTCTCCTCCTTAAATTATTTGTGTCATCAAAATATGTAATTTAAATTAAAAAATGAAAATGTTTTATACTAGTAAACTACTTAAAATAAATTGAAATTTTATGCATGTCTAATATCATAATCATAAGCATGGTTTTTGGGGAATTATATTCATTTATGTATTTCATAGTGGTTTGTATAGATAATGTGAATTATCTTAAGAATATAACTTAGGTGTGTCAATCCAGGTGCATAGTAAGGCCTATTTTCATGTTCCAGGTTACCCCAGGTCTTGTTAGGAACACCTTGTCAGAGTTGTTAGTCCTAGGTATATCTATACCAGATCCACTTCCTCTTATAGTATATAGATGTGAATGTATTTTCTAAAAACATACACATAGTCTATAACTTATCAACAATATAGTATGTTCTTGTATGCTTATTCTCAAAGTCTTTCATATGTTTTTGTTCCCAAATATGCATTTTCTATATGTTGTTTATAAGGTTTCTACTAAACATCCATTGATACAATCTGTAAAGATAGAAACCCCTTTTTTTAGAGTCATTGCACTATTGTATTAAATTGGAATTATTATAGTAAATTACCACACAAATAGACCAATTAGTTTTTTATTTTGTGAAAACCAAATAAAAACATAATATTTACATTACAACAAGAAAATAAAAACAACCTTACAATATCATTAGAACAACCATAAAACTCATAGATTATTTTTCCAAGTAATTCGTAATAATATTCTTCTTCACATCCTATAGAATAATAAAACAAAGTTAACGAGTGAGATCAGATTCTTAGTACATGTATGAAATACAATAAAACATATCATAAACACAAATATTAGGAATGGTGAATAACTCTATAGACATGCCTTTTAAATTAAAAATGATCATAATTTGGTAGGAATGAAAGATGAATACATATAATAATATAGATGATCATAACAGAATGTAACATAACCATTGATATTCTTATAGTTGAATACACACATTTGTTTTCAATTACTCTAAGAAAATTGAGGTAATACTTATTGCAGAACATCAAAAACATATTGTCAATGCCTCGACCAAGATGCCATAAAATACTAGGGTGAGACCTCAACCAATACCCAATTCTATTTTCTCTCATGATAAATAACGATGCATTGAGGAGATATATTGGCCCCCTACCCAAAAAATTATAAGTCAAATTCATTCCTCATATTATCGGGGATAAACATGAACAACATGAAAAAATGAATTATCGTTCCCTAATATGTTGAAAAAAATCAATAACCATTCTGAGTAGTATCGTGAATGATATCAAGAATTAACATCTATAGTCAAACTAATCAAAACCCAATTAAAAAATATTTTATATGATTATAATAATATTTTCATATCAAAAAAATATATTCAATATGCGTGTTCAAATAGATAAAATTTATTAAATAAAATCAATGAAGAATTCGTGAGAGTAATTCTCTTTTACTTTAAAAAGACAAGTTGTTTTAGAAAAATACCTTTCATAAATCCTTAAATTAACTAAAATATTTTAACATGATAAATAGTTTGGTTTTTTAAAATATTTTTTTGAAAACTAATTACAGAGCGCAGTTGAAAATTGGTATGATATCATGAAGTTCCCTTGGAACGCGCTGGTTTATCAGGAATGATTTTAGAAACATCCTTCTAAAAAATGATACTAACAATAAAATAATGAATTATTCATATTGATATATATATATATATATATATAATTAAAATATAATTATTAGAAGTACACAAGAATAATTAATAATTTTAATGGGTTAAAGAGAGAGAAAGAGTCCTCGTATCAAATTGGAGGTTCAGGTATAAAATCATTACCTTATGTGAAAATGTGTTCTAAATATGACCTTAATATCATGTACAAGCATGTCAAATATATTATATAATTAATTAATATCCTCATATACATATATTTTATTACTTATAATTTTATTATGTTTATTTAATGAATTCTTTAAGAGTTATATGATACAATTTTATAGTTTGAGAGTGTTTGTTTTCCTTGTTTTCAAGATCGGTGCACTCGTATATGAGTAAATAAGTTCATATGTAATGGTTATAATTATCCAGAATTGAATTTATATGATATTTGTCAAAATAAAGATTTTTAAATGGATATAAATACCATTTGGTTATATGGTATGAGTATGAATCATTTTATAAGACAATTATTTATAATCATTTACATTATTATGGTGGATATTGATCATATTAGAATCATTTATTTTTATTGTTTAATATAATGTAAATATGTTACATACCGAAAATAAGAAATGTTTTAATAATTATATTATAGTCCGTTTTAACCATTACAAATGGTATCATGACCATACTTGAATATTAAATTGAAGAACAAAATATTTTTGTCTATGAGTGTTGTAAATCATCACATCCCAAATGATGATTTCGTTTTTAAAATAAAATAGATAGTGTATGTAGATTTATTATGGTTATATAATTAACATGATATAATTATAGTATATAAATGATACAGAAGTTTTCATACCCATTTGGATAGAATAGGTTAGGTGTTAATAATAAAATAAGGAACTTGAATATAAAATAAAAGGAAATTGAAGAGGATTTTACCTTTTGAATACTCCTCCTTGAGAATATACATAAGGAGATAGATATTGGTATTTTTATTTGACCATTATATTTTATACTTGTTGATGGATTTTGGAAAGTGTATTGGGTAGAAAATTTAGGAGGCTTCAAGCTTGGAAGGTGTGAGGAGAAGAGGGGGTGAGGCATGGTTTTTATAATAGAGGATAAGTGTGATTTCTTATCATTTTATTCATTATTTTAAAATTTAGATCAAGTAAAAGAAATTGAATAGATTATTTGTAAATAAATTATTTAATAATTTCAGGTGAGTATGATCCAAGGGTTATTACGAATTCCATTAATCGATGAATTGTTTATTTATCTTATATTGTATTTATATTGTAAAATAATATATTTTACCATTCAGTAAAAAGTCCATTATTTGAAAAACAAATCTCAAAAAATCACCCTATCATATGTTAGGTTTTTAGAATTAAAAAATGAACTCCATTTTATATAAATAAGTTTCTGTATGTAAGAAATTTATGTTTTAGTTAAAGTTATAATTTACTTGAAAAATATAGTTTTTAATGATAAAAACTGATTATATAACACCTTAAAAAATTAACAAATATCTTATTATATTATCCTAAAATCATTATAAAATAAAATATTTATATTATAATAAATATTATGAAATTTTATTTTCTTTGAAATCAATTCATTAATTATTAAATTGTAATTAAATATTTATTACTCAAATAAATACAAACAGTTAATTATTAATTTATAAAACATTCCGTTATTTATACTATAATATAATTTTATCATATCATCACTTATACAGATCATAAATTTTATTTATACACCAATGGATGATTATACTATTATATTGGATGATTTGATATTCAAAACGGAAATATTATAATTCATAAGGGTACATTACCATTGCAAAAGGTCATGTTACAATTCACCAAAAAATAAGTTAATCCTATTAGACTCTTAATATAATATTTATCACAATCATATATGGCTTTTAATAGAAATTCAATCATTAAATTGGAAACATTATGTTTAATGGATTTGTTATAGCTATATTGTTTAAATAAATATAATAAATATTTATTGTTTTCAAAATACTCATTATTGTCTTCATGACATTCAATATTAAATTAAACTATAAATTATTGGGGTGTTACAAGAAAAACAATATATTTATCTAAAAAGGGAAATTTTCCCATATTTTAGTTGAATCTTTATAACTAAGAAGAAAAATATCATCATGGATATAAGATATCCCCAGATAAATAACTATTATATTAATCGAGCACTTATAGAAGAATCGTCATATAGTTTAGCACCACTCGAGATTGATCACTCTATGAAATTTAACATCATACGGGGTAGAACAATCCTAATAGTTTAACGTTATAAAGGAATGTCAAATACATCTTATATTTTATTGATATATGAATATAACTAATCCATAGAAATTAATATCATATAAAGAGGGCTATATGTGATGGAGTTGATGGTTTTTCGATGGGGACTATACACTCCAAGGATTAATTTGATTTGTTAATGACGAACTTAATCTTACATGAATTGTTATATGAATTATTTATTGAATAAAATAATAGTACTGGGTTGTGTTATATGATCTCTATCAATGTTATTAAGAGACTATTATATATTAGAGTTTACCATGTGTACAATGTATGACCATTCTAATTTTGGATCCTTTTTTCATTTTTTGTTTCACAGTATCACTATTTTAGTTAATTCCAAAACAAATTCTATAATAAAAATGGATTATAGATAAACCATCATATTGAAGGATCAAGCTACACAGTCACAGTGAACATTTAAATTATGAAATTATTAAATCATTTTAAGATCAAGAACAAAAAATAACTTTGACCATTAATGTGATTATTCATCCATTATCATCAAATAGAAAATGTTTACTAAGAGTGATGGAAAATGATCCATAATTAAAAGAAAATATTATGTCCCATATAAAATATAATATAGGGTAATTTATATAAGAGTACATGTGCTGGTGGGATAAGACCATAAATCATTGAGAAGTTTATCAGGCCATGACTTATTTTTATTATCAATTAATTATAATATATTTATTAATGTATTATTAAATGAATCTATATAACTATTTGATCATTCGTGATTATAAGAAGAGTAATCAGATTCAATTTTTTTATATTTATTTGAACCAGTTTAATTAAAAAATTAAGTTTTTTTCTATTATGATAGAATGACGGACTCTAAATCTATTGATTTTATTTATTTTCATAAAATTGATCATAAATTTAATTCGGATTACCTTTAATTGAGTATCTTCATCCAATTTAAAAAATAAATTAGTAGCATTGTTAATGAACATGTAATATCTAATAGTTAATTGAGGGTGTGGACCCATTATATTTATCCCACATATGGAAAATGTCGAGGAGTATTTTTTAGTCTGTAAAAACTCTAATGACTTATGAATGATGTTAAAATTCACTTAACATAGTAGAATATTTTTTTTAATTGTATATAATCATTTATAATAGAGTAAAAAAAGTAACCATGTTTCCCAATTTGGTGAGAGTGTTTGATTCCTATATTATATGGGGCAAGTAATTATACGTAGAATTTATTTCGAACTATAAGTGAATTGTCTCTTTCATTTTACCTTATAAAATTCTTATATTATATATATTTTTTTTGTATTTTGAGTTTTGAATGTGAAAAAAATTTATTTCTCATTAGTGATTTATTTTAAATTAATGATCAATTTTATTGTACAAATACTTCTATGAGGTAACTGAAAATTATGTACATCTACCCAATTACTAATTTAGATTCTGGGGATGATTACCAAGAATAAGAAGTGACTATATTGAGTATATCAAACTCAATCACTTCTCTGTCGAGGAATAGAATGATGACCTGCAAAAGTGGAATAGGAAAGATATCTTTGTCAAGAGTTGGGTTAGCAAGAGATGGGAAAATTTTGGTTAGTGTATTTTCTTAGGCATTGTTTTGGAAATATAATTATTATATAACAATCTCTAAGGGAAATTATTGGATCAATAATCATGGTTTTTTGAGTATGCCTATTAGTAAATCATTTAGTGTGTATTCTTTGTTAGTTTTTTTGCAATTAATTTTGAATCAACATTGACATTCATCTAGGGATTTTCATTTTAAATGTTCATTCATGTCATATGATAAGAGAATAGTATCCCACAACATTTTTTGTACATCCTTATGAAAGGAGAGAAGAGTGAAACAACATTATTTTAATGGGAGAAAAAAACTACAGATCAAATTCACATGAATTTTTTATCATCTATCCTCTTCCCAATTGGGCTTCAATACACAATATAAATGTAATTCTCACATGTATCAGATATTTTTATAATATAGAATACAACCACATTACGTTGTTATATATATAAATATAACTCTTTAATGGTATGGTGTGCATCAAGGATGTTTTTCAATGATTGACCCTTGGGGTCCTTAGGATAAATTGGGAATTTTTTTAAAACAATTGAACAACAAATGATATTTATGGAAACCTAATATATAATAATGATGTATTTAAACAGACTAATTTGATATATTATGTTCAAATTCAAATGATTCATGCAATAAATTGTTTTCCACTATTTTGGATTAAGGGTCTATAATTACTCATTTTAATAATATATTATATGCGAACCTCCAAAATTTTATATATGAGGTAATATACTTCTTTATCATATGTACATCATTTTTATGTGAATGATGCGTTATAATAGGTTATTTTAATTCTTCCACATAATTGATGGGTGACTATTCCTTTATGAGAGGCATTACAAATAAATGATGTGACATGTAATACATGAGGTCATCAAATGAACTGAAGAAATATCTATCATATCCGAATGTTTCACCCATTACATCTACTTCATGAAGGGCAATGATTAGCCAATAAATTTTACTGATGAAATTCATGATTTAGGAAAATTTTACATGTTGTCCTCTAAATTCAAAATTATTTTTATTTGGGGAATTGAAGGTTATGTGACATATCATAAGTGGTTGATCCCATTTAAAACAATATATTTCATTAGATTCATAGAATAATTCTCAAAACAATATGATAGTGATCCTAAAATTTTAAAATGGGGGATCATTTCACATATATTTTATAATTAATTTATGAAAATTGTTAAAATTTCATGGTTATTATTTCATCATGGATGATAAATTTTGATAAATTTTATATCATATTGTTATTATTATGAATGATTCAAAGAAGAATCTATTTAACAATACTCATACGTGATCCAAAATCTCACAAATCCACTTATGGATCTCTGGGTGGAAGCATGTGAGGTAACTTCCATATTTCATCAATTTCCAATTATAAAAAAAAATAATTACATAATTCTAGAAAAGTTATTTTCATTTTCTCATTATTTAGTGGGAATATGATGGTTATAATCTCTCATTCTAGATAGTATTCAAGAATGTATTATCTTCAGTCAGGATAGGATTATATATAGAGAAGATATTGTATACAATAATTCACATTACACAAAAACGATATAAATTATGATGCCTAATTAGGATAATATAATTAGTTATTTTATAATATACCTTAACCAATATATTAATTATACTTAAACCCCCCATATAAAAATAATAACAATAATAATTTTATTATTTTTATAGAATTCATTATATTAGGGATATTAAAAATAATTACTCAAATAAATATGGAAATATATATAAAAATGGTATTAAACAATATATATCATTTTAATTCATTTCATTAAATCAAATCATCAATCATACATTGAATATATCATACATTTAATAATAAATATTTATTTAAATAAAATAAATAATTATATAATTCATTCCATAAATGAATAAATAAAATATCAAACAATTGAAAAAACTAAATATTTAATATTCAAGTAACATACATAAATAACTGGTGATTTAATTTATGAAAACAAATTAACATGGATTATTATTATCCCTTAATCAATAGACTAAAATATATTATAATATTAAATTATAAATATAAATTAATTGAGATTATGGGTACACATAGTGTGAGACCCACTAGGCCCTTTTCCTAGTGGAATTTTGTTAGTCCTCCTAAAATCCAAGATTATTTTTCAGAAGCATGTCAAATGTAACAACCCATGTTTTTATAAATAAAAACTTACTTTGAATAAATAAATTCCCTATTATGTTATAATGTTATAGAAAACACAAGTACTACTTTTATTATTTTGGAACGTTATAAAATATATCATGTTAAATTAATAATACTGTAAAAAAACATAACTATTTAAAATATTGATGATATAAAATGACCATTAATATTAGTATATATTAAGGGCTACAATAATTTTTTGTTTATGGATTCATAAGAATCGATTTCCTGGGCTAAAAAGAATTCACCATATCAAACGAATTCATTGAAGCATTTGGGGGAGATAAAATGATTAGTTTATCCCTGAAATAAAACAAATGCGAGATTCAACTACTAAAATGAAAATGAAAATGAAATAGTTTATGGTTTATTATCATGATTATTGAGATCATGATTCAAACAATATTCACCGAACCTCCTCTTTAATGTTCCACCATCACAAAAATTACAACAAGGTCATATGTACGTGTAATAATGCATAATGTATCTACACATATTTAGTATTATTTTTATATTTTCATTAAAACTATTATTTTATTATATATTTTTAATTTTTTATTTTTAATTTTAATTCAGGAAATTATCTTTGAGTTGATGAAAATTATATTTCGATATGGTGAAAGAAGAGTCTTGTGATAGTCATGGACGAAGACATAAATTCCAATCTACTAAAGTGACTATCAGGTCATTAATTTGAGAAATAATTATCCCAAGGTAGTGGGCTAGGGGAAGTATATGGAATTGTTCTGATGTAGGATGTGTGCTATCCATAAAATCTTGTAAATGTGGTGTACTTGGAATAGAGTAATTATGTATGAAAATAACTATTCCACTCTTATTGAATATTAGTGGATATTGGTATAACTTACACACTCTCATTTTCTGTTTCTTGGACTATACCTTTTCAGTGAACTATGTAAGACTGTTATGTTATCTCCTTGTATGTGAATGTTTAATTAGTTTACTATTCCATCATATAGGTTTAAAATGTTCCTAACAATGTGGTAACAAGATCCATTATTTTCAGAGAAAACATTGACACCCTTATTCACCGTTCACCTTTTTTGGTGATCTAGGGTCTTATAGTTATAATCAGATCCAAGTATCACCTATATTGGATTCTCAATAATAATTTTGTTATCCTTAAATTATTTTAGTTTCATTCAAGAGTCAACCATGAAGTATAGTTTTTATGATCATTCAATTATCTTTGACTAGAAACCTATATCCACCAATAACATGATGATCATGAAAAATATTGATAAGATATAGATTAGTATGTCTATCTTACATAAATAATAGTTAATATCTATTTCTCTATGAAATTCTGAAAATGATGATCTATCTTGCTTAGAATATAATGTACATGTGACAGAGGCTTCCAAAAAATAGTAAATCCTTTATAACTCATGAATATAAAAATATTCATTTGATCAAGAGGTATGAGTTATCACCATTGATAATTATCTGTAAAACAAGGATCATAGTACATGTCCTAATAATGATAAATATAAAACCTAAAAATAATTTTCATTTGAATAATTATGATATTATTTTCATTATATTCCTAAATAATGAGCCTCCCTTATATGTTTAGTATTTAAATATATGTAGGAAGATATCACCCAATAGATAGTAGAAGCCGATGCTTTGGAAAATGTCTTGAAATGAATAATTAATGAATGTTTAATGCTCTCTAGGATGGTTGGAACCATTGAGAAAACAATGTGTAAAATTGAAATAAGTTCTTTTGAACACCTCAAATATGTTTAAGAAAAATAGGTAGTGAAAATAACTCTTAAAAGAAAGATCCTTGTGCATAAATAAAAAAATAAAAAAAAACACTAATACCAAGGGTATAAAATTAGAAGAAATATTTGATAAGATAAAGGAACATTACACTTTGATTCAGAATAATTTTAAAATAGATTATGATGAAGTAGTTAGAATTAATAATGCTTGTGAAGAAAATATAATTATGATGAAATTTCAGAATGCCATCTTCAATATCAAATTTGTTGATTTTGAAGATCTATTTCCAAATATTGAGAAGGAATATATTGAGACTTTACAAAACAAGGAAACAATGGGTGCAGCTACTCAATGTTCACTATATGATTCTAATGGTAAATGGCCTCAAACTTGTGATAAGGAGATCATAATATCATTTAATGATCTATCTAGTTTGGATGAGAAGAAACATGTACCATCCCTAATAACATTATTCAATGCATCTAAACCTATTATCCAGAATAGTTATGCTTTTTAGGAACAAGTGAACAATTATGGATAGATAAAAGTGATAAGAAACCTACCACCACCACTTATGTGAATAGCAAAAAGATTATGGAATATAATTTCCCACAAAGAGAATAATAATTCATGAATAAAATCAATCAACATTATATAGATGTTATAAGGAGATCAAGGTTTGTTGTTCAAAGTTGGTGATCAATCATATATAGGCGTTGTGCAATGGATTTGGGGTACAATCCACTAAATTAAAACACAAAAAATAATTCTTTTTCAAGTGAAATCAATCTATAAAAGGAGTAGCTACATACACTAGTCCATAAGAATCTAAATCTTACCAAAATATACGAGAATCAGGAAAACATATATGAAGTATCTAATAGAAGTGGTCACATGATTATTACCTTCTTATCTCAAAAATAATTCAATGTAGATAATAAATTAAGACCAAAAAATATGAATAAATAGGGATAATAAACAATGGGAATTAATCATAAGAATATAGTGAACACAAATTCTCCCAAGAATATCTCATGCAAGGAAGCATTCAAGGCCCTAGATTAAAAATCAAAAATGTTGAATGTTATTGAATCACATAAAACTACAATGAGATATGACACTAAGATGAACCTTTGTGGAAGATCATAACATTCTACAATAGTTCCTAATGAAATGTTAGTTATTTGGGTAGTATATTTGGAAAGTGTTAGGAAAATTAAAGATGCACATGATAAGTCCAGTAAAAAAGGAAATGAAAATATTTCACATGATAAAGACAAGGTTCATTAGAGTTTTTAATAAAATACAAACACTTTTGTTAAAGAAATTCTATTTGAGTGATGTAAGAAATATGTTCACATTGAAAAATATTTTTTAACAATACTGCCATAAAAACAAGTATTTATTTCGAGGAGAGATAGTGTATCATCCATGAAGGATGTTAATATGAGAACTTATCCACCTAAATAATAAGAGAATATGAATAGATACATGCTACTATAACTTAAATCATAACATATTTTCAAATATATAATCATGAAGACTGATGAAAATAGTGAAATTTGGTTGAAAAGATCAACTGAATAGTGATTTTCACAGTGATGAATCAAGGAGGATATATTTTATTTATTTAATATTGTGTTATATTATATATTTTTATAATTCAAACAATTGAATGTGAAGATGTTCTTAGGGGGAGAACCTTAAAATTAGTGAGGGATATCAATTCTTGATGGCCAAGCTTGAGAAGTCCCCATCTTTGACAGATTCATCAACTTGGTATTCCACTTAAAACATGATGGAGGATCATTTTTTATGAATTTGAAGATGTTTTATTCTATATTACAAAGATACATAAGATAATATCTTGGTTTTCTATTATTTATGGTATCCTATATAAGATGTGTTTAAGAAGATTATACTTGGTGAGGTGTGAAATTTGTACAATATATATAGTAAGAATTCAAAGATTCATACTAGTGTAATCTCTATACAAATATATCATGAAATAAATTGTTGATCATATAGATCATTATGATTATTCTGATATATATTTCCATTAAAGTGTATGAAGATAAATATGCTACCAAAATCATTTTTTCAATTGGTATCAAATTTAATCAAACTATAAATTTATTAAAGATCATGTCATAGGAAAGGTAATGTATCTATTAATCTCTTATCCTTGATTATTCAAAATAATTATCTTTTACAAAGGGGGAGTAATTTATTTAATCTATGACATAAGAAGAATGAATGTTACCCAATGAATCTTATCTATCCTATTTCACTTGAATGTTTTTATGTATTTGTTGAAGTGAGTGTAGTAGTATATAGTTGAATATTCCATGAAATTTCATATTACCTTTAGATTCTTCATCCTATGATGGAAGTGAAAAATCCATTGAAGATATGTTTATGAGTTATAATTCCATAATGTATCATGATCAGTTA
The DNA here is from genome assembly GCA_963277665.1 of Viscum album. Lineage (NCBI taxonomy): Eukaryota > Viridiplantae > Streptophyta > Magnoliopsida > Santalales > Viscaceae > Viscum > Viscum album. Next base: position 711,951,668 of record OY728136.1, on the reverse strand, counting down.
GTAATGGACTTATTTTTGGTCTAAAAAAATCCTCTTATATTCTACAATGATTATATATCAAGTATAAATAGAGTGAAATATTGGATGACACATTTCTTAAGTATGGACTGATACCTTTTTCACTTGAACTATGTAATTCTTGTCAATAAGAGGAAAAAATAGTGAAATGAAACTCTATAAAAGTAAAGGGGGTAGATAAGATTATTATCAACACATTACAATATTCATTCACAAAGAACACTGATGTTATTTCAAACAATGTTGACTCCAATTACGGTTTTGAACAAATCATGGATATAATGAGGATGATACATCGATAGATAATACCCTGTAGAGGACAATAATTGGATGATTATTATACATGATTGTAATACAACTAGATATCATCATGGAAACATGTTTAGTGGACCGATTTCCGATTAATTCAAAGGAAGGGAATTTTGAAGTAGTTTGAATAATCATGAGGTACATTAAAGGTACTCTCAATTTTTTATTATAATTTTTTGTAGGAAGAGATAATGAATTATCAATATTTTATTATTTTTACATGGATACTTGAGATTTGGTGGATATAAATTCTACTATAGGTGGTAAATTTTATGTTAGTAAACAATATACGGGCTTCTTGAGTATGAAATATGAATGAACTTTTCTTAATACATATTAATAAGGATATATATTTTCTACAATGACTTACACTCAGCTATTCTGGATGAAGTAATAGTTGATTAATATTAGTTATGAGGTGAAACAACTAATTTTTATTCACTATGACCATAATAATGTGATTTATCTTTTGACGAATTCAGTTCAACAATCTTATAAAAAAATATTGAGATCAGATTTAACTTAATCAAGGAATTTTTTTAACAATGTGAGATTAAACTATAGAATAAAGGACCTAACAAGAAAGTGGCTGAAATTCTGGCTAGTCCATTGTAAGAACATTTTTTCATTAGTCATTGATTGAAACTCTGTGTTCAGCCACCTCCTGGTGCATTTGAAGGTTACAGTTGATCCCCCTTTTCCATTTGTGATAACTATTTTCAAATGTTTTTGGAATTTATTAAGGCTTATGGTGGAGATATAGTATTTAGGGAGTCTATTTTTGAGATATACATCTAAAATTTTGGATATTTGGGTTTATATCTAAATGGAGGACATGGATAAATTCAATGTGACATTGGTTTTATAGTTTTATGGGATTGAAAACCCATGAAATTCTTCAGTGACACAATGAGAATTTGGTGTTATGAGGAATCCATTACAGCATAGCTTGAAAATCATTACAAATTCCAAAACATGAGAACCCAATTCACAGTTCCCCTATTGATTTCTACAGTGATATTTTCTCACATAGAAATAGAGTGTTCGATGATGTTTTACTTTTGTGTCTAGTTTTAATAGTGGTTGGTGGTCTATTGAATATTTTTTAGATTTACAACGAACCCAAATGGGTTTATTTTTGGGAATTGATGGTGTTCATTTTAGAAACATTGTCTAGCTTGGGTTTATTAATTATACAAACTGAGTTTCACATGTATTATGAAATACAAGTAAACATATGGTATAATCTGATTATTTTATTGAAGTTAGCAACATTTTATAGTTTTTATATATTTTTGGGAATAGTGTTTGGAGGAAGAGGAAATAATTAGAAAACATTTTTTCTATGATAAAATATTCATAAATATTATAAAGTAGCAGATTTTTGGTAGTCCGTGTTCATCGAGACTAAGATTCTTGAATATGTGGAGAATCAATAAAACGTATAATAAATTATAAAATGGGTTGACTATAATCTCTACAACTATGAAATGATTTATGAGAATGTCGAATTTGACAAGAGGTCCACAGGTGAATGATAATTCCAAATGGGGATTGAAATTTCCATAAAAAATCCAATAGAGGCATGTGACATTCTAAAAAGGAATAGCCCCTAAATATAATGTTACCACACGTCTTTTTCAAGGAAATTAATTGGAGAAATGTCTGATTCTCTCTAAATTCATGAAGTCCAAGAACATTTCAAATCTTGTATTCAAACATATCTTATTCACCGTGAATTGAGTTCTCTTGTCTTGAACACTATGTATGTATCTCATTAAAAGTATTATCTTAACGATGAGATATGTTGTGATGTCTGAGTGATAATTAAAAAATATTTTTGTTCTTTGAAGGTAGTTGTCTTCATGATAGTAGTGATCTTTGTGATGGAGATTCACGAATTGTAGTATTGACCCTCCAATTTATGGGAAAAAATATTTCAAGTGAATGAACTCATAACTATAGTGTATGAAGATTTTAATTCTATTTAGGGAAAAATATTTAATTAACAGTTTGATGAAGCCACCCTCAAGTCATTAATCTATGTAAAACTTCTCCCAAGGAAGTGGGCTAGGGGGAGTTAAAGGAAGTGTTCTAGGGGAAGAAATGTGTTATCTCTAAAATATTGTAATGGAAATGTTACTAGTACAGAGAGACTATTTTTGAACTTATTTATTTCAAAATGACTAATGATTATTGGATTTTTGTATAACCAAAACCCTATCGACGTCCGATCTATGGACTATCCCATATTGGTGATCCATGTAAAGATGATTTGTTTTCTCACTTCATTTGAATTTTAATTACTATACAATTACAGTATATATGTTTAAAAAGTTCATAGCAACATGGGAATAAAATTTTATGTTTAAAAATTAAAATTTGACAACCTGATTCCCCCTACCCTCTTAGGGATCTCTAAGGGTCCAATATTTATTCTGATTGTATTATTAAATACAGTCCTGAACAAATGTTTATAAATTAACAAACAATCCCCCTCTCAATTTATATAAATCCCTACATAATTTCCCACTCATATTCACTAAAAACACATTGAGAATGAATTTACACTCCATATATATCTCTAAATCTCATCCAAGGAGTTCCCAATATCTTAAGAAGCTCCTCCTATGCTTTTATAAGCACCTTCTCAAGCTAAGGTACTTTCTTATATCCAAATGTTTATAAATATTTTCATATTAATAATATTTTAATATCCTTTTTTTCATGTTATAATATGTTTTAACACATTCCTTTAGAATCTTTACAATACCCTAGTAAAAAGAGTCCACTTTTCACTCTCATTAAACCCTTCCAAGAACTATTACGTACACTCATCCTGATATCAAAATTATGCCTTGATTTTCCTATGTAAGTATTATTGTTTTTAATACCCATAACCAATTCAAGTCAAGGGGTTTCATATAGTCATTTATATAATTCATTGATGGAGAATTACATGTATGTAAGAGAAATGTTTAACTATGTGATTAAAAGTGTTGAAATATGTTTTTATATTGTAAGGATTATGTGTTACAAAAATTCATGTACATGATATTAATGTGATGGGTGGGCCTAGAATTATATATCCATCCAAAGCATTTGGTAATGTCTTTTTTCTCTTATTTGATACATTGTATGGTTAATGAGATGTTATCCAAACAAAATATTGTTATGATGTCTTGATGCTTGGTATGAAAAAAAGTGAAGGTTGATTAATAAAAGACCGAGGGAATGTTGCAATATTTCCTATAAAAATTTGGAAATGGGAAAATATAACCATTTATTTCCTCATTGGACCCCATATGAAATCAAAATGCAATAACATCATTTTTTATAGTCAATCACATTATAAAATTAGTTCATTTCATTTCTATCAAGGAATATTTATCTATCGACCAAATATCTAATATATATATATATATATATATATATATATATAAATGAAGTGGTAAGACTTCATGGTGTACCACTCTCCATTGTATCTGATGCAGAATTTTGTTTTACCTTGAGGTTATAGGGAGGAATTTAACAAGAACATGATATATATATGAGATTTAGTACTACATATCACCCCTAGAAGGATGATTGGATGGAAGTTACTATTCAAACTCTAGAGGAGATTCTGAGATTATGTTAAATATATTTATAAGGATTCTGGGATCAACGCCTTCCGCTATTGGATTCATCATATAACAAAATATTACATTTCATCATTTAAATGGAACCTTATGAGAATATGAATGGAATGTGGCGTCAGAATACAACATTCTAGGATGAAGTTGGAGATGGGAAATGTATGAGACCTGATCATATCCATGAGATGATAGGTTTGTTTTAATTTATTAAAAATAATATTAAACTTAAAAAATGTCCGTAAAAAGATATTTTTTCAATATTAAAAATTTACTACAGCTTGACATTACAGAAACATGTTCCTTCATCATCCACAAAGTAATAAATTCATGGAGTTTGTGAATAAGGGAAAACGTAATCCTAGATACATCATCTCCATTGCTAATATTTATTAGATCAGAGTTTGGGTCTATCTAAAAAAAGTTCATGCAATCCTATCTCAATTACATGATGTATTAGATGTATCCCTCTTGAGGATGTACATACCAGACCCCCCAAAAATATTGAATACAAATGTGGTACTCTTGGAGAATAGTATTTCATATGAAGTGAAATTGATAAAGAGCATATATCATAGATTAAATGTTTGATAAAATAATAAAACATGCACAGTCAAAGTTTTGTGGTAGAACCACATGTTTGAGGAGATAATATATGAACCAAAATAGGAAATGAAATCTAATAACCCAAATATATTATGGTGTAAAAAATGAAATTTCTAGAGAGATTTATAAATGGGGGAAGAATTAAAGGACTAAAATTTTATAGATTAAATTAAATTTTTTATGAATAATTTATATCTATTTATGTAGGGTAGTAATAAAAAATACATACACAATAGTATCTATTTAAGACCATCATAAAATTTCACATTTTCAATTAAAAATTACATTAAGAGTAAAACCAATTTATAATATAGCCATTTTATAGTGACCATTAATATAAATATATGATAAGCGTCATGTTAAGAACTAATTGACAGTTATGGAAGAAGAAATGACTTAAACCAGTAGGATAATACCCTATAAATAGATTTCATTGGAGTTTTTAAGGGATATGAAATCACTGGGCTTTTCCCATGTCCATTCCCAATCCTATATTCAATAACATAAAAATTAATGAATTTGTATATTCTTTATGATAAAGCTAATTTATATTATGAACCAAAACATGTCTGTCCATTAACCCCAACAATGTAACACAATCACAAAACATAACCATAATACTTACATTGGTGTAATAATGCCTTATGTCTCTAGACCCTAGTAGTATTAATTTTTTAATAATTATTTTATTTTTCCCTTATCATTTTACATTATATATATAAAATATCATAGTAGTGGGTGATTTTTTTATATGGAGGACCCAAAATTTTATTTTTACAAAATATATGTTTTTAATTAGAACACATTTTTTTATAAATTATATAATTTTTTAAAATATTTTATTTTCCCACAATAGAATTTTTAAATAATATTTATTTATTTAAAAATGATAATATAATTTAATTACGTCCTATGTAATCTTTCAAATGTTTTGAAAATTGTTCTTATCATAAAAAACACTATTTTAATAGGTGATAATTTTTTTTAATAGTGGAAATTATCATATATAGAAAATTATTTTGGTACAAAAAAAAATTCTAAATAAACATGAATAAATTATCTAAGGGTGGTTTTTTCAAAATTATATTAGTGGTTATATTTTTTGGGTAAAAATAAATATTATATAAATGAATTTTTTTTTATAACATCACAAAAAACCAATAGATATTTAAGGAATTTTATAAAATGAATCCATGACCAAATATAGGTTTTACCTCTAAAATAATGTGTTTTTTATGTTATATGATTAAATTTATAATCCATTAATTATTCCTCTAAAACGTATATGTTTAATGTTGTAAAATCTATTCTTTATGATAATATATCTCTTCCACACCACCACTAGTATGGTTTCAATATGTTCATTTTTTGGAAATATGATATATTAAAAACCACTTATATATAGAGGAAACCATGTGTAAAAACATTGGATGGATTCGGGATACAATAATTTTAATATATAGAGTCTGAAATCGATGCTTAATAAATTAATAATGAATTGCACCCTCCTTTACAATAAACACGCACCCAACCTCCCACTTATTAACTCAAACCCTATTTAGTATGATTTTACTATCCCTATAACTCATAAATTAACTTCCATGCTGTCCCCATGATCTTAAGAATATATTCTCAAGGTTTTATAAGTTCCATATCAAGTTAAGGGATTCTATCGTAATTTTTTTATATAAGTTCATTCATAGTACTAATAGTTTGGATTTTAATATTTTTATGTTGTAATATGTTTTTACACATCTATGTACAATCGTTATGATTCAAAAATAAATTTATGCCACATCTCACTCCCATTTAACCATTCCATTGTCCTTTATTTATGATCATTATGCTTCTAAAACTATCTTGTGACTTACCATAACAAACTTTTGTTTTGTTAATTCCCATTCCCATTTCCACTAAAGAGTATTAAAATAATTATACCTATAATTAATTGATTTTGGGATTTAATTAATTTAAACCCCAAGCCATACTCTTGTGATCAAATTTGACAATATGAATCTGTATGTTGGTTGGTCTACATGGTACAAAAATGAATGTACAATATATGAAGGTGAAGGGTTTTCCCAAAAATATATAAACCTATAATGAAATGGGTAATGTTTTATATTTTATAAGATAGTATTTATAAATCACGGTTTCATAGAATTAGAAAAATATGTTATGGTTTTCTAGTTTCTATCCCTGAATTATGTTTAAAATGGAATTTTTTATGTTCATTCCATATTACATTTTTTCTATGATGTTATAATTTTATATCATACTTTAATGGTCATACTTCTGATTTTCACCATATTATGTGACCTTGATGTGCCTCACAACTCAAATGTATTAATTTCATAATTCTATTCCTTGATTATTTATTTTCTCGAATTTATAGCTCACACCTTTATTATATACATCCCTTGGTTATCCTGTGAATTTTTAGATGTTCGATTGAATTTGAGAGCATGTTATGGATTTTTCAAATAATGTTAGTGTATCATGGTTTCTGGTTATTTTTTAAGCATCTTATATTCCATTGAAACTAGACATATCTATATTTAAATATTATATTTTATTTATATTTTTGAAATAAATCATTAAATATTGAATATAAAATATTTGGGTGTCATTTCAGGGTACCAATAGAGAAATATATTATGGTATCAACAACAGTAACCTCTTAAAAATGCATATAGTTTAATGCAATCCCATTGTATTTATATACCATCATTCAAGTTTCATACTTATGTCATTAAAATATATTCTTAAATATAATTCTTCTAATTTATGAAAATAACTCATCCAAAAACCACTATAGACACATACATAATCAAATAGTTACATTTCAAGCAAAGGGATTTCAAAATCATCATCAAATCCTGGAATGAAAAAATCATTTTTGTTGAAATTTTAAATTATTTTGTATCATATATGTTTCCCCAATCATATATAAAATCATCGTGAGTATATATTTTCATGGTTTCCTATAATATGTCAATGTACCTGATTTATGATATAAATTTATAATAATCTCAATTATTATAACCAATACAGAAATCCATATATATGAATATTCAATGAAATATAAAATAGGTGAAATTTATATTGGTAGGAATGTCATCATAACTCATGATCATAATGATTAAAAAGTGTAAAATATCATGAGAATGATCATGTCTATCTTATGATTACCCAACACCTGATACTCAAAACACCTTTTTTGTCATCTCGGAAAATATTATATAGACTATTGGATATTTTTTTGGAATACATTCTTGGAATTTCAATGATTACATCAATAGAGGGAACTAATATGACCTTTGGATTCCAAAAATAATATAAGGACAATATCATAATAATTTTAGGTATAATAACAATCATCATGTGATAATATGTTTATTTATTTAAATTGAATTGAATTTTATGTTAATTGAAAGTATAAATCTAGTTGGTTCTAGGTATCCAACACCCACATATTCCCTCTTTATCCAAATCCAACTAATAATAACATTATTTCCACTTTAACTCACATTATATTCTTCATTACTATTATATAATTCATTAGTAATTGGACCTTAAATGTTATCATTCATGTAATCTATATATACTACAACCTCACCCCTCTGAGAAAAATGATATTGTAGGTGATACTAATAAAGTATACACCTCATCCATTGATTTTCCCATAGAACATTTTCTAGGACAACAATTATAGTATTATCATGATATAGTGTGAAATCATATTTTATTATCGGCATGAAATCAAGATCCTATATAAAGATTCTTATACGAACTATTTATTTTACTACTTTTGAAGCGTAAAATATATTATGTCTATATTGTCAAAACAGAAACCCCTGGATAAATTGATATTTTATAGATCAAATACCCTCTATTAAGGTTGAATACATTTCTATAATGTGATATCTGTTAATTATAGTTTTTTTGGAAACTAATTTAGCACTCCATGTTTTCTGAATATATTTCTATTAAATATATTTATTGATTCTGATTACAGGTTTCACATAAAACACCAGACCAAAAAAATATAATAGAAACATATATTGTCATCAAATTAGAGGGTATAAATAAATTTGATAACATTATTAAATATGTGTACAAATAAATATAAAAGCTATTTTTTAAAACAGTTCATTGAAATTACTCATTTAGTTTACCCAAATAACTAGTATGATCATTTTATTCTTAGAAATGCATTTTTTATAAAAAAATGGTGGCCTATATTTTTTTTAGAAAATTAATTATATAATTTTAAAATGATTATTAATTATTTTTTAGATATTAATAATATATTGTCACTATTTTAATTATTATTTTATTGTAAATAAGAAAAATCAGTTAATGGTCGACAAGTTATTTATCAAACAAATTTTTTATTCTATATATCCTATTTTTTATTTTTGAGTTAATATTGTATTATTTAAAAATTTAATTAGATTAAATGGTAAAATAATTTGGAATCTTAAAATATTAATTTGGCAATTTGTTCTATCATATATTTTTTTTAAATAACTACCATGGTTAATTTAAAATAATGGTTAATGGAGATTAAAATGGGATACTTATGTAAGAAAAGTGTATCTAATTTACATGATACATAGAAATTATATAAGATATTTGGATTTATTTAATGTAATTACCACATGTCTCTCTAAATATTCATAAAATAATCTCATGTAATTTATTTCTTATTCCTTACCCATCATTCATTTCCATGTCTACGTTCCTCTTTATCAAATATAAAAGGAGTTCACATTCATCAACTACAAGAAACACTTATTACTTTTAATTATTTCAAAATTCATCCCATATTACCTTCCCTAGGGTCCTCTTCCATGGTTTTCAATACTCTATTAAAAATGTAATACTAAATTCCACCATTTACAAATGACCCATCGAGAGAAGATTCAAATTATCAACTGGAGTGTTACCCACTCTCTAACATTCTTTTACCTACCTTTCTCATCCACCCTCCCCCAGAAATATTCTAAAAAATATCATATAATGACATCATTATCATTATTATTGAAAATATATATTTTATATTGTGAAAAATTTGTATCTCTCTCTCTAAACAATTTAAAAAATGAAAATATCACTACTATTATATCCAGTCTTCTGCCTTGATGAATAATGTGTTCTATTTGTCATAACCACATTAATTGTATGATTAAAAGGTGGTTTTAATGAAAAATATTAATTTTTTTAAAAATATATATAATCTTAAATGATAAATCAATTTCTAACTTCTTTTTTATTTGAAAATAAAGAATTCTTTTCTTGTTTATGAGCGGCCTACTCCCTCTTAAGAGTGATGTCTCTCGCAATAAATAAAAAACATTCATAGATGTATATCAAATATATTTGATGAATATATATGTTATTATTTTTTAATTAAATTAATGAATATTTTTCTGAAGTGATGAAAAAAATATTGACTATCATTATAAATAAATACACTAATATCGGTAAACTACAGAGAATAAGTTCATCATGTATCCAATTCCCATGAACTATTCCCATTGTATAAATTAACTGAAAATAAGGAATCATAAATCAATGAAAATAATAATTTATATATATTTTATAATCTATTAATGATGACCATTGTATCAATGAATAATATTTGAAGTCTCTATTATAATCATGCTAGAAACAATCAAAATAACTATCATCCAATGAAGAAAATAAACATTAACTAAGTAATAATTCTGTAGTGAATAATTTCAGTTTTAAGGATTTAAATTTTTATATTTATGATGAAAATTTTATAATAAGTGATTTATATGTTCTTTATTATACTATTTGATAAATTGATTTTGTGAATGTTGAGATAAAATTGTAATGGTTTCATTCTAATCTAATTTTCAAACAAATTATAATAGGAATGGGTTTTTATCTTGGAATATATTGTGTTAAATTTATCACTAAATCATATGCCATTTTATTCTAATATTTTTATTATTTTGTTTTTATATAGTACAATAATATTTTTATACATTAATAGTACATCTTTTTAGATGTATATTAAATACATGTAACAAATAGATACCATAAAACCATAATGGTTTAGATTCTTCAGAGTCTAGGTAAACAATAAAATTACTTTCTGAAATATAATTAAAATATCCCATAAATATTTTACCATTTATTTATCTTACTATAAATTACTTAATATTCTCCTTAAATATGGGAAAGGAAACATAAGAAATTTTGTGATCAGTTGTACATAACAGTAACAATGTGACATATCAATCAATGAATATATAAAATTACAATGAAATCATAATTTTATAATATCATGAATAAGACTTAAAAATTTTATACAAAATCTATCATGGATCATATACATAATTCATGGAATGAGACAATATCATTTGAACAGACAAGTACCATAAGATGGAAAAATCATTATAAATAAATGAAAAATGATATGTCCAGGGCCCAAAGGTGTGGCACCATCATAATTATTGAAACCATTTAATATGTAAATTTTTAATAATTATAACATGGTATAAAAATTTATTTGGAATCGGAAACGTTTTCCCACTGTGGAGAATGTCCATTAATTGGTTTCCCATAGTAAATCAGGCACATCAACTTGTTTCCCATAACAGATAAATCATGTGACCTTGGTTCCCATAATTATCTCCTGAGATATAATACCCCACAAAATGATTATTATGGATTAATAAATATCTTCCCTCCCATTACATAATATAAATTACACATATGTGTACTATAATATCATAAAAAATTCACCATATAATAAAATATGTAAATGAAAGAGGTTTTAAAAATTATTTTCATGGAATAACATATGGAAATGAAAAGTGATTCTTAATCATTTAATCATCATAATAATATGTCAAATTGATAAATTATTTGGACAGTGTCAACTGGTCATATCCACAGTAAATAATAATTAACATCAAGGATGTTATCATAAGTGAAAATTATTTTATAAGATCACTAGAATATTTTATGAGGAAAAAATCTATTCATTTTGAATTTTATTCTTTCATATATAAGTACATCCAATGTAATATAGAAAACAATTGAAATAATATAACCTAGAAATATTATAATGCGTTGATTAGTAATAATGTTATGAAATTTTGGTCATGTTGTAAATGTTAAAATAAAACATTTTTTATACTATTGTAAAAAGTAAAAAAGTACCCTGTTGGGAAAACAATAACAATATTATTTTAAATTTTTTTAAAAAGTTGATAATTGGTAAAAAATTATTTAAAAAATAATATAATTTTATCAAAAAATTTCACAAAAATATTTTTTGAAATCATAGATATGGAAGGTAAATTATTTTTGAATGAAGAGAAATATGAAATTGATATTTGTTAAAAAATATTCCTTCAATATCATCAGAACATAATGTTCATAAAATGAAATCAAAACATGTATTCCGCCAAAACTAAAAGGTTAAAATAAAATTGGAGGGATTTATTATAATGGGATCATAGTATTTCCTCAACGAAAATAAAGGCATAAACATTCTAGATTAAAATAGGTTCGAAACACCAATCCCTTACCACAAGTTTCATATTTATTCATACATTGTAAAATATCATGTTTAATAAATATATATTTATTTTATATTTTTTATAGAACTGTAGTCATATATATCATACCGTCTATCATTTACTTATAACATCTTATCACTAGTTAATTAATTTATTTATTTAAATCTCTGTTCTGGGTAATAACTATTTTATTTTTATCCATGTTACAGTTCTATAGTCTCATTCCTTGTTCATTGATCATGGGTGAATCATCACCATAATTTTAATCATGACATAAATATTATATATATTTATTATAAAATTATTTAGAGTCGTACATAAAAAATATATATAGAAAATTGAATTTTACTGGTCACGGTTATGATAAGCTCTATGTACGCATAAAAACTATATTCAAATATCAAATAAAGGAAAAATTGGTAAATAAATATTAATCTTCATAGAAATTTTTTTATTGTATAAATATAATATATTTATCAAATATATCATTATTACCATTGAAGTAAAATTTAAATTTTGAAAAATATCACATCTCATTATTAAGTTGGTAGTCTACATGTTCGCACGAACAACATTATCGATTTACCAATAGATTGGAAATTAATAAGGTATATATGATATTATAATTATTTCATAAATATAATATATAATTCATATAAAAATAATAATGAATATCCATTAAATATCATAAAGGTAATAAATTTTTTCATTACATGGAGATGACAAGATGTACATATGCACAATCAATACATTCACATCCCCAATGATGGAAAAAAGTTGAATAAGGGTGGATTCATAATGATAATAAATTTTAAGTATATTAATGGTATATAAGTATTTGTTTATGATACATAAAAAATATTTAAAGGACGTAAAATGATAATTAAAAAAGAAGGAGCATAGTTATCTTGATTACCTCTTCCTTGAAAGAACTCAGTTGGATCACAATTTATGGAAAATAGGGCATGTCTTTGGGGGAGAACAACAACTCTAGAATGTTGATATGGAATATTAAATGATAATTTTATATATTTTGATCAATATAAAAGGATAAATTTGATTTAAAGAAGATAAATGAGATGTGTGCTTTTATAAAAAAAGTGTACTGAATAAGAATTTCATAAAAGATTAAAATATATTGAGTAATTATCAATAAAAATGATTCTAGGTATCCATGAATAATAATTAGTATTGTATATAGTCAACATAAAATCATCCAATGATATTTATACATGTTTTTGTGAAATTTTAAAACTTATGTGTTTAGATAACGTTTTAATTAATTGTTTCTTAACGTTAATCATGATAGATAATATTTCAACATTAAAGTGATAAAAATGATACCATAAATGGATAAATGGAACATAAATAGAATATGGTTGAAATTTTTATCGATATTATTATCAATTTTTGGATGATAGAAATTTATTGACTTTCAAATCATCTAATAAAATGTTATATACTATAAAATATCATTAATATTAATTTTGGAACTTATCATTTTGGATGAATACAATGGAACCAAGAAAAATATGTAATTCAAATATAAATAGTAATATATCCCTAATATTTAATATGTATCAAGAAAATTTTAGGAATAATATAACTGACTTAAATTATAATAGTTTTAAAATTTATTAAAATTTTTTATTTAATTAATTATTAATTTGAGAAATATTTTGTCGACATTGCATACGAATTTCATGAAATTATATAATTAATAAAAAGTATAAATAAAATAATAATAATAATAATAATAATAATAATTTCATTATTATATATTTAAAAATTAATAATCAGTCATAAATTTATTTTTTATTTATGTTAACACATAAAATATATTTTAATGTAACAGTTTTACAATTTATATTTATCAAATCAAAAATTGATATAAAGGCCATATTCAATGAAATGTGGCCCCAAGTGACCATATAGTCTATAATTTTTTGACATGGTCAAAATACACTCCAAAAATATGTTAATGTAAAATTTTAGATCATATTTAAATTATTAGCTCAACATTTTAACCATATTTTAATAATTTTACCTTTACTAAGGTGATTTTCTTTAATATGGTTAGTATTTATATTGATCAAAAAATAAAATGGACATATTTACCAAATTTGATAATCAGGATTCTAGATATGGAACACATTTTTCATGAATCAATTTCTATGAGTGTTAGAAATACATTTTAATATATTTTTCAAAATTGGATGAAAATCACTTTTTAGAAGAAAACAATTTTAAGCTTAACAGTGGGTTAATTCTTATCCCATGAATAGAAAAAAAAGATGGGTGTTAATAAAACATTTAAAAATAATATATAAATTTTATTAAAATTATTCTTAAATTGTAATAAATTTTATTAATTAATATAAATACACATTTCATGTAAGAAAAGTTTATTCAAAAAAACATCTATCTTTTTTCAATTTATTTTTTTGATTTATATTTAAATTATATCCAACAAATTAATTTTATTCATTTTTTAAAAATTAATTTCTATAATATAGATAGCCCTGTTCGTACACTAAAACTCAATGGAATGGTTATAAATATATCGTTAAATTATAATAATTTTATAGAATATTTTAGTTTTCTTTAAATCATTATTGTCTATAATAGAAGATTTTGAAAAAAAAAATTATATGAAAAAATATATTTCACTAAATTATAGGGTGTTAAAATATACCCTAATTAAAAATAATGTCACCATCAATATTCCACTATTTTAATAAAAATGGGGACATCTTCATTTCACTACATCCTTGGGTTCCCAAGTTGTTTATTCAAATTTATGATTCTGCCAGAGAACACTTTACACGTTAGTAGTCTGATTTCATAGAACAATATCTCTAAAATAAATTATTTATGATGTTTTTCAATATAATAAAGATCATCCTCCAACTGTACAACCTATGTTTTTAGTTCAAGTTATGCATCTTGTATCCACTCCCTTAGAAGAAATATATGGAACACACTGTGAACTTGAGAGTGGTTCGGTGGAAGTAACATGCAATAAGTTACTCTCCCAGCTCAATAAAGAATATTTAATGGTGAAATATAACTATTAATCATATATAAATTCATTCTATATCTAATAACAATAACATCTCTATTTATCTAAGTTTTTTTTTTAATTTTTTTTAGAATATTATGAAACTAGGCATTGTGACAGCTTGTGATTCTGAGGCCTAGATTTCCCTTTATGGTCCATCAAAATTTTTTAGGTTTTTAAAAACCACGCAAGAGAAGTATTACCAAAAAAAGTGTAAGAACAATCAAATGGGTGTCCTGATCATAATTATAAGGGCACTATTGCGTTCAGGATGGTGGGTTTACCCTATGTATGACATAACATTATTCGGCACGGGCCTCTAGTGAGAAAACACAAAAATGGAATAATCGTAAATAAAATAACTATTTTATTTTAATTTATTTTTCAAAACCTTATAACTCACGAATGGGGGATTGTATTATAAATATGAGACCACCGTTCAGCTCATGGGGGCACACTTTCTTAATGTGGTTCATAACATTGGCCAATGAAGTCCAACTGTGGAAAGTAGTATTTGTGATGTGACCGTAAATAAAATAAATAAATTATTTTATTTCCAAATACTATAACTCTTAAATAGTAAGTCCAATTAGTAATCTAAGAGTACAGTGGATCTCGTGATTGTGTTCTTTCCATAGGTGGGGCCTAATATTGTCTATCTGGGATAAAGGGTAAAAGATATTTTTCGGACATGAACATCATTAAAATATTTAATAACAAAAATTTCCTTTTTATGTTTTACAAAGATGCAGTGATGCAGGAATGCCATGATGTGCAACCTGTTTCCTTTAATAAATTATAAAATGTGGCAACTCTGAAACAACAACGATGTGGTAGCACTGAAACACATGTCATCATTTAATGGCTTGTCAAGGGTACATGATTAGATTGACAAACATAGAGAAATTCACCAAGAGATCTAGAGAAGAAAATCATTGGAAAAACCACTTACCATTGAATAACAGACAATGATAAGACTATGGTTCGATGATCGGTGTTCGGATCGGGGATTGATGGATCAACGAACGATGATAAAAGACTCTTTATTCGTCAGCAATGATTGATCTAATCTAGGTTGGACTCTTCAATTGAAGTTTTGACCCCTTTTGATTAAATGATTAATCATGAATTATTATATCCCTTTGATTTTCATAGATATGAGCACCCTTCGCATGTACCAATGTATAGAGATTTATATATTTTTTGATCTTCTCAACTAACCATGGTTCCCCGTTATTGATCATCGACCAAGAACTCTTGATCTAGGATCTTTAAAAAAATTGTTATTTGTGCTTTTCCACAAACATTATTCTTTTCCATCATCGTTAGACCATAGGGCCCTGATTTGACATTTTCAAGTAAGGTTAAAGTGTGATCGAACCCCTGGATTCATTGTGGTGGCTCAAATAATATGTGAATAGATTATTTGTGGATGAAATGATAAATGAGCTAAATAGTGTTTGTTGAACGGATCAAATCGGAAGTGATGGTGCATGTTTGAGAGAATAGTGTTTATTGATTGTCATGCGATGACGACATATGGTGTGATGAGGTTAGTTTGGAGTAGAAGTTGTGCATGATGTCTCATGGTGGTGGGTACTCGGCATTAACATGATGATGGTCCAATTCAGATATCCAACGTGGTGGTTGAATGTTGTCAATGCGACGAGCGTAAATATTATTATTATTCAAAATAATAATTCCACATGTCAATAAAATGTAATGATGATTTTTTATTTTTATTATATTAAAAAAATAATTGTGTCATAAAATATGTGTGATGGGATAATAATATTAAATGGATTTTATCTAATGGGGGTTATTAATATTATTTATAGTATTAATAATTTGAGGAATTGATGAAAAGTGGAAACAATTGAAGACACCAAAAAGGGGGCGTTCTGCGCTATTCATTTTGAGGAGGAGATGAGTTCTAACAAATCATCCCCATTGACTTTTATATAATAATAATGAAATAATAATAATATATATATAATTATGAGAGAGTATAATGTATTTGAATGAGATATAAATAGAGGATTTTCTATTGTGGATTGTGTTGTCCACCAATTTTATGTTTGGAGTTTGAGCATGAACCATTAAAGAAATCAATGATATTTTATTAATAATACTCATAATTTAATAATAATATTATTATTATTTTGGGTGTCAAATCTAAATCTGGTAGTAACTTCTTCATGTGACATCATAAGGATGAACTATTAATGGTTATCATTACCCTGAAAAAGAGATGGTCATTTTAAGACCGATGTTGGATACTTTTTTTAAATCGTTCCTCAGGTCAATGAAACACCCAACAATAATAAAATTATTATTATTACGGGATCATCTATCTGACATATCTCCCATATATTGTAACCATCTGTGACAATACAACACTAAAATTAACATTGATATTTCTAGACCAATTTTTGACATTTAAATTGAGATCGAACCACATGCCCCACAAATCCATGATTGGATGTGTTGCGGTGAAATGCAAGTTTTTCACCAGATGTTCATTTTGGAATAATGGGTAGACTATATCGTGATTTTTTCATGAGGATCCCTTTTCTATTGATGGGGGAGTAGGTACACCCCTATCAAATACAGGTATATAGAGGGGTTCTGCTATCTAGGGAGTCACCACTCCCCTATAGGGCTTGGGTAAGGTTCCTCCACATATAATGTACATTGAGTTTGTACATCCTCAAAAGGTTGGGTGTGGGTCCTCTATGATAGTATTTGGTACTCCCATACTATTTATAGGTGTGGTTCCTCCACACATGATGGAATAGTTTCGGTACTCCCCTATTGGGTAGGGTACAAGACCACAATGATAGGAGTCGGTACTCCCCTATCATACCTGGGTGCCAGTCCTCCACACCTGAAATGAGAGAGTGGATTATCCCTTGTGGTACCAAGACATAGGTCCTTGGTCACTATGTTCTACTCCCCTACCATGAAGGATGTAGGTCCTCGATTGGATTTTGAGATCCCTCGGTTTTCAGATACAATTGCCAGGAGAATCCCCATCCAATTAATGAAAATGATACCAAGATATGAGATAGTCCTCCCTTGAGAGACTAAGTTGTGGGATACTCCTTATAATAGTGACTTAGGATTCATGTTATGTTTAAGAGTTTATCTCCCTCTTTTGTATACCATAGTGAGGGGGGGGCTCTCCACTTGGTTATCCTTAGTCTAGTGTTGGGTGCCAGATAATGATGACAGAACCTCCAGTGTTGGGCATTGGAGATGGACATAGTAGGATCATCCTGATGAAGAAACATCTCTCAGATGTAACATTAAGAATTGTAGAGTTTTTTAAAATGGATTATACCTCTCGGACATGTACTATCATGCATGGATGAGCTTGTGGAGCATGTTTCTCTTGTTTTAGTTGTTGCCTTTCAAACCTATGAGGGGAATCCTGTTGCTAGCTAAGAGGATATAACCATATGATTCATATTGTTTGAAATAATAGTATTTGTATTTTCTTGGTTTATGTATGGGAATATACCTGTGTTGAGATAAATATTCCATTCTTGTGGTATTTCCCTCGTGCTTTTCCTCTTTGATTTCTGGGTGTCGTACTGATTATTATTTTACTCACCACAGTATGGCATTTTCCCAAACATGTCAGGCCATGTGTAGATGAGCTATGATTTTATGATGTCTAGGGAGGACCAGGACCATGTTTTTCTCTCTGTGATCATACATTGGAGGCATGCTACTATGGGTACAGACATATAATCATCACGTTCCCTTCAGGCATGGTTGTTGGTCGGAGAGCTTCAGGGACGTGGAATTTTATATTTGTTCTACCTTTTTTGGGAGGCATTGTATACAATAATGGTTTTGCACCATGTAATATACTTGTTTTACTATGTTTGTGGTATACATTGTGGTTTTCATTCATAGCAACCTTGAATTTTTTTACTTCTAAGCTTCTTTGGTTTGGAGTTGTATGTGTGTGTGTACGTACATAGGCTAATGCATCCCATTTGCGGGATATGAAAACATGGTGCGAGTCTCCGTACCCTGGATTATAAGAGTAGGTCTTGGGGTATTCATGTTATGGGCCCCACGGGATGTCTCATGACATAGTGGTCTTAGAGGAGGAGGATTTCTTTTTAATTACTGCATTATAGGGAGATTGGTTTGGGTTGCATAGAGAGGATGTTTAGATTTTAGTGTTTGGCTCTCGGGCTAGATGTTCTAGTGTTGGTGCGGCAGTCGACATATCTTTTCCCTAAGACTATGATAACCTTCATTTCTACAGGGTGCATTAGGACATTGGTTGCTGGGAACTAAATGGTACATGCATCATATGAGAATGGTTTGTTTTTTCATGTTCATCATGAGTTGGATTTCTGGGTATAATGAATTAACCATGGTTCATCTTGATCTATTTCTCGATGTCTCTATGATGAAATCCAAATATGATACTACATCATTATTTTGATGACTATATTCCCTATGATGAGGCTTCAGTGCTGGGAACGGAATTTGAAGCATTACCTTTTTGTGGTTTACAGATGGTGAAACCACACACAGAGAAACATGTTTATGTATCATTATATAATAGGGATGTGCGTATGATGAGTGTGCTACAAGAGTTCAAGATGTAGAAAACATTGAGATACATGAGTGATCTAGAACCCTAGGTAGTAGATGACAGGCTCGTAGTAGTCACTTGAATTTTCTAATTATTGAGGACACCTCCTGATTAGATTGGTATCCATGCTGTGATCCTTCTTCAGGGCTGAGTAGGATATTATTTGAGCTTGGTGATGTGAACACATGATAAGGAAAGACTCACTTTTTGGATTTAATACTACTCTTCAGGGAAGTTTTTTTCCTAACCACATTGAGGTTAGTACATATCCAGGAGCCTCGGCATCTTTAACAGGGCAACATGACTATGGGAGAGTCTGTGGTGAGGTTTACTAGAATGTATCAATACTCCCTAGATGTGGTATAGTGATAATTATTCAGAGCATCAACATTTGAGTAGGTTTTAAGACAAGAGATTAGGGCATCGGTGGTTCCACAAAATATTCCCACATATGCTGGGGTGCTCGGGCGAGCCATGATAGTCGAGTGTTTTTTGGATTAAGAACTAATGGATGTGAACCACATCAGAGATCATAGAATGGAGGCATCTTCAGGAACTAGTAGATTTCTGGTGATGGGATCACGACATTGGAGAAAAACACATGTCCTAACTTAGATGTGTGGGATGGTGGCGCAAGAGCAGCACCATGGGACTGATCAGTTGGACGAGTGGAGGTGTTGTGCTTACAATTTATGGGGGCATCTCACTTGAGATTGTCAAAACCAACATCCTACTGAGAGGGACATGACTGACGAGCCATCTTGTAAGAGATATTTATTTGTGCAATTAGTTCAACATGATGGTGAATGAACCAGAGGAGCTGGAAAGACAAAAGGTGGTCCATGCTAGGCCTAGGGGCTGGTGGACGTGAGTGAGGACAACTACTTGCAGTCATTGCATATGACCCAGTCAATCATGGGGAGATCGATGATATAACGTCTATCTTTTCTTTTGTTATTTTATTAATTGGACATGTTCTATTTGTTCTACTTCTTCCACCATATTTTTTTTAGACTTAGATGTTTCGGTCAAACTGCATCCTTAACCCTCAAACTCAGAGACTCTTGCTGGAGGAGACACAATGATCACACAATCACACTGATAGTGTGACCCAACTCTTGGGGGAGAGTGAAGTGTGTGAGATATATTATTCATGGTGTTGAGGCAATACACCATCATTATTAGTATGTACTACAATCATTTATACATACATTGACTATTTTCGGAGAAAATGTTACGGTGTATCTGTAGTAATGAAATGAGGATTACTTGGTCAGTGAAAAGGAATCCCAGATAGCACCAGGTAGACTCTCACATTAGACATTTAAGAAGGGACCCTTCATGGGAAATAATTTCCCTTGGTTTATGTTTTGAGGTAGCACAAGGATCTTAAAAAGAGCTTGTGGGAGAGGGATGATCAGATTCGTACTTGGTTCTCTCAAAATTGTTTGAGTAAACCTTTTTTTAATTTTTAAGGATGTAATGACTTATTTTTGGGGGTAATTTAATGGCTCATATTTTCTCTATTTTATATATTGAAGTTATTTGGGATAATTTAGAGACCAATTGATGAGACTTTGTGTGATTATGATCCCTATTGTGCCCGAAATAGTCCATAAAAATGTTATGTTTTTAAATAGTGCACGTGTGTGGTTTTCCTAAAAAATGATACAATTTTAAAACGGTTTTACAGATCATAATTCTGAGGGAAACATTGTTTTCCTGATGGAAGGTTTACCCTAGGAATGAAATTACATTAATCAGCATGGGCCTCTAGTGAGAAAACGTGAAAATGGAATAACTGTAAATTATTATTTTTTCAAATCTTTGTAACTCATGATCGATGACTCAGATTGAAATTATGAAACCACCTTGGAGCTCAGGAGCGTGTTTTTTCCTTTGGTGGATCCTTACATTGGTTGGCATGGGCCAAAAGAGGAATATAGTTTTTCAGAAGAGACCGTAAATTAAATAATTAACTTATATTATTTCCAAATCCAATAAATTGTAAACAACAAATACGATTGGAAATCTAATATTACTATTGAGCTCGTGTGGGTGTGATTTCTAGGGGTGGACCCTAACCAAGACTAGCACAGATTGATAGTGGAAGATAGTTTT
The DNA here is from genome assembly GCA_963277665.1 of Viscum album. Lineage (NCBI taxonomy): Eukaryota > Viridiplantae > Streptophyta > Magnoliopsida > Santalales > Viscaceae > Viscum > Viscum album. Next base: position 711,929,732 of record OY728136.1, on the reverse strand, counting down.
TGGATGTTAGCATCAATAAAATGATTAACACAAATATTTATTTTTGACGTTTCATAATGACATAGGGACACTATAATGCCATAGAGGGAAGCCCATTTCCTTCAATTAATGAAACAACGTGACAACAATGTAACAAAAACAATGTGACAATATAAGAGAAATTCCCTAGGGGATTTAGAGAATAAAATCATTATCAAAACCTCTCATTGGGGAATTAAGAACAAGTAGAAGATGTTAAATCAATGATCGATGTTTGGATTAGGCATAAACCGATCAATGAATGATGACAATAAACTCCTTCATCATTATCAATCAGTCTTATCTAGGTAGGACTTGTCAGCTGTGTTTTCCACCCCTTTTTAATTAATGATTGAGAATTATTAATTGTATCTCATTTCTTTGAATTAATTTGAACACCATTCACATATACCCAAGTATAGTGTTTTATTTATTTTCTGATTTGTTCTTCTAACACTAATGCACCATTCTTGATCATCAGTCAAGAAATCTTGGACAATGATGTTTAAAAATAATTATTGGTTATTTTTCACCACTATTCATTATGTTCATCATTGTTAGAACATGTTTTCATGATTCTACATTTTCATGATAGGAATGAGTGAGATCGATCCCCAAAATTCATTATAATGGATAAAACTACATGTAATTCAATGATTTGGGGACAGATTGATAAACAAGATAAATGGTGTTTGTTAAACAAATTGGATTGGAACCACATGTTTGTGTTTGAGAGGAATGGTGTCTGTTGATTGGAATACGTTGATGGCATGCAGTGGGACAGAGTCAGTTTCGAGCAGAGGTTGTTCACGAAGTCTCATGGAGGAGGCTTCTCGGTTTTCATGTGGTGATGGTGAAATTTTGATATCCAATGGGGTGTTTGAACATCATCAATACTACAAGAATAAATACTATTATTATAAAAAATAATAATGGCAGCGATATCATAAAATGAAACGATGAACTGTTATTATTATTATAGCTTAAAAGATAATGGTTTCGTAAAATATGTGTGAGGAGTTAATAAGATTAAATGGATTTTATCTAATGTGTTTAATAATATTATTTATAATATTAATAATTTTAGTAATTGATGGAATGGGGAAATAATTGAAGACATCCCAAAGGAGGGGCCTTTTCACTCTGTGTTTTGAGTAGGGTGTGAGACCCATCATATCTTCCCCCATTAACATTAATATAATAACAAATGTAATAATAACATTAGTAGATATTATTATGAGGTATTATAATAGATTTTAATGGGGAATAAAAAGGGGATGTTCCCTTGTGGCGTGTGTTGTGTTCTAATTTAATGTATGGAGTTTGAGAATGCCCCATTATACAAATCAATAAGTACTTTAATAAAATGAATTATAATATATTATTAATATTATTTTAGGTGTAAAACATTAATTTGGTTGAAACTCTTTCATGAGACATGGTATAGATGAACTGACAGTTGACAGTGGGAAACATTACACTAAAATTGAGATAGTCATTTTAAGTCTGATGTCGCTTACTATTTATTCGAACATGTTCCTTGGGTCAACAAAGCCCTCAATAATAATAAAATTATTATTATTATGAGATCTTGTATCCGACATATATCCCTCATACATTATTAATATGAAGAACCATATGTGATTCTACAACCTTGAAAATTAGACAGACCTTTAAATACCAATTTTGGTTATATAAATCGAGATCAAATCCATGGCACCACGATTACATGTTTGGACATGTTGCAATGAAATGAATCTTTTTCACTAGGTGTCTATTTTGGACGATTAAGTAATCTATCTCGAGCTTTTTTCATGAGGATCTCAATGGAATTGATTGTAGTACAGGTGCACCCATATCAAATATAGTTAGAGGTATAGGGTCCTCCATCTATGGATTTGGAACTCCGCTATAGTACTAGGGGGATGGTCCTCCACAAATAACATACATAGATTCGGTATACCCCTATTAGGTGGTAAAGGGACCTATATGATAAGAGTTAGTACTCCCCTTTTGTACCAGGGCACGAGTCCTCTATACAATGAGTATTACTCCCCTACCGAGTAGGCTGAGGGTCCTAGATTAGAGATGGAGCTCCCCCGGATGTCAGACAGAGTAGAAAGGAGTGGGCCCATCCACTTGATGAAAAGGATACCTGGATAAGAGCTAGTGCTCCCTTGATATATAGAGTTGTGTGACACTCAATATTGGAGTGAAAGAGGTTAGACATGTTGTTTCAAAGAAGATCTCCCTCATTCGTTTACAGTGGTGAAGGTGAGAATCTCCACTTGGGTTACCTTAGTCATGCACTGGGCACATGACAATGATGACTGAGCCTCCGGTTCTCGGCATTAGGGCTACACATATATGGATGTCCCTGATGGATCACATTCTCTTAGATGTACCATTAGGAATAATAGAGTTGTTCTTGATGGAGTGTACCTCTGGGATTTGTACCATCTAGGATGGTTAATCTCATGGAGAGTGTTTCTCATGGTTTTATGTGTTGGCTTTTGAACCTGTGATGGGAAACCTATTGCTGGCTATGAGGTTGGAACCTTTGGATTCTTAGTATATGAAAAGATTATATCAATGTTTTAATTATATATGTATGGTAATATACCTATACCGAGTTACTGTGCTTTTCTTGTGGTTTTTCTGTGTGCTTTACCTTTTGGGTTTCGGGGTGTCTTTAGGAGTATTGTTTTACTCGTCCATGCACAGGCTTTTCCCGCACATGTCCTGTCTTGCGGATATGATCAACTCATTGATGAAGTCAAGGGAGAATAGGACTAGGTGGTGCACAGTGGGATCAGAAAGGCCAGACATACTCTTATATATATATATATATATATATATATATTCAACTACATATAATCTCCCCTTCATGAAAGGTTATCGGCAGACGAGCTTCAGGGACGTTGAGTTTTACTTGAGTTATGGATTTATTTTGGTGGTCTTGCATACTGGCCCTGTTTTCCAACCTCTAGATTACATTTGTTGCAATAAATTTGTGTTATACATAGTAGTTTTCATTCATAGCTTCCATGGAATTTTACATCCTAGAATCCTTGGTTTGGAGTTCTGTGCATGTGTGTAGGTACATTGGATAATGCCTCCCATTTGTGGGATATACCTGCTCAACACTTGTCACCAACTTATGGCCTATCATAGGTGGGGTTGGGGTAGTCACGAAATGGGCCCCAATAGACGGGTTTTGAAAATAACCATCTTCCATATATAAATTCATATAAATAACCTTTCACCAACTTCAAATACCAATGATCATCGATGATTTTCATCATTTCACTTTTGTAAATTTAATATCATCTTGTGTTCTACATAATAGATTTGAATTTATCTAATATTTTATTGAATAAATCAGGATATAAAAAATTTATTTCTCAAACATCGTCTAATAATGTAGTAGTTTTTAACTTCCTACCACAAATGGCCCCATATATATCCATTTTAATGCTCAAGAGAAATATGTTTTAGAAATGAATGTCTAATAATGTAATGTGTTGACCCCAACCACCATTAAATTAAAAAATAAAACTATGTAAACATATCCTAAAGGTTTGGAATGACTATATTAGATTGTACATACATTTATGGATTATAATTAGTGTTGATATAAAACTCTATATCTAGAGCCTTCTAATGTATACACAAGATCATCTAGGTAAACCTCATATTCTGATCACACAAAATGGAATATGGTTCTCCAAATGAACTTACCACTTCACTAATATATATTATGGAAATATTATCAAGATATAAATATTATATGATTGAAAAACATTTTGCTAAATTTTTAGTTTGATTAACCAAACACAAATAACATTTGGACCTTTAGATGTTTTGTGGTTACAATTTACAAAATTCAAGGCGTTGTTTTCAAATTTCAATTCTATTATAGGAAATGGTTGTAAATACCTCTTAGGATGTTATATCTCATCCTGAAAAAATTGATATACCAGGAAATGAGATACATATTCTACAATAACCCTTTTTGTGTTGTCTTACCATAAATACACTTTCATATCTCTATATATCATTCTACTTACATGGTGAATAATTAATATTGAACTATGAGCTTCGTCTAATTAATCCTTATTCAAATTTGGCATAGAAATGAATCATACTTGGTTCATAAACCTTATCATTCCACCATAATCATGGTTTTGTTAAGGTACATTTCTCACTTTCTGTTATAGTTATACAACTTTCATATTCACCACATTATTCCTTAAATAGATATATGTTTGAACATTCATTTTAGAAAGATATGATTCATCCCCATTCATTAATATTTCTTGTTACAGTTGTTTTAAATCCTTAAATATTGGATATTTTTTGAACTTCATCATATAAAAGATATGATGATTCTTTTAACTCAAAGTATCTTCCAGCATGTTCGCCTTTCTAGGGTGGTAATGTATTAATACTTTATAATAGTTAATCATTAACAAATATCTTCTCCCTCTATTATTCAGTTATTAAATTATAGAATTAATACATTTGTATTTAATTATTGGAATATATGTCACATATTTCTCAATAAGGATAATCTTTCTAAATAATTAATGAAAATGTTACCATAGATAAATCCAAATCATGTGTATGGTAATTTTTTCATGAAAATTCAGTTTTCCTGATTCCTTGTATATAACTATGTCATTTAACAAAAGAACACACCCATAACCTTATTCAACATATAACAATATATTATAGACCCTTCTCTATAATATTGTAATGTAAGAACTGTTGTGCAGACTTAACTTCTCTTCCTTTCAGTGAATGTTTCCTAAAATTTATTTTTCTAATGGATCTTGGTACCCTTCTAGTTTAACATCGGGATTGTATTAGATATATGTGGAAATTTCATTATAAAGATTCAATTATATCTGGAAAAAAATAATAAAACTATGGATCCCATTAACCATGGTTTGACAAGTCCCTATCTCAAAAAATTCCAGCTTTGAAGGATCGATTGAAATACCCTCACATGAGAATATATAACCAATGAATGATTCTTTCTAAATATAAAATTCATATTTGGTAAATTATGAATTCAAACTATTCTTCCCCAATTTCATCAATACATTTATCAAGTGAAATTTATTATCTTATGTCTCTCTAAAATATATAATAATATCATCAATAATGAATACCATAAACTAATTAATGTAATCTATAAAGACTATATGCATGTAAACCATAAATATATAAGGGGAATCAGTATAACCAAATGTAATAACTATAAATACTAAGTTTCCATTGCTCATATGTAAGGATGTCTAGGGATTTTATTCAATTTTGATCCTCAAATGATAATACCATGATTAAATAACAATCATGTAAAATTTTTGATATCCCCATACTTTAACTAATAACTCATTTTTCTAGGGTGGAAGATACTTATTCTTCATAGTGATTGTGTTAATTACTCGATAATCAATGTTTATTCACATTGATCTTTTTTTTATATCAATAAGAACTATTTTCCCCAAGATGATATACATGGATGAATAAATCCTTTATCAATATTCTACTAGAGTTTCTTATTAAAATATTTCAACATAATTTCGTCCATCATACAACGATTCTATGAAATATGTGCAGAATTTATTATGAGTTATTTTTAAAACCCAACTTCAATACTCATAGGAATAATATTAAATTATTAAAAAAATTCACCATCAACTCGTGAAAAAAAATCATATCATTAATTTTTATTTTATTCACAACCATCTAGGGAAAATAATTATCTTGGATATGAATTTAGATATATAAAGTTGATATTATTCCCATTGTATGTTATTATTTGTCCTCAAACAAAAAGTTGATAATAGGATCATTTAAAATGTGAAATGTGACAATCCATTCTTGTAAATTGATATGGAATCAATATAATGAAATCCAGACCTTTACTAGACTCACATTAAATTGAACTATAGAGTGAAACACATTTTTTAGCATGAAACTTCCCAAAAACATTATTCTGAGGAAATTCTATACCTGATATGTTACCATAATACCATTAGGAGTTTTCACCACTAACTCAATATCTAATAAATGAGTTGGTAGTTTAAAAAATATTGAAAACTTATTAGATATATTAGAGTTGGTAGATGAAAAATAAATAAGACATTAGTTATTATAGAGTGGATTATTAGAGTACCATTCACATAGTTAGTCTTGTTACACACTATTGAGGCCATGATTTCAGGATATTTAAATATTTTCATGATATTAAGTGTTTTTTTAAAACAATAATCTTCATTAAACTTCATATTCATTCAATGGATTGAAAAAATAATCACAATCCTTGGGTTTGAATAATTAAAGCACGAAGGGTACATTACATGACATCTTCTTTCAATTTCATTAATCGATCAATACATTTCATGTTGACATTCATGGGATTTATGGCCTATCTTTTCACATTTATTGATACCTCCAATTACCTATAATAAACTCAATTTATGTTTCATCCAACAATTTCTAGCATGTATTTGGATTGAATTTCTATACACAATGTGATTAATTCAAGTCTTCATGATACTCGATATTTCTTGTATTATCTAACCCATGGGAATAGTGGGAATATGCTTTCTAAATTTCTAATATTAGTGTACATTAATTTATTTTCTCATAGAATCTATATTCCCTTATAGATAATTAATTTTAGACACTTTTCTATAATCCACCAAAGAATCAGTAAATTTTTCTTTGAGTGATAATGATTAAACTAGAAACATACCGTATATGTATTGTGAAATTTTTCTTATAATTACAATTGGATTTGTACTAATTTCTCTTATTCATGAGGAATTTATTCACCATCATTTTCTATAGAATAAAAGGGAAGTAATTACAAAAAAAATATCCTCTTTAACACACCTCATTCCATAGTTTCAATATCCCCCTTTTGTCTCGTATTCTTAATACGGTTCCACCATTGATCAGTTTTCCCTTAAAAATTTTAAATGTATAGGTCATCCCTTTCATGTTATGAATATTATAATACATGAAATGTCATTTTAGTGGTTTTGAACCATTACTTAGACACTTTTGGATCCATAGAACCTCTAAGATAATGTGGATGTTGCCTCATGAAGTCTCATTTTTATGTTTTTCCATCCAATGATCATTTGGAAGCGCAAAATGATTCATATCTTGATAAAGTTGTGTGGGAAAATCAATGATATCTTATATTATATATCTAATATCATATAGATAATGAGTTTAAAAATCATTTCATTTTCCCTCAAATTCGATGTCAGTGTGATGTCTTTAGGTTCCCTCCAATGACTTGAACAAAAAAAGGTGTGAGAAACAATAATCATAGTGGAAGTCAACCTAATAATGAGAAATCATTTATTTGATTTATAAATAATGACACTTTTTATTAATTTAGTGATTCCTTAGGTTTATCCAAGCTCATACTTTTTTATCATTTATCATGGTCGTTCATATTTGATTTTAAATATAATTTTAATTAACCCTAGCATATACCCTGATAGTTTTAAACTAGGTGCACAATAAAGGCACACTCACTATGCACCGAAATCATGGTAAATATATACTCAACCATCTCGTATTCAAGTTATATCTATAAGTAACCATCCATAAAACATGTATTAATCTTGAATTAAATGAATAATTCACATTGAGGATCTTTTCCGGTTTAGAGTTTCAGAGAGTTAGGACATAACTATTATATTGAAAAATATTAAAAAGTAGACACTTCTAATCAGTTTCCATTTTTTTGTAAAATAGAAACTCTTTAAAAAACATAGTCATGTCTAGTTCCATGTTTTAGACAGCATTACTTTTCCTTTATCCCATCCTTGACACTATTCCACTTTATGTCCTGTGAAAAACATTTCAAAAGCATGGGATGATCATAAAAAGCTCAGTAAGGGATACACAAATAATAAAACAGTTAGTTTTTCAAAACAACAAGTAAACCATGAATACTTAATAATAAGTAATACGTTTAACCTTTATGAATTAGTAAATACTCTTCAATGAATAAAAGATCATTTATTTCCCTTTTGTAACCAAAACATTACCATAAAACCCATATAAAGAACACATTACACATAAATATAACATGGAACATAAACAAACTTAAATGGAGTAACCATACGGTAGACTTCCACACATGTCACTAAATTGAATAGCCATATGGCCAACTTCCAGACCCAATGCATTGGAGGTTAAAATGTAACCACCCGTCCTGGTATTCACGGCACCACCTGTCATTTGGTTTAACATGTAAGCACCAGTCAAATGTCCAAGTACCATTATAAAATCACAAGACATAAAAAAATATAAAGGAATGAAATTTTTTTAACATTTTAATTACAATATATCACTTAAATATATTGACATAAAAAATCTATTATCAGATCTATTTTTAATACAAAAATACATAAACGAGTATATGGTACTTATTTTCTTATAAAAACATTACGGATTGTTGAGGAAGACAAAGATGTAATAATACTCACGGCGGCGGAAAAGGTCATTTTCACTGCTTATGTTAAAAGAAACATTCTTTTTTGTCATTTAGTAAAACTCTTCATAGAAAAAGATTCCCTAAGAAAATTCAATGGTGTTTATACATTGTATAAAAGAAAGTCGTGTATTAAAACAAAATATGTGTTAATGAAAGGAGATTGAGATGAAGTCCCTTACCTCAGGTCCGACTTCACTCGATTGTTCTTTATTCTCCTGAATAATAAAATAATTTCAATTTCTACTTTATTAGGGACCTTATTCAAGTTTATTATTCCTTTAATATCACTTATTTCCATGTTATAACCATTATGCAATCATTTATGTTAAGAACATTCGTTTTGTAGATATTTGGTAATTGAGTCAAAAATGGACTTCTTATAATTAAATGTTGTTCATGTGGTCGAAGGTTAATTATATACAGAATTATATTCATTATTTGGATATGATATATATCATATATATCCATCATAATCATGTATTTATAATAGTACATAACATTTAGAGGTAATAAATGAAATGTGCCGTTTATAGAGACTGTAAGTTGTACGTATGCATTAACGCTACTTCCATTTCTATTTCATATTTAATGGAATTAAAACATAATGATACATAGTAGTATTATAATTCCAGTATATTATAATATACAATATCATTAACTCCATCCTTTATACTTACCACATATTGTATTAACGAGTCATATCACTTTGAGTGGGCCGTAGTCCGCACTTCCTCTAATGAAATTATATTGTTTACCCAAAATGGAAACCGTAAAGGTATGATATAAAACATATACATAAGAATAAAGTAAAAATAAACATAATATATATAATATATAAAAATAGTTTCATACTAATCTCTAACATTAATGGTGCTAAAATTAATATTGAACAATCATCGTTTTGTGAGGCAGTAATTCGCCACCAACAGAAACAGAATGTTCTTTAACCATTAGACAAAGGTGTGTGTGTAAGTTTAAATCAAATACTTCTCATGAAAACATCCTAGTATATTTAGGATACAGGTGTTGTTATGGAACCAATGAAAAAGAATGTTAGGGGGAGTGAATAAGGAAAAATAAAATAAAGAAACTCGAGAGAAGACATTACCTCCAAATCGAGAAACCCTTTTTGATTTGAGCCAAAGGCTTACTTGGGAAGACTTCTACCCAATGTGAGTTTTCTAGGATAGGGAGAGGGATGTGCAGAGATAATGTGATCAGATTAAGGATGAGAAAAGGGATTTATAGGTGTGGGTAAGGGGGTAGAGGTGGGGGCCTATTATAAGAGGGAGGAGGGGCACTCTTGGAAGGCCATGAAATGTTACTTTATTATAAAATGCTTTTAGGATTTTAAAGTTCCAAAAATGATATATTTCTAGAATAAGGTGATAAGGGTTCTATATACACACATACTATATGTCCCCAGCCTTAAAACTTACTTAATATTGAGTTATTACAATATTACACATTGAGGATCTTTTCAGGTTTGGAGTTTTAGATAATTAGATCATGAAACTTGCATTACATTCCACATTGAAACAAAGTGGTTATATAAAAGACAGTATTCATTCTTCCCATCAACGGAAACATATTTAAAATAAAACATCGATTCTTTCTTGACACATCCTTGACACTATCATCACATCATGTACCTTTCCCTTGACCTGTGAAAAACATTTCAAAAACATGGGATGAGCATAAAAAGCTCAGTAAGGGTTATAAAAATATGGAAAGGAAACATGAGTTCATATATACATAAGAATGAAATCATACTTTACCCATAAAACATAGTCACTTTAACATACCTCATCAAATTATGAATAAATCATAGAAATCATAAGACATAAAAGGTAACATGAGGCATTCATAACATTCTTACGTAGGGAGTAACCCTCTTGGTTACGTTTGGAATACCCACCAGAGTATATTCCCTAAATCTCTTCGGAGAAACCTTAACGTTTCACTCCTTCACGTTACCCAATCCATTGAAGAGCTATATCGGGCTCACCCGCCCTTATTTTATCACGGAACCACCCATCTTCATAATAATGCCCAAGAACCTCAACATAATTGTATCACATAAAACATCCATAAAGGAAACATAACATTCCCACCATTCAATCACAAGATATCAATACAACACATTGATATAAAAAGATTATGAAAACCATTTTTAATACCAAAATAAAAGAAAAGTAAAACATGGTATTTATTTTTCTTTTAAAAAGAAGGTATGGCTTGTAGAGGAAGCTGAAACTCAAATAATGGTCACGGTGGCAGAGAAGTCGTTGTCACTGCATACGTACGACAAAAACATTCCCTTTTTTCATTTAGTAAATGTTTCTAATAAAAAAGATTCCTTTTGAATAAACATAAAAGTCATAGGGGTTTATACACCATATAAAAGAAGGTTGTGTATAAATCAAAATATGCCTCAATGAAAGGAGATTGAGACAAAGTCCCATACCACCTTGAAGCTTTAAAAAAAATTAAACCTTTAATATCCATATAAATAAATCCTCAAAACCATTTTGAAAACATGGATATTAATAATAACAAATCATTAAAACATTTAAAGCGATATTTTGGTTAAAGGGATTTTACCAAAATTATAGACACATGAATACAATAATTGAGGAATAACATTTTGTCAGAACTTTATAATATCATGAGAATAAATGGATTCATGATATAATATTCCAAATGACAGTATATACAGTATATAAGAGTGAATTGGTGCATAATAACAATTAAGTCTCAATAGAAATGTAAAATGTGATGAAATCCCCTATAAAGAAGGTATCCTTAAATTAAGGATAAATCAATCTCAAAATTGTGTGTGACAAATATAAATACACCCAATATAAGTGGATATTAAGTGTAAAACAATAAAAGTTCATTCACACATATTCAAAGGATGACATATTCAATATCTACATGTTGAACCCAAAGAAATCAAAATTGGGTAAAAAAGTTCCATTGGTAAAATTCGACAGCCTAAGGACATCACTTCAAAACTCAGAAAATGAGTTGATGAGAGATAAAAAGGGTATCTCATCACTTGGACATAAAATTTACATCAATAAGGATATAAAATAAAATATCCCAACATAATAGTATGTGAATTGAAAGACATAACAAAAGATGTCTTTTAAAAAGAGGAGGGTGAAAGGTCCCCTTACCGAGTTGGGTAACTTTCGAAACATACACCCCATGGAAGAAGGGTCATACAATGAATATGTGAATACCCATAAATGAAATTATATTAAAAAAATAGTATAATAATGGGCCGTACATACACCACTCAAAATACATAGTGGAAAACGTAGCATAAATGTCACGAGAATAAAAGTGAGATGAAAAATCCCTTAGGAAAACTCGGCAGGCTAACGACGCCACTTAAAACATAGAAAAATGGATTTATGAGATCAAATAGGGTCTTTCATAATATGACCATGAAAATTAAAGTATGATTAATATAAAATAACATCTCCAAAAATATGAAAGATGAGCTTAAAAGAAATGACATAAAAGAGAGTACTTAAAAAGAAAGAGAGAGGTTAGATCTCTTACGAAACTTCGACAGCCTAACGGCGCCACTCAAAACTTACAAAATGGATTTATGAGAGAGAATATGGTCTCTCATCATATGAACATAAAAAATACAGTAGCATTAATATAATAGAACATCCTGATCACAAGAAAGATGAGCTTAAAAGGAATGACATAAAAGAGTGTACTTAAAAAGAAAGAGAGGGGTAGGATCCCTTACCTCGGGTCCGACTTGAGTCGATCGTTCTTTAACGTCCTGAATAATAAACATGAGTTAATTTAAACTTTATTAAGAACCTTTTTCTATTTCATTATTCCTTTTACATCACTTATTGCCATGTTATAAACATTATGTAATCATTTATGTTAATAATGTTTGTTTTGTCGATATTTGGTTCTTAAGTCGAAAGTGGACTTCTTTCAATTACATGTTGTTCATGTAGTCAAATTTTCATTATATCCAGAATTATATTCATGATTTGGATATCATATATATCATATATATCCAGAATAGACATGTATTTATAATATTACATAATCATTTAGAGGTAAGAAATGAAATGCACCGTTCATGGAGACGGTAAGCCGTACGTACGCATGAACGCTACTTTCATTTCTATGTCATATTAATGGAAGTAAAACCAAATGAGAGGTATTTATATTTTAATTATAGAATTATATTCATCATTAATATGTAACATACATCATATATAATACCTTTAAATCCATCCTTTATACATCCCACATATGGCATTAACGAATCAAATCACTTTGAGGGGGCGGTAGTCCGCACTTCCTAAAATGAAATTATCGTGTTTACCCACAATGGAAACCATAAAGGTATGCAAAAAAAGAAAAATAAAGAAACATAAACATATTATATATCATATATAAATATAGTTAAATCTTAATGGCCTCTTTTTAAGGTGTTATATGAGTGTTGAACAATCATCGTTTCGTGAGGAAAAAATTCGCCATCCACAGAAACAGAATGTTCTTTAACCATTTGATGTAGGTGTGTGTAAGTGTATCTCTAATTATTCTTATAAAAACATCCTAGTATATTGAAGATACTGTATTTGTTACAAAATAAATGAATAAAAAGATTTTAGGGGGTTGGAGAAGCAAAATAAAACAAAAGAACACAAGTGAAGACATTACCTTAAAATCGGGTAACTCCCTTTGGATTGAGCTCAAAGGCTTCCTTGGGAAGCCTTATGCCCAAAGTAAGGCTTCAAGGAGTTATAGAGGGATGTGGAGAGGCAAAATGGGCAGGTTTTGTCCGATCCAAAGGCTTTGAAAGGGTGTGTAAGTAGGTAGAAATGGGGGCCTTTTATAAGAGGGGAGGAGGGGCACCCTTGTAGAGTTACAAAATGTTACTTTATTTTCAAAAGCGTTTCAGATTTTAAAGGTCCCACATTGATGTATTTCGAGGATAAGGTGATAGGGTTTCTAAATCCACTCATCCAATAGGTTTTGAACATGTGTAGGTCTTAGATATTACATTATCTTTACATTTTATTTAAATCGTTAAATAATGAGGTCATCGCTGCATCATCATGATGTCATAAATAATTTAATTTATTTAATGTCTAAAAATTATAAAAAAGATACTATGATTTAGGAAATCGTTTTATCTTTCCAATTACTATTTATAGTCAAATATATTACTTGTATAACCCCATGTAAAAATTGTTTTAGTAAAACATCTCATGTTTGTGTCATTTTTACTTTAACATTAAATAAAAAGATATTTACGTCATTTTCCATCCAAAGTGGATCCATGGGGTCCCCAAGTTGACCTATGGATTTTCTTGGTCGGCCATGACACATTCAATGAGGGTAGGACATGTTTCTAGGTCATTTAAGTTTATTAAAACATTATTCGTACCATAAACTACACTAATTACCTCTAATCACGATTAAAAACATAATAAGTTACTATTCAACAAAAAATTATTTTTATCCCATTGAACCACATTTTACTTCTTAATTACAACCATGTATGTTGGATTTTTGAAATCCAAAACACAAATATGGAAAAGTTTCATTTAAACGGAAAAATCAGTTTTTATAAGTACCACTTACTGGTTTCACTATTCATCAAAAATTGATGTTTTTCAAAAAAATCCCAAAAATTCACCCTAATCTATATTTGATATTACGAATTCAAAAATAAAGTCTATTATACAAAATTCAAAACATAAAAGTCACATTAATTAATTTAATAATTAATTCCCGCTGTCATGGCAAATAGCGTGTTTTTATGAAACAATAAGTATCAAAAGATTGACACTAGTTTAAGTATGATTTCAAAGTGAAATTAATTCCAACGACCACTATTGGATTTAATGGTAAAACTATTTTCTAATTTTACTTTAAAACCAATTCAAAATATAATCTAATCATATAAATAAATTATATTAAAAAGAGGTTTTCAATTAAAATACAACATTTTACAATATTCATTAAAAAAATGAACTTTATCGGAAAGATACCAAAAATTTACACAAAGTAAATTTTGATGTCCCGATTCTTAAGAAGAGATTTATTTGGTCCAATAGAATTTATAAGAGTGAAGAAAAGTATATTTAATGACGTTTCGCCATCAAAAGGCGATAAGTAAACCTTTAGTGAAAACTAGGGCATATACGCCTAAAATTGAATTATTTCCATATTTTAAGCCTTTAACTTTTATTGGATAAATGTAAAAACATATAAAAACATATATAATCATATTTTAGTTATTTCTATCCATTCCCGCCAATACAACGGCTACATGTTAACTACCATTTAAAATAATATTATTTTATTATTATAGTGAAACGTAAGATTCCCAAGAAACTCTTTGTTGCGTGTTGGGTACGCCATCGAGAATAGCGTCCCCTTTAAAGTCATATTAATATTTTATTCACAAATATAGATAAAAATGAAAATGTCATATTCTTTATTTACATGGGGTGTTACATCCTTCCCCCCTTTTGGGAATTGCATTCTCGCAATTCTTAAAATTGAGCTTGGAAACATCCTTGAAAGTCACACATTGGAACAAGAGTCGGTAAAACAATCACTTTAAAATAAAGGAAGATAAGTACAGAGGTCACCAGAGTTAACCCATACTAGGATTCCATGTAGAAAAACATGGACATGGAAGAAAAAGCAATGGTTCATGTTCTTGAGGGAGAGTGATAGTAAACATGTCTAGGAGAAAGTTAACCATAAGAAAATCACAAACTTGTGATGGGTTAAACGCTATTCGATTCCCTAGTAGGAAAAGTTAATATAAAAAATTGTTGTTTTAAGTTACTTTTTATTGAGGAATTTATTCATAAGGAATCATAATCACTTATCATGTTGACTTTCAACTTTTACTAGATTCCTTAATCAAACTCATATTTTTTCCAAAAGACGAGTATTTAGGGAGACTTGTTCGCATTAAGAGTACTATAATCAACCTCTAGAGAATCACTTAATCCACCAAAGAGAACTATATACATCCCATGTCTTTAGGCTTTAACCAAAACCAAAACCAAAAAGGTTAGTACAAGGTTAGATAATCCAGAAAAGGATAACCCTTAAAAAAGAAATTCTATGCTTAATCTCCAAAATTTGTCCAACAAAACCCAAAGTTCAACGAGGACCATCCGATAAACAATTTGTCCCTAAAATTATTCAATGTAAACCAATCTACGATTGAAACCCAAATATTTGAAGGATATAGTCACATAGTCCTCCATGTTAAATCGTAACATTTATCTCCAAACAACATCAGTTTCTCCTAAAGCCTCATATTGAAAAGTAATTAACCTAATCACATATCCTCCATGATAGGTTAATAATTTTCATAAATAACCCAAAATCAACTTAATCTTAATTCATAAAATCATATAACTAAAAAGGATCAGTCAAACTAACCAGGGAATTCACGTAGTCCAGCGGTAGGCGATAAATACCAGTCGCACTTTGGTTGTGGGTTCGATTCCCACAGCTTTGTCCGACGCGACGGGTAGTCACACGGTCTGCATGTTTTCCTTTTTCCAAAACTATATAATTCTCAAATCATTCACCAAAATGGGATAAAATCATCAAAAATAACCATAACATAATTTAACCTCAATTTTATCTCATGCCTTCCACTTCAATCATAACATATAGTAACACATAATTACCTCAAAAGTAAGGATCATATAAACCCAAATGGTTCATTATAAATATGTCCACAAAAGAACAGATAACTATTCCTTGAATAAAATTTTCATATATTAAACATCAGGGTTACACATACTATAAAAAGTCTTCTAATGTAACCCCATCATCAAAAGAGACTTAATACTCTTAAGAATTTCACCATAACTCTTGAAGCCCTTATATGTTGACATCTTACTCATTCAACATTCTTCATGACCCATTAACCATTCTTTTCCAACTTATTCTAAAATACTTCTTTCCTACAAAAAAAATCATGAATCATATCCTAATATTCCAAAATAGGAAAACAATAGTCATGAAATAATATATACCTTTGATTGGTCATTGTCAGTTTCTTCATCCTCAATCGGAATGGCATTAGGTATTGGTAAAAGAACATTTGTATGCTCTTGGTGATCCCATTCACGAAACTTCTTCATAGGACCTGTGTTTGCATAATGACCATGCACACCACATTTAAAACATTCAATTTATCCCTCAGAAAGAACTTCTTTCCCTTTCCTCGTGTCAGCTGGATGCTTCCTTTTTCCATGGCAGGTTCTTGCTTTATGACCTTCATTTCCACATATATAGCATATTTCTTCCCCTTTGAAACATTTTCCTAGGTGTTTCTATCTACATCTTTGACACATAGGTTTTTGAACACACTTACCTTTATGATTATTACCTATGCTTCCGTAGGGATTTGTTTCTCGCATATATGATGCCTTAGAGAAATCACCAAGGTTTAGGTGGTCAATCATGACTACAGATAGTTTGTTGAGAATAATCACAAGAGTTCTCATTGTAGCTCCCATATCATTCAGTTGCTTGCTCAAAAAACTATCGCAGTTTCCTTCGCATCCACTATTACTTTGGTGCCTGCTAGATCCATCCATTTACTAAAACCCAAATGGTCAGTGTGAGTATATCAAAAAAACCATCATGTACAAATGAGGAAGATAAACACTAATATATACTTACTCATTCACTTTATCTAAAACTAGGACACTTTCTGAAATCCTAACCATTATGGTAATGCCACTTATGCTTAATGAATACCCTAACCTCTAAAGTTATCTAAACCGACCTTTGATACCAACTATAAGGCCCCATCATTAAACCTTACTTAATATTGAGTTATTACAAGATTACACATTGAGGATCTTTTCAGGTTTATAGTTTTAGAGAATTAGATCATCAAACTTGCATTACATTCCACATTTAAACAAAGTGGTTATATAAAAGATAGTATTCATTCTTCCCATCAACGGAATCATATTTAAAATAAAACATGGATTCTTTCTTGACACATCCTTGACACTATCATCACATCATGTACCTTTCCCTTGACCTGTGAAAAACATTTCAAAAACTTGGGATGAGCATAAAAAGCTCAGTAAGGGTTATAAAAATATGGAAAGGAAACATGATTTCATATATACATAAGAATGAAATCATACTTTACCCATAAAACAAAGGCACTTTAACATACCTCATCAAATCATGAATAAATCATAGAAATCATAAGACATAAAAGGTAACTTGAGGCATTCATAACATTCTTATGTAGGGAGTAACCCTCTTGGTTACGTTTGGAACACCCACCACAGTATATTCCCTAAATCTCTTCATAGAAACCTTAACGTTTCACTCCTTCACGTTACCCAATGCATTGGAGAGCTATATCAGGCTCACCCTCCCTTAGTTTATCACGGAACCACCCGTCTTCATAATAATTCCCAAGAACCTCAACATAATCGTATCACATAAAACATGCATAAAGGAAACATAACATTCCCACCTTTCAATCACAAGATATCAATACAACACATTGATATAACAACATTATGAAAACCATTTTTAATACCAAAATAAAATAAAAGTAAAACATGGTATTTATTTTTCTTTTAAAAAGAAGGTATGTCTTGTAGAGGAAGCCGAAACTCAAATAATGGTCACGGCGGCAGAGAAGTTGTTGTCGCCGCATACGTACGACAAAAACATTCCCTTTTGTCTTTTAGTAAATTATTCATATAAAAAAGATTCCTTTTTAATAAACGTAAAAGTAAAAGGGGATTATACACCATATAAAATAAGGTTGTGTATAAAACAAAATATGCCTCAATGAAAAGAGATTTAGATGAAGTCCCATACCACCTTGAAGAATTAAAAAATTTTAAACCATTAATGTCCATATAAATAAATCCTCAAAACCATTTTGAAAACATGTATATTAATAAGAACAAATCATTAAAACATTTAAAGCGATATTTTGGTTAAAGGGTTTTTACCAAAATTATAGACACTTGAATACAATAAATGAGGAATAACATTTAGTCAAAACTTTATAATATCATGAGAATAAATGGATTTATGATATAATATTCCAAAGGACATTATATACACCATATAAGAGTTAATTGGTTCATAAAAACAATTAATCTCAATAGAAATGTAAAATGTGATGAAATCCCTTATAAAGAAGGTATCCTTAAATTATGGATAAATCAATCTCAAAATTATCTGTGAAAAATATAAATACACCCAATATAAGTGGATATTAAGTGTAAAAAAATAAATGTTCATTCAAACATATTCAAAGGATGCCATATTCAATAGCTACATGTTGAACCCAAAGAAATCTAAATTGGGTTAAAAAGTTCCCTTGGTAAAATTTGACAGCCTAACTCCATCACTTCAAAACTTAGAAAATGAGTTGATGAGAGATAAAAATGGTATCTCATCACATGGACATACAATTTACATCAATAAGTATATAAAATAACATGTCCCAACATAATAGTATGTTAATTAAAACACATAACAAAAGAAGTCTTTTAAAAAGATGAGGGTGAAAGGTCCCCTTACCGAGTTGGGTAACTTTCGAAACGTACACCCCATAGAAGAAGGGTCATACAATGAAGATGTGAACACCCATAAATGAAATTGTACTAAAAAAAGTGTATAATAATGGGCAGTAAATGCACCACTCAATGGAAATAGTGGCAAACGTAGCATAAATGTCACGAGAATAAAAGTGAGATGAAAAATCCCTTAAGAAAACTCGGCAGGCTAACGACGCCACTTAAAACTTCCAAAAATGGATTTATGAGATCAAATAGGGTATTTCATAATATGACCATTAAAATTAAAGTATGAGGAATATAAAAGAACATCCCCAAACATAAGAAATATGAGCTTAAAAGAAATGACATAAAAGAGAGTACTTAAAAAGAAAGAGAGAGGTTAGATCTCTTACGATAATTCGATAGCCTAACGGCGCCACTCAAAACTTCCAAAATGGAATGATGAGAGTGAATAGGGTATCTCATCAAATGAACATAAAAAATAAAGTAGTAGTAATATAAAAGAACATCCCAATCACATGAAAGATGAGTTTAAAAGGAATGATACAAAAGAGTGTACTTAAAAATAAAGAGAGGGGTATGATCCCTTACCTCGGGTCCGACTTGACTCGATCGTTCTTTAACGTCCTGAATAATAAACTTGAGTTAATTTCCACTTTATTAAGAACCTTTTTCTAGTTCATTATTCCTTTTATATCACTTATTTCCATGTTATAAACATTATGTAATCATTTATGTTAATAATGTTTGTTTTGTTGATATCTGGTCCTTAAGTCTAAAGTGGACTTCTTACAATTACATGTTATTCGTGTGGTCAAATGTTCACTATATCCAGAATTATATTCATGATTTGGATATCATATATATCATATATATCCAGAATATACATGTATTTATAATATTACATAATCATTTAGAGGTAAGAAATGAAATGCACCGTTCATGGAGACGGTAAGCCGTACGTGCGCATGAACGCTACTTTCATTTCTATGTCATATTAATGGAATTAAAACCAAATGAGAGGTATTTATATTTTAATTCAAGAATTATATTCATTATTTATATTTAACATAAATCATATATAATAACTTTAAATCCATCCTTTATACATCCCACATATGGCATTAACGAATCAAATCACTTTTAGGGGGCGGTAGTCCACACTTCCTAAAATGAAATTATCGTGTTTACCCACAATGGAAACCATAAAGGTATGACAAAAAATAAAAATACAGAAACATAAACATATTATATATCATATATAAATATATTGAAATATTAATGGACACCTTTTAAGGTGTTATATGAGTGTTGAACAATCATCGTTTCGTGAGGCAGAAATTCGCCATCCACAGAAACATTATGTTCTTTAACCATTTGATGTAGGTGTGTGTAAGTGTATCTCGAATGCTTATTATAAAAACATACTAGTATATTGAAGATACTTTATTTGTTACAAAATAAATGAATAAAAATAGTTTAGGGTGTTTGAGAAGCAAAATAAAACAAATGAACACAAGTGAAGACATTACCTTAAAATCGGGTAACTCCCTTTGGATTGAGCTCAAAGGCTTCCTTGGGAAGACTTCTGCCCAAAGTGAGGCTTCAAGGAGTTAGAGAGGGATGTGGAGAGACAATATGGGCAGGGTTTGGCTGAGCCAAAGGCTTTTTATTTGTTGGTAAGGAGGTAGAGTTGGGGGCCTTTTATAAGAGAAGAGGAGGGGCACTCTTGTAAAGTTACAAAATGATACTTTATTTTCAAAAGAGTTTCGGATTTTAAAGGTCCCACATTGATGTATTTCGAGGATAAGGTGATAATTGTTCGAAATCCACTCATCCAATAGGTTGTGGACATGTTCAGGTCTTAGATATTACATTATCTTTCCATTTTATTTAAATCGTTAAATAATGAGGCCATCCCTGCATCACCATGATGTCATAAATCATTTAATTTATTTAATGTCTAAAAATTATAAAAAAAATACTATGATGTAGGAAATAATTTTAAATTTACAATGAATATTTATAGTCAAAAATATGACTTGTATAACCCCATGTAAATATTGTTTTAGTAAAACATCTCATGTTTGTGTCATTTTTACTTTAACATTAAATAAAAAGATATTTATGTCATTTTCCAACCAAAGTGGCTCCATGGGATCCCCAAGATGACCCATGGATTTTATTGGTCTTCCATGACACATCCAATGATGGTAGTACATGTGTCTAGGTCATTTCATTTTATTAAAACATTATTCTTACCATAAACTACACTAATTATCTCTAATCGCGATTAAAAACTTAATAAGTTACTATTCACCAAAAAATTATTTTTATCCCATTGAACCACATTTTACGTCTTAATGAAAACCATGTATGTCGGATTTTTGAAATTCAAAACACAAAGATGGAAAATTTTCATTTAAACAGAAAAATCAGTTTTTATATGTACCACTTAGTGGTTTCACTATTCATCAAAAATTGATGTTTTTCAGAAAAATCCCAAAAATTCACCCTAAGATATATTTGATATTCCGAATTCAAAAATGAAGCTTATTTTAGAAAATTAAAAAAAATTAAGTAACATTAATTAATTTAATAATTAATTCCGGCTGTCAGAGCAAATAGCGTGTTTTTATGAAACAATAAGTATCAAAAGATTGACACTAGTTTAAGTCTGATTTCAAAGTGAAATTAATTCCAACGACCACTATTGGATTTAATGTTAAAAATATATTCTAATTTCACTTTAAAACCAATTCAAAAGATAATATAATCATATAAATAAATTTGATTAAAAAGAGGTTTTGAATTAAAATACAACATTTTACACTATTCATTAAAAAAATGAACTTTATCGGAAAGATACCAAAAATTTACACAAAGTAAATTTTGATGTCCCGATACTTAAGAAGAGTTATATTTTGTCTAATAGAATGTATAAGGGTTAACAAAACTATATTTAATGACGGTTCACCATCAAAAGGCGATAAGTGAACCTTTAGTGAAAACTAGGGCATATACGGCTAAAATTGAATTCTTTCTGTATTTTAAGCCTTTATCTTTTATTGGATAAATGTAAAAACATTTAAAAACATATATAATCATATATTAGTTATTTATATCCATTCCCGCCAATACAATGGCTACATGTTAACTACCATTTAAAATAATATTATTTTAGTATTACAGTGCAATGTAAGATTCCCAAGAAACTCGTTGTTGTGTGTTGGGTACGCCATCGAGCATAGCGTCCCCTTTAATGTCATATTAATATTTTATTCAATAATATGGATAAATATGTAAATTTCATATTCTTTATTTAACTGGGGTGTTACACATATAATAGGTTTTCGACAAGTTTAAGTCTTATATTTTACCTTATCTTTTCATTTTATTTAAATCGGTCATTAATGAGGTAATCAATGCATCATCATGGTGTCAGAAATAAGTTTTTTTATTTAATGTCTAAAAATTATAAGAAAAATACCATGATGTAGGAAATATTTTTATATTTCCAATGATAATTTATAATCTCAGAGATCATTTATGAAAAAAATATTAAAATTGTCTTACTTAGGTGATACATACATTGGTTATATTTCCATTCCTTTAAAAATAATATGATAAAAGGTCACTATCAAAGTAAAGTAATTTTATGGGGCCCAAGGTTTTGCCAAGGCATCCCATGGTCTCTCATGACTCAAAAAAAATGATTTGGACACATTTTGGGGTCATTTTATGTTATTATGATATTATTTTATTACCTTTACCTACCCGGTTACTAATTAATCATGATAATTAATGAAAATTACCATCATTACTATCCATAATGTCCAAAAACAAAAAGGTCCTAATTATATAATTTAGACCTTTTGATTCCAAATATGGAATCCATTTTACCAATGTACAAACACAGAAATTGTAGTAATCCATTTAAAAATATTTCCTGTTGTCAAAATAAATAGTGTGTTTTCAAGAAACAATATCTATCAGAAGATTGATAATTGTTTATGTCCAATATCAAAGTGATATTAATTCTAATGACAAAAATTTTATTAAGTGGTAAAAATATATTCTAATTAAACTTTAAAACCAATTAAAAATATTATCTAACCATATAATTAAATTAGATTAAAAAGCAGTTTTGAAGTAAAATACAATATTTTTTCATTATTCATTAATCAATGAGCTTTGTCAAAAAATACCAAAAATTTATCCAATGTAAATTTCAATGTCCCAATGCTAAATAATAAGTTTATTTTGAAAAATAGAGCTTATAAAATTTTCAAAAGATAGATTTATAAATGGTTCTCCATAAAAAGGCTGCAAAACAATCTTTTAAAAATATTAGAGTATTCTATGCTTAAGATTAGATTTATTCACATTTTAGGCCTATAACAAACTATCTAATTCATAAATATACATATATATGAAAATATATTATTCTTTACTTACTTGGGATGTTACAATATCTCTTGGATGCACATGTTCTAAAACAGTATCCACTTGATCTATCCACAAAAGGTTGTATTTCAAGGAAACCCAAATAATATATCACATTCGAAAACATTAAGATGTTATCCATTTCAAAGAAATATCCTTATGATATTAACTAAAGATTTCTACATGAATTAATTTTTTTTAAAAACCCTATCCTATAATACCAACTATTGTGACTCAATATTTTTATACGTAAATACTTGATTTATAAGTTCAATATTTGATATATTTAAAAAACACACGCACACGTACCATATTTTTTTATTGTATATTGATACTAGATACATAAACTTATTATTTTATGATTCATCATAGACATTTCTAATAAATAACATAATATTTTTTTAAACTTTATAGATATACCCAAATTATACCTTTCATCAAATCCTGAGGAATGGAAACATAGGAAAGGTTTATCCTAGATACTCAGTAATGGAAAACATGTGTGATATCGATCAATGATCATATGAAAGCATAAAAAACATTATGGTTTTAGAAAATTAACATTAAATTTCATGTACATACGTAGTCTATAATGCATAATAATCAAGATTTAATTGAATAAAACATTATCATTTCGATATAAATTAACCAACAGAAGGATAATGCATCAAAAATGAATCATAAACCATATGTTCATGTCATAAAAGTGTGGAACCATCATAAGTATATAAACCACTTCACATATCAAGGATAACTATCGATACAATGAAATAATTATGGGTAATGAGTTAAAACTTGTATACTATTTTGGATCAAGCACATCAACTTGTTTCCCCTAGTGGATCAATCACATAATGTTTTTCCCATAACACATCAAGAATATCATCTTGATTCCTATTATTATATCATGACATATAATATATTACCCAATGCATAAGAGGGATATATAGTTTGTTTCCAACACATCAAATAAATAAAATCCTAGATACTTGTTCCACAATATAATAAAATAATCATAATATTAGAACCCATTAAATAGAAAGGATTTTCTCAAACATTTTATAATAGAAAAATATTTGGAAAATAAATATAGTTCATAAACATTTCTACATAATATTAATGAAACATCCTGACAATAAATAATTATTGTATAAAAAGACTATATCACTAGAAAAACATAAATTAAATTCAACTATTTCATCATAAGAGTTGTTTCTTTTTATTAATCATTGTAATATTACATAAGGAAATCAACAGTTTTATTTTCAAATAACAAAATTAAATTATATAGATTTACATAATTTTAATTAATTTTTTTGAATAATTATGATTTATTTTAATTGAAGCCTAAAAATATTGACAATTCATGATTGTGGGAAATTCTATTCATTCCATATAAGTTAAAATACAAAATTGCATTCTCACTTTTGAAAAAATTTAAAAAGTAAATCCTTCAAAAAATTAAAATAAAAATCCGTTTAAACAATAACAACCCAAGATTTATGTATATAGTCATTACATCACTTATATATAATAATAAATACATTACACAAAAACACATCCATGTTTTAGATTAGTTTAGTGCCTTTAGAAACTTGGAAACACAAACAACAGGTTTGTAACACATCTACTTCTTCTCCCGCCTATTTCCTCATAACTAGAACACTTTTACCTATATCAAATTTTTTAACTTTCTTCTTATCCTATGTAATAGAAACATAATAATGGGTGCTCTCAGACGCTCTATAAGGGTGAATATGAAATTTATGAAATATTAATAATAATATAAGGGTATCAAATCATGTGCATAAAATTTGAAGATCATACTATTTAATTCATAATACCTTCCGAATGAGTCATGGAATAAATATTATTAGTTAATAAGACATTAATTATAAATAAATTAAAAAACATAATCCCTTAAACTGTAGTATTAACATAAGAATGAAATTTTGGAATACACATATACATGTAAATTTATGAACTTGTATTATTAGTAGATATTTCACTAATTAAATTAATAACATGAAATCATGCCCTTGAATAAAAATATGGAATGAAATCAAATTCCACATATAAAATTATGCACATGAAAAATAGGTCCATATATAGAATTTTGAACATGAAATCAGGTTCACAGATAAAATATATACCTCATGAGAAACCCATCTTAAACCAATGAATTATAGGGATATATGGGTCCCAACTATGAAATAATTATAACCATACATATCTATTACACAATAACAAAAATAATTCATCATATCATATCCATGGAATGATATAGATTTCATAAACATAATTAAATCATAATATAACCCATGTAAAGATATGAGTTTCATAAATATCATTCAAAAATATAAAATATACCATTAATTGAAAGAATACGAACTTAAAAATGGAATAAAATACCAATTAAAAAATTAGAAACATTAGACAATGTAATCGTTGATTGAAAATAATTTTGTGAAATATCTTAAAAACAATTCTTGGTAAGATTGTACATTATTATTTAAATACATTCCATTACATGAAATTCCCTTCAATATTAAAATAAGAAATTTTTATTAATTTTTTTTAATATATTAATATAATATTAAAGGAAATAAGGTGTCCTAAAATCATAAAAATCCATTCTTTCTGTACCATTTAGAAAAAAAATCATCTTAAAATTTTATTTTGAAAAAACAAAAAAAATTTCCTTATTTGAAAAAACTAAAAAATTCATTTAAATTGATTTTATAAAATATATATAAAGGGAAAAAATAACATAAAATATGAAGGAATGTATTATAAATATTTTGGAATTATTTTTTTAAGAAACATGGATATTGATGACAATTATTTCCCAATGTATACCTACATATAAACAATTTCGAATAACAATGAGATTTTGAAAAAACCGTTACAACATTATATCTGTAGAATAGTATAACCCATGAAAGAAAGAAAATTATATGAATATTATAGTACAATATTATTATGGTTAAGTCTCATAAAATACATTAATGGGCCATATATACACCACATAGAAGAGACAAGCAATATACGAGGCATGTGTCTCATAGAAGTATGTTTGAGACCAAAATCCATAACCTTATATATAATTCTATCCATACATGTCAAAACCACATATATAATGGATTATATAATGTTATTTACTTAATAAATAACATTATTTTTTTATGATATCATATATGACCATATTAACACCCATTTAATAATATCTCATTATTAGACTTTTTTCAGGTATTAACTTCTTTATTTTCGTATAAATATTCTTGTTCATGCTCATAATATATAGTTCCTAAATTTATAGAATAATATTAAGGTAAGATATAAATATCACATTATTAATTATATAAATTTATATAATCATTATTTTATTGTTGTCATGGTGAATGAATCACATCGCATTGTGGAGATGGTAGGTCATACATACACATCAGTGATGACATCCTTCCCTTAATTTTGAAATGGTATGGTAGTGGATGCTGTATATTTTTTAAAGAATAAATATATTAATATAATAATCATATATATTTACTATTTCAATAATTATACCTATCTATGTAAATTGGTGATGAAAATCATATTACACCACAACATGGAGAGGGTAAGACATATGTATGCACGTGTGATCATTTTGTTTTTTGTAGGATTTTTAAAAGGTGGAATGTGGTAGTTACATAATTATAATAAAATATTAGAAGCTAGGTGATACAATATTTATTACGTTATAATTTAATCAATACATGATGTGTAAGTGGCTGAAGAAACAATTTTGAGGGATCTGGTAAGGAGTTTACCACTTCCTCGAGGATCTCCCTCTAGATCTCTTCTTACAGAAACTATAGATGGTATTTTGAGAAGAAAATAACCTATATAATATTACTAGTGATTTCTATATGGGAATGTTTTAGGTTTTGGTCGACCTAGAATGCTCAATGTGGTTTAATGATGTGAGTGAGGAGGTTTTATATCATATTTGAGGTGAGGGGAACTTTATGAAACTTCATTAAATATTATTTTAATATATATTTATTTTTCAACCTCAAATAGATCCAAAGTTAGTTATTTCAAAGATAATACGAGTATTGTCCTTAATCATCTCATTCAATGATTTCTTGACTTGTATATGTCACAATATTAACCTTATATTTTAGCTTTATCC
Source organism: Viscum album (assembly GCA_963277665.1). NCBI lineage: Eukaryota > Viridiplantae > Streptophyta > Magnoliopsida > Santalales > Viscaceae > Viscum > Viscum album. The sequence continues at coordinate 711,901,951 of OY728136.1, read as the reverse complement.
TTTAGAATATTTCATTAACATTACCATCACAACTTCTGTTTTTACACTTTAGGGTTACTATAGTTATAATAAAAATTCAAAAGAATCGCAAATGGATCATTGATGAAATTTTTAACCATATTCAATTTATTTTTCTAAATATCAGATTTTAAGGATTTTTATATAATTTAATAATATATTATTTATTTTAAGGTATCTTTTTTTCAATTTTGATTGAATTCATTATTGGTCTTTAATAAAATATTATATTTACATGAAAACCTCAATAAAACACTTATATTATATCACTAATATTTACAATTTATATATAAAATTCGAGGATATCATTAATGATGTTAAACTATATTTATTTTCATATTTTTAATATCCATTTTTTGATATTTACATTGATTAAACAAGTATTGCTTCAATGCATGAAAGACCTTTATTAAATAATTTATTCTAAAAAAATAATAAAAAAAGAATTCATGATGAATATAAATTTCACGTATTTTAAAGGAATATGTATATTTTACTTTATCTTCCATATAACCCTTAATTAAATATTATTTACTTATTAAATTTATCAGTTTCACATTTTGAACTTATCTTTAAATAAATTCTAATAAATGTCATATTCTTATAAAAACTGATTAAAAATGATAGAATTTATGAATAATGTTGATTTTGGTTGAAACCCACTCATAGAATAAAATCATGACAATTGATTCAGTAATTTTATAATATTATAATATTTGTTTACCTTTAATTACAATATTTCCCCTTAACTGTTGTAAATAGATATACTAGTATTACTATTAACCAAAAAATAGGTTGATCAAATTTTAACAAAAAATAATAATACTTATTACAAAAATTTATATCTCTTTTTTAAAATTGAATTCATAGAATTTGATAAATTCAATTTTACACTAATCCCACTGATGCGGCGAGAAGGCTGGTAAAAAAATCATTCAAAGGTTTGATATGTTTTTATATGTAATTTTAATATAAAAATAATTACTCTAACGTATATTGGATTAATATATTTAGAATTTATATATTGTTTCTAGAAAATGAATTTTAAAATTAATATTTATTGAAATAAAAAAGTAAATCATTAACTACAATGTAGTATTTTTTACCCTTAGTCATGAAATTAAACATCTAAGAAAATTAATAAAAATTCACCCAATGTTAATTTTTTTATTAAAAATTAAAATTGATGTTTATTTTATCAAATTAAATTTCTAGCAGAGTCTAAAATTAATTTAATTATTGTTCATAAAAGGACATAAAAAGCAGTTATTTTGTGAAAATTATATTTCTAAACATATAAAGACATAAAAAATTTGTTATGTTTCACATCATCAATATGTTTTATTTATATTAAAAAATTATAATAAATATTTTTGAGGTATTTATAACTATTCATATTTATATGTTTAATATTTAGGATATAACTATCTAGTTTAAATAATTATAATAACAAAGTGTTGTTTCATAAAGACTCGGGGTCACATGAAGTACAAGCCAAGTCTTTGTTTCATGTAGAGAAGCACTGACATGGTTTTGTATTTAATGTAATCAAAATAGGCTACTATTGTGTAATAATAAATGTTTATATTTAGGTTATTGTAATGTTGAAAATATCAAAAATATTAAATTAATTCATGAAAAAATTCACAAATCATCAAGGTATTACATAAACCATTTTTTAAATAGTAAATAATTCAAAAAAATGACTTTTAAAAATAATAATATAATATAAAAAATATTAATTATTTTTTTAAATGTGGATATGGATGGAAAATGAGTTTCAACTATTGAAAATAAATAAATAAGGTTTTCCATAAAAATGTTCTGTTATTCTCTTGAATACTTAATGTAAAGTTAATTAAATATTTATTCATCCTAAATACATAAATGAGAATAAATTTAATGGGATTTATTATATATGAATCACATAACTATCTCAGTGTAAACTATATCATAAACAAACTAGATTAAAATAGGATTGAGACAAAAATACCATACCTCATGAATAAAATTTCTTGGTACACATTTGATACTACTTTATTCTAAATATTGATTTATTCAATATATATTAAAAAACCATATTATTATCTATAATACACTGTATCATTTACATATGAAATCGTCTAACATATCTGTTAATAATTTGTTATTAAAATCATTGTTCTCTCCAATCACTGCTTTATTATTATGAATGTTTCAGTTAAAAATTTTTCCATACATGTACATTGATCATAATTATATAATTTGATAAATTTTAATCATTTTATAAATATCATATATATTAATTATAATCATATCTATATTCATCCATAAAATGTAGAGATAGAAAAATGAATTTCACTATTAATGGAGATAGTATGTCATACGTATGCATGGACACTATTTTAACATTTCAACTCAGGAAAACAATCCATGTTATATAATAATTTACTTTTAAAGTCATTATTATATAATATAAATCACATTTACTCATAAAATAACATATGAATTACAATCCATGTAGAACCCAAATGACTAAAAACCACATCGATTTGAAGAGGTGATAGTTCACATTGATGCAGAAACAAGGTTTTTATTTTCCAATATACATAAAGATAAGTAGAAATATGTTATAATATAATTATTTTATAAATATAATACATAAAAATTATAAACATCATAGTTACCATCCCTGAAATATGGTGATGGAAAATAAATTATTTCTCCATGTGGAGATGATAAGACATAGCATGAGCGATAAGATCACATCCAATTTGATGGAAAAGAGGGTGAATAAAGGTAGTTTTATATTAAAAATAACATTTATGTGTATTTAAAACACAAAATATATTACATTATGATATATATCAAATTTATATGAGTTTAAAGTATAAGTAATGATGGAGGTGATCAATTATGGCGAACACATCTTCTTTGAAATAACTCTTTAGATCTCCACATAAAGACCCTAGGAATGGTATTTTGGGGAGAAAAAACATCTCAAATGGATAAGTGATTTTAAAACATAATTTTTTAGTGTTTAGTTGATATAAGAGTCTCATTGTTTTGTAAATATGAGAATTAGGGGGTGTCCCTTTTTAGGGGAGGGAGAGAACACACATGGAATTTCATAAAAGTTTAAAATATAATATTTTCATTATAAATACAAATTATTTCAAATGGAGATGAATTATAAAAAAATATGCATGGTTAAAAATAACATCATTAAATGAATTTTGGATAGTTTTATGTGACATTTCAAACCATATCTAATCTGTTAACCCATTCATTTATCATTTTTTACGTCAACTGTAGTAAAAAATATTTCAATCCTAAAGTGTAACGAATATTAAAATAAAATATGAAAGGAATAATATATGGAACCTTGATTATATTTTCAACCATATAACATTAACCTGTACAAATATACGATTAAAATTAATTTTATATCATTTAATAAAATATTTTCTATTAAAAAATATCATTAATGTCAATTTTGGAAGGATTCATTTTACAAGATGTTAAAGACACTTAAAAAAGATGGTATTAGAATGTTATATTTTTAAAAAAGAAAAATATGTCATATATATCTAAAAGCTACATGTAACAGCATGAATCACTGAAATTTTATTACCTATAAAATTTTTTATATCATTTATTTTATTTTCCATTTAATTGAAGAAATGAGATGATGGTGTTTTATAAGAATTTAATGTAATTATATAATTAATAGAAAACATAAATTAATTAAAATTATGAAAATAATTTTTTTATTCATAAAATCATTATGATTCATTCACAACTATTATTTTTACAAATATTACAACATAAGAGATATTTAAATATAAGAGGGTGACAATTTTTAATTTTATTTTCTTTTATAAATATAATGGTCATATTAAAAGAAATACTGAATCCACTTGCCATATATAGGATATTTTAATGGACATGGATGAACTCCACTAATAAAAAATGACAAATTCAAGTGTAAGGCTAATTTTATTGCCTTATCCCAACATTTTAACAATATTTAACCATTTTTAAACTTACCTTGGTGATAAAATTTACTTTTCAGACATTTCATATTAACAAAAAACAAAATTATCCTATCAATAAAAAAATAACCATGATTAAAAATATTGATTCCATATTTGTATTTCTAATTTCTATGGGTGTCAAAAAAAATTACAAAATAATTTTGAAAAATGTGATGAAAAATGTTTATAAAATTGCATTTTTAGGAATAATAGTAAATTTATTCTTATCTCATTTCTAGAAATAAAATTACATTAATTTAAAAAAATTATTAATATATAATATATAAATATCATTAAAATAATTCACAAAAATTTATAAATTTAATTTAATAAGTTTAACCCATAGTGTACACATAAAAACAATTTTTTAAAAATAAAATCATCTATTTTCAATTGATTTTTATTTTTATATCCAATTAAATGATATAAATTTAATTTATATTATTAATGTGTAAAATATAAATTCTCAAAATTTAGTTTGTAGTATTTGAACCGAAAAATCCAACTACTATGTTATAACATTATCATTAAATAATTTATTTTAGTAGTATATGATGTTCTGTTTAAACTTATTATTGAGTATAATTTCATACATCATAGAAATCAAATTTACATGAAACAAATATTTTATAAACATTGAATGTTTTAAATTTTATATTTACTCTTTCAATTTCATCTCCCTTATTATACGATTTACCTGATTTCACATTTATCAGAGAAACTAAACCCACCACCTCATTTTAGTTTGAAAATTCCTACTTACTATCCATATTAATTTGATGATTTTTTATATGTCATTGACTATGATTAAATAATTGTTTAAAGTAATTTTATACTATTTTTTCATTATTTAATTTTTTAAATGATTATTTTAGAATTTCCTACTTCTGTTTTTCTCTTAAATATTAAAAAGGCCAAATTTTTAGTATTTTCTTTATGAAAAATTATTTTATGTCTATTACTTTTTATGAAGTTTTATTTACATGTTATTATTTAAAAAATCATATACCTCAATGTATTTGGAAATAAAAGGATTATATGATCTTATTTCAGAATTTTATTTCATCTATATTCTTAAAATAGTGTATTTCATCTATGTCAACATCCTTTTAGCTTCCATAGTTACACATAAATTATGTTTTCAATATACCATACACCTACTTTATTTGTATTACATATGATGTTGTTTTCATAAGGATTTTTTCATGAAAACATTATTTCTATCCTATGGGTTAACTAATCTTGAATGAAGTGATGAATGATTTTTTGATCTTATATAATAATTATGTATAGTTTTCTATGTATTATCGGTGGAAACATAATTATATATCCCTATAGTGAATTGGGTAATTTTTTATATCTCATTATAAAAAATTGTACACATGTTGTTAACCCAACACTAGGATGGTATACATGTGGTTAGCCCAAGACGAACAATATAACAGGGGGTTTTCCGAAGCAGAATATTTGATGAATGTATTGGTGGGAAGCCTAAAAAATGATTTTTTGGATGATGTGTATTCCAAAAAATACAATCTTTTGAATATGGTATGATCACATGGATTGTGATTGATTATGAATGATTCTTCAGTTGTACGACTCTTGATTATTTTTATAAAAATGCCTTATACCGTGAGCCATGATTTGGGGTTTATAACATATTAGATAAGTTTTCATAATATGTGTTGATATTATCATAAATCAATGATTTTGATCATTTGTAATCATCAATTAATATCCCCTTTTATACCCTTACATAGAATTTGAGGTCAGCCCTTCATATGTTTATATTTCCTTGGTCTTCATTATGTTTATAATGTAAGATGGTTCTTGAAGTGTACAATATGGGGAGATTTTTTGTGGGAGGTAATGAAGATTATTTAAAAATAATGTTATTACATTTCTATTTATCAAATTGACTAAAATTTCATGGATCTCATATCTGTATGATAGTGAAATTCATTTAATATTCATCTAAACAGATGTAATATTTATGTAACTATGTATTTCGTCACCATAGTTGGTATCAAATAAAGGTTATATTATTTTTGTGTTTTTAGATTATAAATTATTAGTAAAATTCCAAGGTATAATTATAAATATAGTAATTATCCTAAAATTTTGAAAAAAAAGATTAACTGTGTGGTTTCATTGTAATTTAATGATTTAAAAAATAAATTTGATATTAGCTCTATAATAAGTGAAATAAGTGTGGAACAATAAAAAAGGACGGTTGGGTGTTAACTCAATCATCACATGATTCATGAAAGAGAGGCATAAAAAATTATCTGGTTCAACGACCCCAAGTTATTTTTATTAGTTTATTAGGATTCTATTTTAATCAATTATGAGTAATTTTAAAATGTTTTTCATTTAAAAATAGAATTTCATGATTTTATATTAAGGTGTCATAATTAAGGATATCTTATGATTTATTTTCATTATCATATGATTTATTACTCTTATTAGTTATTCTTTATACTCACACTATGTTTTTTTGGTTTTATCTATTGAATGAAAACATGAGGAACTGTGTTAACAATGGATGAGAATGAAGATAGAGATATTTTCTAAATGAGAAGTCAAATGTAATGATAGATTGTGTTAATAACCCTATGAAAATTCTTACCCAACAATATAATGTTATAAATAATTGTAGAAATAATGTTGAGCAACAATATTCAGCTATTGAGGAGATATATTATATTGAGTCCTTTATGTGACAATGTCCACCCTTCATCAGTGGGTCCTCTAATATACATGTTATTGAGAAATTAATCATCATAATAGAATGGATATTTTCAATTATCATATTCTCAAATCAAGTGAATGTTGTTTTTAATGTCTATAATTTGGGATGGTGAACATGATCAATGCAAGAATCATATTAATAATATGAGAAAATAAGATGAAATTGACTTAATGACATTGGATGAGTTTAAAAATGTATTTCTGACTAAGAATTTTATTCAAAATTATAACACTATAATGGATATAGAAAACTATAATTGAAGGCAATGGATAATGAATACATTACTACTTATGAGGAAAATTTTACTACAATTTCAAGGTATTATTTGGGTTATATCATTTACATAGAATGAGTAATTGATTTATTTTATAGTGTCTTAAGACAAAGTGTGTAAAATGAACTTGTCACAAGAGGCTTTGATGTATATAAAGAAATAATTCTTTGTGATATCAAGGTCAAAATAGATATTGGAGACTCCCATTGTTCAATTGTTTTTGTAAAAATTAAGATAAAGATAAAGATTCATGGAGATAAAATAATAAAATCCATATGGGAATAAAAATTAATATCCCTTCATATGAAAATTTGGGAAGAATAATAGGGGGTGTTTTATACATTGTATAGGTAATTTCATCATGTTTGGAAAATAATGTCATTAAGAACATAAATCCCCCAGAGAAATGGGTGAAACCAAGGTTCAACCTTGTAACGCCCCGATCCTAGATACCCAGAGTCGGTGCATTATTACATAACATTGGCATGATCACAAGAAAGATCACATCTCGAAAGACTGATTAGTTTAGTAGCCTTGGAATAACTAGATACATTAATAAATTTTACATTACATCATAATATGAAAACTACAACAATATAGTCTCCATAGTCCACAATCTTGTCCCCTCATACTATCCCTGCAGGTCATTCAGAAATTACTTCTTCACATAGAGGGAAAAATAAATCATAAAAAAGGGGTGATCTCAAATGCCCATTAAGGATAACAATATAGTGGAAACATTCATAAATAAGAATAAACATTTAAGGAAATGTATAAATAAAAAAAATCCTTTTAAACTTGAACATCAACATAGTATGGAAATAATAAAATGAAATAATTCCATTTACTTATTCACATGGATATTCTAATAATCAAATAATCACATGCAATATCAATAACAGCTTTCATAATGATGGAATTCATAATGCCAGACTATCATAACCACATAGCAAAGGCCTCGTGCAAAGACTACAAATAATATTTTTTCAAGGCCATGTGCCAAGACACTAGTTTGTATCATGAGACCTACCGATGCATCAAGGAGCTATAGCAGGCTCCACCCGTCACTTATTAAGTCCAATGCATTCCTTATATGAACATGTTTAAATATAACATAAACATTCGTATTAAAAATAGCATACAAAATTTCAATAATTTCTATATAAACCAAGAATGGTATAAAAATAACACATCCACAGTCAAACATATCACAAATCCTTAAATACAATATGGATGTTTTGTATCCTAATAAATAAACGTCAATTAAGCTTAAAATCTAACAAAAGATGTTCACATAGATGAAATCCAAACTATTTGAGAGAAATATATCTTTTTTTTAAATCATTTAAAAGTCACATAATTATAAAATAAAACATTAACTTTGAAAATATTATTATAATATTGTAAGGGAAACTTCAACGATTTTATAACGGCTTAAAATATCCGCACCCGCCGTAAAAGTTAAAAAAAGACATTCTTACCTTAATTCTGTCAAAAAGGTTAAAAAGGACCATGTTTGGAAAATGACATAAATATTCCTTCAAAAACTTCTTATAAAAAGTCAACAAGGGTATAAATGGCTTTATCCCATATTCTTTTAAATAGTAAGAATGAATTGAAATACATTTTTAAGATACATTGATGTGGATGATAAAGAGGTCCCAGTAGATAATCAGATATAAACAACCTCAGATAATGAATAGATTGCAAAATAAACCCTTACCTTGTACATTTCCGTGGTTGAGGGTAGGTTAACCTCCTGTATAATGGTGAAATAATTTTTATTAAATTATACAATAATCATATACATTAATATAATATCATATATGATCTTTCAACATTGATTTGTTAATAATATCTTAGTATTATTGTTGTTTCAGGTGTTAACTTACTCGTTTTCTTTTATATGTTTTGTTACGTAAGCCATGTTTGTCATGGATAGGTTGTATATTATTCATATCCAGAATTATATCAAGTCCTTAAACATTATTTCAAATCATTAAATGGGTATTATACTTGAATGGATACGATGGAGAATGAATCTCATCGCGTTCGTGAAGATGATAGTCTGTACGTACACACGAGTGATAATATCATTCTATTGATATTAAAATAATATATATTTGGATTTTATATCACATATAAAGAATCATTATCATGTTATATTTATTATTTTCATGAATTAAAAATCATCATTATACCCATCCAAATAATAATATATTGAATAACAATTACACCACGTCATGGAGACGGTAAGCCGTACGTACGCATGTATGGTGACATGTCATTCAAATGATGGATAGAATACTGAATATGGTTGTACCATATTTATAATAATATTATAGTATATAGGAGATACTGGATTCATTATTTTAGAATGGTAATAACAAAGAAAGAATAAGTTGAAGAAAAAAGAATTTGAAAAGGGTGGTGAAAACATAACCTCTTCTTCGGGTTCTTCCTTTTGATTTGATCAAAAGGGATCCTTAGGATAGGTTTCTGATCAAACTAAGGCCTCTAGTTTGTATTTAGGTAAGTTGAGATAGTATCTGGGGAGGGTTTGGCTGAACCAAATGTCTTTGAAGGTGTGAATTAATGAGAAGGGGGAGTGCCTTTTTATAAGAGGGTTGAGAGGCACCTTGGGAAAAGCTAGAAATATTATTTTATAATAAATTCATATTCGGTTTCTAATGGCTCCAAAGTGGATTATATACATTTTAAGGTGGGTATGGGTCTAAAAACACTCAAAAAATTTAATTTAGATAGGTTTGGGTCATTATATTGACCTTATCTTTTAGTTTTAACTCTTAGTTAATTAGTTTGACACTTACCATGTCACTTCTATTTTTATATTATATTGTTAATAAACATAATATATACCTCAAAGCGACCCCCAAGTGGTACATTAATGACACACCTATCATGAAATAAGTCTCTTTTCCAAACAATAGATTTTTAGGAATTGAATATCAATTAATAATATAATATTTGTTTTGAAAACTCTTTTATTTCAATTTTGACACTATTTAGAAATTTATTTTTTTGAAAATCATAACAGAATTATTACTTAAAACAAAGTTAATTAAATCAATAGTAACATGTTATATTAACTTATAAAATTAGTGTAATTCATAAAAATTCTCAAATTATATTTATTTGGGTATTTATAATATCAATTATTTTAATTTTTTACTATTATGGTAATTACTGCATCATCTTTGTGTCATAAATAAATTAAATTATTTATTGTCTAAAAATTATAAATAAAATATAATTATGTAGGAAATCTTTGTTTATTTATAATGAATATTTACAATCAAATTTACCTTATTTATATCCCTATATTAAATTTTTTTTAGTAAATAATCTTTGATTTTAGCTCTTTTAACTCTTATTTGAATTAAATAATAATAAATGTCATAATCTAATCCAAGTGGACCTAAATGATAATATTTTATTCCTAAGGTTATTTTTGGTCAATATACATTTGTCTAATAGAATTAGGACATGTTTTAGGGTAATATTAATATCATTTTTACCCTTAATTATCCTATTTACTTTTAACCGTGGTAAATAAAAATAAAAGTTACTATTTACCAAAAATTATTTTCATCTCATTGAACCACATTTTACTCCTTGATATTAACTGTGTCTCTCAGATTTTCAAAATTCCACTCATATAAGCGGTAAAATTAAGTATTATAAAAAATTCAGTTTTTTAACTACCACTTAGTGGTTTCACTATTCATCAAAAAATGAAATTTTTCAAAAAAATAACAAAAATTCACCCTAGGATAATTTCGATATTTCGAATCCAAAAATTAAGTCAATTTTGAAAAATAAAATGTTTAAATTTCAAAAAGTGGGTATTACTATTAATAACGGCTAGTTTGATTAATTGTGGTGTGTTAGAACTTGATGTTGCGTACAACACACGCTATTGCATTATTCAAAGAGAAGCGTACCTTAGAAGCTTGGGGCATTACATTCTCCCTACCTTCAAATAATTTCGTCCTCGAAATTTCTAGAATACTACCGCATGAAAAGACTCGTGTGGTTCTTCATCATAAATTCCTCGGGTTCCCACATTGCCTCTTCCATCTTATGGTTTATCCACAAGACTTTTACCAAAAGAGACGTCCGGTTTCTCGGTACTTGTTCTATCATATCAAGAATCCTGACGGGCTCTTCTCAATAAGACATATTGGGTTCCAATTCTAATTCTTCATAGGTGATTACATGCGTTGGGTCAGGCATGTATGTCCTCAATATTGATATGTGGAACACATCGTGAACTTTGGAGAGATTTGGTGGCATTACCAAATGGTAAGCTATAGCCCCAATTCGTTCTAGAATTTTGAAAGGTCTGATCTACCTAGGACTCAATTTACCTTTCTTACCAAAATGTCTAACTACCTTCTATGGAGATACCTTCAGGAAAACATGATCACCGACATGAAATTCCAAATCCTCCTTTGATTATCGGCATATCTCTTCTGCCTACTTTCAGCCGCTTTGATATGGTTTTCGATTACCCTCACCTTTTCCATCTTTTCCTCCACCAATTCTGGGCCTACAAGTTTTTTTTCACCAATGTCTTCCCAAAAAGTTGGTGTGCAACATCTCTTTTCGTATAACGCTTCATATGGTGCCATATGAATACTCGAATGGAAGCTATTGTTATATGAAAATTCTTCCAGTGGTAAATATTGATCCCACAAACACTGAAAGTCAAGTGAGAAGGATCTCAACATTTCTTCTAAGGTTTGAATAGTTCGTTCTGATTGTCCATCTGTTTGAGGGTGGTAGGCAGTACTCAAATGAAGTTCAGTATCCAAGGCTTTCTGAAGACTTTTCCAGAATTTTGAAGTAAAACGGGGATCACGATCAGAAACAATTGATAAGGGTACTCCATTAAGTCTCACAACTTAATTAATATATAGTCTTGCTAGTCGTTCAAGTGGTAAATCTTCCCTTATAGAAAAGAATTGTGCTGACTTGGAAAGATGATCAACAATGACCCATATTTCATCGTTCCTTCTAGGAGTCTTTGGTATCCCCATGAAAAAGTCCATCGTAATATTGTCCCATTTCCACTCCGGTATTGGAAGAGGTTGCATGACTCTTCCAGACTGTTTCCTTCCAGCTTTAACTTGTTGAAAAACCATACATCTTGACACAAAATCAGCAATCTCCCTCTTCATGTTTTCCCACAAAAAATGTTCCTTAAAATCTCTATACATTTTTGTGCTCCCAGGGTGTATAGAGAAATTGGAACTATGAGCATTATCCAGCAATTCCCTTTTTAGATCAGGTATATCGGGAACACAAAGTCTCTTCCCAAATTTCAAAATTCCATCTTCAAACACAAAGTCTCTCAATCTCCCATCATTCACAGCATTAATCTTCTTTTGAAATTCTTCATCATCGGTCTAAGAAATCTTAGTCCTTTCTTGTAAAGTCGGTTTAGCAACCATTTAAAAAATCATTGATGTTTCACCTTCCCTGGTTATTCCCATGTCCATCTTCACTAGATCCATGAAAATTGGATACCTTTCAATTTTCATATTGTTCAAAACTCCATGATCTTCTCTTCTCCAAGCATCTGACACCTTGTTTGCATTCCCCTGGTGGTAGTGTATCGTGCAATCATAGTCCTTGAGTAATTCAAGCTATCTCTTTTGCCTCACGTTGAGTTCTTTTTGTGAGAAAATATATTTCAAACTCTTGTGATCAGTATAAATCTCACATTTTTCACCTGAGGTAGTGCCTCCATATCTTCAAAGAAAATTTCACAGCTGCTAACTCGAGATCATGAGTAGGACACTTTTTTTCATTAATTTTCAACTCTCGTGTTGCATAGGAAATAACCTTATCATTCTGTATAAGGACACAACCAAGTCCTTTCTTTGATGCATCACTATAAATAACGAACCCATCATTCCCCGATGGTAGAGTCAATATAAGATCATTGACTAATCTTCTCTTTAGTTCTTCAAAACATTCTTCACACTATTTTTTCCAAATAAATTTAACCCCTTTGCGTTGGAGCTTCGCTAATGGGTTAGCCAATAGGGTAAAATTGTGGACGAAACATCAATAATAACATACCAAACCAATAAAACTGTGTGCCTCAGTTATACCTGAAGGTGCTGGCCATTATTGGATTTCCTTGGTCTTAGAAGTATCAACAGAGATTCCATCTCTAGAAAAAATATGGCCAAGAAAAAAATCTCATGAAGCCATAATTCACACTTGCTGAACTTCCCATATAATTCATGTCTTCTCAGAGTCTTCAGGATAATGCGCAAGAGATTTTCATGATATTTGTAGCTTTTAGAGTATACCAAGATATCATCAATAAATACCACCAAAAATTCATTGTGATATTCCTTAAAAACACTATTCATTAGATCCATGAATACAGAGGGTGCATTAGTCAATCCAAGAGGCATTACTGTAAACTCGTAATGCCCATACCTGGTTCGAAATGCTGTCTTTAGAATGTCTTCATTTTTCACAAACAACTGATGGTATCCAGATCAAAGTTCAATATTTGAAATGTATTAAGATCCATGCAGTTGGTCAAATAAATCATCAATGTGAGGTAGGGGATACTTGTTCTTTATTGTTACAGCATTGATCTCCCTGTAGTCGATACATAACCTCATAGATCCATCTTTCTTTTTATCAAAAAGAACAGGGGCTCCCCATAGAGAAAAACTAGGGCGAATAAATACCTTATTACTCAATTCCTCTAGTTGTTTCTTTAGATCAACTAATTCTAAAGTGTCCATTCTATAAGGGGTCTTCGATATAGGCCTTGATCCAGGAATTAAATCAATGGAAAACTCAACTTCTCATTCTGGAGGATGTCCATGTAAATCTTTTTGAAACACATCTACATATTCTTTCACAACAGGTACATCCTCTATTTGAACATTTCTTTCCTCACCCACAATCATTTCATCCTCTTCCACCCCAATAATTGAACTTAGTTGAGCTATTGGGGGTGGATCTAGATAAGATTTAGGTGGTGACGATTCTGATCTAAAGATAAGGAGTTCCTTATCATCATCATCAAAAATCATAACCTCCTTCTTCTTACAATAAATATTTGTCTCATGGTCTGAAGGCCAATCTATACCGAGGATTATATCAAACTCAATCATAGGTTTGACGATGTGATCAGCGAATAAAGAACATTTATGTGCTCTAATGGGGACTAATTCACAAAACATTGTTGCAATGATACTTCCCTTAGGAGTTTTAACTGACAACTCCCTTGTTAAATAAAATTGGAAATATCTAATTTTCGTAGAAAACTGGAAAGTTATGAAACAATGCGATGATCCAGAATCAAATAATACATTTTCTAAACATGAGGAAACCAATAAATTACCTGCCACCACGTCTTTCAGAACTTCTACCTCAGTAGTAGTGATAGCATAAGCTTGGCCTTGATCCCTTGGCATTTTCTGAGGTAAGTTCCCCTGACTCTTAGGACATTCATTTGCATAATGTCCCATATCCCTGCAATTTTAGCACTGAACATCGGTAGCTTCCCTCTTCCCTTTGCAATCACGATCTTGGTGGAATTTTTCACCACACTTTTTGTAACACCCCAGTTGAATAAAGAATATGAAAGTTTTATATTTATCCCTTTTTTAAAAAAATTTTAATATTAATTTAAAGGGAATGCTATTCTTGATGGCTTACCCAATACACAACAACGAGTTCCATTGAAATCCTACAATGCAATCTAATAATAAAATAAAATTATTTTAAATGTTAGTTAACACGTAGCCATTGTATTGGCGGGAATGAATAGAAATATGTAAAATATGATTATATATGTTTGTTAAATGTTTTTACATTTATCCAATAAAGGATAAAGGCTTAAAATACGAAAAGAATAGAATTTTAGGCATATATACTCTAATTTTCACTAAAGGTCCACTTATCAACTTTTGATGGAGAACCGTCATTAAATATATTTTTTTTTCACTATAATAAATTCTATTAGACCAAATAAAACTCTTCTTTAGAATCGGGACAACAAAATTCACTTTGTGTAAATTTTTGGTATTTTTCCAATAAAGATCAATTTTTAATGAATATTGAAAAATGCTGTATTTTAATTCAAATCCTCTTTTTAATCTGATTTATTTATATGATTATATTATCATTTTAATTGGTTTCAAAGTGAAATTATAATATTTTTTTATCATTTAATCCAATAGTGGTTGTTGGAATTAATTTCATCTTGAAATTGGACTTAAACTAGTGTCAATATTTTGATACTTATTGTTTCATATAAACATGCTATTTTCTCTGACAGTGGGAATTAATTATTAAATTAATTAATGCAACTTATATGTTTTTAATTTTTTAAAATAGATATCATTTTTGAATTCTGAGTATCAAATATATCCTAGGGTAAAGTTTTGGTAATTTTCGGAAAAACTTCAATTTTTGATGAATAGTGAAACCACTAAGTGGTAGTTAAAGAAACTGATTTTTTGATTAAATGAAACATTACCACTTCTCTGATTTTAATTTAAAAAATCAGACATACATGTTTGTTATTAATAATTAAAATGTGGTTCAATGGGATTAAAATAATTTTCTGCTGAATAGTAACTTTTAAGTTTATTAATCGCGATTAGAGGTAATTAGTGTAGATTAAGGTAAAAATAATGTTTTAATAATATAAAATGACCTAGACACATGTCCTACCCTAATTGGATGTGTCATGGCCAACCAAGAAAATCCATGGGTCAACTTGGGGACCCCATGAAGCCACTTTGGAAGGAAAATGATATTAATATATTTTTATTTAATGTAAAAGTAAAAATGACACAAACATGAGTTGTTTTACTAAAAAAACTTTATATGGGGTTATACAAGTCATATTTTTGACTATAAATATTACATGGAAGGATAAAAATATTTTCTACATCATAGTATTTTTTTTATAATTTTTAGACATTAAATAAATTAAATTATTAATGACACCATGATTATGCAGCGATTACCTCATTATTCAATGATTTAAATACAATGGAAAGATAATGTAAAATCTAGGACCTAAACATGTCCAAAACCTATTTTATGAGTGGATTTAGAACCCTAATCAACTTATCCTCGAAAGACATCAATGTGGGACCTTTAAAATCCGAAACTCATTCTAAAATAATGTAACATTTCCTTACATTCCAAGAGTGCCCCTCCTCTCCTCTTATAAAAGGCCCCCACCTCTACCTCCTTAACCACTCCTCTCAAGCCTTTTGCTCGTCCAAACCCTACCCATTTTGTCTCTCCACATCCCTATATTACTCCTAGAAGCCTCACTTTGGGAATAAGTCTTCCCATGGAATCCTTTGAGCTCAAATCAAAAAGAGTTATCCGATTTAAAGGTAGTGTATTCTCTTATGTTATTTTGTTTTATTTTGCTTCTCCAACCCCCTAAACTCTTTTTATTCTTTTCTTTGTAACAACTCAAGTATCATCAATATAATAGTATGTTGTTATAATAATAATTTGAGCTACACTTACTCACACCTACATCTAATGGTTAAAGAACATATTGTTTCTGTGGATGGCGAATTTCCGCCTCACGAAACGATGATTGATCAACACTCATATAACACCTTCAATTGTGGCCATTAAGATGTCACTATATTTATATAAGATATTAAATATGTTTATTTTTTACTGACGCTTCTGTATTTTTCTTTTGTGGAATACCTTTATGGTTTCCATTGTGGGTAAACACGATAATTTCATTTTAGGAAGTACGAACTGTCGCCCCCCTCAAAGTGATTTGATTCGTTAATGCCATATGTGGGATTTATAAAGGATGGATTTAAAGTTATTATATATGATTTATGTTACATATAAATGTTGAATATAAGTCTGGAATTAAAATATACATACCTCTCATTTTGTTTTAATTCCATTAATATGACATAGAAATGAAAGTAGCATTCATGCGTACGTACAGCTTACCATCTCCATGAACGGTGCATTTCATTTCTTACCACTAAATGATTATGTAATATTATAAATACTTGTATATTATGGATATATATGGTATATATGATATCCAAATCATGAATATCATTCTGGATATAATGAACATTTGACAACACGAACAACATGTAATTGTAAAAAGTCCACTTTCGACATAAGAACCAAATATCGACAAAACGAACATTATTAACTGAAATGATTACATAATGATTATAACATGGAAATAAGTGATATAAAAGGAATAAAGAACTTTTAAAATTTTCTTAATAAAGTTTAAATTAATTCATGTTTATTATTCAGGACGTTAAAGAATGATCGAGTCAAGTCGAACCCAAGGTAAGGGATCCTACTCCTCTCTTTCATTTTAAGAACACTCTTTTATGTCATTCCTTTTAAGCTTATCTTTCTTATGATTGGGATGTTATTTATTATTAATAATACTGTACATTTTATTTTTATATGATGAGAGACCCTATTTTCTCTCATCAATCCATTTTGGAAGTTTTGAGTGGCGTCGTTAGGCTGCTGAATTTTCGTAAGAGATCCAACCTCTCTCTTTCTTTTTAAGTACTCTCTTTTATGTCATTTCTTTTAAGCCCATATTTCTTATGTTTGGGGATGTTCTTTTATATTAATTATACTTTTCTTTTTATGTTCATATTATGAGAGACCCTATTTGATCTCATAAATCCATTTTTGGATGTTTTAAGTGGCGTCGTTAGGCTGCTATGTTTTCGCAAGGGATTTTTCATCTCACATTTATTCCCATGACATTTATGCTATATTTTCCACTATTTCCTTTGAGTGGTGTATGTACATCCCATTATTATACACTTTGTGTAGTATAATTTCATTTATTTTGATTTACATCTTCATTGTATGACCCTTCTTTTATGGGGTGTACTTTTCGATAGTTACCCAACTCGGTTAGGGGACCTTTCACCCTCCTCTTTTTAAATGACTTCTTTATTTATGTCTTTTAATTAACATACTATTATGTTGGGATATTTTATTTTATATCCTTATTTATGTATATTTTATATCCAAGTGATGAGATACCCTTTATCTCTATCATCAACCCTTTTTTGTAAACGTCTATGTGACGCCGTTAGGCTGTCAAATTTTACCAAGGGAACTTCTTAACCCAATTTCGTTTTCTTTGGGTTCAACATGTAGTTATTGAATATTCCATCCTTTGAATATGTGTGAATGACCTTTGATTGTTTTACAATTAATATCCACTTATATTCTATGTATTTATTTTTGTCACACATAATTATGAGATTGATTTATCCTTAATTTAAGGATACTTTCTTTATAATGGATTTCATCTCGTTTTACATTTCTTTTGAGACATAATTGTTGTTATGCAACAATTCACTCATATATGGTGTGTATACTGTCCTTTTACATATTATATCTTGAATCCCTTTATTCTCATGATATTATAAATTTCAGATTAAATGTTATTCCATAATTATTTGTATTCAAGAGTCTCTCATTTCGTTAAAAACTCTTTAACAAAAATATCATTTTAAATGTTTTAAAGATTTATTATTCTAAATATTTATCTTTAATGTCCATGTTTTCAAATTGGTTTTCAGTATTTATTTATATGGAAATTAATTTTTTAAAATTATAATTCCAATAAATGCTTCAAAGTGGAATCAGACACTTTGATTCAAAAATCTATTTTAAATGATTTTTTGAAAATGGATTGATTAATTCAGTATCTTGGAATTACTTAATTTTTTTTAAATGAATTGTTGTTATTGAAATTTTTATATTTTAAATATTTTATGTGTAATGATGGTACTTGGACATTTTACGGGTGGTTACGTGATAAACCATATGACGGGTGGTGCTGTGAATACCAGGATGGGTGGTTACGTTATAACCTCCAATGCATTGGTTATGGAAGTTGGCCATATGGCTATTATATTAAGTATGTGTGGAAGTCGACCGTATGGTTATTCCATTTAAGTATGTTTATGTTCCATGTTACCTTTATATGTTATGTGTTCTTTATATGGGTTTTATGGTAATATTTTGGTTACAAAAGGGTAAGTAATGGTCTTTTATTCGGTAAAGAGTTTTTACTACTTCATAAAGGTGAAAAGTATTACTTTGATAAAGTATTCATGGTTTACTAGTTGTTTTGAAAAAACAAACAGTTTTCATTCTTTTTGTATCCTTTACTGAGATTTTTTATGCTCACCCCAAGTTTTTGAAATGTTTTTAACAGGACTAATAGTAGAATAGGGTCAAGGATGGGATCACGGAAAAGTCGTGCTATCTAAAACATGGAACTCGACATGTTTCTTTTTAAGAGTTTTTATTTTATGGAAACTTAGTAGAAGTGTCTACTTTGTAATCTTTTGAGATGTAATAGTTATGTCCTAATTCTCTAAAACTCTAAACCTGAAAGGATCCTCGATGTGAATTATTCATTTAATTCAATATTAAGTACGGTTTAAGGACATGGCCTTATAGATGGTATCAAAGGTCGGTTTAGATTACTTTAGAGATTAGGGTATCCTCTAAGCATAAGTGACATTACTATAATGGTTAGGATTTCAGAAAGAGTCCTAGTTTTAGATAAAGTGAATGAGTAATTATATCTTAGTTTTTTTCTTCCTCATTAGTACATGATGGTTTTGTTGATATACTCACACTGACCTTTTTGGTTTTATTAAATGCCTAGATCTAGCAGGAAGCAAAGTAACAGTGTATGTGAAGGAAACTATGACAGTTTTCTGAGCGAGCAACTGAATTATATGGGATATGCAATGAGAACTCTTTTGTTTATCCTCAACCCACTATCTGGAGTCATGATTGACCACCTAAACCTTGGTGATTTCTATAAGGCATCAACTCTGCGAGAAACAAATCCCTACGGAACTACAGGTAATAGTCATAAAGGTAAGTGTGTTCAAAAACCTATGTGTCAAGATGTGGTAAGAAACACCAGGGAAAATGTTTCAAAGGGATAGAAATATGCTATAGATGTGGAAATGAAGGTCATAAAGTAAGAACCTTCCATGGAAAAAGGAATCATCCAGTTGACTCGAGGAAAGGGAAAGAAGCTCTTTCCGAGGGATCAATTGAATTTTTTAAATGTGGTGTGCATGGTCATTATGAAAACACATGTCCTATGAAGAAGTTTCGGGAATGGTATCACCAAGATCATACAAATATTCATTTACCAATACCTAATTCCATTCTGATTGAGGATGAAGAAAATGACAATGACCAGTCAAATGTATGGATTATTTCATAACATTTTTTCCCTATTTTGGAATCTTAGGATATGATTCATAATTTTTTTAGGAAATAAGTATTTCAGAATAAGTTGGAAAGGAATGGTTAATGGATCCTGATGAATGTTTAATGAGTAAGAAGTCAACATATAAGGGCTTCAAGAGTTATGGTGAAATTCTTAAGAGTATTAAGTCTCTTTTGATGATGGGGTTACATTAGAAGACTTTTTATAGTATGTCAAACCCTGATGTTTGATATATGAATATTTTATTCAAGGAATGGTTATCTGTTCTTTTGTGTACATAGTTATAAAGAACCATTTGGGTTTATATGATCCTTACTTTTGAAGTAATTATGGGATACTATATGTTATGATGGAAAGTGAAAGGCATGAGATAAAATTGAGGTTAAATTATGTTATGGTTATTTTTTATGATTTTATCACTTTTTGGGGAATTAATTGAGAATTATATAGTTTGGAAAAAGTACAACACGCAGACCGTGTGACAACCCGTCGCATCGGACAAAGCTGCGGGAATTGAACCCACAACCAATGTACGACTGGTATTTATCGCCTACCACTGGACTACGTGAAGTCCCTAGTTTTTTTGACTAATTCTTTTTAGTTAGATGATTTTAGGAATCAAGAGTATGTTTATTTTTTGTTATCTATGGAAATGATTAACCTATCATCGAGGATATGTGATAAGGTTAATTACTTTTGAATATGAGAATTTAAGAGTAACTGATTTTATTTGGAGATAAAAGTTAATTTGTACCTTGGAAGACTATGTGATTAAATCCTTCAAATATATGGGTTTCATTCTTAGTTTGGTTGACATTGAATAATATTATGGAACAATTGTTTATTGAATGGTCTTGGTTGAACTTTGGGTTTTTTTTGGACAAATTTTGGAGATTAAGAATAGATTTTCGTTTTATAAAGGATAATACTATTGTGGATTATTTGATCTCATACTAACAATTTTGGTTTTGGATTTTGTCTAAAGACATGGGAAATATATGTTTCTCTTTTCTGGATTAGTTTATTCTCAAGAAGTTGATTATAGTACTCTTAATGTGAACAAGTCTTCCTAAATACTCGTCTTTTGGAGAAAATATGAGTTTGTGTAAGAAATCTAATAAAAGTTGAATGTCAACATGATAAGTAATTATGTTTCCTTATGAATAAATTCCTCAATAAAAAGCAACTTTAAAAAAATGTTGTCTATTAACTTTTCCTACTGGGGAATCGAATACTATTTAACCCTTCACAAGTTTGTGATTTTCTTGTGCTTAACTTTCTCATAAACATGTTTTCTATCACTCTCCATCAGAACATGACCCTATGTTTTCTCCTCCATGTCCCTGTTTTCCTACATGGAATCCTAGTGTGGGTTAACTCGTGTGACCTCTGTACTTCTCTTTCTTTCTTTTAAAGTGATTGTTTTACTGACTCTTGTTTCGATGTGGGACTTTCAATGAGGTTTCTGAGCACAATTATAAATTTACTAGGATGCAATTCCCAAAAGGGGGGAAGGATGTAACAGCCCAGGTAAATAAAGAATATGAAAATTTTATATTTACACCTTTTTTGAATAAAATGTTAATATTAATTTAAAGGGAATGCTATGCTTGATGGCTTACCCAATACACAACAATGAGTTCCTTTGAAATCTTACATTGCACTCTAATAATAAAAAAATTATTTTAATTGTTAGTTAACACGTAGCCGTTGTATTGGCGGGAATGAATACAAATAACTAAAATATGATTATATATGTTTGTTAAATGTTTTTACATTTATCCAATAAAGGATAAAGGCTTAAAATATGAAAAGAATACAATTTTAGGCATATATACTCTAATTTTCACTAAAGGTCTACTTATCAACGTTTGATGGCGAACCGTCATTAAATATATTTTTGGTCACTCTTATAAATTCTATTTTACCAAATAAAACTCTTCTTTCGAATCGGGACATCAAAATTCACTTTGTGTAAATTTTTGGTATTTTTCCGATAAAGATCATTTTTAATGAATAGTGAAAATGTTGTATTTTAATTCAAAACCTCTTTTTAATATAATTTATTTATATGATTAGATTATCTTTTGAATTGGTTTCGAAGAGAAATTAGAATATATTTTTACCATTTAATACAATAGTTGTCGTTGGAATTAATTTCATCTTGAAATTGGACTTAAACTAGTGTCTATCTTTTGATACTTATTGTTTCATAAAAACACGCTATTTGATCTGACAGCGGGAATTAATAATTAAATTAATTAATGTAACTTATATGTTTAGAATTTTTTAAAATAGACATCATTTTTGAATTTGGAATATCAAATATATCATAGGGTAAATTTTTAGTAATTTTCTGAAAAACTTCAATTTTTGATGAATAGTGAAACCACTAAGTGGTAGTAAAAGAAACTGATTTTTCGTTTAAATGAAACTTTACCACTTATGTGATTTGAATTTCAAAAATCCGACATACATGGTTTTCATTAATAATTAAAATGTGGTTCAATGGGATTAAAATAATTTTTTGGTGAATAGTAACTTTTAAGTTTATTAATCGCGATTAGAGGTAATTAGTGTAGTTTAAGGTAAAAATAATGTTTTAATGATATAAAATGACCTAGACACATGTCCTACCCTCATTGGATGTGTCATGGCCGACCAAGACAATCCATGTGTCAACATGGGGACCCATGGAGCCAATTTTGAAGGAAAATGACATTAATATCTTTTTATTTAATGTAAAAGTAAAAATGACACAAACATGAGTTGTTTTACTAAAACAATTTTTATATGGGCTTATACAAGTAATATTTTTTACTATAAATATTACATGTAAATATAAGAAGATTTCCTACATCATAGTTGTTTTTTTATAATTTTTAGACATTAAATAAATTAAATTATTTATGACACCATGATGATGCAGCGATTACCTTATTATTTAACGATTTAAATAAAATGGAAATAAAATGTAAATTATAAGACCTAAACATGTCAAAAACCTATTGGATGAGTGGATTCCGATCCCCTATCACCTTATCCTAGAAAAACATCAATGTGGGACCTTTAAAATTCAAAACTCAATCTAAAATAAATTATCATTTCCTTATTTTCAAAGAGTGCCCCTCCTCTCCTCTTATAAAAGGCCCCCACCTCTACCTCCTTACCCATACCTATCAAGCCTTTGGATCAGACAAAACCTGCCCATTTTGTCTCTCCACATCCCTCTATTACTCCTAGAGGCCTGACTTTGGGCATAAGTCTTCCCAAGGAAGCCTTTGAGCTCAAATCAAAAAGAGTTACCCGATTTAAAGGTAGTGTCTTCTCTTGTATTCTTTTGTTTTATTTTTCTTCTCCAACCCCCTGAACTATTTTTATTATTTTCTTTTGTAACAACTACAGTATCATCAATATACGAGGATGTTTTTATAATAATCATTCGAGCTGCACTTACACACACATACATCTAATGGTTAAAGAACATACTGTTTCTGTGGGTGGCGAATTTCTGCCTCACGAAACGATGATTGTTCAACACTCATATAACACCTTCAAAGGTGGCCATTAAGATGTCACTCTATTTATATATAATATATAATATGTTTATATATTACTTAAGTTTCATTATTTTTCTTTTGTGGAATACCTTTATGATTTCCATTGTGGGTAAACACGATAATTTCATTTTAGGAAATGCGGACTACCGCCCCCTCAAAGTGATTTGATTCGTTAATGGAATATGTGGGATGTATAAAGGATGGATTTAAAGTTATTATATATGATTTATGTTACATATAAATGGTGATTATAATTCTGGAATTAAAATATACATACCTATCATTTTGTTTTAATTCCATTAATATGATATAGAAATGAAAGTAGTGTTCATGCGTACGTATGGCTTACCGTCTCCATGAATGGTGAATTTCATTTCTTACCACTAAATGATAATGTAATATTATAAATACTTGTATATTCTTGATATATATGATATATATGATATCCAAATTACGAATATAATTCTGGATTTAATGAACCTTTGACCACACGACAACATGTAACTATAAGAAGTCCACTTTCGACTTAAGAACCAAATATCGACAAAACAAACATTATTAACATAAATGATTACATAATGCCTATAACATGGCAATAAGTGATATAAAAGGAATACTTAAATTGGAATTTTTTATTAATAAAGTGTAAATTAACTCAAGTTTATTATTTAGGAAGTTAAAGAATGATCGAGTCAAGTCGGACCCGAGGTAAGGGATCCTACTCCTCTCTTTCTTTTTAAGTACACTCTTTTTTGTCATTCATTTTAAGCTCATGTTTCTTATGATTGGGATGTTATTATATATTAATCATACTATACATTTTATTTTCATATGATGACAGACCCTATTTTCTATCATCAATCCATTTTGGATGTTTTGAGTGGCGCCGTTAGGCTGCCGAATTTTCGTAAGAGATCCAACCTCTCTCTTTCTTTTCAAGTACTCTCTTTTATATCATTTCTTTTAAGACCATATTTCTTATGTTTGGGGATGTTCTTTTATATTCCTCATAATTTAATTTTTATTTTCACATTATGGGAGACCCTATTTGATCTCATAAATCCATTTTTGGAAGTTTTATGTGGCGTTGTTAGGCTGCCGAGTTTTTGTAAGGGATTTTTCATCTCACTTTTATTCCTGTGACATTTATGCTACGTTTTCCACTATTTCCATTGAGTGGTGTATTTACTGCCCATTATTATACTCTTTGTGTAGTATAATTTCATTTATTGGTATTTACATATTCATTGTATGACCCTTATTTCATGGGGTGTACTTTTCGAAAGTTACCCAACTCAGTAAGGGGACCTTTCACCCTCCTCTTTTTAAAAGACTTGTTTTTTATGTCTTTTAATTCACATACTATTATGTTGGGATATGTTCTTCTATATCCTTATTTATGTAAATTTTATGTCCAAGTGATGAGATACCCTTTATCTCTCTCATCAACCCTTTTTTGTAAAATTTAATGTGACACTGTTAGGCTGTCAAAATTTACCAAGGGAACTTCTTAACCCAATTTCGATTTCATTGGGTTCAACATGTAGTTATTGAATATGTCATCCTTTGAATATGTGTGAATGAACATTGATTGTATTACAATTAATATCCACTAATATTGGGTGTATTTATATTTTTCACAAATAATTATGAGATTGATTTATCCTTAATTTAAGGATACCTTCTTTATAATGGATTTCATCTCATTTTACATTTCTTTTGAGACTTCATTGTTGTTATGCACCAATTCACTCTTATATGGTGTGTATACTGTCCTTTGACATATTATATCTTGAATCCCTTTATTCTCAAGATATTATAAAGTTCTGATTAAATTTTATTCCGTAATTACTTGTATTCAAGAGTCTCTCATTTTGTTAAAAACTCTTTAACCAAAAATATCATTTTAAATGTTTTAAAGATTTATTATTCTAAATAATTATCTTTAATGTCCATGTTTTCAAAATGGTTTTCAGTATTTATTTATATGGACATTAATGTTTTAAAATTATAATTCCAATAAAAGATTCAAAGTGGTATGGGATAGTTTGATTCAAAAATCTCTTTTAAATGATTTTTTGAAATGGATTGATTAATTCAATATCTTGGGATTATTAATTTTGATTGAAAATGAAATGTTGTTATTTAAATCTTTATATTTTAAATATTTTATGTGTAATGATGGTACTTGGACATTTTACTAGTGGTTACGTGATAAACCATATGACGGGCGCTGCCGTGAATACCAGGATGGGTGGTTACGTTATAACCTTCAATGCATTGGGTATGGAAGTCGGTCATATGGCTATTCCATTAAGTATGTGTGGAAGTCGACCGTATGGTTATTCCATTTAAGTATGTTTATGTACCAAGTTACCTTTATATGTTATGTGGTCTTTATATGGGTTTTATGGTAATCTTTTGGTTACAAAAGGGTAAGTAATGGTCTTTTATTCAGTGAAGAGTTTTTAATACTTCATAAAGGTGAAAAGTATTACTTTGATAATGTATTCATGGTTTACTGGTTGTTTTGAAAAAACTAAGAGTTTTCCTTCTTTGTGTATCCTTTACTGAGTTTTTTTATGCTCACCCCACGTTTTTGAAATGATTTTCACTGGACTTAAAGTAGAATAGGGTCAAGGATGGGATCATGGAAAAGTCATGCTATATAAAACTTGGAACTAGACATGTTTCTTTTTAAGAGTTTTTGTTTTATGGAAACATAGTAGAAGTGTATACTTTGTAATATTTTGAGATGTAATATTTATGTCCTAATTCTCTAAAACTCTAAACCTAAAATGATCCTTGATGTGAATTATTCATTTAATTCTATATTAAGTAAGGTTTAAGGTCGGGGCCTTATACTTGTAATAGACACCCATTCCCTTCAAGAAAGTACCTTGGTGTTTCTTCCCAAATTTACCATAGGAAGGATATTCAACCTTTCCTTTCATCCCCTTATTTTCATTCCCAGATTGATCAAGAGATCTCTTCTTCTTATGCTTTTCTTTAAAGTCACAAGACTTAGAGGATTCCTTTTCTGTCTTGATAGCACATGAGACAATGTCTTCGTACGATGAGAAGGATTGTGAGACTAATTCTCGATAGAGAAATGGTTTTAACCCATCAAAGAAATGATCAATCTTAATTCTTGGGATACATATATAATCTCCAGCATACCTTTCAAACCTTGTAAAGTTAACCTCATAATTTGTGACATTCTCATCCTCCTTTTGTCTCAGACTCAGAAATTGCCTTTCTATATCTGCTCGATGGTCACGAGAAAATTATTTTTCTAAAAATAGATCTCTGAACTCCGTCCATTCTATATTTGATACCTCATAATCTTCCATCATGTTTTGAATCAATGAATACCATTGATCAGCATCTCCAGTGAGGTGGTAAACTGCCATGATAACTTTTTACCTTTCACTACTTCCCAAAGCCTGAAATATTTTATCTAAGGAACTATTTCATTGCTCAGCTACTAATGGATTTTTACTCCCATTTAGTGTTGGTGGTTTATGCCTCATGAAGCGATCTAACATTGATCCTCCACGCTGTGGATCAGGGTGCTTTATTCGGGTAAGGTTATTATTCATAACCTGAGTGAGTTATCCTAGTATGGTGATTAGTTGATCAGCACCAGTTGCATCACCAGCTCCACTATAATTATCTTGAGTAGGAGGGAAATCCCGACATGAAGTGCGTGCATTGATACGGTTTCCATTTCTTCCACTAGACGCCATTTCTAAACAATGGCATAAACTAGATCATTTTATGAATAAAAATACATAATTCCATACTTATAAAACACTGAAAATAAATTTAAATATTTATGGATATAATACATAATCATAAAAAAAATATCTTTCAGGAAGTACATACTCATAAACCCTTCATAATTATTTGTAATGAAAATGAGAGTTATCCTAAGAATATCCCCCGAAAGTGTCGTAACCAAGAGTGCAGCTAGGCCCGTTGTCGTGCACCAGTTCTCGTTCGAGTCTAGCTCAAAGGGGTGTTTTCAGGTTTTACCCCTAGGTACATCTGTGCCAAATCTGCCTCTACCTGCTCATATCCATATAGGGATGTATTGCTCGGAAAACTCACAAAATCTCTACAATACCAAAATTCTAGGAAGTTCTTCTATACTAATCCCCAAAGTCCATCTTAAATCTATGTGCTCTAATCAGAGTTTATCTAAATCTAGCTTCCAAAGTCTGTAATAATCTTCCTCTGATACCAACTGTAACACCCCGACCCTAGATACCTAGAGTCAGTGCTTTATTACATTACATTGGCATGATCACAAGAAAGATCAAGTCTCAAAAGACCGATTAGTTTAGTAGACTTGGAATAACTAGATACATTAATAAAGTTTAAATTACATCACAAAATGAAAACTACAATAATATAGTCTCCATAGTCCACACTATTTTCCCCTCATAATATCCCGGCAGGTCATTCATAAATTACTTTTTCACATGCTGTGAAAAATAAAACATAGAAAAGGGGTGAGCTCAATTGCGTAGTAAGGATAACAATATAGCAGAAACTTTCATAAATAAGAATAAACATTTAAGGCAATGTATAACTAAAAAAAGACTTTTAAACTTCAACTTACAAATAGTATGGAAAAAATAAAATGAAATAATGCCATTTACTTATTCACATGGATATTCTACTAATCGAATAATCACATGCAATATCAATAACCACTTTCATAATGATGGAATGCATAATTCCAGACTATCATAACCACATAGCCAAGGCCTCGTGCCATGACTAAAAATAAGATTTTGTCAAGGCCTTGTTCCAAGACACTAGTTTATCTCATGAGACCTACCGATGCATTGAGGAGCTATAGCGGTCTCCACCCGTCACTTATTAAGTCCAATGAATTCCTCATATGAACAGGTTTAAACATAACATAAACATTCATATTAAAAATAGCATACAAAATGTCAATAATTTCTCCATAAACCATGAATTGTATAAAAGTAACACATCCATAGTAAAAAATATCACAAAACCTTCAATACAATATGGGAGTTTTGTATCATAATTAATAAACTTCACATAATCTTAAAATCCAACAAAGGATGTTGACATAGATGAAATCAAAACTATATGAGGGAAATATCTCTTTTTTTTAAATCATTTAAAAGTCACATAATTATAAAATAAAACATTTACATTGAAAATATTCTTATAATCTTGTAAGGGAATCTTCGACGATTTTATAATGGCGGAAAATAGCCGCACCCACCATATAAGATAAAAAAAGACATTCCGTCAAAAAGGTTAAATAGGACCTTGTATGGAAAACGACAGAAAGATTCCTTTATAAACATCTTATAAAAAGTAAAAAAGGGTATAAATGACTTTATCCCATAGTCTTTAAAATATTAATAATGATTTAAAAAATAGTTTTAATAATCATTGATGTGGATGATAAAGAGGTCCCGGTAGATAATCACATATAAACAACCTCAGATAATGAAGAGATTGAAAAATAAACCCTTACCTTGTACTTTTCCTTGGATGAGGGTAGGTTAACCTCCTGTATAATGGTGAAATAATTGTTATTAAATTATAAAAGGATCATATACATTAATATGATATCATATATGATCTTTTAACATTTATTTGTTAATAATGTCTTAGTATTATCGTTGTTTCGGGTGTTAACTTACTCGTTTTCTTTTATATGTTTTGTTACGTAAGTCATGTTTGTCATCTATAGGTTGTATCTTATTCATATCCAGAATTATATCAAGTCCTTAAACATTATTTTTAATCATTAAATGAGAATTATACTTGAATGGATACTATGGAGAATTAATCTCATCGCATTCGTGGAGACGGTAGTCCGTACGTACGCACGAGTGACAATATCATTATTTGATATTAAACTAATATATAATTGGATGGTATATCATATATACAAAATAATTATCATGATATATTTATTATTTACATGAATTACAAATCAATATTATACCCATCAAAATAATAATATATTTAATAACAATTTCACCACGACGTGGAGACAGAAAGCTGTATGTACGCACGTATGGTGACATGTCATTCAAAGGATGGATAGAATACTGAATATGGTTGTACCATATTTATAATAATATTACAGTATATAGGATATACTGGATTAATTATTTTAGAATGGTAATAAAAAATAAATAAGAAGTTGAAAAAGAAATGAATTTGAAAAAGGGTGGTGAAAACATTACCTCTTCTTTGGGTTCTTCCTTTTTATTTGATCAAAATGGCTCTATAAGCTGGCATTATGATCAAACTAAGGCCTCTAGGTTTTCGTGAGGAAAGTTTAGAAAGTATTTGGGCAGGGTTTGGCCGAACCAAAAGGCTTTAAAGGTGTCAATTAATGAAAATGGTGGCGTGTTCCCTTTTATAAGAGGGGTGAGGGGCACCTTTGGAAAAGCTAGAAATACTATTTTATAATAAATTCATATTCGGTTTCTAATTGATCCAAATTGGATTATTTAAAGTTTAAGGTGGGGATGGGTTTAAAAACACTCAACAAAAATAATTTAAACATGTTTGGGTCATTATATTAACCTTATCTTTTTGTTTCAACTCTTAGTTAATTAGTTTGACACTTACCACGTCACTTTGTATTTTTATATTATATAGTTAATAACCTTACTATATACCTCCAAGAGACCCCCAAGTGGTCCATTAATGGTACACCTATCATGATAAAAGTCTCTTGGCTGAACGTTAGATTTTTTGGAATTGAATATCCTTTTATAATATAATATTTTCTCTAAAAATTCTTTTATGTCAATTTTGACACCATTTGGAAAATTGATTTTTTTGAAAATCATAACAGAATTATTACTTAAAAAAAGTTACTTAAATCAATCCAAACATGTCATATTAACCTATATAATTGTTGTAATTCATAAAAAGTCTCAAATTATATTTATTTGGGTATTTATAATATCAATTATTCTAATTTTTCACTATTATGTTAATTACTGCATCATCATTATGTCAAACATAAATTAAATTATCTATTGTCTAAAAATTATAAATAATATATAATTATGTAGAAAACTTTATATATCTCTAATTAAGATTTACAATTGAATTTAACTTATGTATAACCCTATATTAAAAATGTTTTAGTAAATAAACTTTGATTTTAACTCATTTAACACTTCTTTGAATTAAATAATAATAAATGTCTTAATCTAATCCATGTGGACCTAAATGATAATATTTTATTCCTAAGGTTGTTTTTGGTCGAGATACACTTGTCCAATAGAATTATAACATGTGTTAGGGTAATATTAATATCAATTTTACCCTTTATTACCCTATTTTCTTTTAACCGTGGTAAATAAAAGTAAAAAGTTACTATTCACCAAAAATTATTTTCATCTTATTGAACCACATTTTACTCCTTGATATTAACCTTGTCTCTTGTATTTTCGAAATTCCACTCACAGAAGCGGTAACATTATGTTTTATGAAAAATTCATTTTTTTAACTACCACTTAATGGTTTCACTATTCATCAAAAAATGAAATTTTTCAGAAAAATACCAAAAATTCACCCTAGGGTAATTTCGATATTCTGAATCAAAAAATGAAGTCCATTTTGAAAAATAAAATTTATAAATTTCAAAAAGTTGGTATTACTATTCATAACGGCTCGTTTGATTGGTTGTGGTGTGTTAGAACTCGATGTTGCGTACAACACACACTATTTCATTATTCAAAGAGAAGCGTACCGTAAAATCATGGGGTGTTACAAACCTAATGTACCACCAAAAATTCTACACCTAAATCATAAATAGTATAATAATTATGAAAAAAAATTTATAACCAATGTATCAATGACAAACATTCTTTATAAAAGTGTCATAATCAAAAATAAAAAGGAAAGTCTTATATCGTCAAATCATCTAGAGAATGTCATGAGAACAAAATAGTTAAATGTGAACTTATAATGTTTAATAAAAATATTTTTTATTAAGTTTCATCCAACAATTTTATATGAAAAGAATTTAATAATAGTATCATATCACCCTCTAAGTGGTTGTATATTTAATTATCATTGAAAACAGTTAATAGTACAATGATTATATCTCAAGTCCATAGATCCCCTCTAATGGTAGTTTTTGTAACTATTCTGCCTTTAAGTATTATTATTAACCTTAAATTTTGACTTGATGTAATTTTAGGAATGGATTAGATCACTTTTTATTGATCCCAAATCAATTTATTTGGAAGGAAAGTCACAATTGTTATTTTAAATAGAACTATGATAATATAATGGTGTGAGGATGAAATAGAAATTACAATGTATATTACTTCCATTATATGGGTCTAAATTCCAATTCATGAGGTTTATTTATCCCAAATATTTTTGGAGAATCTGTAAATTAAATATATGCCTATAATTCAGGAATATGAAAATTTATATATTTATGAGTTTCCATACCTTCCCCAAAGTCATTCCTAGTGAATTTTCAATTTCAAAACATCATTATTTCATTTCCATAAATGAGTTGAATGAATTTAAGAGACAACTCCAATTTAATTTATAAAAAAATTAACTCACCCTAGTGCATCACCATAGCCTTTAACTTTTTTTATTAAAAATGAAGATACTTTAATGTATCTATGCACTGATTATTTGGAACAAAAAATATCACTATCAAAAAAAATAATCACATGTACCATATTTTTGAAATTCTTAACAACTATGAAAATGTCAATATATCTCAATGAATGAAATTTTATGTATATATCATCTGTTGAGGATGAAAAAGGAGTATATACCCATTATATTCTTACATTGGGGGTTTGGAAAATATAAATTTATATTGATTCTATTATAACATACAAATTCCATATCAATATTAATAGATCTAATGAATATGGTCTTTAGATGTTACCAAGGTCAATTAAATATAGTATTTAATAATAATATTTAGATGTATTTCATGATAAATTAAGAGCATATATATCAATAGATGACAGTGTTAAAAACATCACGGAAAGAAAAACCATATGAAAAAAATTTCAAATTTTTTTATAAATAATGTATTATTATTTTTTCATGTAATAACTAGACATGATATATATTTGAATCCTTCTGAGGTGGAGGTTATTAAATAATATACTAGATAATATGTAGTGATCAAAATCCATATTTTTCATTAATTTTTTGAAACTAATACTACATTATGTAAATTTTATCATTATTATCAAATATAATAACCTTGTTGATGGTGATGGGAACCAATTTTATTTAGAAAAGTACGTGTGAAAATATTTTCAAAGAGTGGAAGAGAAGGTTTGATAATTAAACATTTCTAGCACTACCCCAAAACAAAAAACTGTAATGGGTTTAGAATGATACATCAATGAGATGATTTTGATGTTTTCTCATATAAAATGACCTGGTTGTTACATATTCCTCTTTATAGGTGTAAAATTGTGAGATAAATTACCTAGCCAATGATTTGTAACTCATGATAATATTCTTTTTCCTTAAAATATTGAGGAATTAACCTAATGTTGAATAGATTGATATATGTACCGATCATAAAAGCATGGTGTATATATTCACCTACAATGATTTTAATACACACTAGTGGATAATGATAATTTTTATAGAATATGTAACTTCTCAATACATTATCACACATGGAAGGTGAAAAAGGTGGTTGATTCCCTGATTCAGACTGATCGTTCTTTTGATTCTATGATGAAAATTGAAAATTTTCCAACAATTATGGATTTATTAAAACTATAAATTTAAATCATAATTGAATTAGAGTAATAATATATCTATATAATAACATTTCATCTATCCATCCATGTGAATTTTAATGTGGTCCAAAATGAAGATTTTGATCTCCAAAATATGGAAGAGATTTTCGATAGTTCAACCCTTACTATGATGGAATGATAGGGTTCAAGAACTAGATGAGGATCCCTTCAATATATTAATTATGTAAATATATATTTGATGAAGCACATATTTCATTATTCCACTTCTATCCTATACGAACAATGATGTATTGATATCTAAGGAATAATTTATGGTTGTAAAACTTGAGTAGGGTTATTGTGGAGTATATATCATCATACATGATGTGTATGAATGTTTAGTTTGATAAAAAAAATTATAATTGGATTATTCAACCATTAACCAAATTGTAAGTAAATGGGAAAACAACACCGTAAATTACATTACTGGAATCCCCATGACATATAGAGGCCATAAATCCATTGGCGTTTTAGTCAATAATCTTCTAAATTCGTCACATTTAGTTTCAATTATAGAATAATTATTACTTGATACATTTTCAATAATATAGAATATGATATCTTATCAATATTTAACCATATCGATGAAATTTTGAAGATATATTCGTAAATAATTGAATAAAATGTTGAAGTTTTGCACTTTATATCATCATTATATTGATGGTATATTTGAGAGTATCATTCAAGCCTCATATAACTTATTGAGATCATACTCTAGGGATTTCAATGATTGATTAGACTAACACCTTCCCATAATTCAATCTTCCAACATCAGTTCATTCACTGAAGAATTCAAATTAATTCTTAAAATTCCTTATATGAAAATAATTTCCAAACGCGAACATGTTTGGATGAATTTTGAGAATGAATGCTATTAAGACCTATGATAACTGAATAAGTGAAAATGAATTTTATATCCATTCAGAATTATATAATAAAATTTTAGACACATCAAAATAGTTATACTAAAAATGATTAGGTAGATATAGTGTTTTTATTCGGTGAAAAGTATTTTTTAAAAATACTCATTTTAAAATATGTATTAGATTTTGGAAGAAGGAGAAGGTGGTCCCTATATATATCTATGCCATGGAGATTCTTGATTGTATCATAGTAGTAACATAACAGTTCAAACATTAACAGGACCGATCTCAGGTTCATAATGATTTACATGTTTCAATTTTGAGGATGTACATAAAAAATAAATTTGTTGTACTATACATGAAGGCATCATAAATGGATCAGGATATTTCTTAGGAGAAATAATTACATTAGATTCTGGTTTTATGTGTTTATGTTTTTTAGAACAAGAACACTCACCTAGTCAATCTCTTGTAAAAACAAAACCACAAAATTGAGGAAGATGAAAGGGAACACAAAGATCTAATGAAGAAGAAGTGTACTAATATGATTCACATTTTAATAATATAATTTTTACAGTAAAATTTTTATTAGGGTGTATAATATAACATAATGATATTTTATAATATTATTCTCCTAAATAAATTTTAATGTGTTTGAAATCATGTTTCAACCAAAATACTAAACCAAAAAAAACAATAATAAAATAGTTTTGATATATATTTTTAATTACTGGGTCTAAATATTGTACCCACATTATTAAATATGCTTTTAAATAAATATAATTTTCATTTTTTATATTAATTTATTTTAAAAAAATAACTGGTATAACTAAATAATTTATAAGATCATGTTACATGTAAATATATATTTTTTAAAAATTAATATACTTATACATAACATAATTTATTTGAAAAAAATAATTATATCAGTATTAAATTATGATAAATTATAATATTTATATGAATAATATATTAAAAATAATTTACATAGAAATTTATAGGATATAATAATATAACTAATTAATGTATAAAAACCAATTATTCAAAAACAATAATTTTTTACATATCATATATTTTAATTCAACTGTTAATTTTATCATATTTAGAAATGTTATTCAATAAAATTTACTCCCTATTTGAAATCAATATTTTGAAATATTTTAATATGGGTCACCATATATTTGTCGTAAAAAAATATTTACATGGGTTATTTTATAATCAAGGTTAAATAGAGAAAATATTTGTTACTTAATTGGCTGAAATTGTTTTAAGTATACTAGATAATTATAACTTCTCAAATAAAATGTTTAGGTTATAAGTTCACAACCTCTATTCTCAACAACCTTTTCTCTTCTAACTCTCATTAATTTCCATTGAAACCCCTTACTAACTTTTACTTCCAAGTCAGAGTCTATCATTCTCACTTAAAATATATTATAACATTCATTTACATTTAAAAAAACAAATAAAGGAAAATTATATACATCCTATATCGGTTTCACCTTCCCAATATTTCTCTTTTACTTTTTTCATCCCCATTTTCCAATAATAATCCCTACCTTTTCCATTTTCAAGGGATCCTTAAATAATAGATTCAAACTCTCCATGTGGTACTTACACACACTCTGAGTTTGTCATCACTGTATTTTGAAAAAAAAAACAAATACAAACCTATCTAAAAATCGGAATATAAGGATATAAGTATAATTATCATATATAGATATTATTATTTTAATTTAAAAACTACTATTTACCACTCTCCTAATCATTCAAAAAATGATGATGTTTCTCCCGTTATGTGCATAAAACCACTTCTTTGTGAAACTAGTTATGTTTTCAAAAACCATATTAAATTACTAGTTAAAATGTATATTTAATTAATAAATATTATATTTATAACATTATTATTGTTATTATGAAATGATAAATCAATTTTTACCTTCTTTCCATTATATATAAAATAAAATTGTTATCCACATGTATATATAGACCACTGCTTCCATAATGTGACGTGTTCCATATCTATTTACATCAATACATGGATGGTTAAAAATAAATTTGAAAAATATATTTAATATAAGTAATTAAAATATATCAATAATATTTTTATTAAAGTAATACATTGAAATTAATTATCAATATAATGTAATATGTTAATGTATGTAAACAAGTGAAAAAAATATTCATCTAGAAAACCATTCTCATGTACTATGCCCTCAGTTCCATATATTGTACATGGGGATGAAATAATTATTTAATTACAATTATTTTAGTATCTTTTATAATCATTTAATGATTATTTATTTATTAAATAGTTGGGTTCATCATCATTATTACAAAACATGAATGAAACAATTAAAATTACTAATATCCGATGATGAAAATAAACATTGGATATCAAATTCATGTGTTTTGAATGAATATATTTTAAGAATAAATATAGTAATTATAATTAATAAAGAGTTAAATATGTTATTAATGTATATATGTTTTTTTATAAATTAATTTAAATATATCTTGGAAAATATAGAATAAAAGTGTAAGCGTTTCCTTACAATCTCATTTTCAAATTTTGATTGATATTAATTAATTTCCATATGGGAATAGGTTATATGAAATTTATCTATAAAACCTCAGCCATTTTATTATAATTTGGTTTTTATTCAGGTTTTACAATTCTTCTCTAAAAAAACATCTTTGTTGGTGTTTAATTTATTTTATGGATGGTTTTTGAGTGAAACGAACCCCACCACTTCCTCTTAGTCTTGAATTATCATTTATTATATGTATATTAATTTGATGATTTTAAATATTCCCTTATCTTTTATTCCAAAAACATTAAGTACATTTTCAATATTTTAAATTTCATTAGAAATGTTTGAATGGAATTTGTTAGCATTTTTCACATGGTTTATTTTAATAAAATGTGAAAAGAGCTCATTTTAATCATTTTATATATGAACATAGTATTTATAATCCATTAATCATTACAAATCATCCTTGTCCACTTTAATTAATTTTAAAATAATATTAATTCATATTTTTTTTAAAAATATTTGTATTCCCACATATTTGTCAACATTATTTATTCAGTAATCTTAAAATAATTCATCTGTGTCAAAATACATTGATGTATGTTATGTTACCCATATGAAATGTTTTTATGATATAATACACATCAATTATTTGGAAGTATTATGATGATGATTTTTCAAATATTTATTCAAGTAACTCATTTCATTCCCATTTGTTATCTAAGTTGTGAGGAAATTATAAATGTTCTTATGATCAAATGGGACAATTATATGATTTATTCATTATATAATGGGTGGGTCAAAAATTATATAGGTGTCTAACACATTTGGTAGTTTTTTTATATATCATGATCTCAAAGGGTAAATAGGTTGTTTTTCCAATCCCAATAAGGTTCCCAGATGGTTAACCCAAGCATACTATTTGATGAATGTATTGATGAGAATCCTTGATATATTATTTATAAAACTGTTTTTATTCCAAAAACATATTTTTATACTAATAAGATGATATCATGGTTTATTATTGATTATTGAGAATTCAAAACTCTTATGACTCGTGTCATTTTTTATTATAATGCTCAATGACATGATTCATGCTATATGTTCTATGACTTGTTGGATAGGTTATTTTTCATATTCTATTATTATTAACTTATTATCACTACTAATAATAGATTAACACCTTCCATGTTTACCCCTACTGAGTTTCTATTATTACTATATCTTAGGTTTTAAATTCCCATATTATGGTAATTTTTATTAATTAGGATGAATCTATAATTATACTATATATGAATAATATTGGAGGGAGATGTTGAATTTTGTTCATATATAATTTTATTTTTCATCTAATATATATACTCACAAAAAAATTATGTTTCATATGAATTTAATATTTTAATATTTATTGAGTATTAATCTAAAATAATGTAGTATTTATGTATGTGAAGCATGGGTCAACATGACTAAATCTTATGCATCGCCTAATAAATAGATATTTATCTCCTACATAAACTAGGAAAATATATTTAGTACGAACCATCTACTTTAAGAAAGACTTAATAATAGTCCAATATTGGTCACAAATGTCTGTCGGATATCATCATACCATGCTCAAGTCAAATGCAACAAAAGAATCATAAATCGTGTAACAACCAAAAATGTTTTCAATGAAAATTTCCATCTAATAAGTCTATTATATGGTATAAAACATGTAATGACCAAATATTTTTTCAGTGGAATTTACTTTCTTATAAATATGTCATATAATATCTTGAAATCACAACAAAATGAACTACTAAGTACTCTGTGACTATAAAAAATAATTTTTAGAATTTAGTGTTTTGAATTTTGAAAACCTGCTATACACGGTTGCGATCAGTAAGATGTTTGGATTATAATAAAAAAACTTAATTTTTCAGTGAATAGGAACCTACCCTTATGAATTGTAACATACCCTCATGAATTGTAATATGAACATTATGTATTTTAAATCATTCAAAATAGTAGTAACCTCATACGCGAATGTATAAATAAAAATTAGGCATCTTATAATTGATAATATAACCGTTGTAAAGTATTGGTATTTTTGTAAATAATAAATAATTAATTACAATTATTTTATTTTTTAAAAATAATAAAATTTCTTAAACATTGTTAATGAATAAATTTTTTTTTCATCTGGTTTTATGATAATTTTATAATACCTTATATCATTTTATAAAATCATTATAAAATCAGTTAGATTTTTAAAATCTGTATTATTCAATTAAATTATGATTTTAATAAAAAATAAAATTATTCATATTTTAAAAAATACTATATAAAAAGGGAGTTCATTTTTGTATTCTTCACTTTGGAAAATGTTAGGGTGTATTGTTTTTATTTTTCTAAAATACATGATTTTTTTGTGAATTTTTAAATACATTATTTTACAGTATAAACACATTATAATTTAAATCCACTATTCCTGACATAATAAGTTATGTAAGAACCAAAATATCAAAATCAATAGCACATTTTACTATTTTTGGTCATGGAATAATCAAAATTCCTGGTCCTGAGAGATATTAATAAACTAGAAAATTAAATATTAAGAAAACCATCCTCCCCTCCACTATAAAAACCAACCACACTCCCATATTCCCATGACTACTATCAAGCCTTGTGACATTCATGTGTTCTACCCAAATCACCTCCCATTGTCCTACCCCACTTCCAAAAGCCCATGGTATCCTTAAAATACCAAATCCTCTCCCCTTATGACGCTCTCAAATGTGATAACCTCACATGGTAAATTCCTCTTTCTGATTCTATTATTCTCATTCTAGTGATTTTCTTTTCTTGTTTATTTCCTCGCATCCCTTCACAGATATAGTATGATAAATACAATATAATAAATGTACTTTAATTATATTATTCTAATGATATAGTTTATTATAATCTCACTCTCCCCTCCTTTTATAGTATAACTGAAAATATTGTCCGAGGTGTGTTGATTTATGACATTTGAGGATGACATGTTTCTAATTTTCATTATAATATTCAACACTAGTAATGAATCCATTTTAATGGTTTAAATAGATTATAATATATGTATTTTATCTTATGGGATGTTTTGTAATCATTTTTCACACATGATGTAAAATAATAATACAAAACAACTTAATTGTGAAAAAAAATTGCCAAAATTAAACAAGAGTTTGTCATTAATATCTTATATAATGATTCACCTTTACTCCAAATAAATAATGAATTTTAAAACCATGTAACCTTATGGATGATCAATAATAAAATATAACATCAACTCTGGACAATGACTTTCATCATACATCTATATCCGAACATGAATATAAGTGAACTGATCATTAAAACCAAGGAATAAAACAGACCCATCATATAAAATTGAACATCATAACCAGTAAAAAAATAATGAATAAACATTAAATGTTTCTAATAACTAATTTAAATAAATAATAGGCTTTTTAAATTATAAATTAATGAACCTAATTTTATAATTTTGGTAATTAAAATCAACCGAAGAACACCTTCAGACTTAAGGAATTGGATCCTCTCAATTTCACCATTATTCAAGATTGTTGTTTATGTTATGGATTTTTTTGTATAATTTCTAATGATGAGGTATGATTTCACACCATCCCCATTTTTCCTATGTGATTTATAAAAGATGAAAAAACCCTTTTTGTCACATTAATCCCTCCTTTGTATAACTGATGATTTGTTAATATTCTCTATGAGATTTTACCTGAACATCATATATTCCTTTGAGTTACTCAATCATTATTTTTATCCAAATGATGTTGTCTTTTAATTTTGAGTAAAAAATATAAATACTATGTATATTCTCCAAAATTAGGTTTCAAGATTCATCCCCCATTCTCATTAGGGGGTTTACATGTTTTTAAGTGACTCTCTCCTCAATAATTTTTTATGAGAAAACCTGTTCTGAGAGAAATTACATGATTCATACCTGATTTTGGGTGAACTAAATCCTCTACATTACACTACCATTTTGTTTATAAAATCAGACATTTCATTATGAAAAATCGTCTTTTTTCACTTCTGGTTTTATATAAAACATTTTTCTTGTGATTCCTTGGCCCCAGTTACCTAGATTCAGTGCATTTTTTTAATACATTGGCATGATTACAATGAATCGAGTCCCAATGGACCAATCAGTTGTGATGTCTTTGAAAATATATTACATATATGAAGGTTATCTTACAATATTTAAAATAAAACACATCAAAAATAATCCTTTTAGAACCCCAATATTTCCCTTTCTTTATCCTACATATCAATCATTATACACTTCTTCACATCCTTGGAAAACAAAACATATGAAATGGGTGAGCGCAGATGTTCAATAAGGCTAAATAATTTAGTAGAAGCTATAGACGTTTAAAAAAAGATGTGTAATAAAAACAATATCCTTTTAAGAAAACATAATCATATTAGGGAAAAAATAAATCAATCATTACCATATAAAGAAGCACATGGATATTCTACTAGTCGAGTAATAAAATGTTATAAATAAATTTATCATGAGGGAATGCATAATGCCAGACGTCATAACAACATATTCAAGGAATCGTGCCAAGAATACCAATAAAAATTTTATCAAGGACTTTTTCTGAGACACCAGTTTTTCTCATGAGACCAACATATGCATCAAGGAGTTATAGCGGGCTCCACCCGTCACATACTAAGTCCAATTCATTCCCCATATTATAATTTTGAAACATTATAAAATCATTCGTATTTAAACTAGAATATTAAATATAAATACATTAAACATAACCAATGAATGGTAAAAAACAACACATCCATAGTCAAAAATATCATATCTCATTCAATAAAATATAGATGATTTTATTATAATAAATCAACCTCAATCAAGAATAATATCTAGTAAAACATGTTTACATAGTTGAAAATGATCCGTAAAACCGTTTTGAGAGAAATATCCCTGTTGTGAAATCATTTTAATTTTATACATTAATAATGGAAGTCATTTTAAAGATATTTTTGAATAAAATTACCCCATACCACTTTGAAACTTTTTAATGTAATTAACATTTTATAACAATCATGCCCATATAAATAAATCCTTAAAATCATTTTTAAAACATTGAAATTAATTAAAATGATTTAGAAAAATAAATCATTAAAACATTTAAAATACTTATATTGATAAAGAGTCCCTTCCACTAAACCGTAAAATATCCATCTTGAAAATATTTTAATCAAACATGGACATGGATGATAATAATTTCCCAGTTAATACTAAAACATAAACAATCTCTAATAATAATGAGATTGAGGAATTAACCATTACCTTGTACTTTCCTTTGGTTAATGGTACATTTAACCTCCTCTAAAATGACCATAGTATTTTTCTAAACTATAAATAAAAAATATTTATATTTATGATATCATACTTGATTCATTTATTGATTCATACTACCCATTTAATAATAATTTCTATGTTAAAATTACATTTTGGGTAATAATTGCTTTCTTTATCATACACGTTTACACTAGTTATTGTTTAACATATAACTTATATATTGATTTCATTGAATCCCGAATATAAAAAATTATTTATGTATCGTATGTATTCCGAATATAAATATCTATATTATGTTGGTAAATGAAATAGAATAAACACTTTATGGATATGGTAGGCTGTACGTATGCAGAACCGCCGTTTCTATTTTCATATCATATTGAATGAAAGTATGTTAATGAGATATTTCTGTATGTGTATATATATATATATTCCAGTATCATTATTATTTAATATATTTAATACTTATTAATAATATATATATTTATAATCTTCTTTGAATGGTGAACGTGGAAATGAATCTCATCGCGTTGTGGAGACGGTAAGTCGGACATACGCATGAGCGACGATATCAATCTATTGATGGTTAAATAATGTGTATTTGGATGTATATTATATATAAATAATAATTAACATGTAATATTTTTTATTTATATCATTTATACTCATTATTATACCCATCCAAATAATGATGTGTTGAATAACAAACTACACCACGTCATGGAGACGGTAAGCTGTGCGTACGCAGGTATGGCGACTTGTCCATTCATAGGATGGATATAATAATGAATACAGTTGTAAAATATTTAAATTAACATCACATTATGTATAGGGTAATTGATATTTTATTTTTGTATTGAAACAACAAAGAAAGAGAACGTGGAAGAAAAAATTATCTATGAAAGTGGTGATGAAATAATTACCTCTTCATCGAGTGTTTTCATACGATTTGAAAAAAAGGGATCCATAGGAAGGATTTATGATCAACATAAGGCCTCTAGGTTGAAATAAGGATATACGGGAGAATATTTTAGTAGGAATTGTCTGATAAAAATGTCTTCGGTTGTGTGAAATTATGAGAAGGGGAAGTACCATTTTATAAGATAGGTGAGGGTCACTTTTGGAAAAGCTTGAAATGTTATTTTATTATAAAATAATTTTCTGTTTATAATGGCTTAAAATGGATTTATTTGGAGGTTAATGTTGGTATGGTTCTAAATCCTCCTAACCAATAGGTTTTAGTCATTTTTAAGTCACTATATTAACCATATCGTATAGATTTAACGATTAGTTAAATAGTTTATCTTTTACCATGTATTCTTGTATTATTATAATACATGGTTAATAAACATACTATAAAATGACAATAGATCCTAAATGGGTTCAATAATAACATATATATTATTATATAAGTCTTTTGGACAAATCATGTATTTTTAAAAATATTACATCTTCAATAATATACTATTTGATTTAAAAACGCATTTATGTCAATTTTGTCACTAATTTGTAATTGAACATTTAAAAGTCCTAAAAATATTAAGAAATAAAAAAATACATTGAATCATCCCTAAAATGTAATATTTACCTTGAAAATTAGTGGATGGCTTCAAAATTTTTTCTTTACAATTATGTTAATATTTATAATATTAATTATTTTAATATTCCATTTAGAAGATAATTACTACAACATCATTGTGTCAAAAATAAATTTAATTATTTATGTATAAAAATTATAAATAAAATAAAATTATGTATGAAATATTTTTATCATTCTAATTAATATTTATAGTCTAATTTATCTTACGCGTAACCCTATATTAAAAATGGTTTTGTCATTAAACAGTGAATTTAACAATTTTAACTCTTCATTAAATAACATATAATAAATGTCCTAATCATAAAAAATTAGATAAAAAGAAACATATATTTTTCCTAAGATTCATTCTGTTATAAATAATATTATACAATAGAATTATGACATGTTTGGGTGTAATTCTGATATTCTTTACCTTTAATTACCTTATATACTTTAACTATGGTAAGTAAAATTCTAAAGTAATTTTTCACCAAAAAATTATTTGATCATATTGAACCAAATTTAACTAAAGATTTCGGCCGTGTCTCCTGGATTTTTGAAATTCAATTCACAGAATTGGTAAAATTACGTTTTATGGACATTTTAAAATGTGCCTAGAAGGTGGGTGGAAGACTTTACAAAAGTTCAATAAAATTTCATATGTCTTAGCTTATTATAAAATTACTCCAATAGATTACATTTGACTAATAAATGTATTATGTATCGATTTTAACTTTATGATGAATATTTAATTAAATATTATTATTTAAATTAACATGTTGGT
Organism: Viscum album; assembly: GCA_963277665.1. NCBI lineage: Eukaryota > Viridiplantae > Streptophyta > Magnoliopsida > Santalales > Viscaceae > Viscum > Viscum album. The sequence goes on along the minus strand of OY728136.1, from coordinate 711,857,052 downwards.
TTTTATATAGAACAAAGTGTTTTTCACTATTCATCAAAAAATGAATGTTTTCAGGAAAATACAAAAAATTAACCAAAAAATAATATAAATATTCCAAAATCAAAAATTATTTCTTCTTTTCAAAATAAAAAACATATATTTTTCATTAATTAATTTAAAATTAATTCTCATTGTCCAAATAAGAAACCAGGTTTCAAAAAAGTAAAAACTATCAAAAGATCGCCTTGTGTTTATGTCCAAATTATATGTGAAATGACATAAAATAAACTACATTATATTACATGATAAAAATATAATCTAATTATACAAGAAAATAACTCAATTTAATAGGTTATCACTTAAATTATTTTGAGTAAAAATATTGTTTTCAATTAAAATTTAGTATTTTATTATAATTCATCAAAATTAAAAAGTTATCAGAAATGTACCCAAAAAAATTATCCAAAAAAATTTTTATTTCCTGCTTCCAAAGAAAATTTTAATTTGATTAAATTTTATATATATAAGTGTCAAATATTTTATTTCAAAAGGGTTCTCCATTAAAAGTCCGTAAAATGGAATTTTTTGAAAAATACTTCTTTTATATACAAAATTGAATTTGTTCATATATTATGTCTAATAAACACATTTTATAGAAGTTAATATTATATGGAGTATATAAATTCAATAGGTAGTTAATAATATTCAAATGCACTTTTTGAAAGGCTTTTTTGGTAAGTCGTGGTGCGCTAGAACTCGGTGCTGCTTGTTGCGCAAGATATCGAATTACTTTAACAAGATAACGTACTATGAAATACAGTGGTGTTACATTCTCTTTTCCTTCAATAAACCGTGTCCTCAAAATTTGATATTGTTCTTTGAAAATATCTGTCTACGAATAGAAAATACCTTTGTGGAAATCCCACATCAGAAATTGGGTTAATATACATATCTCATAATAAGAGGGAATGTGAAATGAAAAAGTCACAACTAAATTACGATTTCTTCTAGGAGAGCATTGGTGGAAATTATAATTGGAAGACAACATAAATATTTGTAGGGTGTGATTATGGTCATCAACCACAATAAAAATTTATTGGAAAATTGAGGGCGTTAAAGCAATATATCTATGATAATATAAATTATCATCTGTTCAACAAAACATAAGGTATAAGGATAACCCATTTTTGAATTTATGTTCCCTCCCCAAATGTTTATGAAATTATTTCCCCATATAATATAATGAAGAAAAAAATACTTCACAAGTAGAGTTCCATCCTTTAACTAATTTCAACCACAAACTCATCTTTCACTCCAAAAGATAATAGAACTCCAAAATATTATATTTATCATAATCATATAGGGTTCCAAAAATAATGAATTTATAGTTCATCTATTTGACAATTTAAAAAACTATATTATAAAAACCAGGAAATCAAGTAGGTTAGTGGTAGGTTATGTACCCCTTTTACCCTTTGGTTATGGGTGCATGTCTTGCGGACATGCCAGAGGTGACGAGTTGTCACCTGACCACTGGGTTTTCCTTTTTATAAAAATCCAAAATTAATCTTATGAAATGTTTTAAACATAACGAATAGTGTCCAAATTCCATGAGAATTCATTCTAACCATTATACGAATCCAAAATACATCTATCCAAACTCATAGTCCCAAATTTATAAGGAAGTAAACAGAATGAATATCTCTTTTTACAAATAACAACAAGTGAATACATTCATCATGTATTCTATTAAAACATGGTAACACCTTCAATTAACATAAAAAATTATTTTATACATTCATTCTCCCTTGATCCTTATAGAATTTTGGATATACTCCTTAAATCAAAAAATTATGAATTCTACAACAATGGTAGAATAAACAAACCATTAATCAGTTCCATGTATGTCAATAATACCCAAAATACTCTATCTAACTTAATTATCCCTTATTCCAAAGTCACAAGATCAGTATCCGGACTATATTATGGTTTATCATTCACTCAGCCATTTATTTTCGAATATGTTTAACATGAAACTGTGTCAGATTACTTTTTACTATAAAATCTCAAATCATTGATGAAAACATACTATTGTATAATCCATATATACTTTATAATTATTATAACTTGTACATCATTAATACAATACTCAAATGACACAATTCATTAATGACAACATAATAACACAAATCATTCCTCTTTATCTATGGTATTATCATAACATTATTATTACCCAATAGAATCATTTAGGGTATACACTGATGATTGGGACATTGATTCACATAGTGTCCCAACTCCTTGATGATGAAGAATTGTACATTTGAAACGTTTTTCTTAACCTTTATATCTTGAACACGGTGTCCTTTTCCTCCCCACATATAACAAAATCGCATTCCTTTCAAGCACTTCCAAAGGTAATTTTTTCCAGAGTTATCACATATTGGAAAATCACTCTTTCCCTTCATCCCTTTATCCATTTTCTCTCTATCGTCCTTTTCTTCTCAAGCTTCCCTTCAAATCCATTCGACACAGAGAATTATTTACTTATCTTATTAACCCATGATAATATTTCTTCAAATGATGATAATATGTGGGAGAGTATATCCCTTCTAAATGTTGGCTTAAGACCATGAAATATATGATCCTTCTTACTCATTAGGTAACACATAATATTGGAGTTCTCATTCCTTCTATATGGTGCCATTTTTGAATGACGAGAATCACTATTTTAGGTAGTATTATAATTTATAATCCAAAAACTAGAAAAGGCCTCAACATTAATTGGATATTTTCATACATCAAGTCTCATAATCATTAAAATGGTTTCATTACAAACAGATTTATTCAAAAATACTTTATAATGGTTTTTAATTACAATGTGAATTATCTTAATCATATCCATCGGGAGTTTCATATCCAAGAGTTCAGAAAGGCCCATTGTCGTGCACCAGTTCCCATTTGAGTATAGCCCAAAGCATTATTTTCAAGTATTACCCCTATATAAATCTTTACTAGAGCTGCATCTACCTTCCCTATCCAGACATGGATGTTTTTCTTGCAAAATTCACGAAATCTATACATTTGCAAAATTCTCGGAAGTTAATCTATACTAATCCTAAAACATTATATTAGGGTAATGTTCTCTAATCAAATTTTATCTAAATATATTTCCAATTTTGTTTCTAAACATCATATGATACAAACTGTAACACCCCAAACCGAGTTACCCAGAGTTCGTGCATTATATTAATACATTGAAATTATTACAAGGAATCATGTCCCGAAGGACCGATCTATTTAGTATTCTTGGAAAATATATTACATATATGAACGTTACATTACAATTTTTAAAATAAAAAATAATAAAAATAATCCATTGAGAATTCCATTATTCTCTTAGGTTAACCCCATATAACATTAATAATACAGTTCTTCAAATCCTATGAAATCAAAACATAAGAAAGCGGTGAATTCAGATGCTTAGTAAGGGTAAATAATTTAGCGGATTCTATAAAATTTAATGAAGTTATGTGTAATAAAAACCCTTTTAAACATAAATTATAACATAATATGGAAAAAATAAATCAAAAATTACCATATAAACATGCACATGGATATTCTACTAGTCAAATAATCTCATGTAATAACAAATTTTATAATTAGGTAATGCATAATGCAAGACATGATAACCACATAGTCAAGGCCTCTTTCCAAGAATACAAAACAAAAGTTTTCAAGGCCCTATTCCAAGACACTAGATTTTCTAATTAGACCTACCGATGCATCGAGGAGCTATAGCGAGCTATATCCGTCACTTAATGTGTCTAATGAATTCCTCATCTGAAAATGTTGGTACATAACATAAACATTCGTATTTAAACTAACATACAAAATTTTAATACTTTTTTCATAAAACAAGAATGGTATAAAAATAGAACATCCATAGTCACACATATCATCACTAATTCAATACAATATGAAAGATTGTATTATAATAAATCGACCTCAATCAAGGATAATATCCAGTAAAGGATGTTGACATAGTTAAAAATGATCAGTAAAACTCATTGTGAGAAATATCACATTTGTGAAATAATTTAAAAATAATGTATTTATAATGGAATTAATTTAATATAGATTTTTGAATAAATTTTTCCCATTCCACTTTGAAACTTTTAAAAGGAATTAACATTTTTGAACAATCGTGACCATATAAATAAATCCTTAAAATCATTTTTAAAACATGGATATTAATTAAAAATATTTATAAAGATAGATCTGTAAAACATTTAAAATGATGATATTGAAAGATAAACCCTTCCACAAAACATTAAAATATTCATCATGACAATATTTTTTTGAAACACATACATTGATGATATAAATTTCCAAGTAAATACTATCACATAAACATTCTCGGAAAATATTGATATTGAGTAATTAATCATTACCATGTACTTTCCTTTGGTTGAGGGTATATTTAACCTCCTGTATATTAACCATAGAATTTTTCTAAATTATTATAGGACCATATTCAAATTTTTGATATCATACAAGATTCATCTATGGATTTATACAGTCCATTTAATAATAATTTCCATGTTAAAAAAACATTTCAGGTAATAATCGCTTTCTTTATCAAACGTGTTTTAAGATGATATTCTTTATCATATAAAATATATCATAAATTAATCACTTACATAACATTAAAAACTATTTATGTATCATATATATTCAGAATATAAATTTGTATAATATGTAGATATACGAAATGGAAAACACCATCTATGGAGATGGTAGGTTGTACGTATCCGTAAATATTGTTTCTGTCTTCATATCATATTGAACTGAGGTAAGTGAATGATATATATATATATATATATTAGTATAATTTTTATTTCATATATTAAAATTTTATTAGCAATATATATTTTTATAATCATCGTTGAATGGTGAATGTGGAAATTAACCACATCGCGTTGTGGAGACGGTAAGCCATACTTACGCACGAGCGATGGTATCATTATATTGATGGTGAAAATGTATGTAATTTGAATTTATATTATATATAAATAACAATTAAAATGGTATATTTATTAATAATTTTAATTATACTAATTACTATACCCATCCAAATAATGATGTGTTGAATAACAAACTACACCGCGACGTGGAGAAGATAAGCCGTACATACGCACATATGTTGTCTTTTCAATCATTGGACCGATAGAATAATTAATATGGTTGAAAAATATTTATAATAAAATAAAAATATGTATAGGGTACTAGATATATTAATTTGGTATGAAAAAAATAGAGAAAGAGGATGTAGAAGAAGCAAAAAACTTTGAAAGAGGTGATGAAATAATTAACTCACCTTCTTGTGTTTCCTTTTGATTTGAACAAAATGTTTCCTTAAGATTTATTAATGATCAAATTAATTACACAAGGATTAAATTAGGATAGTTGAAATAATATTTTACTAGTTTTTGGCTGATACAAATGGCTTTGGTGGTGTGAAATTATGAGAAGGGTATGATTCCTTTTATAAGAGAGGTGAGGGTCACGTTAGGAAAAGCTCAAATATTGTTTTATTATAATTTGTTTTCGTTAATAATAGATACTAATGGATTTATTTTGATTCTAAGGTGGGGATGGGTAAAAATACTCTAAATCAATATGTTTTAGACAAATATAGGTCATCATATTAGCCTTATCTTTTAGATTTAACCATTAGTTAAATAGATTACCTTTTACCGTGTCTTCTTGTATTATTATAATACATAGTTAATAAAAATACTATAAAAGGTGTATAGAACATAAAATAGTTAATTAATAACATATCTATAATTATATAAGTCCTTTGGTCGATCCATGGATTTTTAGGAATACTACAACATTTAATAATATAGTATTTGTTTTAAAAACTCATTTATGTTAATTTTGACATTATTTAGTAATTAATTTTTTTTTTAAAGTCATAAATTCTTGATGACTTAGAAAAAAATAAATTTAATATTACCTAACATTTCATATTCACCTATAAAATTAGTGGATGTCTTCAAATGTTTAAATTTATATTTATTGTAATGTTTATAATATCAATTATTTAAATATTTCATTATGTAGGTAATTACCGCATCATTATTTGGTCATATATAAATATCATTAAATTATGTCTAAAAATAATAAATAAAATAACATTATGTAGGAAATATTGTTATCTTTCTATTGAATATTAATAGTCTAATTTATATTTTGTTTACCCAAATATTAAAAATGTTTTATTTATTAAACATTGAATTTAACACTTTTAAATATTCACTAAATGAAATATAAATATTATTATAATCATAACTAAATGGATAAAAATGTTCTTAGGTTTTTTCTATGGTTTATTTTTATCTAAATACTTTTATCCCATAGAATTAGTACATGTGTTGGGGGAAATTGAATATTATTCTTACCTTTAATCACCATATTTACCTTTAACTGGGCTAAGTAAAATTCAAAAGATATTATTCACCATAAGTATTTCCATCCTATTGGAAAAAATTTTACTTACTGATTTCAACCCTGTATCTCAATATTTTGAAATTACATTAACTAAATCTATAAAATTACGTTTTATGCAAATATTAAATTGGGCCTAGAAGGTGGGTAAAATATGTTAAAAAAGTTCAATAAACATTTGTTTGTATAATAATATTATAAAATGACACCAATTTATTACATTAAACTAATATATTTATTATGTATCTATTTTTAGTTTATGATAAATCTTTTATTTAAAATAATTATTTAAATGAAAATTTCATTTTTTATCTATAACATAGTGTTTTTCTCTATTCCTAAAAAATTGAATGTTTTCAGAAAAAATATCAAAAATTCACACAATGACAATTTTGATATTCCAAATTCAAAAATTATGTGTATTTTGACAAATTATTATAATATATGTTTCATTAATTAATTTAAAATTATTTTCCTTTTTCAAAACCAGAAAGCTTGATTTTAAAAAGTAAAAACTATCAAATGATTGACATGTGGTTATGTCCAATTTAAATGTGAAATTACATAAAATGACCTAAATTATATTAATTGATAAAAATATAATCTAATTATTCTTCAAAACCTCTCAAATGATTAATTACCACTTTAAATTATTTTGATTAAAAAGTTTTTTTATATTTAAAATTTAGAATTTGTTTATTATTCGTCAAAATATGAATGTTATCAAAAATGTACCAAAAATTTATCCAAACTAAATTTTCATGTCACTCTTCTATAGAAGATTTTGATTTCAATAAATTTACAATATGAAAGTGTGAAATATTGGATTTAAAAAAGGTTCTCCACTAAAAGGTGTTAAAATTGAATTTTTTAAAATATTAATTATTTTATTTCAAAAAATGTATTTGTTCTTATATTATATCTAAGAAACATATAATATAGATTTTAAAATAATATAGAGTATATAAAATTCGAAATACAGTTAATACTATTCATAACCTCTTTTTGAACGGCTAGTTCAGTATGTTGTGTTGCGCTCAAACTCGACGTTGCATGTAGCGCAAGCTATTGAATTACTTTAAAAAGATAACATACTATGAAACCCTGGGGTGTTGTTGTTCCCTTTTCTATTTTAAATTCCTTATAATATTTTCATTCAAACTGCACACAAAAATTTAATGCTGAAATATCATAAATAATTTTCATACATGTTGTCACTTTTACATGACATCACATTCCATGATACATGACCATTTTCCATTATAAATTTTCAATTATATTTTAGTTCCTTTATTTCATGGACACTTTTATTATATTTCCATTTTTATATGTTATTACATGATGGTGGAACCCAATTCATTCCATGGGTAACCCTTATGTTTATGTGATATTGGACATGTATGAATATTTACGTGGAAAACATATAAATGAAATGTTAATATGGGTGCTCCCAGATATAGATCAAATGCAGTGGGTAATGTTGAGTCTCATGAGAAATTATGTGTGGTGGTCTTGGAAGTTAGCCTTGTCTTTATTACCATGTGAAAAAATCTTGGAGGTTAGCCTTGTCTTGTGCTACTATATGCAATGGTCTGGGAGGATAGCCTTTAATCTCGATAAGCTAATTTTTTATGCTTCATCACACTATTTAAGATCTATGTTTATATGATCCCATGATTATATGGTATGATTTCCCATGGTCCATGCCTTTTTATATCATAATTACATGCCTTCTAACCCATGTGGTAATGATTTCTGACTATTCATATTCTTTTATTGGAATTTTATCTCATCACACTGTTCATGTTATACCTAGGTTATCCTATGAATATGTATGAGAGAAATGGAAGTTTGGATCTCAATTTAATGATTAAATAATTAATTGTTTTATTTAGTTACATGTTTTTTATTTTATGTACCATGTCTTACAAGAAACTAGACATTACATTCATTGTCTTGTACTCTAATGTATAATAATGCTTAAAATCGTGTTATGTTTTGTGTAAAAGGACAGGGTTTATATAGCTAGTATCAGAACATGGTTTCATTATTTTTTTGATGAGGAATATAAAACTTTAGTAAGAACCTTAATAATGAGACTAAGAATTAGAATACATCCAAATATTTCTTATGTATAGAGTTAGTGTTTAGTAAAGAAAATACATCCCTCTCTGAATAAAAAATGGTAGAGGTGGCTCTGAAAAGATTTATGTAGGGGTAAAACCCAAAAATCTCACATTGAGAAAGACTTGAACGATAAATGGGGAAAGAAAATGGGTCTTATTGCACTCTTGGTTTGAAACTAAAAGGGGATATGTTTTGGTCAATTCATAAGCTTGGTATAAACCATTATGAAGGGAAAATACCAAAACAATATAAGTTAAGAAATAGATAAAGGATAACTAAGATTTAAACATAGGTAATAACAAGTTATGAGATACTTATATATTAAATTTTATTCTCTTATGTTCATGTTTACAATTTAGGCTCCATAGCTATGTAATCAAGACCTCTAATAGTACTTTATTTTTCGTAGTTAATAACTGTAAATATAAAAACACGTGATAATAATCAATTTCATAGATAATGTGATGATTTTCATAATTACATTCCCAATATGATTGGAACGAGTGATCAAATCATCATGAATGTACTTGATTAGCTGGCTCATGTTATGAATCATAACATGAATCATATGGAACACCCTCCTCCTTCTAGGAAAGAGGAAGTAGTTGTTGATTCATTCATGACGAAAAGGCCTCTCATGTTTAGGGTTTCATTCAATTCATTCCACATAGAACTATAAATTAACTCCATTGAAATTATATTTTCTCCCCTAAAGTGCTCAAAAAAAGAGAAATTCGTACTAGTAATCTATCGTTTTGATGGGGAATCTGATCTGTGGTTGAAAATGATCATTAAACAAAGTTATAAGAGGAAATTGACTCTAAGGATTGGGATGAATTCCATAATGTTTTTTCAATATATATATATATATTCCTGGAACCCTCCATCTCATGATGGAAAGAGAGTTCCTTACACTCTTACTGAAGGAAGAAGATTCCATTAGGGCGTATGAAGAAAACATCACAAGGCTTTCACATTACGCCTTTGGCTTTGTTTTCAACACTAAAAGAAATGTGGATATTTTCTTTATTATTGTAATGTATTTTCTTTTGAAAAGAGTTGGAAATTTTAGAATATGATAGTTATGAAGAGATGTTATGTTGTGCCATTAAGTTTGAAAAAAATATCGAAGACTCTCAGCGGTATCATGGGCCCAGTGAAATGAAGAGGAAAATGGAATCATATGTTGGATGTTTTGCAAGTATATTCCATGAGGGAAAGAAGATTGATCATACCATGTGTAACATTGGTGAGATGAATCATAATGGGAGCTATCTAAGTGAACTGGGAATAACTTCAAATGTGTACGCTTGGAATATCTATCTAAAAACTATCGATGGGCTATAAAGAATGTAACGTCCCAAAATTTTTATTAATATTTGATTCCTAGTTTTGTGTGTATTTTTATTTTGAACTCAAAAATACTATTTCCTTTTAATTAATGAAGTGAGTATAATTAAAATGAGACTGTCGGGGTTTTATTGTTATATGACCAGTGATCAATATGACAGTTAGTCAATATGACCGTTTTAACTATACTATTAACGTTGTGATTATTTTCTACAAACACAAATGATCATGGTTAAAAAATAAAAAAAGGAGAATATTTGGCCTCCTCTAGTAGACTCTATCCATATGAAGCACATCTATTAGAGCATGGGAATGAGGCTGCATCATTGGGTTTTTCTCTAGACCAAGACCAAGCTAAACTTCATCATGATAAGCATTAACAGAATCGTCTATGGGAGATGTTCATGCTGATAAAAATCACCACTCGGGAAACGTTTTCCATGCCGCCCCAAGATTCTGTAACCATTTCACACCTTACTCTTGTGTCATTTGTAGGTGTTATAAATAGACATGCAACGAGGCCTTAGTTACTTTTTGTAATCCTTTTATATAAATGAAATTTTAATTTCTTCTTACAGTAATATTTTTTAATTTCAAATGTAAAAATTAAAATATTTTGGATTTATATAAGTTCCATATTTGGTGATTTTGGAAAATGTTTATTTTAAAATATTTTGGTATACTTTAAATAATTAAAAATATGAAATGATTTTCAAAAAATCTCCTTAAATAGTTGTGATCATGATAAAATTTAGAGTCTAATAAGATCAAAATAATTTTTGGAGAATAGTAAATTATGAATAGTTATATTACTGACATGACTAGTAATGTGACCAATGGAATAAAAACCTCACTAAAGAATGTATAAATATGATTTAAGCATCTTTAATGGTGAATTGATGTGATAAAATAAGTAAATAACTGTTTCAGAAATTGTTAGCCATGTATTATTATTTATTTCTATTAAATAGTGATTTTAAATAAAATATTAAATATCTTATAATTAGGAAAAAATTTCTATAAAATGGAGTTCTTTTTTGAATATAGATCATCGATATTATGATAGGTTTAACTTATATATTTTTATAAAATGTTTTTTCTGTCAAAAGTAAAAATATAGTTTTCAGTTTCAGTGGGTTTAATGACATCGTTAATGATATAATAAGGATGTAATAATTCGGGTAGACTTGTGTATAGTTATATATGTAATGATGTCTGTAACACCCCAGGTAAATAAAGAATATGACATTTTTATATTAATCCCTATTTGTTAATAAAATTTTAAAATTAATTTTAAGGGAACGCTATGATCGATGGCTTACCCAATACGTAACAACGAGTTCCTTTGAAATCTTACGTTGCACTCTAATAATAAAATAATTTTATTTTAAATGGTAGTTAACACCTAGCCATTGTAATGGCGGGAATGAACAGAACAAACTACAAAATGATTATATATGTTTTTCAAATATTTTTACTTTTTACAATAAATGATAGAGGATTAAAAATTCGAATGAATCCAATTTTAAGGGTAAACATTCTAATATTCTTTAAAAGGTCGATTAACAGCCTTTTGATGGCGAACCTCATTTAAATCCACTTTTTGAAAATTTTATGTGTTATATTTGAAAAAATAAAATTCTTCTTTAAAATCGGAACATTAAAATTTTCTTTGTATAAATTTTTGGTATTTTTACGATAATGTTCATTTTTAATGAAAAAGTGAAAAATGATGTAATTTTATTCAAAAACTCTTTTTAATCTAATTTATTTATATGAATAGATCATCTATTTAATTGGTTTTAAAGTTAAATTATAATATATTTTTACCATTTAATCCAATGGTGGTTAGTGGAATTAATTTCAATTTGAAATTGGACATAAACTAGTGTCAATCTTTTAATAGATATTTTTTCTTAAAGACACGCTATATGTTCTGACAGCGGAAATAGATTATTAAAATAATTAATGAAACTTATATGTTTTTAATTTTTTAAAATAGACATCATTTTTGAATTTCGAAAATCAAATATAGCTTAGGGTGAATTTTTGGTATTTTTCTTAAAAACTTCAATTTTTGATGATTAGTGAAACCACTTTGTGGTAGTTTAAAAATTGATGTTTCGTTTAAATGAAACATTACCACTTCTGTGATTTTAATTTAAAAAATCCTACATACATGGTTGTTATTAGGAAGTAAAATTTGGTTCAATGGCATTAAAATAATTTTTTGGTGAATAGTAACTGTTATGTTTTTAATCATGATTAGAGGTAATTAGTGTAATTTTTGGAAAAAATAATGTTTTAATAATATGAAATGACCTTTACAAATATCCTACCCTTATTGGATATGTCATGTCAGACCAAGAAAATCCATGGGTCATCTTGGGGACCCCATGGAGCCACTTTGGTAGGAAAATTACATTAATAACTTTTTATTTAATGTTAAAATTAAAATGTCACAAACATGTGTTGTTTTACTAACACAATTTTCAAAATGGGGATATACAAGCCATGTTTTTGACTATAAATTATCATTAGAAAGATAATAATATTTTCAACATCATGATGTTTTTTTTACAATTTTTAGACATTAAATAAATTAAATTATTTATGACACAATAATGATGCAGCGATTACCTCATTATGCAACGATTTAAATAAAATGAAAAGATAATGTAAACTCTAAGACCTACACTTTTCAAAAACCTAATGGATGTGTGGATTTCTAACTCTTATAACCTTATCCCCTAAATATATTATTTTGGGACATTTAAAATCCGAAAATAATTTTATAATAATGTTACTTTTCAAGATTTTCCAAGAGTGCCCCTCCTATCCTCTTATAAAAGGCCCCCACATCTACCACCTTACCCAGAACTCTCAAGCCTTTGGCTCGGCCAAACCCTGCCCATTTTGTCTCTCAACATCCCTATCTTACTCCTAGAATCTTCACTTTGGGCAGAAGTCTTTTCAATGACTCCTTTGAGCTCCAATCAAAAAGAGTTACCCGATTTAAAGGTAAATTCTTCACTAGTGTTCTTTTGTTTTATTTTGCTTCTCCAACCCCATAAACATTTTTTATTCCATTAGATTGTACCAACACTAGTATAATAAATATACTTGGATCTTGTTATAATAAGTATTTGAGCTACCCTTACACACACATCCATCTAATGGTTAAAGAACATACTGTTTCTGTGGATGGCGAATTACTGCCTCACGAAATGATGATTGTTCAACATTATCTTAACACCTTTAAAGGTCACCATTATGATGTAACTGTATTTTATATATGATATATATGATATTTATATTTTCTATATGCTTCTGTATTTTATATTTAAAACATACCTTTATTCTTTTCATGTTGTGCAAATGCGATAATTTCATATGTGGAAGTGTGGACTACCGCCCCCTCAAGTGATGTGACCCGTTCATGCAATACATGGAATGTATAAAGAATTAAATTAATGAAAATATGTGAACTATATAACATATATATTATACTGTAATTATAATTTATATATCTCTCATTTATTTCTAATTCCATTAATATGACAAAGAAATGAAAGTAGTGTTCATTCGTACGTATGGCTTACCGTCTCCATGAACGGTACATTTCATTTCTTATCTCCAAATTATATGTACTATTATAAGTACATATATATAATGGATATATATGTCATATATTACATCTAAATTATGTATATCATTCTGGAATTTAAATATATATATATATCTCTTTTAACTTTAATTCCATTAATATGACAAAAAAATGAAAGTAGCGTTCATGCGTATGTACGTCCTACCGTATCCATGAATGGTGATTTTAATTTTTTTTATCTCCAAATGTTATGTAATAGTATAAAATGAATATTTACTGGATATATATGATATTTTAATCATTCATACTATTCTAGAGATTATGTTCCTATAACTACAGGGAAAATTCTTTTTCAACAAGTTCAATTTTTACTCATGTACCGAACATCGACAAAAACGTCTGATATGAACTCACTTTATTAACCAATTATTATAACAATATGAACTGAATAATAATCTTTAAATTAGGTCCTTAATCAATTATAAATTGGCCAAATTTTATTATTCATGAGATTAAAGAATGATCGAGTCATGTCGGACACGGGGTAAGGGATCCTACCTATCTCTTTCTTTTTAAGTACACTCTTTTATGAAATTCCTTTTAAGATCATATTTTTTATGATTGGGATGTTATTTTATATTACTATTACTTTAAATTTTATGTTCATATTATGATATACCCTATTTTCTCTCATCAATCCATTTTAGAAGTTTTTAGTGGCGCCGTTATGCTGCTGAATTTCCGTAAGAGATCCAACCTCTCTCTTCCTTTTTAAGTACTCTCCTTTATGTCACTTATTTTAAGATACTTTTTGTTATGTTGGGGGATGTTCTTTTATATTCATATTTCTGTAAATTTTATGTTAATATGACGATATACCCTATTTTATCTCATCAATCCATTTTTTGGAAGTTTTAAGTGGTGGCGTTAGGCCCGATTTTTCGTAAGGGATTTTTCATCTCACTTTTATTCCCGTGATATTTATGCTGAATTTTCCAACATTTACTTTGAGTGGTATATTTACTTCCAATTATTCTACTCTTTGTGTAATATACTTTCATTTATGAGTATTTACATCTTCATTGTATGACCCTTCTTCCATGGGGTGTATGTTTCGTAAGTTACCCAAGTCGGTAAGGGAACCATTCACCCCCCTCTTTTTAAAATACTTCTTTTGTTATGTATTTTAGTTAACATAATATTATGTTGGTATATGTTCTTCTATATTTTTATTGATTTAAATTTCATTCCCACGTGATGAGATACCCTTTTTATCTCTCATCAACTCATTTTCTGAATTTTGAAGTGACGCCGTTAGGCTGTCAAAGTTATGCAATGGAACATCTTAACCCAATATTAATTATTTGGGATAAACTTGTACTCCTTGAATATGCCATTCTATGAATATGTGTGAATGACCTCTGATTGTTTTACGATTAATATCCACTTATATTTGGTTTATTCATTTGTTACACATAATTATGTAATTGATTTATCCTTAATCTGAGGATACCGTCTTTATAAGGGACTTCATCTCAATATTCTTTCATTGAGGAATATTTTGTGCTAATACAAGGCATTCATTTATATGGTGTATAAACCCCTTTGACTTTTAATTTTATTTAAAAGGAATATTTTTCTATGAAGCGTTTTACAAAATGACAAAAAGGAATGTTTCTTTTAACGTACGTGGTGACAATGACCTTTTCCGCCGCCACGAGTATTATTTGGACTTTGGCTTCCTCAACAAGCCGTGATGTTTTTTAAAATGAAATAAATACAATATTTTCTTTTATGTATTTTGGTGTTGAAAATAGTTTTTATAATGGATTTGTTATGTCAATATATTTAAGTGATATATTGTGCTTGAAATGTTGAAATGTTTTCTTTCCTTTATAGTTGTTTTATGTGTTATGATTTAATAATGGTACTTGGACATTTGATGGGTGGTTATGTGATAAACCATATGACGGGTGGTGCCGTGAATACCAGGATGGGTGGTTATGTTATAACCTCCAATTAATTGGGTATGGAATTCAGCTGTATGGCTATTCCATTAAGTGATATGTGTGGAAGTCAACCGTATAGTTATTCCATTTAAGTATGTTTATGTACCAAGTTACCTTTATATGTTAAGTATATGGGTTTTATGGTAATAATTTGGTTACAAAATGTTAATTAATGATCTTTTATTCATTGAAGAGTTTAGACTACTTCATAAAGGTGAAAAGTATTAGTTTGATAAAGTAATCGTGGTTTACTTATTATTTTGAAAAACTAACAGTTTTCCTTCTTTGTGTATCTCTTACTGAGCTTTTTAGGCTCACCCCAAGTTTTTTAGGAAATGTTTTTCACAGGACATAATGTGGAATAGGGTCAAGGATTGGATCAAGGAAATTTTTTTAGTAAAACATGGAAGTAGACATGTTTGTTTTTAAGAGTTTTTATTTTATAGAAACTTAGTATAAGTGTCTACTTTGTAATATTTTGAGATGTAATAGTTATGATATAATTCTCTAAAACTCTAAAACTATAAAGATCCTAAATGGGAATTATTCATTTAATTCAATAATAAGTAAGGTTTAAGGTCGGGGCCTTATAGTTGGTATCAGAGGTCAGTTTAGATAACTTTAGAGGTTAGGGTATTCTCTAAGCATAAATGACATTACCATAATGGTTAGGATTTCAGAAAGAGTCCTGGTTTTAGATAAAGTGAATGAGTAATTATATCTTAGTGTTTATCTTCCTCATTAGTACATGATAATTTTGATGATATACTCACACTGATTTTTGTTTGTTTTAGCAAATGGATTGATCTAGCAGGCACCAAAGTGACAATGGATTTGAAGAAAACTATGGTTGTTCTCTGATTAAGAGACTGGATGAAATGGGGGATTCAAGGAGAAATCTCATGGTTATTCTAAACCGACTATCAGGAGTCATGATCAACCACTTGAACCTTGGTGAGTTCTCTAATGCATCATGTACGAGAGAACCAACTTGATGTGGAAGTTCAGGTGATATTTATACAGAAAAACCATTAGGGTTTATATGATCCTTACTTTTGAGGTAATTATGGGTTACTATATATTATGATGAAAAATGAAAGGCATGATATAAACATGAGATTAAATTATATTATGGTTATTTTTGAAGATTTTATCTCTTTTTGGGGAATATTTTATGGGTTATATAGTTTTGTAAAAATGAAAACATGCATACCGTGTAACAACCCATCGCGTCGGACAAAGCTGTGTGAATCGAACCCACAACCAAAGTGTGACTGGTATTTATCACCTACCACTGGACTACGTGAAGTCCCTGGTTATTTTGAATAATTATTTATAGTTAGATGATTTTATGAATCAAGAGTAAGATTATTTTGGGTTATCTATGGAAATGATTAACCTATCATGGAGGATATGTGATTAAGTTAATTACTTTTCAATATGAGACTTTAATAGAAACTAATGTTATTTCGAGATAAATGTTAATTTTTACCTTGGAAGACTATGTGATTAAATCCTTCAAATATTTGGGTTTCAATCTTAGTTTGGTTTACTTCGAAGAATTTTGGGGACAAATTGTTTATCGAATAGTCTTCATTGAACTTTGCGTTTTGTTCGACAAATTTTGGAGATTAAGAATAGATTTTCTTTTTATAAAGGGTTATCCTTTTCTGGATTATTCAATCTTGTTCTAACAATTTTGGTTTTGGTAAGGGTCTAATTTCATGTGAAATATATAGTTCTCTTTTGTGGATTAGGTGATTGACTATAAGTTGATTATAGTACTCTTAATGTGAACAAGTCTTCCTCAATACTCATCATTTGGGGAAAGTATGAGTATGTGTAAGGAATCTAGTAAAAGTTGAAAGTCAACATGACAAGTAAGTATGTTTACATAAGATCAAAAATAAATTCCTCAATGAAAACTAACTTAAAAAAATGTTTTCTATTAACTTTTCCTATTGTGGAATCGAATGTCGTTTAACCCACCACAAGTTTGTGATTTTCTTGTGGTTAACTTTCTCCTAAACATGTTTTCTATCACACTCCCTCATAACATGACCCTTTTCTTTTTCTTCCATATCCATGTTTTCCTACATGGAATCCTAGTATGGGTTAACTCGAGTGGCCTCTGTACTTCTCATTCTTTTAAAGTGATTGTTTTACCGACTCTTGTTCTGATGTGGGACTTTCAATGAAGTTTCCGAGCCCAATTTTAAAATTGAGAGGACGCAATTCCCAAAAGGGGGGAAGGATGTAACATACCAGGTAAATAAAGAATATGAATTTTTTATATTTATCCCTATTTGTGAATAAAATTATAATATTAATTTGAATGGAATGCTATGCTCAATGGCTTACCCAATACGCAACAACGAGTTCCTTTGAAATCATACATTTCACTCTAATAATAATATAATTTTATTCTAAATGGTAGTTAACACCTAGCCGTTGTAACGGTGGGAATGAAGAGAACTAACTAAAAAATGATTATATATGTTTGTCAAATATTTTTACTTTTTACAATAAATGTTAGAGGATTAAAAATGCAAATGAATCCAATTTTAAGCATAAAAATTCTAATATTCTTTAAAAGGTCGATTAACCGCCTTTTGATGGAGAAAATCTATTAAACCTACTTTTTTGACAATTTTATGTGTTATATTTGACAATATAAAATTCTCCTTTAAATTCGGGACATCAAAATTTACTTTGTATAAATTTTTAGTATTTTTACGATAAAGTTCATTTTTAATGAAAAAGTGAAAAATGTTGTATTTTTATTCAAAACCATTTTTTACTATAATGTATTTATATGATTAGATCATTTTTTAAATATTTTTTAATGTGTAAATAGAATATATTTTTACCATTTAATCCAATGGTGGTTATTGGAATTAATTTCAATTTGAAATTGGACTTAAACTAGTGTCAATCTTTTAATAGATATTGTTTCTTAAAGACACGCTTTTTGTTTTGACAGAGAGAATTGATTATTAAATTAATTAATGAAACTTATATGTTTTTGAATTTTGTAAAATAGACATCATTTTTGAATTTGGAATATCAAATATAGCTTATGGTGAATTTTTTGTATTTTTCTGAAAAACATCAATTTTTGATTAATAGTGAAACCACTAAGTGGTAGTTTAAAAACTGATTTTTCGTTTAAATGAATCATTACCACTTTTGTGATTTTAATTTCAAAAATACGACATACATGGTTTTGATTAGGTTGTAAAATTTGTTTCAATGGGATTAAAATAATTTTTGGTGAATAGTAACTTTTATGTTTTTAATCGCGATTAGAGGTAATTAGTGTAATTTAAAGAAAAAATTAATGTTTTAATAATATGAAATGACCTTGACACATGTCCTACCCTTATTGGATGTGTCATAGTCAATCAATAAAATCCATGGGTCAACTTGTATCGTTCAAACCCTTCCCATTTTGTCTCTCCACATCCCTCTCTTACTCCTAGAATCGTCACTTTGGTCAGAAGTCTTTCCAAGGAAGCCTTTGAGCTCAAATCAAAAAGTGTTACCTGATTTAAAGGTAATGTCTTCCCTAGTGTTCTTTTGTTTTATTTTTCTTCTCCAACCCCCTAAACATTTTTTAATCCATTATTTTGTAACAAAACCAGTATCTTCAATATAATTGGATGTTTTTTAAGAAGTATTCGAGCTACAGTTAAACACACATCCATCTAATGGTTAAAGAACATACTGTTTCGGTGGATGGCGAATTACTGCCTCACGAAATGATGATTGTTGAATATTTTTTTAACACCATTAAAGGTGGCCATTATTATGTCACTATATTTTATATATGATATATATGGTATTTATATTTTCTATATGCTTCTGTATTTCATATTTAAAACATACATTTATTCTTTTCATGTTGTGCAAATGCGATAATTTCATATGAGGAAGTGTGGACTAACGCCTCCTCAAGTGATGTGACTCGTTCATGAAAAACATAGAATGTATAAATAATGAAATTAATGAAAATATGTGACCTATATAACATATATATTATACTAGAATTATAATATATATATCTCTCATTTATTTCTAATTCCATTAATATGAAAAAGAAATGAAAGTAGCTTTCATGCGTACGTACAGCTTACCGTCTCCATTAACGGTATATTTCATTTATTATCCTCAAATGTTATGTACTTTTATAAGTACATATATATAATGGATATATATGTCATATATTACATCTAAATTATGGATATCATTATGTAATTTTAATATATATATCTCTATTTTAACATTAATTCCATTAATATGACAAAAAATGAAAGTAGCGTTCATGCATACGTACGGCCTACCGTCTCCATGATTGTGCTTTTAATTTTTTTTATCTCCAAATGTTTTGGAATAGCATAAAATGAATATTTAATGGATATATATGATATTTCAATCATTAATAATATTCTTAAATGATGTACCTATAATTACATTGAAAATTATTTTCCAATAAGTTCAATTTTTACTCATGTACCGAACATCGACAAAAATGTCTGATATGAACTCTCTTTATTAACCAATTATTATAACATTATAATATGAGATATGAACTGAATAATAATCTTTAAATTAGTTCCTTAATCAGTTATAAATTGACCAAATTTTATTATTCAAGATATTAATGAACGATCGAGTCATGTCGGACACGAGGTAAGGGATCCTGCCTATCTCTTTCTTTTTAAGTACACTCTTTTATGTCATTCCTTTTAATCTCATATTTTTTATTATTGGGATTTTATTTTATATTACTGTTTATGTTTTATGTTCATATGATGGAAGACCCTATTTTCTCTCATCAATCCATTTTGGAAGTTTTTATTGGCGCCGTTAGGCTGCCGAATTTTCGTAAGAGATCCAACCTCTCCCTTCATTTTTAAGTACTCTCCTTTATGTCACTTCTTTTAAGATCCTTTTTGTTATGTTGGGGGATGTTATTTTATATTCCTCTTTCTGTAAATTTTATGTTAATATGATGAGAGACCCTATTTGATCTCATCAATCCAATTTTTGTAATTTTTATGTGGCGTCGTTAGGCCGTCGAATTTTCATAAGGGATGTTTTGCCTCACTTTTATTCTCGTGATATTTATGCTAAATTTTCCACCATTTCCTTTGATTGTTATATTTACTACCCATTATTCTAATCTTTGTGTAATATAATTTCATTTATTAGTATTTACATCTTCATTGTATGACCCTTCATCCATGGGGTGTATGTTTCGAAAGTTACCCAAGTCGGTAAGGGAACCTTTCACCCCCCTCTTTTTAAAAGACTTATTTTGTTATGACTTTTAGTTCACATAATATTATGTTGGGATATGTTCTTAAATATCCTTATTTATGTAGATTTTATGTACAAGTGATGAGATACCCTTTTTATCTCTCATCAACTCATTTTCTGAATTTTGAAGTGACACTGTTAGGCTGTCAAATTTTTGCAAGGTAACTTCTTAACCCAATTTTGATTCTTTGGGATAAACTTGTACTCCATGAATATGTAGCTCTATGAATATGTGTGAATTACCTCTGATTTTTTTACACTTAATATCCACTTATATTTGGTGTATTCGTTTGTCACACATAATTATGTAATTGATTTATCCTTAATCTGAGGAGACCGTCTTTGTAAGCGACATCGTCTCAATATCCTTTCATTGAGGAATATTGTGTTCTAATAAAATGAATTCTTTTATACAGTGTACAAACCCCTTTAGCTTTTAATTTTATTCAAAAGGAATATTTTTATATGAAGCATTTTACAAAATTACAAAAAGGAATGTTTCTTTTAACGTACGCGGTGACAACGACCTTTTCCGCTACTGCGAGTATTATTTGGTCTTTTGCTTCCTCAACATGCCGTGATGTTTTTTCAAATTAAATAAATACCATATAATCTTTTATGTATTTTTTATTCAAAATGGTTTTTATAATGGTTTTTTTATGTCAATATATTTAAGTGATATATTGTTCTTGAAATGTTGAAATGTTTTCTTTCCTTTATAGTTGTTTTATGTGTTATGATTTAATAATGGTACTTGGAAATATGACGGGTGGTTACGTGATAAACCATATGACGGGTGGTATCGTGAATACCAGGATGGGTAGTTACGTTGTAACCTCCAATGCATTGGGTATGGAAGTCGGCCGTATGGTTATTCCATTAAGTGATATGTGTGGAAGTCTACCGTATGGTTATTCCATTTAAGTATGTTAATGTCCCAAGTTACCTTTATATGTTATGTATATGGGTTTTATGGTAATATTTTGGTTAAAAAAGGGTAATTAATGATCTTTTATTCATTGAAGAGTTTATAATACTTCATAAAGGTGAAAATTATTACATTGATAAAGTACTAATGGTTTACTTGTTGTCTTGAAAAAATAACATTTTTCCTTCTTTGTGTATCTCTTACTTAGCTTTTTATGCTCACCACAAGTTTTTTTTGAAATGTTTTTCATAGGACTTAATGTGGAATAGGGTCAAGGATGGGATCAAAGAAAATTCATGCTATTTAAAACATTGAACTAGACATGTTTCTTTTTAAGAGTTTTTATTTTATGGAAACATAGTAGAAGTGTCTACTAAATAATCTTTTGAGATGTAATAGTTATGATCTAATTCTCTAAAACCCTAAACCTGAAAAGTTCCTCAATGGGAATTATTCATTTAATTCAATAATAAGTAAGGTCTAAGGCCATGGCCTTATAATGTCTCCCAAGTGGAAAATATCAGGGGCAAATACCATGTTCAATCCCATGGTATTTCAAATACAACTAATAATGTGTCCCATGGGAAATAATAAAGTATACGTTCAATTTTTCTATAAACACCAAACCATTCCTTCATTCCATTCATTCCAAATTCCTACTCAATGATGATATGGTATTTTACCTCCCAAAAAGTCTTTCCAAGGTGCCCACTATCCCCCCACGGTCGCAACCTTCAATCTTTTGATGTTACTCTTCATGTTAAGGGAACCTTTCATCCTCCTCTTTTAGTAAAAATTTCCTCTATGTTATGTCTTCAATTTTACATTTTCATATGTAGAGTTATGTTATTATATATCCTTATTATAGTCCACTTCATATCAATGTGATGAGATACCCTTTCCTCTCAAATCAACCAATTTTTTGAATTTTAATGTAACGTCGTTAGGCTGTGGAATTTTCGTAAAACAAATCACATCATCTCATTTCTTGTAAGTTTCCTTTTCATGTGGTATGTCATTAAAATATCAATACCATGATCTTATTTATATTTTAATCAATCACTATATTTTATTATAAGTTATTTATTATTATATTACCCTTTACCCCTCACTTTTCAATGTTTCTCTAAAACCATGTTTTATAGCCATTATGCTGCAGAATTTTGGATTTAAAATCTCTTTTTTTTAAGAAACACTTTTATTTTATTTATTTCAATACCCATTCATATATCATCTCCCATGTTATTCATAAATACATAAAAATTTAATGTTATATTCTAGAATAAACATACATAAAACCCTTATTAATTTCCATGTGTTATAAATGATAAAATCATCTTGATTTTAAGCACCTTTTAAAACGTCACAATTTTGATATGAAATCCATTTCTTTTGTTCTCATTGGATTATTCATTTAATTTATGTTCATCATCTATGTGGGTCACCTAGAAAGAATGACATATTAAGTGTGTTCCATAATAGATTTTCAATGCTTTGGGTAAACAATTTAATATCTAGAGATGGCATGTTTTATGATATCGTGGTGAATAACCATGGTAATTTGTATGAATCCATTGGGATATACCGTGGTGATATGTTCAATAATGTATAAATTAAATTTTTTAGAAACATTTTCAAGTTATAAGTCCAGTTATTATTTCAATTATATTACTCTTTATCATTCCATTATCATATCCCACTTATTCTTATTGATATTGTTCAAGATCACATGTAATCTATTTCACTTATTTTCCTTACATGCCCTTCTGCTCACCCTTTCCTTTAATAAATGTCTCCTGGTTTTTAGATGTAGTAATTATACAGATGATTAACCTGTGGTGAAGTCTAACATTGGGTTTAGAATAATTTTTTATGTTTTCATGTATATTGTTCCTTATTTCCAAGACACTTGACATTAAAGATCCTCTATTTGTAAAATGTAATTAAAAGTTATATAATAAAAAGGCGAGATTTCATAGTTGGTATCGAAGGATAGATTAGTTATTTTTGGAAATTAAGATATGAGAAAATTATGAATAAGCTTATAGAAATGTATAAATATAGGAAAACATCATTGTATTTTGGTGAAATATTAAGTGGTCTCTGAACCAATATATCACTGTACTAATACAAAATTTTTTATGTGGCTTCAGAAGAGACATGCCTAGGAGTGAATACTCCAACACGGAGTTTCAGGCATGACCAGGGGTATCCTGGATCATGACAAAAGTCCTTGATTCACTCCTGGTTTGACACTCTTTTGTGATATGATTGGTTAATCATAAGCTTTTTATGAATCATTTTGAAGTATTTTTAGAGAAAGTTAATTGATGTTAAATATTAATATGTTTAATAATAATGTATTAAGACATAAAAATACATTATAGATGAAATATTAAAAAATGTAATAATATTATCACTAAGGTTTTATTCTTTTATAAAATGGTGGGAAATAGGAGGGACTGTGCAAATAGTTACTATAATGTACCACGTGCTGACAGTCTTTCGATGGAATCTGGAATGGAAACATTCAGGAGAAATATGAACCAACTGACACATGTTATGGAAAATATATTGAATCAAGATTAGTGATTTATCTCACTAGAAATGAAATAACACTATGTTAAGTATTTTATGTATCAACGACCACCAAACATCAGTGGATCTATTGACACATTGATTGTCGAACAGTTGACCAGCTCTATCAAGAATATTTCTTTGTGCACCGCTGTTCAGAGAAAGAGAATATCACCCTAGCTATTTACCGCTTATAGTGATAAGTTAATCATTTATGGGACGTAATTAACCACATGTGGTCAGTATTGGAGTTCGAATATATTCTGTGGGAAGATATCAGAGGGATATTCTTCAAAAAGTATTTCCCCCATTTTCTAAGAACAAAAATGGAGAAGGAATTTCTTGAGCATAAGCTATAGGAGAATGAATTTGTTGGTAGCTATGAGTTGAACTACACAATAGTTTACCATTATAACTTAATATTTTACATGGACCTTAATGGGAATTTTGATAGATATTTGGTGGATTGAGACATCATCGGTCAAAGAATCTTGTCAACTAAGACTATGATAGCAATTAGTAGACCATACAGAGAGTAATAAATGTTGAACTGGATTTTGGTGAGATTCAATGATCTCGTAAATCCAATTTAAATAAGTGAAAAATGGAGACATTTTTAGGGAGGATCATCGATCTAGGAATATTAGTCAAAAAATTGCATTGTCCCACATGTAATAAATAAGTGATGAAGTATTCGGTGAACTGTCTGCTCGAAATCCAGATGTGATACAAGTGTGGAAGATATGGAAATACCTTGCACAATTGTCATTGTGAGGTGAAGCATCAACTTCCCAACACTAATAATAAGGGGAATATTGTTCAATCCCTACCTGATGTCCAATGTTATAAGTGTGTATGAGGGTATTGGGGGGGATCCACCATATGCCTCGGCAAAGGCCATGGGAGAATGTTCGTGATTTTTCTATCATGATAGGTAACGTTGAAGCTCTAAATTATGTGGTTAAAGGTACTTTTATTGTTTTATCAAATCTATAAAGTACATTTTTTTATTTTGGTTCTACACATTGTTTATTTCCTCTATAATTTCAATGAATTTAGAATTAAACCCAGAATTTCTAAAAGTAGAGTAATTATTCAAGACTTCTAATGGGATTATCCAAGAATTTATAGTGTTTAGAAACTCTATTATTTACATTAGTGAGAAAAATATTATCAAAAATCTAGTATTAATTCCCATTTGGGAATTATCCATTATACTATGTATAGATAGGAACTCAATGTATAACACTTAGATCACTAGTAAAAATAAGGAAATCTCAGTTGTCTTGAATTAAAAACCTACGTTTATCTTAGAAGGATAGATATGTCGACTTGATCTTTGTCTAGAATAACCTCTTGTAACCTTTATTATGGAGTTAAAAGGGGAAGAAGAAAAAGTAAATGAGAGTATACAGATATAAAATGTCCCCATCATCTATGAATATATTGATGTATTTCCTAAGGAGTTATCCAGACCTCACCCAGAAAGAGAGGTAGAGTTCTCCATTAAACTCATAGTTGGATATCATCTGAAATCAAAGACCCCATATAGAATGGAAAATGTGGAGTTGGAGAAATTAAGGAAACGAATCCAAGATCTTTTGGAGATGGATTTTATCTGACAGATTTTGTCACCATGGGGGCCAGATGATCTCTTTGTGATGATGAATGATAGATCAATGTGGAATTTCATTGATTATAGTGAACTAAATGGGATCACATTGAAGAATAATTACCCTATTTACATGAATTGAGGACTTATTGAGCCATCTTTGTGGGTCTCAATTCTTCTCTACAGTTGCTCTTTGATTGGGTTATAATCAATTGAGGGCGAAGAAGGAAGATATTCCATAAAACCACTTCTGATCAAGATATCGTTATTATGAGTTTTTTGTGAATCCTTTCAGGCTGACTAATGCATCGGCTATTTTTATGGATTAAATGAATAGATTCTTTAAGGACTACATTGATAAGTTTGGGGTAGTTTTTATTCATGGTATTATATTATATTCCAGAATTCATGACGAGCATGAGTATCATCTAAGGGTAATTTTAAAAACTCTATGTAAGTAGAGTCTTTTTGGAATGTTTGAAAAAAGGTGAATTTGGGTTACCACAAGTTGCTCTCATAGGGAACATTGAAACCAATGAAGGAATCCTAGTTGACCATACAATGAAAATTGTTGTAGAGGAGTGGCCTCAGCCTAAAAAAATAACTGAGATTCATAGTTTCCTTGGATTAATATGATATTTTAGGAGGTTTGTGAAAAAAAATTCATGGCTTTAAAACCCATTAACCAAGTAAACATGAAAATGGTTCATGTTCATCTAGACAACGGAGTGTGAAGAATGTTTCCAAGAGCCAAAGAAGAGGTTGGTTTCTTCACCTGTGCTAACTCATCCCTCAGGTGGATAAGGATTCATTATTTTTACAAATGCATTAGTGGAAGGGCTTGGGTGCGTCTTCATACACAATGAAAAGGTCATTGCTTATGTATCTCCATAGTTTATGATTCATGAGTAGTACTATCCTACGCATGATCTTGAGATGGATGCAGTTTTTTATCTCTGATGATATGTATGCACTATCATTCTGGCTATTAATGTGATATATACGCAGACCATGAATGATTGAAGTCTATTTTATCACAATAGTAATTAAACATGAGACAAATGATATGGTTGGAAATTATTAAATACTATGATTATTCCATTCATTATCAACCCAGAAGAGTAAACAAAGTCACTGATGCATTATGTAGGAATGACCCAGTTGTTCTGTCTGTGATGAGGATTCAAAGGGATCCTTTGATCAATGAAATAGTAAATCTAGACATGGGAATTATAATGTAATATAAATCATAAACCCTAACCCAAATGATTTATTGACCATCATTACTAGAGAAGACCAAGAAAGCATAGAAATAAGATCCTTTATTATAGAAGAAGTTTGAGGTTGTCAAGGATGTAATTTTTTCAGAGTCCAATATTGAGGAGTAATGTGTTCAGAAATTTTGTACAAGAATATGTCTTCCATCTATTCCAGAAATAAGGAAGGACAAAATGGATGATCCTCATAGCTCTAATTTCTCTATTAATATAGGAATCACAATAATTTATAAGACCTTCCTGATCATTATTGGTGGGATAATATGAAAAGTTTGATTTCTGACTACACTACAAGGTGTTTGGTATGCCAGAAAGTGAATGTAGTGCGACAACTCCCTAAATGGGTATTACAACCACTACCCATACCATAATGGATGTGGGAAAATATCACTATGGACTTATTCACTGGTCTCTTGAGAACTTACAAAAGAATCAATGTGATATGTGTTATTGTAGAAGATCTCCCCAAGACTGCCCATTTTATCTCTATTCGGGAATTTTTCTCTCTTGATCAACATTCTAGGATTTATGTGAAGGAAGTGGTAAGGCTGAATGGAGTTCCAATTCCTATATTATCATATTTTTATCCACGGACTATTCAAAAACAAAATGACATTATGAGAACCTGATCAATAGAATTAAAAGTGCATGTTATCGACATCTCCCATTAGTTGAGTTCTCTTACAACAACAACTTCCATTCGAGCATTAAAAATGGCACCCTATGAAGCTCTATATTTGAAGTGATGTAGAACTCTTACTTGTTGGGATGAAGCTAGTGAGAGAAATATTCTTGGGCTTGATCATGTACAATAAATGATGATAAAGGGTCATGCCATCCAAAAACACGTTAAGGATACTCGGAGTCCGCAAAGGATCTCTGCTGAAAACAATCAAAGGGACGTGAATTTTGATGTTGGTGATAAATTTATTCTTATAATTTCACCTTGGAAGAGATTCATTAGGTTAGGTATGAATGTTAAGCTCATCCCTAGGTACATTGGCCCCTATTAAATCCTTTATCAGGTCAGACGAGAGGCTTATCAGCTTGCACATCCACCGAATGTAGCAAAAGCTCATGATGTCTTCCATGTATCCCTCTAGAGTAAGTACATATGTTACCCTTCACATATAATAAATATAGAGTTTGTACGACTAGAACATGACATCTATTATGAGGAGAAGCCATTGGAGATCATGGATCATTGGGAAAGGTACTATAAAACAAGACTAACTACCTAGTTATTCTATTTTGGTGGAACCAGAAATGTGAAAAAGCCACATGGGAACTAGATGAGTCTTCAAGGTAGAAACACCCACACATTTTCTCATTAGAGGGTTCGAGATGAATTTTTAGGGAATAAATTTCATAAGGGTGGATGAAATTAATGACCCAACTTTTGAATAATATATATTTCCTAATTTTGTATGGTATTTTATTTGGTACTCAACAAAACTATATTCTTCTCATTAATGAAGAGTGTATAATTAAAATTATATCATTGGGTTTTGACTATAATATTACCATATGACATAATTCCCATTGGAAACTATACTATGGACATTATGATTATTCGTTATAAATAAAAATGATCATGGTTAAATAATAATAAAAATTAGAGTTGATGCCCGCATCCATTAGACTTAGGTCATATGAAGCCCATCTATCAGAGCCTGGGAAGGATGTTGCATCACTAGGATTTTCTCCAGACCAAGGCCAAGCCGAACATGAACATGTTATTCTTGAACAGAATAATATACCAGATATGTTCAAGCATATATAAATCACCACTTAGGCAATGTTTTCTAGGCCACCCCAATATTCAATCTCCATTTCAGACCTTACTCTTAGGTATTATGAATGTGTTATAAGGGTATATGTAATGAGGATATAGTTACTTTAGTTAATCCATTTGTATTATTTTTTTTATTTTTCCTATAGTAAAATTTGAGAAATTCAAATGTAAAAATAAATATAGGATTAATTTATAGAAGTTCCATCTTTCGTGAATTTTGGAAAAAGGGTATTTTAAAATATTTTTTTATACTTTATATAATTAATAATATGAAATTATTTTCAATAAATGGTCTTTTATTGTTCTGATCGGTAATAAATTTAGAGTCTAATAAGATCAACTTAATTTTTGGTTAATAATAAATATTGAATAATAATATTACCCATATGAATTGTAATGTGACCAATGGAATAAAAACATCACTTAATAATGTATAAATATAATTTAGGCATCTTGAATGTTGATGTGATATAATAGCATAAGTAAATAACTCTTTAAGAAATTATTAGTTAGGATTTATTTTTTTCAGGTAAATAGTGTTTTTACATAAAAATTAATTATCTCATAATTAGAAAATAATTTTTATAAAATTTATTACTTTTTAATTTAGTTCATCGATATTAGGTTTGGGTGAATTTATGATATTTTTATTAAGTTTTTTGTTTTATAGTGTATTATAAAAAACTAGTTTGGAGTTACGGTGTTTTTAATGTAATCACTAATGATGTAATAATTCTGGTCGACATGTGTATAGTAATATATGTTATGAAGTGTCCCCATTAGACAATTAAAAGGCCATATACCATGGGCAAGCCCATGGTTTTTCAAATACCACTAATGAGGCGTCCCTTGGAAATTAATAAAATATTCTTTCACTTGAGCTATAAATACCAACCCATTCCTTCATTCCATACATTCCAAATTCCTCCTAAACAATGATCTGGTGTTTTTACCTCACAAAGAGTCCTTCCAAGGTTCCCTCAATCCCCCAATGTCCCAACTTTCAAGCATTTAAAGTATCTCTTCAAGTTAAGGGAAATATTCACCCTCCACTTTTAGTCACGACTTCAAGTATGTTATGTATTCTAGTTTCCATTTTCATATGTGGGGTTATGTTATTATATATCCCTATTACTATAAATTTAATATCCATTTGATGAGATACCTATTCCACTCTCATCAACCAATTTTATGAATTTTATTGTAACATCATTAGTCTACTGAATTTTCGTAAAAGAAATTGCATCATCTCTTTTCATTCATGTTTCCTTTTCATGTGGTCTATCATTCATATATAAATAACATGATATATTCCCTATTTTAGTATATCCATATATTGTATTATGAGTTATTTATTATTGGGTGACCCTTTAAGAATCTCTATTCATTTTTTTTCTAAATCCGTGTAGTATTTCCATTATGCTGTAGAATTTTCATCTCAAAATATCTCTTTTTTCCCAAGAAATTATCATATTTTATTTAGGTGAATACCCAAACCTATTTCATATCCAAGGGTATTAATCAATACATAAAAATTTAAAATTTTATTCTCTAATTGGAATACATGAAACCCTTATTCATTTCAATGGGTAATAAATGATATATTGATATTGTTTTTAAACACTTTTTTAAACGTCAAATTTTTTATATGAAACCCATTTATTTTATTATATATTGGAATTCATGTAATATATTATTATGATAATTTTGTATCACTTGAAAATAAATACATATTAAGGGTGGGCCCTGATAGCTCTCCAATGCATTTGGTAAGGAATATATTCTCTAGAGATGAGAAGTTTTATGATACCTTGGTGAATAAACATGGTAATTTTCATGATAAATTATCGATGGAACTTGGTGATATGTAAAAGAATGTGTAAATTAAATGTTTTAACCACATTTTCAAGTTATTATTCATGTTAATTTTTTATAATATATCTCTTTATCATTATTTTTTTTGATATCCCCTGTGTTCTTATTGATATCTCTCAAGATCACAATTAAACTGCTTAACTTATTTTCCTTACTGGGACTCCTTCTCAGCCTATCCTTTGGTGTATTTAAATAGGTTCTGAGATGTAGTGATTGAACTAAGTATGAACCTATGGTTAATCCTTAAAAGTGATTTATAAGAATTTGTTTTTTTTACATGTATATTTTTCATGATTTCCAAGACACTATACATTAAATATCCTCTATTTGTAAAATGTAATGAAAAGTTATGTAATAAAAATGAGTGGATCCTTAAAGAATCCTTATAATGTGGAAGAAAAATGGAATATTTAGATCAATACTTAGCATGTAGTGCAGTTTTACTACTGAAAGGTGCATAGGAACTATGGGAACAATTTCTCTAAGATGAGGGTTATTGGAGGAAATCAACAATTACCTCCAAGGAAACAATGAAGGGTTATGTTTTCACTACTGCTGAGGTGGTTCCAAAAAATGATGTGGTGACAAGTATGCTAGTTATTATATCATGAATAGAGAATGTACTATTTTATTTTGGTTATACACACTCTTTTATATCATTTAGGATAAGTATAACTATTCAAACACCACCTCAAAATATGGAGGACATGTTATTTTTGAAAAAAATAAGGATGGAATTCTTCCATCCATGGTTTATAACGCTTCTCAGGATAACATTTGTGGACTAAGACTCCCAAAAAATATCATCATAATTCCTTTCCTGATATGAGAATCTTTCATGGGCATGGATTGGGAATCATTATAAATTGAAAACATCACCTGTCAAGAAAGGGAGATCACTCTTCACGTCCTGAAGCATCCTCAAATTATTTACATGTGTGTGGAGTAAGATGAATCTTTTTTTGAATCAGTGTCTCATGTATGGATATAAATTAATTATCATCAGGCATGTCTAACTCAAATGATTGAGAAAATGAGAGAATAATTATTGAAGACATGATCGTCCTAAGGGATTACACTAATATACTCCCTGAAGAGTATCCTGGTCATCCTACTGATTGAGAGGATTATTTCTCAATTGAACATATTCCTAGATCTCTACCAATTTCAAAAACACCTTATTAAATGGCCCCTATAGAGCATGAAAATATGAAGAATCAACTACTAGAGAATATAGGGAAGGGGTTTACATGCCAGAGTGCTTCACCATGGGGTGTGCTTATACTCTTCTTCAAGAAGAATAATGGATCAATGCACCTCAATGTTGATTATCATGAGATCAATAAAATCATGATAAAGAACAAGTATCCCCTGCCATAAATAGATGACTTGTTTGATAAGCTTCGTGGGGCCAGTTATTTCTCTAATGTGTACCTTCAGTCAGGATATCAAAAATTAAAGGTAGAGAAGGCAGATATTCTCAATGATGGATTTCAAAAGAGGTATATATGCTACGAGTTCATAGTGATGCCATTCAGACTCAATAATGCTACAGCATGTTTCATGGATTTATGGAATATAGTCTTTGTAGATCACCTCAATAAATTTTTGGTTGCAATTATTGATAATATTTTAATATAATCAATGAGAAAAGAAGAACATGATGAGAATTTGAATATTGTATTAAAGACATTGCAAAGGGAGAAGTTGATAAAATTTATAGTAAATGTGAGTTATATATGGAGTAAGTGTCATTCTTGGGTCATGGTATCACCAGAAAAAGTATATTTATGGATCCTTCCTAGATATAGGAAATTAATGAGTGGTCCAGACCAAAATCTGCAATAGAGATCCACAGCATTCTGGGGTATGGTTGGCATTATCGACGATTTGTGAAAAGCATAAAAAAAATTCAAACCCATTGACCAAGATGACATGGAAGGGGGTGATGTTTGTATTGACTCAAGAATGTGTCGACTTCTTTAAGGTGTTCAAAAAGAGTATAATCATTGTTCTGATACTCACGCTCCCAACATGGTGAGAACACTTTGTGGTGTACAGTGATGATTCCAAGAAGGTCTTAGGTTGTGTGATGATTCAAAATAGTAATGTGATAGCATATTCTTCATGGTAGCTGAAAATCCATTAGAACATCTATCCTACACATGATCTGGAGTTGGCTATTGTGATCTTTGAATTATAAAACTGGCGGCATTATCTCTATGGGGAGAAGTGTGAGATATATACTGATCACAAGAGTCTAAAATATATATTCACAAAAAATAGATTAATATGTTCATGTGAAGATGGATAGAGATCATCATGGAATATGACTGCTCAATACACTACAATTCCTGTATGGAAAACAAGTTAGATGATGCTCTATGTAGAAAGAATCTTGCATCTTTATCAATGATGTGAATTGAAAAAGATCCTATTTTAAAAGATTTCCAGAGGATGGACATGGTAATAATTAAAGGAGGATGATCATAAGTCCTTTCTCAAAAGGTATCCCAACAATCTCTCTTGAAAAAAATAAAGGATGCTCAAATTAAATATGATGAAATTATGAAATTTGTGGAAGCTGTTAAAAATGGAAAATCCACAGAGTTCAAGATTTATGAGAATGGAGAGGTATGATTTGGATGAAAATAATTTGTACAATATGATCCAAGGATAATGAATAATCTTCTAAATGACGCACATAGCTCAACCTTCAATATCCACCCAGATAGCGCAATGTTTTATCAAGATCTCCAAGAGAAATTTCGGTGGGACAATATGAAGAAGTAGATTGTTGAATATAAATCAATGTGCATAATATTTCAATAAGTGAAGTCTGAAAGAAAAAATTCTAAGGGGATGATGCAACCACTACTAATACCAATATGGATGTGGGAGATAATCACCAAAGACTCTGTCACTAGAATTCCAAGGACAAAGAGAGGAAAAAATGCTATATGGATCACTGTAGACCATCTTACTTAGAAAAATCACATTATTGCAATTCGAGAGGACTTCTCATTGGATCAACTTGTACTAATATATATCAATGAAGTGGTATAGATGCATGGAGTATCACAATCTATTGTATCATATCGAGATCTGAGATTCACCTCGAGGTTCTAAAAAAGTCTATAGAATTCTCAAAGCACAAAAACAAAACATTATTCTGGCCCATCATCCTCAAATAGATGGAAAATATTAGCAAACTATTCATACACTAGAATACATGTGGAGATAATGTAATATGGAATCTAATAGAGGATGTGACCAATATATTCTGTTGGATTAATTCTCCTACAAAAAAGGTTTTAACTCAATCATTTGAGTGGAACCTTACGAATCCATTTAAGGGAAACGGTATATAACATCGGAATTTTGGGATGGTGTTAGTGTGCATAATCGTCTAAGACATGAAATGGTTAAATAAATGGTGTAGAAGGCGAAAACCATTCATCAACACATCATGGAAGCCCAAAGTCGACAAAAGATTTATGAAGACAATCATCGATAACACTTTGAGTTCAACAGTGGAGACATGGTAATTCTCTGCATATCCCCATGGATGAACATCGTGATATTTGGGAAGAAAGTATTGATATTACCAACAACATCATCCCCTTTGATATTCTTGATCATATCAGGGTTGTGTCATATTGACTATCACTTCCATATTCCTTCCCCTATGTAAACGATGTCTTCTATTGATCTCTCTTAAGAAAATACATACATGACCCTTCGCATGTACTATATTCGTATATGGTACAGTTGAGGAATGATATTTCTTATGGGGAGAAGAAAATGTTGTTCATGGATCACAGAGATAATGTTCTATGTAACAAGACTACTCACATGGTCAATGTATTTTTGTGGAACCATATGTAAGAAGAGGCATCATGGGAACTAGAGGAGGCAATGAAGGAAAAAAACTTGCACTTAGTTAGTACATATAATAGAAAAATAAAATTTTGAATGAAATATTTTCATATGGGCGGAATAATTTATAGAAATTTTTTTTAATCATTGGTAATTACTTTCTTATAAATATGTCATGTAATCATTTAAAATCACAGAAAAATGAACTACTGAGTATTATGGGAACATTAAACATAATTTCTACTCTTATGTTTTTTTATTTTAAAAAACCTGACATACCAAGTTTCAATCATCTTGTTTATTGGAGTTTAAGATAACAAACATAATTTTTGGTGAATAGTAACCTAACATTATGAATAGTAACATACCCTTATGAATAGTAATATGAGCCGTATGACTAGTAAATTGTCTAAAATATTTGTATCCTCATATGTGAATTATAAATATAATTTATATATCTTATATGTTATAATACGACCATATTAAACGTATTCGGTACCATAATCAATTCACAAACCATAACAACTAGGTGTTCAAAATTGTGGATATCTATTTTTTAAAATACTTTGAGTACCAACTAGTGGAGAAATTGTACTAAAACCTGAAGAACATAATGAATTTCCATATTATACAAAAATTAAATATTTTATTGAAAAATGTGAATATAATTTCCTACAATGGAAAAATAATTGATACATTATTATTTTTATTTTTCAGAAAATTAATATTTAAGAATTCTAAACTATCCCATACCACTTTCAAACATTATAAATCATAAACCTGAAAAATGAGTGATATTAAATGAAATATATAAATACCAAGAATATAAATTAATTCATGATATAATATATAAAAATTAAAAGTATATACACCACATAGAATATGTATGCGTTGAACATGACATTTATCTCACAAATGAAAAAAAGCGACGTGAGAATCCATTACCTTGACTTTCCGTCTGGGTGAATGCTATTTTAATTCTTGTATAATAATGTTATGCTAATTTGATACTTTCATGAGAAATTTTTTCATGTTTATAATTATATTTATTTCACTAATTACTATGTTGTATTCAACTATATAAAAATTTAAATTTACATCGGGTTTTTTCCAAATTCAATGTCAGTGTTAGAAATAACATCGGTAGGTCAAAAAAAGTCAAATTGGTAATTATATAATATCTCTAGAATAATAATAATGATATAATTATCAAATTTCAACATCAATTATACGTTTAAAAACAATCATTAATTATGTTTATGAAAAATGAATCAATGTTACGATCATGGAGACAGTAGTTCGTACATATGCATGCGTAACATTCCAATTTTTAATTATCATTATGAACAGAAATTAAGTAACACCACATCTTTCAAGACTGATAATTATTTAATAAATAATATTGTATTTAATAATATATACAAATATAATTAGTTCATTTTATTTAAAATAAATCACAACATGCCGTGAGGCGATAATATATATGTCCACGAATGACATCATCACTTGGTGTGTGAAAGCAAAATAAAGAAAATTGTATATATATATAGTATATATAAGAAAATGTAACTATGTATTGAATATAATATATAATATTTTATATCACATATATTTAATTATAATCATCCATTATAAATTCCATGTATAATTTCAACGAATCACATTGCTTTGATGGGAACTAGTCCAAACTTCCGTAAATGACATTATCGTATTAATGAAAAAAGGTAATTATTAAGTGTAGGTGTTATAAAAGAATTATATAAGTATAAAATAAATAATAAATATCATATATATAATATATAAACTTATTATCCCTCAAAATGGCCCCCATGATAAGTTGAATTGGAAAATGAACTATAATCATTTTGTGATGCAGTAGTTTTTCGTCCAGAAGAACTGTGTGTTAGTTACCCATTTGATGGAATTGTGTGTAAGTGGATGTAAAAAAAATTACAATATCATATTATATTTTTGATACTGGGTGTATACATAATAATTCAATAATTATATCAGATGGTTTAATAATGGTAATAAATGTAAAGAACATGTGGATGTTTGAAACTTCTAAATCGGGTAAGTACTTTTGGTTTGTAACAAAAGGATTCCCTGTATTTATTTTAGGACAAGGGAAGGATAAAATGTGATGGGGAGTAATTTTGGGAATATATATGGATATATCTTGGTCAATCCAATTTTGTTTGAGATGTGTGATGAATGTGGAGAGGTGGTGGCCTTTCATTGAGATGGAAAATGACTCACTTCAAATTTTTTGAAACAATTGAGGTGTACACAGGTTCTTACCTAAAAAAAGTCATAAAAATTAAATAATTAAAGTTTAATGGATTATATTTTTCTATCCAATGGGTTTTGGTCCTATTTAAAGATCATTTGGGCTCCTAGGGTAAAGGTTTAGTCTTTTATTAAGCTTAATATTACCATAATAATTGTAATTTATTATAATTATTCATAATTAATTTTAGTAATCAGTCCCTATCAAAAAAATAGTTTTTCTTATTATAAATGATAATTTATAATTATTCCAGATATGGATTAAATTTTTTTAAATTCCAATCATTGAATTGGAATAAATTATTTAAAATTTAATCCCACACACATGACGAAAATTTTGGTTTCCAATGCTAATGCATCCGGATGTTTTGTATTTTTTAAAAAATTATTGTATAATTGAAAATGATTCTAATGACACAAATTTTATTAATAGATAAAAATATTATATAATTAAACATTTAGAAAATTAATAATATAATTTATCCTTATAAATAAATTATATTAAAAATATGTTTTGAATAAAAATTCTATATTTTTTACAATTAATTAAAAAATGAAATGTTTCAAAAAGAATTTCAAAAATTGACCCTAAACTAATTATTATATTTCAATTAAAAATAAAAATATTAGTTTTATTTATTCAATCAAATAATGTATCATTATTCATATATAAAATGGGTTCTCCATTAAAAGTCTATAAAATTACAATTATAAAAATATTGGTTTCTATTTGTAAAATTGTATTTATTCTTATCTTATGTATATAAATGATTATGGATTAAAATAATGAATAACTTTTTTTGAATATCTAACATTTATATTTCCATAAAAATCATTAACTAATTGTGATAAATTATTTTTATTAAGACAAAACTCTTTTGGAAGCATAAATATAATAATATTTCTTTTTATATTTTATTGGTTCTTATTGTTTATTCTTATAAATTTATTTTATATTTAAATAAACCATATATTTTAATAAGTTAGATAATAGTATTCATAATTTCTAACATAACATATACATTATATCATATAATATTAAAAAAAAAATTAAGAATACATTATTATTCGGTGTAACTCGGTTTTTTGTGCAACAAAATCTATCCCGGTAGGTTACTCATGTGTGTAATGAATGCTATTGAGTAAGTTTGATCATGCGTGTTAAATAAGATAACTTAGTTTTTCATTAATTGAGATATAATAAATATATTAGAAATATTAAATATATATTAACGTTTTAGGATATTATATTAACTTATGAACATGGTGTCATGTGTCATGCACACTATAGAGTAAAAAATTATTACATTGTATTTTTGGGGAATAACATTCTCATATAATTATTTAAATTGTATCCTATCAATTTATTCTTGATCATAGTGATTTATTTTTTATATTTACTTTTTAGAAATCCCACAGCATGATAAGGGTTCAAAACCATCCTCTAGAAAAAAGAGAATGGGAAGTAAGAAGGTCACATGGAATAACATCAAAATAGGTTTTTATGATGGATAATATTAGTGGAAACAAGAGATACGTTCCTGAAAGAAAATAATTAATATTATTTGGAATTTAATGAGGTCATCAATCCCAAACCAGTGAAGGATTAATAAATTTTTGAGGGAATCAAATCCCTAAATCTGTGATGATTTAGAAGACCATATGATCCCCATAAATTATTGTATTTGTAAAAAAACTATATCAAAGTAATTCTCCTAATGTTATGTAATTCGTTAACTACCTAATAATATAAGTAAATATTAATACATGATATATATTAGTTTTATATAGAATCACCTACAATTTTGTTGTGCTTCGAACAAAATGTAATTCATTCTATTACACCAAGAATGTAATTACCAATAATGATTTTTTATGTCTGAATCACTAAAATAAACATTTAAAGGATGGTATGGCCTTTAAAAGAGTGAACTTTATGACTATTTGTCTCTAACTATCTTCCAAAACCAATATGATTCATAGATTAATCTCTAACCCACAAAAGTTATACTATTGGTTTATTAGCATTTATTCATCAAATAGATTTACTAAAAAGAATGAAAAACTAACCAAGACTTTCTATAGTTCACGTGTTGGTGTGAAACCCTTATCATTCTTCGGTCATGGGTTCAAGACCCAAATCCATATCAAACTTGATTTTTTATCACTAGTAATATAGGTTGTATTACTAAATAACAAATTATTACAATATCCAAAATAAATATGATAGTCATACTTGAAATAACGTTTATCAAAAAATAGCCTTCTAATAAATGTTTTTAATACAACCTCAATATTTAAATACTTTATCCTTTTATTTACACAATGGTCCTTCCATAGTGTAGAGTATATCCATAATATCATTTATAGGATTTCGTAATCAATATATAATATCATTAATCTAAAAAAAACATTTTTTATCCAAGATTATTCATTATCAAAATACTTTATAGTTCTTTGTAATGAAAATGTGGATTATCCTAAGCATATCCCCTAGGATTGTCAAACCAAGTGTGTGTTATGTCATGTTTTTGTATAATAGGTCACCTTGATTAAGGCTCAGAACAACTTTTCAGAGTTGTAACTCCTATTTCATCAGTTCATGAACTATGTCCACTTGTAGTATATAGAAAGGGATGTGTTGTTCGAAAACCCACATAATATTTACTTTGTTTAAAATTTTTGTTGTAATTTTATAATTATCCTTATATTTTACAATAGTTTTTTATTATCTATCATATTTTTTCGTAAATATTGTTCCCAGGGTACTTAATAAAAAAATTTTGATACCAATAATTGCGACCTAATCCCAGGAGGCTTGAAGGTGATGTCTGCTATCAATTATAGTGGAAAGATTATAAAGAATCAAATACTGAAGTACCAATAGTTTAGTAGTCTTGGTAAGCTTGATACATTCATGAGTCTTGTATTAGAAAATGATACATAAATTAATACAGAATTAATTTCATCATTTTAAATAAATAATAATAATATTGACTCTAATCCATCTATTAAATCATTACATATGTTTTATAATAAGCTTCATAGATTCAAGGGTAGAGAAAAAAATGTGGTTGATCTCAAATTCTCAATAAGGATAAATTATAGGGGAATCAATAATGAATCCGTTATAATAATAATTATGACATGGTGAAAAATTGAACCCACATGCCATATAATCAATAAATAGAGAAGGAGGTGCCAAAAATATAACAAGGTAATAATTGGAAAATCATGACATTCAAATAACTAGTTAAGGAAAAATATTTACAGAATGATAAGAAGCAAAATCAAATAAAATTTTATCAATGAAATGAAAATGAAATGTATCCATACATATATATCAATTCAAAATCACATGGATGAATAATAACTGAAAAAAATGAGGTAAAATACTTAGTTATTGTATGTCATGTTTTCCAGTCACATGATACCTTTATAATCATGAGACAGTTTCAAATTTCCCAATTTATGAAACTAATTCATCTCAGAGAAAACTAATGCATCAAAGAGCTTTCATTAACCCATACGCAACCCATAAAACCTTCCTTAAATTGTCCCAAACCCATGTATTACATGTCCAAAACATTATACCTATCTAATAAAAAATATGCATTAAAAATTATTCCTATAAATTATTAAGATTGTCAACATTTCCACAAATAATCAAATATTGTTCAACGTAAACACCATATTAAAAATGATACATAGTTTAAGATATAATCATATATATGAAAAATGATATGGATATTTAGGTTAAATCCAATGTCAAATTATCACAATAAATTGTATTTTAAAAGGGAATGAAAAAGAATCAAGTAAGTGATTGTGAATATTATCCTTGAAAAAATAAATCATATTCAATAAATAGGATGAATGAGGAAGATATAATTACAACATATTTCATTTGGAGTAAATTAAATGGTTGTTGTCTATGATTAATGAAAACATATTAAAAAGATATTTTAAAAATATTTTTGAAAAAATTAACATTTTTTTTTGAAAAAAGTATTATTTGAAAAGGAATTTTTGATTTAATTTATTTAAAAATTATGATTTTCAAAAATTTCAAAGGAATATTCAAGGGAATTATTGTAGGTAAATTCGTACAAGCCATGCATGTTAAAAGGAACATTTTTTTTGGATGGTTATAGGTTAGAAAACTGATCTGTTCAGAAAGAAGCATGAAGATTCCTTTGATAAAATTATCATAAAAAAAGTTAAAAAAGTAAATTAATAAAAAAAATTAAAAACATTTTTGAAATATATTTAATAAAACATTGTTTTTAATGAAAACAAGTTCTCTGACTAAAGAGATATACAAGGATGGGTTTTCAAAAAATAAATAAAACTTCTTCAGATCCATTGAGTGGTAAATTGGTAATAATACATGATAAAAGCCATCAATTACTAGATGAGAGGAAAACGAATGGTTATATAATTTACTCAAATGGAAATTAAATTGAAAGATAATTAATGTTATTATTGAATAAAAAATCATTAAAAATTCCAAAGTGTACCATAAAAAATTGAATATTTTTAAGGAATAAACCATATGAAGGAATTATATTAAATGAAATACATAAATACCATTAAGATAAAAGTTATCAGGATATAATATATAAAAATGTACAATAGGTGCACCACACAAAATTTGTAAGTGGTGAACATGACATTTATCTCATGGATGTAAAAAGTTATACGTGAATCCCTTACATTGAGATTCATTTTGGGTGAACTACATTTAAATAACCATATAATAAAATAATTTTAATTATATACATTCCTAATAACAATTTTCCTATTTATAATTACTTTTATTTCCCTAATTGCTATTTTTATACTTCTGCCTAAACAATTAAATTTATATCGAGTGTTTTCACCAAATTTGGTTTATGTGTTAAAGATAACATCGATAGGTCACCTTTGGTTAAAGGGGACATTAAATAATATCTCCAAATAATAATAATGACATAATTATCATATTTATAAATAAATTATACTTTAAAAATCAATCATTAAATGTGGTTATGAAAAATAAATCAATGTTAGGATCATGAAGACGGTAGGTCGTACGTGGGCATGAGTAACATTGCCCTTTTTCAATGGTCATTAATGGAAGAAGGTAAGTAACACTACATATTTACAGAATGATAATTATATAATAAATAAAATATTATCTAAAAATATATATATATTTATTTATTTATTTTAATGTAAAAGGAATCACATAATAGTGTGGCAGTAGTAATGCACATATCCCTGAATGGCATTATCGGTTTGTTTGCAAAAGGGTAATAATGAAAAGGATTTATATATATATATTTATTATATTTATAGTAATTTAATTATGTCGTGAATATCATTTTGATTTTTTTATGTCTCATATTATTAATTATAATCATCCATTATACATTCCATTGACTGTGTGAATGGTTCACATCTTCTTGAGGGGGTGGTAGTCCACACTTCCTCAAACGATGTTCTTGTATTAACTCAAAATGGAATGTATTAATGGTATATGTCATAAAATGATTATATAAGTGTAACATCCCAAGTATGTAATGAATAATAGATATTTTTATCTATGTCTATTAATGAATTAGATAGTGTTTTAGTGGCTTAAAATGATAATGAATCCAATCTTAAGCATGGAATACACTAATATTTTTTAAAAGATTGTTTTACTGTCTTTTGATGGAAAACCATTTTTCAATCTATCTTTTGACCATATTATAAG
Source organism: Viscum album (assembly GCA_963277665.1). Classification (NCBI taxonomy): domain Eukaryota; kingdom Viridiplantae; phylum Streptophyta; class Magnoliopsida; order Santalales; family Viscaceae; genus Viscum; species Viscum album. The sequence continues at coordinate 711,814,173 of OY728136.1, read as the reverse complement.
ATATTTTTGTCAAAATAAACTTATTCTTTATGATTGGGACATCAAAATTTACTTTGTGTGAATTTTTGGTATTTTTCTGACAATGTTCATTTTTTAATGAATAGTGAAAAATACTGCATTTTACATCAAAACTACTTTTTAATCTAATGTATTTATATGATTAGATTATCTTTTGAATTCGTTTTAAAGTTAAATTAGAATATATTTTTACCATTTAATACAATGGTGGTCATTAGGATTAATTTCACTTTGGAATTGAGCATAAACTAATGCCAAACTTTTCATAGATATTGTTTCAAAAAACCCGCTATTTGTTTTGACAATGGGAATTATTTTTAAATCAATTATTGAAATTTATGTGTTTGGAATTTGGTAAAATGGATTACATATTTGGTATCAGAAGTTCCAAATTATGTAATCAAGATTCTTCTATTTTTGGACATTATGAATAGTAACGATGGTAATTATCTTTAATTATCTTGATTAATGAGTAATCGGGTAGTTAAGGATAATAAAATAATATCATAATAATACAAAATGACACCAACATGTGTCCTAATTCTACAGGTTTTCTCATGGACGACCATGGTATGTCTTGTTCCAAACTTGGGGACCCCATGGAATCACTTTTGCGGAAAGTGACTTGTTATCTTTTTATTTTTTATTTTAAAGAAAGTAAATATAACAAGAATGTATCACCTGATTAAAACATTTTTAATTTTGTCTACATAGATGATAGATTATACTATAAATATTTATTGTAAATCTAAAACTATATCCTACATCATACTATTTTTTTCATAATTTTTATACTTTAAATAAATTAAATTATTTATGACATCGTGATGATGCAACGATTACCTCATTAATAAAGGATTTAAATAAAATGAAATGATAATGTAAAATCTATGACCTACACATGTCCAAAACCTATTGGATGGGTGGATTATGAACCATTATCACCTTACCCTCGAATTATATCAATGTGGGACCTTTTGAATCCGAAAATCATTTTCCAATAAAGTAACATTTCTTTACTTTCCAAGAGTGCCCCTCCTCTCCTCTTATAAAAGGCCCCCACCTCTACCTCCTTACCCACACTCCAAAAGCCTTTTTCTCGGCCAACCCCTGCCCATTTTGTCTCTGCAAATCCCTCTATTACTCCTTGAAGCCTCACTTTGGGCAGAAGTCTTCCCAAGGAAGCCTTTGAGCTCAAACCAAAGGGAGTTACCCGATTTTAAGGTAATGTCTTCACTTGAGTCCTTTTGTTTTATTTTGCTTCTCCTACCCCATAAACTCTTTTTATTCATTTATTTTTTAACAACTCTACTATCTTCAATATACTAGGATGTTGTTATAAGAAGGAATCTAGAAACACTTACACACACCTACATCTAATGGTTAAAGGACATACTGTTTCCGTGGATGGTGAATTTATGCCTCCCGAAACAATGATTGTTCAACATTCTTTTAAAACCTTCAAAGGTGGCCATTAAGATGTAACTATATTCATATATGATATATAATATGTCTATGTTTTCCTTAAGCTTCTGTATTTTTTATTTTGGGCATACCTTTATGGTTTCCATTATGGGTAAACGCGATATCTTCATTTAAGGAAGTGTGGACTACCTCCCCCTCAAAGTGATTTGATTCGTTAAATACCATATGTGGGACGTATAAAGGATGGAACTATGATATTATATATGATATTATAATGTAATTATAATATAACTTTATATCATTATGATTCCATTCTATAAAATACGAAATTGAAATAAAAGTAGTGTTCATACGTACGTACGACTTACCGTCTCAATGAACGGTGCATTTCATTACATACCTCTAAATGATTATGTATTATTATAAATGAATGTATATACTGGATATATATGATATATAAATCTTGATTATAATTCTGGATATAATTGATACATGAAAAACTTGTAATTATAAAGGGTTTATTATTGACTCAAGTACCAATGATCGTTAAAACGATCGTTATTAACTTAAATAATTACATAGTGTTCATGACATGGAAATAAGTGATATAAAAGGAATAATGAACTTAAAAAAGGTTCTTAAGCAAGTAGAAATTAACTCATGTTTATTATTCAGGACATTAAAGAACGATCGAGTCAAGTCGGACCCGAGGAATGGGACTTCGTCTCAATCTCCTTTCATTGAGGCATATTTTGTTTTATACACAACCTTCTTTTATATGGTGTATAAACCCCTTTGAATTTTACGTTTATTCAAAAGGAATATTTTTTATATGAAGAGTTTACTAAATGACAAAAGGGAATGTTTTTTTCGTACGTATGCAGCGACAACGACTTCTCCGCCGCCGTGACCATTATTTGAGTATCGGCTTCCTCTACAAGTCATACCTTCTTTTTAAAACAAAAATAAATGCCATGTTTTACTTTTCTTTCATTTTGGTATTGAAAATGGTATTCATAATGTTTTTATATCAATTGTTTGTATTGATATCTATTGATTGAATGGTGGGAATGTTATGTTTCCTTTATGAATGTTTTATGTGATACGATTATGTTGAGGTTCTTGGGCATTATTATGATGACGGGTGGTTCCGTGATAAACTAAGGACGGGTGAGCCCAATATAGCCCTCCAATGCATTGGGTAATGTGAAGGAGTGAAACGTTATGGTTTCTCCAATGAGATTTAGGGAATATACTATGGTGGGTATTCCAAACGTAACAAAGAGGGTTACTCCCTACGTAAGAATGTTATGAATGCCTAATGTTACCTTTATGTCTTATGATTTCTATGATTTATTCATGATTTGATGAGGTATGTTAAAGTTCTTATGTTTTATGGGTAAAGTATGATTTCATTCTTATGTATATATGTACCTATGTTTCCTTTCCATATATTTTTTATATCCCTTACTGAGCTTTTTATGCTCATCCCAAGTTTTTTTGAAAAGTTTTTCACAGGTTAAGGGAAAGGTACATGATATGATGATAGTGTCAAGGAAGTGTCAAGAAAGAATCCATGTTTATTTTAAATATGTTTCCATTGATTGGAAAGAAGAGTACTATCTTTATGTAACCAATTTGTTTATATGAGGAATGCAATGCAAGTTTTATGATCTAATTCTCTAAAACTCTAAACCCGAAAAGATCCTCAATGTGTAATCTTGTAATCACTCAAGATTAAGTATGTTTTAAGGCTGGGGGCTTATAGTTGGTATCAAAGGTCAGTTTAGATAACTTTAGGAGTTAGAATTCTATTAAATGATTATCTAAAAATATTTTTTTTGGTCAAATTGAAGTGATACAGTATTTGAAGATTACCATGTTACTTCATCTAAGACATGTTTGTTTAGAATGGTTTTCTACAGAGGAAATAGGGAAGCAGTGCTAGGAAGGCATTCAGAAGGAAATACCCTTTCGAATCAGCATCCTGAGATGGTCGGAATTGGAACTGAATAGTTTGTTGAAGTAATGGAGCAGTTGACTCAAGCGATAAATGGTGGTGGTATCCATTAACGAGGTCATCCAGATCAACCGCAGAGGAACATGTCCGTGGTGGAACATTTCATGAGGTAACATCCCCCATCATTCATAGGGTCATCTGACCCTGTGCTAGCTGAAGGATGGATTAAAGCACTGGAGAAGATTTTTGATGTCATGGGTTGTTCAGACAATTAAAAGGTTAGTCTTGTTATTTACCGTTTGGAGGGTGAGGCAGATCAGTGGTAGTCTATGGTTAAAAATATCAGGGACACCGATGAGATTGATGCTCATGACTGGGATGAATTCAAAGGTATGTTTCTTGAGAAGTATTTTCCTAAGGCTGTTCGACTTAGGATGGAAAAGAAATTATTGGAATTGAGGCAAGAGGAAGACTCAGTGGCTGCCTATGAAGAATGGTTCACTCGATTGGAAAGGTATGCTCCAAATTTTATCCGAGACCTTGATAGTAAAATCAATCATTTTTACTCAGGATTAAAGCCAAAATATCGAAGGTCATTAGCTTTTCATGAGTTTAAGAGTTATGAAAAGCTTGTTCGATGTGCTGAGAAGGTGGAAATGGAGTTTTCCGATGATCAAGTGTTCTATAATAACCAGCAGAAGAAGAGACCGAGGTTGCATGAGAAAGGAAATAATTTTTCAAAAAAGATTGATGGTAAGAAAACTAAGTTTCTAGTTTGTGATAAATGTGGAAAAAGGCATGCTGGGGAATGTCTTCTGAAATCTGGAAAGTGCTAACGATGTGGTAAGATGGGACATAAGGCTCGTGATTGCACTGAAAAAGATCAAGGTGATGTTAAGACCAAATTTGATTTATAGTTAGTGAAATGTTATAAGTGAAATGAGATGGGTCACTATGCAAACAAGTGTCCGACAAAGAGCATGGGTGATGGGAAGCAGTTAGACTACAATCATAAAGAGGTGGTGAAATCATTTGCAACTACCTCAGCAGGTGTCGGGCCATCAAATGAAGTTGTATCGGGTACTTTGTTTGTTTTTTCAGATTATGCCAGTGTGTTGTTTGATTCGGGGTCTACACATTCTTTCATCTCTAAAACCTTTTCTAGTAAAATGGGAATACCATCTCAAGAAATGACTCCAAAACATTTATTAAAAACACCTGGGGGAAATGTTGAGGCAAAAAGAATTTATAAGAATCTTCTTATCTTTATCTGTGGAAAGAACCTACTTGAAAACCTTATTGTTCTACCTCTAGTAGAGTTTGATGTTATCCTGGGTATGGATTGTCTCTCTATTTACCATTCTAAGATTGACTGTAGAGCTAAAGAAGTTTCTTTTCAGAAAGACTTTCATTTTGTGTACAAGAATGAACCCTTACTGTTTATAACTTATCAAGAGGCCAAGAAACTTGTAAAAGATGGAAATTAATGTTACCTTGCAAACATCATTGAAAATAAAGGAACTGTTCAGATTAATGATGTGCCAGTGCTAAATGAGTATCCTGATGTTTTTCCTGATTAGTTTCCTGGAAAACTACCAGATCGGGAAGTTTAGTTTACTGTTGAATTAGTTCTTGATGCTAAGCCAATTTCAAAACCGCCTAATCCAATGGCTCATATTGAACTTTAAGAGTTGAAGGAGCAATTGCAAGATTTATTAGAGAAAGTTTTCATTCGACCTAGCACATCACCATGGGGTGCTCCTATTTTATTTGTTAAAATGAAAGATGGTTCTATGAGACTTTGCATTGATTATAGAGTTTTGAATAACACCACTGTTAAGAAAAAATATCCTTTGCCTCATGTCGATGATTTTTTTGATTAGCTCCAGGGAGCTCAGTATTTTTCAAAGATTGACCTGAGATCGGGGTACCATCAGCTAAAGGTAAAGGAAGCAGATGTTCCGAAGACCATGTTCCGTATAAGATATGGCCATTATGAATTTGTAGTAATTCCTTTTGGGCTAACTAATGCACCTGGTGTATTCATGGACATAATGAATAGAATTTTCCATGAGTTCTTGGATAATATTGAGGTGGTTTTCACTGATTATATTTTTGTGATTTCTAAAAGTAAAGAGGAGAATGAAAGACATTTAAGGGTTATCTTGAAAACCTTAAAAGAAAAGAAACTGTATGGAAAATTCATCAAGTGTGAGTTTTGGTTGCAACAAATTTATTTCCTTGGTCATATTATTTTTAAATATGGAATAACTGTTGATCCTGATAAAACAAAAGTTGTGGAAGAATGGCCAAGACCCACAAATGTAACAAAGATTCGTAGCTTCCTTGGTTTGGCAGGCTATTACCGAAGGTTTGTTAGAAATTTCTCACGATTATCTAGTCTGATGACTAAGATAACTTGGAAGGATGTTAAGTTTATCTGGACAAAAGAATGTGATGATTGTTTTTAGGAGTTGAAAAGAAGATTGGTGAATGCTCCAGTTTTGACACTAACTTCTAGGAATGGTGAGTTTGTTATATAAAATGATGCTTCATTGAAAGGACATGGTTGCGCCCTAATGAAGAATGATCAGGTAATTGCTTATGATTCACGACAGTTGAAATCTCATGAGGTAAATTACCCTACACATGATTTAGAATTAGCTGCTGTTGTTTTTTCTTTCAAAATTTGGAGGCATCATTTGTATTGAGTAAAGTGTGAAATATATACTGATCACAAAAGATTAAAGTATATATTCACTCAGAAAGAGTTAAACATGAGACAGATGAGATGGCTGAAAATAATCAAGGATTATGATTGTATAAATCGTTACCATCCGGGAAAAGCAAATAAAGTGGCTGATGATTTGAGTCGATAAAGTAATGCTTCATTAGAAATGTTGCATTTTGAACGTGATCCTTTGGTTAAGGATTTGATGAACTTTGTCATAGAAGTTGTTGGTGAAAAAAGTTCTTCTGTTTTGTTTCAAGTATCAGTGAGATCATCTCTATCAGATAGAATCATGCAAGCATAGAAGCAAGACAGTGAGTTGCAGAAAAAGGTAGAGCTGGTTTAGAAAGGTAAGTTGCCTGAATTCAACGTTGATAATGATTGTGTTTTGAGATTTGGGATGAGATTGTGTGTGCCTTGTGATTCACAGATGAAGAGAGTGTTGTTATGTGAAGCTCATAGTTCTCCGTTTTTAGTTCATCCTGACAGTACTAAGATGTACAGAGATCTGCGGGAGTATTACTGGTGGGATGGAATGAAAAGAGATATTGTTGATTTTACTATGAAGTGTTGGACTTGTCAGCAGGTTAAAGCAGAGTGGTAGTTACTGAAAGGGATGCTTCAGCCTTTACCAGTGCCAGAGTGGAAATGGGAGAATATATCCATGGACATTGTTGTGGGATTACCAAAGACATCTCGAGGTAATAATGAAATCTGTGTTGTTGTTGATCTCTTGACCAAATCTGCTCATTTCCTTACTATACGAGATACTTTTTCACTAGATCAACTTGCCCTTTTGTATCTTAAAGAGATAGTCAGGTTACATGGAATTCCTCTCTCCATTGTATCTGATCGTGATCCCAGGTTCACTTCTAACTTTTGGAAAGGCCTTCAGAAGTCGTTGGGTACTGAATTAAATTTTAGTACAACATTTCATCCTCAATTAGATGGGCAGTCAGAATGAACAATTCATACCTTGGAGGATATTCTACGAGCTTGTTCGATGGATTATCAGGGATGTTGGGACCAACATCATTCTTTGGTTGAATTTTCATATAATAACAGTTTTCATTCCAGTATACAGATGGCACCATTTGAGGCGTTATATGGGAAGCGGTGTCGAACTCCAACTTTCTAGGATGAAGTGGGTGAAAGGAAGTTGATTGTAACAGAATTGGTAGAAGAGATGGCAGAAATAGTTCAGCTGATTCAGGAACACATGAGAACAGCTCAGAGTAGGCAGAAGAGTTATGTAGGCAACATGAGTAAGGATCTAACTTTTGAGGTAGGTGATCATGTTCTTCTCAAAGTCTCACCATGGAAAAGTGTGATGCGATTTGGTAAGAAAGGAAAGCTGAGTCCAAGGTTCATTGGACCATACGAAATTCTGGAGAGATTTGGATCAGTTGCATACCGGGTGGCTTTACCTCCGATTATATCTCAGGTACACAATGTTTTTCACGTTTCTATGTTGAGAATGTATATTCCATATCCGTCTCATGTTTTGAGTCCAGAGGTAGTTCAGCTGGAAGAGAACCTATCTTATGAGGAACAACCAGTCTAGATTCTTGACCACAGGGAGCAAGTGTTACAGAATAAGGTGATAAATCAGGTAAAGGTTTTGTGGAAAAACCACATGACGGAAGAGGCAACATGGGAATCTGAAAATGCAATGAGGGACAAGTACCCCCATTTATTCGATAAGTAAATAAATACGGGGACACAATTTTCTAAAGGGGAGAAGGATGTAACATCCCATGTAATTAATGAATAATAGATATTTTCATATATGTCTATTAATGAATTAGATAGTGTTTTTGAGGCTTAAAATGAAAATGAATCCAATCTTAAGTATGGAATACACTAATATTTTTTAAAACATTGTTTTACTGACTTTTGATGGAAAACCATTTTTAAATCTATATTTTGACGATTTTATAAGCTATGTTTGTCAAAACAAACTTATTCTTTATGATTGGGAATTCAAAATTTACTTTGTGTGAATTTTTGGTATTTTTCTGACAATGTTCATTTTTTAATGAATAGTGAAAAATACTGCATTTTACATCAAAACTGCATTTTAATATAATTTATTTATATGATTAGATTATCTTTTGAATTGGTTTTAAAGTTAAATTAGGATATATTTTTACCATTTAATCCAATGGTGGTCATTAGGATTAATTTCACTTTGGAATTGGGCATAAACTAATGCCAAACTTTTCATAGATATTGTTTCAAAAAACCAGCCATTTGTTTTAGTAACAGGAATTATTTTTAAATAAATTATTGCAATTTATTTGTTTGGTATTTGGTAAAATGGATTACATATTTGGAATCAGAAGTTCCAAATTATGTAATCAAGACTCTTGTTATTGGGCATTATGAATAGTAACGACGGTAATTATCTTTAATTATCTTGATTAATGAGTAATCGGGTAGTTAAGGATAATAAAATAATATCATAATAATAAAAAAATGACACCAACATGTGTCCTAATTCTACTGGTTGTCTCATGGACGACCATGGTATGTCTTGTTCCAAACTTGGGGACCCTATGGAATCACTTTTGTGGAAAGTGACTTGTTATCTTTTTATTTTTTATTTTAAAGAAAGTAAATATAACAAGAATGTATCACCTGATTAAAACATTTTTAATTTTGTCTACATAGATGATATTTTAGACTATAAATATTAATTGGAAATCTAAAATTATTTCTTACATCATAGTATTTTTTTCATAATTTTTTGACTTTAAATAAATTAAATTATTTATGACATCATGATGATGCAGCGATTACCTCATTAATAAAGGATTTAAATAAAATGAAATGATAATGTAAAATCTATGTCCTACACATGTAAAAAACCTATTGGATGGGTGGATTTCGAACCCTTATCACCTTACCCTCGAATTATATCAATGTGGGACCTTTTGAATCCGAAAATCATTTTCAAATAATGTAACATTTCTTTACATTCCAAGAGTGCCCCTCCTCTCCTCTTATAAAAGGTCCCCACCTCTAACTCCTTACCCACACTGCCAAAGCCTTTGGCTTGGCCAACCCCTGCCCATTTTGTCTCTCCACATCCCTCTATTACTCCTTGAAACCTCACTTTGGGCTGAAGTCTTCCCAATGAAGCCTTTGAGCTCAAACCAAATGGAGTTACCCGATTTTAAGGTAATGTCTTCACTTGAGTCCTTTTGTTTTATTTTGCTTCTCAAACCCCCTAAACTCTTTTTATTCATTTCATGTGTAAAAACTCCAGTATATTAAATATACTAGGATGTTGTTAGAAGAATAATTCTAGCAACACTTACACACACCTATATCTAATGGTTAAAGGACATATTGTTTCTGTGGATGGTGAATTTATGCCTCCCGAAATGATGATTGTTCAACATTCTTTTAACACCTTCAAAGGTGGCCATTAAGATGTCACTATATTTATATATGATATATAATATGTTTATGTTTTTCTTAAGCATCTGTATTTTTCATTTTGGGCATACCTTTATGGTTTCCATTATGGGTAAACGCGATATCTTCATTTAAGGAAGTGCGGACTACCGCCCCCTCAAAGTGATTTGATTCGTTAAATACCATATATGGGACGTATAAAGGATGGAACTGTGATATTATATATGATAATATACTAGAATTATAATATACCTTTATATCATTTTGATTCCATTCTATAAAATACGAAATAGAAATGAAAGTAGCGTTCATGCGTACGTACGGCTTACCATCTCAATGAACGATGCATTTCATTTCTTACCTCTAAATAATTATGTAATATTATAAATTCATGTATATACTGGATATATATTATATATACATCATGATTATAATTCTGGATATAATGGATACATGAACAACTTGTAATTATAAAGGGTTTATTTTTTACTCAAGTACCAATGATCGTTAAAACGACCGTTATTAACTTAAATAATTACATTGTGTTCATGACATGGAAATAATTGATATAAAAGGAATAATGAACTTAAAAAAGGTTCTTAAGAATGTAGAAATTAACTCATGTTTATTATTCAGGGCATTAAAGAACGATCGAGTCATGTCGGACCTGAGGTATGGGACTTCGTCTCAATCTCCTTTCATTGAGGCATATTTTGTGTTATACACGTCCTTCTTTTATATGGTGTATAAACCCATTTGACTTTTACGATTATTGAAAAGGAATATTTTTTATACGAACCCTTTAGTAAACAAAAAAAGGGAATGTTTTTGTTGTATGTAAGAGGTGACAACGAATTATCCTCCGCCGTGACCATTATTTGAGTTTTGGCTTGCTCTACAAGCCATACCTTCTTTTTAAAAGAAAAATAAATACCATGTTTTACTTTTATTTTATTTTGGTATTGAAAATGGTTTTCATAATGTTTTTATATCAATGTGTTTTATTGATATCTTGTGATTGAAAGGTGGGAATGTTATGTTTCCTTTATGCATATTTTATGTGATACGATTATGTTGAGGTTCTTGGGAATTATTATGAAGACGGGTGGTTCCGTGATAAACTAAGGGCAGGTTAGCCCGATATAGCTCTCCAATGCATTGGGTAACGTGAAGGAGTGAAACGTTAAGGTTTCTCCAAAGCGATTTATGGAATATACTGTGATGGGTATTCCAAACGTAACCAAGAGGGTTACTCCCTACGTAAGAATGTTATGAATGCCTCAAGTTACCTTTATGTCTTATGATTTCTATGATTTATTCATGATTTGATGAGGTATGTTAAAGTGCTTTTGGTTTATGGGTAAAGTATGATTTCATTCTTATGTATATATGTACCCATGTTTCCTTTCTATATATTTTTTAAATCCCTTACTGAGCTTTTTATGGTCATCCCATGTATTTTTGAAATTTTTTTCACAGGTCAAAGGAAAGGTACATGATATGATGATAGTGTCAAGGCAGTGTCAAAAAAGAATCCATGTTTATTTTAAATATGCTTCCATTGATGGGAAAGATGAATACTATCTTTATGTAACCACTTTGTTTATATGTGGAATGCAATGAACGTTTTATGATCTAATTCTCTAAAACTCTAAACCCGAAAATATCCTCAATGTGTAATCTTGTAATAACTCAAGATTAAGTAAGGTTTAAGGCTGGGGCCTTATAGTTGGTATCAGAGGTCGGTTTAGATAACTTTATGAGTTAGAATTCTATTAAATGATTTTTATCAAAATATTTTTTTCATGGTCAAATTGAAGTGATATAGTATTTCAAGATTACCATGTTGCTTCATCTAAGACATGTTTGTTCAGAATGGTTTTCCGCAGAGGAAACATGGAAGTAGTGCTAGGAAGGCATGCAGAAGGAAATAACCTTCCGAATCAGCATATTGAGATGGTCGAAATTGGAACTGAATAGTTTGTTGCAGTAATGGTGCAGTTGACTCAAGCGATAAATGGCGGTGGTATCCATGCACGAGATCAGCCAGATCAACCGCAGAGGAACATGTCAGTGGTGGAACATTTCATGAGGCAACATCCCCCATCATTCAGAGGATCATATGACCTTGTGCTAGCTGAATGGTGGATTAAAGAACTAGATAAGATTTTCGATTTCATGGGGTGTTCAGACAATCAAAAGGTTAGTCTTGCTACTTACCATTTGGAGGGTGAGGCAGATCAGTGGTGGTCTATGGTTAAAAAAATCAGGGACGCCGATGAGATTGATGCTCTTGACTGGGATGAATTCAAAGGTATGTTTCTTGAGAAGTATTTTCCTAAGGCTGTTCGAATTAGGATGGAAAAGAAATTCTTGGAATTGAGGCAAGAGGAAGACTCAGTGGCTGCCTACGAATAAAGGTTCACTCGATTGGAAAGGTATGCTCCAAATTTTATCTGAGACCTTGATAGTAAAATCAATCATTTTTACTCATAATTAATGCCAAAATATCGAAGGGAAGTAGATTTTCGTGAGTTTAGAAGTTATGAAAAGCTTGTTCGATGTGTTGAGAAGGTGGAAATGGAGTTTTCTGATGATCAAGTGTTCTATAACAACCAGCAGAAGAAGAGACCGAGGTGGCATGAGAAAGGAAATAATTTTTCAAAAAAGTCTGATGGTATGAATTCTATGTTTCCAGTTTGTGATAAATGTGGAATAAGGTATGCTGGGGAATGTCTTCTGAATTCTAGAAAGTGCTACCAATGTGGTAAGATGGGACATAAGGCTCGTGATTGCACGAAAAAATATTAGGGTGATGGTAAGACCAAATTTGATTTACAGTTAGTGAAATGTTATAAGTGCAATGAGATGGGTCACTATGCGAACAAGTGTCCGACAAAGAGCTTGGGTGATGGGAAGCAGTTAGACTACAAGCAGAAAGGGGTGGTGAAATTCTTTGCAACTACTTCAGCAGATGTCGGGCCATCAAATGAAGTTGTATTGGGTACTTTGTTTCTTTTTTCAGATTATGCCAGTGTGTTGTTAGATTCGGGTTCTACACATTCTTTCATCTCTGAAACCTTTTCTAGTAAAATGGGAATACCATCTCAATAAATGACTCCTGAACATTTGTTAAAAACACCTGGGGTAAATGATGAGGCAAAAAGAATTTATAAGAATATTCTTATCCTTATCCGTGGAAAGAACCTACTTGCAAACCTTATTGTTCTACCTCTAGTAGAGTTTGATGTTATCCTGGGTATGGATTGGCTCTCTATTTACCATGCTAAGATCGACTGTAAAGCTAAAGAAGTTTCTTTTCAGAAAGACTTTCAGTTAGTGTACAAGAATGAACCCTTACTGTTGATAACTTATCAAGAGGCCAAATAACTTGTAAAAGATGGAAATGAATGTTACCTTGAACACATCATTGAAAATAAAGGAACTATTCAGATTAATGATGTGCCAGTGGTAAATGAGTATCCTAATGTTTTTCCTGATGAGTTTCCTGGAATAATACCAGATCGGGAAGTTGAGTTTACTGTTGACTTTGTACCTGATGCTAAGCCAATTTCAATACCCGCTTATCGAATGGCTCAAATTGAACTTTTAGAGTTGAAGGAGAAATTGCAAGATTTATTAGAGAAAGGTTTCATTCGACCTGGCACATCACCATGGGGTGATCCTATTTTATTTCTTAAAAAGAAAGATGGTTCTATGAGACTTTGCATTGATTATAGAGCCTTGAATAACATCACTGTTAAGAACAAATATCATTTTCCTCATATCGATGATTTGTTTGATCAGCTCCAGGGAGCTCAGTATTTTTCAAAGATTGACCTGAGATCGGGGTACCATCAGCTGAAGGTAAAGGAAGCAGATGTTCCGAAGACTACGTTCTATACAAGATATGGCCATTATGAATTTGTAGTAATGCCTTTTGGGATAACCAATGCACCTGCTGTATTCATGGACTTAATGAATAGAATTTTCCATGAGTTCTTTGATAAGTTTGTGGTGGTTTTCATTGATGATATTTTGGTGTTTTCTAAAAGAAAAGAGTAGCATGAAAGACATTTAAGGGTTATCTTGCAAACCTTAAAAGAAAAGAAACTGTATGGAAAATTCAACAAGTGTGAGTTTTGGTTGCAAAAAATTTCTTTCCTTGGTCATATTGTTTCTAAATATAGAATAACTGTTGATCCTGCAAAAACAAAAGTTGTGGAAGATTGGCCAAGACCCACAAATGTAACCAAGATTCGTAGCTTCCTTGGTTTGGTAGGCTATTATTGAAGGTTTGTTAGAAATTTTTCATGATTATCTAGTCCAATGAATAAGCTAACTCGGAAGGGTGTTATGTTTATCTGGACAAAAGAATGTGATGATTGTTTTTAGGAGTTGAAAAGAAGATTGGTTAATGCTCTAGTTTTGTCACTACCTTCCAGGAATGGTGAGTTTGTTATATAAAATGATGCTTCATTGGAAGGACTTCGTTGCGTCCTAATGCAGAATGATCAGGTAATTGCTTATGCTTCACGACAGTTGAAAACTCATGAGGTAAATTACCCTACACATGATTTGGAATTAGCTGCTGTTTTTTTCGCTTTAAAAATTTGGAGGCATCATTTGTATGGAGTAAAGTGTGAAATATATAATTATCACAAAATATTAAAGTATATATTCGCTCAGAAAGAGTTAAACATGAGACATAAGAGATGAATGAAATTAATCAAGGATTATGATTGTACAATTCATTACCATCCGGGAAAAGCAACTAAAGGGGCTGATGCTTTGAGTCAAAAAAGTAATGCTTCATTAGAAATGTTGCATTTAGAACGTGATCCTTTGGTTAAGGATTTGATGAACTTTGGCATAGAAGTTGTTGGTGTGAGAATTTCTTCTGTTTTGTTTCAGGTATCAGTGAGATCATCTCTATCAGATAGAATCAAGCAAGCATAGAAGCAAGACAGTGAGTTGCAGAAAAAGGTAGAGCTGGTTCAGAAAGGTAAGATTCCTGAATTCAACATTGATAATGATTGTGTTTTGAGATTTGGGAAGAGATTGTGTGTGCCTTGTGATTCACAGTTGAAGAGAGAGTTGTTATGTAAAGCTCATAGTTCTCCATTTTTAGTTCATCCTGGCAATACTAAGATGTACAGAGATCTGCGGGAGTATTACTAGTGGGATGGAATGAAAATAGATATTGTTGATTTTACTATGAAGTGTTTGACTTGTCAGCAGGTTAAAGCAGAGCGGCAGTTACCGAAAGGGATGCTTCAGCCTTTACCAGTGACAGAGTGGAAATGGGAGAATATATCCATGGTCTTTGTTGTGGGATTACCGAAGACATCTCGAGGTAATAATGCAACCTGGGTTATTGTTGATCGCTTGACCAAATCTACTAATTTCTTTTCTATATGAGATACTTTTTCCCTAGATTAAATTTAATGTTTGTTTCTTAAAAAGATAGTCAGGTTACATGGAGTTCCTCTCTCTATTGTATCTGATCGTGATCCCAGGTTCACTTATAACTTTTATAAAGGCCTTCAGAAGTCGTTGGGTACTGAATTAAATTTTAGTATAGCATTTCATCCTCAATCAAATGGGTAGTCAGAAGGAACAATTCAGACCTTGGATGATATGCTACGAGCTTGTTCGATGGATTATCAGGGAAGTTGGGAACAACATCTTTCTTTGGTTAAATTTTCATATAATAACAGTTTTCATTCCAGTATACAGATGGCACCATTTGAGGCGTTATATGGGAAGCGGTGTCGAACTCCAGCTTTCTGGGATGAAGTGGGTGAAAGGAAGTTGATGGGACCAGAATTGGTAGAAGAGACGGCAGAAATTGTTCAGCTAATTTAGAAACACATGAGAATAGCTCAGAGTTGGCAGAAGAGTTATGCAGACGATAGGAGGAAGGATCTAACTTTTGAGGTAGGTGATCATGTTTTTCTCACAGTCTCAACATGGAAAAGTGTGATGTGATTTGGTAAGAAAGGAAATCTGAGTTCAAGGTTCATTGGACCAAATGAAATTATGGAGATAGTTGGATCAGTTGCATACCGGGTGGCTCTACCTCCAAGTATATCTCAGGTACACAATGTTTTTCACGTTTCGATGTTGAGAAAGTATATTCCAGATCCATCTCATGTTTTGAGTCCAGAGGTAGTTGATCTGGAAGAGAACTTATATTATGAGGAACAAATGGTCCAGAATCTTGACCACAGGGAGAAAGTGTTACGGAATAAGGTGATTAATCAGGTAAAGGTTTTGTGGAAAAACCACATGATGGAAGAGGCAACATGGGAATCTGAAAATGCAATGAGAGATAAGTACCCCCATTTATTCGATAAGTAAATAAATTGCGGGGATGCAATTTTCTAAAGGGGGGAAGGATGTAACATCCCATGTATGTAATGAATAATAGATATTTTTATCTATGTCTATTAATTAATTAGATAGTGTTTTTGAGGCTTAAAATGAAAATGAATCCAATCTTAAGCATTGAATACACTCATATTTTTTAAAAGATTGTTTTACTGCCTTTTGATGGAAAACCATTTTTAAATCTATCTTTTGACGATTTTATAATCTATGTTTGTCAAAATAAACGTATTCTATATTATTGGGACATCAAAATTTACTTTGTGTGAATTTTTGGTATTTTTTTGACAATGTTCATTTTTTTAATGAATAGTGAAAAATACTGCATTTTACATCAAAACTGCATTTTAATCTAATTTATTTATATGATTAGATTATCTTTTGAATTGGTTTTAAAGTTAAATTAGAATATATTTTTACCATTTAATCCAATGTTGGTCATTAGGATTAATTTCACTTTGGAATTGGGAATAAACTAATGCCAAATGTTTCATAGATATTGTTTCGAATAACCCGCTATTTGTTTTAACAACGGGAATTATTTTTAAATCAACTATTTCAATTTCTATGTTTAGAATTTGGTAAAATGGATTACATATTTGGAATCAGAAGGTCCAAATTAAGTAATCAAGACTCTTTTGTTTGTGGACATTATGAATAGTGACAACGGTAATTATCTTTAATTATCTTGATTAATGAGTAATCGGGTAGTTAAGGATAATAAAATAATATCATAATAATAAAAAAATGACACCAAAATGTGTCCTAATTCTTCTGGTTGTCTCATGGCCGACCATGGGATGTCTTGTACCAAACTTGGGGACCCCATGGAATCACCTTTGTGGAAAGTGACTTGTTATCTTTTTATTTTTTTATTTTAAAGAAACTAAATATAACAAGAATGTATCATGTGATTAAAACATTTTTAATTTTGTCTACATAGATGATATTTTAGACTATAAATATTAATTTTAAATCTAAAATTATTTCTTACATCATAGTATTTTTTTCATTATTTTTAGACTTTAAATAAATAAAATTATTTTTGACATCATGATGATGCAGCGATTACCTCATTAATAAAGGATTAAAATAAAATGAAATGATAATGTAAAATACATGACCTACACATGTCCAAAACCTATTGGATGGGTGGATTTCGAACCCTTATCACCTTACCCTCGAATTATATCAATGTGTGACCTTTTGAATTCGGAAATCATTTTCAAATAAAGTAACATTTCTTTACTTTCCAAGAGTGCCCCTCCTCTCCTCTTATAAAAGGCCCCGACCTCTACCTCCTTAACCCTGATCCCAAAGCCTTTAGCTCGGCCAACCCCTGCCCATTTTGTCTCTCCATATCCCTATCTTACTCCTTGAAGCCTCACTTTGGGCAGAAGTCTTCCCAAGGAAGCCTTTGAGCTCAAACCAAAGGGAGTTACCTGATTTTAAGGTAATGTCTTCACTTGAGTCCTTTTGTTTTATTTTGCTTCTCCAACCCCCGAAACTCTTTTTATTCATTTCTTTTGTAAAAAATACACTATCTTCAATATACTAGGATGTTGTTATAAGAAGGATTCTAGCATCACTTACACACACCTACATCTAATGGTTAAAGGACATACTGTTTCCGTGGATGGTGAATTTATGCCTCCCGAAACGATGATTGTTCAACATTCATTTAACACCTTAAAAGGTGGCCATTAAGATGTCACTATATTTATATATGATATATAATATGTTTATGTTTTCCTTAATCTTCTGTATTTTTCATTTTGGGCATACCTTTATGGTTTCCATTATGTGTAAACGCGATATCTTCATTTAAGGAAGTGCGGACTACCGCCCTCTCAAAGTGATTTGATTCGTTAAATATCATATGTGGGACATATAAAGGATGGAACTATGATATTATATATGATAATACACTGGAATTATAATACACCTTTATATCATTATGATTCCATTCTATAAAATACGAAATAGAAATGGAAGTAGCCTTCATGAGTACGTATGGCTTACCGTCTCAATGAACGGTGCATTTCATTTCTTACCTCTAAATGATTATGTAATATTATAAATGCATGTATATACTAGATATTATGATATATACATCATGATTATAATTCTGGATATAATGGATACATGAACAACTTGTAATTATAAAGGGTTTATTTTTGACTCATGTACCAATGATCGTTAAAATGACCTTTTATTAACTTAAATAATTACATAGTGTTCATGACATGGAAATAAGTGATATAAAATGAATAATGAACTTAAAAAGGTTCTTAAGCAAGTAGAAATTAACTCAAGTTTATTATTCAGGACATTAAATAACGATCGCGTTAAGTCGGACCTGAGGTATGGGACTTCGTCTCAATCTCCTTTCATTGAGGCATATTTTGTTTTATACACAACCTTCTTTTATATGGTGTATAAACCCCTTTGACATTTACGTTTATTAAAAAGGAATCTTTTTTATACAAAGCGTTTACTAAACGACAAAAGGTAATGTTTTTGTCATACGTATGCATTTACAACGACTTCTCCTCCGCTGTGACCATTATTTGAGTTTCAGCTTCCTCTACAAGCCATACCTTCTTTTTAAAAGAAAAATAAATAACTTGTTTTGATTTTATTTTATTTTGGTATTGAAAATGGTTTTCATAATGTTTTTATATCAATGTTTTGTATTGATATCTTGTGATTTAAAGGTGGGAATGTTATGTTTCCTTTATACATGTTTTATGTGATACGATTATTTTGAGGTTCTTGGGAATTATTATGAAGACGGGTGGTTCTGTGATAAACTAAGGGCGAGTGAGCCCGATATAGCTCTCCAATGCATTGGGTAACATGAAGGAGTGAAACGTTAAGGATTCTCCAAAGAGATTTAGAAAATATACTATGATGGGTATTCCAAACGTAACCAAGAGGGTTACTCCCTACGTAAGAATGTTATGAATGCCTCAAGTTACCTTTATGTCTTCTGATTTCTATGATTTATTCATGATTTGATGAGGTATGTTAAAGTGATTATGTTTTATGGGTAAAGTATTATTTCATTATTATGTATATATGTACCCATGTTTCCTTTCCATATATTTTTTAAATCCCTTACTCAGCTTTTTATGCTCATCCCATGTTTTTTTGAAATGTTTTTCACAGGTCAAGGGAAAGGTACATGATATGATGATAGTGTCATGGAAGTGTCAAGAAAGAATCCATGTTTATTTTAAATATTTTTCCATTTATGGGAAAGAAGAATACTATCTTTATGTAACCACTTTGTTTATATGTGGAATGCAATGCAAGTTTTATGATCTAATTCTCTAAAACTCTAATCCCGAAAAGATCCTCAATGTGTAATCTTGTAATAACTCAAGATTAAGTAAGTTTTAAGGCTAGGGCCTTATAATAAGAATAAATAAATAATAAATATCATATATATTATATATATACGAACTCTCCATCATAAATATCATATATATTATATATATATTATATATACAATGTATCTTCTTAATCAGGTAACTACTTATGGTTTCTACCAAAAGACATCCTTGGATTGCTTCCTAGCCAAAGAGAAGATTGAATGTAAAGGGGAGAGTTTTTTAGAAGATAAATGGGAATATATTGGACAAAACAAAGTTGTTTATATTTTTTAGTATTTGGGATAGGTGGTGTCCATATATAAAGAGTGAAAATGACACAATTGGAAATTTTAGATACATGTTGGTTGTTAACATGTTTTTACCAAAAAAAAGTAATAAAACACCATAAAAATTAAATATTGGAAGTACCATGGACTAGATATCTCTAGATAAATGTCGTTGAACAAGTGGATATGTCATTTAGTCCCCTAAGTTAAAATATTCGTCCTTTATAAATTTTAGTTTACATTAATAATTTTAATGATTTTTAATTTCTATCACTAGTCATTTAGGTTAAAAAATTGTTCTTAAAAATAAATAGTAGATAATTATAATTACAAATAAGAAATAATTTTTTTCAAATTCTAATCATAGATGGGTATGAAATTATTTTAAATTTAATCCCATTGAAGAGACGACAATGTGAGTTTTTAATGTAAAAACACCCGAATGATTGCTATATTCTTTAATCAATTTAAAAGTTATATTGATTAAAATGACATAAATAATATTAATCAATAAAATTATTATAAAATTATTCATTAAAATCAATTAAAAATACAATTTATCATTATATATAAATAATAATAAAAGCATTTTTAGACATAAATTCACTATTTTTAAATATTCATTAAAAAATGAAATGTATTAATGTTTCGAAAATTAACCCTAAGATAATAATTATATTTTTAATTAAAATACTATGTTCATTTTGAAAAATTAAATAAATTAAGGTATCAAAATTATAATTTGTAACGTGTTCTCTATTAAATTGTAATAAAATTGACATTATAAAAATATTGGTCTTTAATTGGGAAATTGTGATTGATCTTATCTTATGTCTATCGAAGATAATAGATTAATATAAAATTTATATTATTGAATATAAAACATATATATTTCATTAATATCATTAACTAATTTTAATTAATTATTTTTATCTAGACAGAACTCTTTTGGTTGCATAAATACAATAATATTTATTATATCAAATTGGTTATTAATTTTTTTCAAATGAATTAATTTCATTTTTTTTATAAACTATACATTTTATTATGGTAGTTAAAAATATTCATAACCACTTACAAAATGACTTGGTAATATAATATTATGTTGAACAATAATATGTTAATAATACATTTTTTTGTGAAACACCGTCATGGGTGTAACACTTTCTATATTGGAATTTCCCTCTTGCATGTAACACAACCTATCGAGGAAGGTATTTCATTCCTATCACACATGATAAATCAATGATTCAGGCATTGAAATATGTAAAATATTTTTTAAAAGGTATATTTATTATAATTAACTAATGTGTAAAATAATAAAGAAAACCTAATCCATCTATAATACCATCTCTTCTGCTCCCACATTTCAAGCCTTGAATATTTTTAAAATTATGGCCAATACTCTTCCCAAGACTCTCCTTCACATCCATGATCTTATACTATAACAAAATACAGTTCCTTAAATAAGTTATCATCTAGAATGAATTCATGTCATAAAATACACATTTGTTCTCTTTTAATTGTATTGTATTTATTTTATTTTCTTATACTCTACTTAAATCATCAATCCAAACATGCACAATAACACTAGTATCATATATATTCTGGAACTCTATTATGAAAATGGAATATCTATCAATAATATCCTTCTCATCTATCTTTAATTATATAAAGGAAAACATCATATATGATGTGTTGATTTACAGCCAGCGTGGACTATATGTTTTGATTTTCAATTACCATATTCAAGGATGGTCATTATATAATTAATATTGTTAAATAATATTAAATTATACATATTATAATTTACAAAATGTTCGAGAAACAATATATAAACATGATATTAGATAAAATGATATTAGATTGCGATGGTCATGAAAAATCCCAAATTAAATTAAATGATTCTCATTGATGTTTTATCTAATTAATCATCAGAAAACTATATAACCAAATGATATATAAGACCAATTAAATTAATTAATTTTATTTAGTAACATATAATTTCAGTTCTGAAGTATTATTATATTCTTATATAAACATTCATACATGTAAACAAGTGAACCAATAATGAAAACACAAGAAATGAACACTCTATGAATAACAGAACTGAAGTTAATAAATCATCATAATGGCCATAAATAAACATGATAAAATTATAAAAAATCAGATACATGTAAAAAAGAATAAATATTTATTAATTAATGATTCTAAATTTTTTATAATGGATATTAAATTAATGAATCATTTAGACATAAGGTAACTAGATTCTCAAACCTAACTCACTTTTATTGGGTTATCACTCTTTCATTCCAAATTGTGATCTAGATATTTACATCAAGGATAATTAAATATAATTTCATTATTATTACACTCAATTTTTGGTATGTACATGCTTCCAAACAAGTTTTACCAAAAAAAAAATATTTTCCAAGAAAACATATTCATTAAAAAACTAATTTGTACCTCTCTTGAGTTGTTTCTTCTTCACTAAAGAATGATGAATCTTAAAAAAAATATGTTTTTTATTATTTCATTTAGGAACCCTAATTTTATTCATGATGGATGAAATACTTTTCAAACTCATTCCTTTACATGGGTTACATCATGAATTTGGTTGATATACATTATATGTGACATGCATGATTATGTAAATGTTATGATATAAGGAGTCCCCATAGAATTATTTAGCCCTTCAATGCATGGGTAATGTGATATATCTCATTAAATAATGTGATATTTAAATGAACATGGTTCTATATTTTTCAAAATAATGGTGTTATGATTATGAATATATCTAATGTGTGAACATGATGTTATCATTGTTTGCAACTATTTGTGTTATTTGACCACTAATACATGATGTTTCAATTTTATGAATTACCACATTCCATTAATTTATCTTATGATTCCTCCCATTATTTTGATGATTATCATATGATTATGTTATGATGATTATTATTATTATCACCCTTGTTATATTGATTCAGGTCCTGTTCTATAATCTTATGGGGATTTTATCTTACCCCTTTCAATGATATATAAATCCTCAGGTGACTACATGTACTAAAGATATTGTGAGATTTTTAAGGATTAATAATTTTATTTATATAATTTTCTATTTTTTATTATCAATAAGTGATGAATGGTTGTATCTTTACCAAGATACTAAACCATTGGATCCTGGTTTTGTAACTCTATTATGTTCATTATCTTTATTATTATTTAAAGTTCTTTTACTAAATTTTGGGTTTATGTATTTTGTATCAGAGAAATATATAGTTATTTTTTGATATTAGGACTAGAAAACTGTTGTAAGAACCCAAGGGATAATTATATCGCCATAGATATCATATATTGAATCATAGGGAATCAAAAGATAGGAACTAATTTTTATTTATGTGTTTATCTGTATATGTTACTAGTTGAATTTTTATAATATTATTAGCTATTTATTCAATCCCTACCTGTTTTTCACCTTAGAGAATAAAACAATTGAGGGAAAATTTTAATAAAGGGGAAGAATGTAATGATAAAAACATTCAATGAAATTTCCCATCATATAATCATGCTATATGGTTTAAAAATAGAATATATAACCTAATAAAAACGTTATTATCATAAATTAATAATGAAATAAGTGATATTCATAAAAATTAAAGAACCTATAATCAGGGAATTTTAACATGTCCCTTGGAATAGTAACATGATAATTAGGAATAGTAATCTAGCAAACAGAATAGATACTTAATATATGAATGTATAAATTAAATTTTATTATCGAATAAAAAACTATCATATAATTATTTTATTTTATATGTAAATAAATCTTTTAAAAATGATAAATTAGTTATTGGTTTTTTTTAAAACATAAATATTTATTTACAATTTCGTAATTAATATAATCATTTAAAATAATTTTTTTTTCACAAAATAGATTCAGATAATAAAAGTTTGTTACATTATATTATAATATAATTTTATGATAACGTGTAAAATTTTTATAGTTTTTAAAATTTTATTAGAATAATAAAATCAATATTTTCTCAATAAATGATGATTATAGGTAAAAAAATTAAAGTTATCATGTTTTGAAATTATTCTCATAAAACGATGTTGTTTTTTGAAATCTACTCTTCCAAAAATGTTTAGGGTAAAATTAGGTGAATTTTCTAACATATTAAATTTTTGGTGAATAGTTAATATCATTAGTTTACAATATAAGATAAATGCATGAGTTTTTTACTCTTGAATGATATATGGATTATATAATCCCATAATCTCGAACTAATACTCATTATTTGTAATATTTACTAAAAATTTCAATCACTAGTGATAGTCTTGAGACAAAATGAAAAAAATGAATAAAATAATCAATAATACTCCTCTCCTCCCATAAAAATAACACCCCTCACAACCTCTTCTCATTACACCATCAAAGACGTGATGATTTTTCAAATTTTACCCAACCGTCTTCCCAAGCCTATAACCACATCTAGTATCTTCTAGTCTCAATAAAACACCAAACACACATTCATTAACAAGTTTTTTTAGGATAATAAATACAAGAGGTAAAGTCATCTTTCGTTCTCATATAATTTTTTTTCATTTCATGTCCTATCATTACATCTTCTATAAAAACATGAATTATAACTATAGTATCTTATATATACTCTAATTTTTTATGTTAATGGAATAACCATCATCAAACCTCATCTCCTCTCCTATTTATTCAATAAATTAAAACAATATATGCGATGTGCCGATTTAACACTACCTTGGATGATGCATTTAAATTTTCCCATACCACCTCCATGGATGGTCATGAAACAATTATTTTGGTTAAATCATATATTATTATACATATAATAAGTTATATAATTTTTTGGAACCTGTATATATATATATATGATAGGAAAAAATGTTATAATTTTGTGATGGTTGTAAAGAGCCCCAAAATAAATTAAATCATTTTACATAACACTTTATATAATGAATCATTCACATAATATATAAACAAATTGTATATAATAAATATTAAACATTTTGAATTTTAATTAATAACTTATAATATAAATTATAGAGAATTATTACCATCACACATGAACATCCATTATTATATATAACCGAATCGATAATGAAAACCTAGAAAATTGACACTCCCTGTACAATAGAATTGAACTCTATAAGTAATCATAATGTCCATAAAAACTATGTAAAATAATAGTAAATATAATAAATGTAATATAGGATTGTGATTTGTTAATTAATGAATATAATTTTATTCTCCAAAATATTAATGTAACTAAAACCTTCATACATAACATAAGGGTATTCTCAAAACCAACTCCATTTATTTGGGTTATAACACATTCATTAAATATTTATATGTGGATATTTCATTCTATGTTCATTAATTATTATTTCATTTTTCTACCATTTTATTTTTTGGAATATATATTCTTCAAATATTTGTTTTTGATAAATTTAAAAATATTTCAACAGAACAATTCTTTCAAAAACACATCTGGACTCCTCTTGAGTTGTTTCTTCATTACATACAAATAATGAACATTAGAAAGAATAAATTTTGATCATTTAATTCCGGAACCACATGTTTATTCATTATGGATGAAATCCATACAAAACCCATTTTTAACATGGCTTACTTCATGAATTTTTTTTTATATGTTCTCTTTGGCATGAATGAACATGAAAATGTTATGATGTGACAAGTTCACATAAAATTATATTTCACTCTAATGTATTAGGTAATGTGGTGTATATCATGAGATAATGTTCAATATTCATGAACATGATTCTACCATTTTTCACTGTTATGTTGTTATGAATATTCACATATGTTATGCGTAAAACTGAAGTAATATTTGTTTACAATATGTGTTGTATTTGACCACTAAGACGCGATGTTTCATTTTAATGAATTTCAAAATTCCATTCCTTTATCAAATGATTCATCTTAGGATTATGATGATGGTCCTCTTCTTATGTTACAATGATAATGATTATAATCAAAAATGTTATATTGAATCATGTCCTTATCAATCCATTTACATGGATATTAGTAAAACTCGTTATTTGAAGTATATACATAGGTGACTACAAATACTGAGGAGATAAGGAGATTTAGAAGGATAATGAAGGTGTATTTTTAAAATAAATATATATTTTTTATTATGAATAAGTGTTGTATGTTACTGATTATCCCCAGATACTAAACCTTTGTATCTTGGTTTTTTAATGATTTTATGTCGTATATCATTAAAATTCTGTAAATGTTATGTATGAAAATTTTGTTATTATACATTGCATGAAATACATGAAAAATCCGATCATTGAAGCATATGTAGTAATTTTCATCTACTCTAAGTCATATTGGGTATGAGTAAATATATTTTAGGAATTATGAAAACATTGTGAAATTGGAAACAATCAAATATTAGATTGTTATATATTTCATATCATCATAACTCTATCAATTTTTGTACTCTGAGTTAGTCTAGGATAACTGTTAGATCTATAATGAATTATATTAGTCCCTAAAATATAGGATTTTTCACCAATTAATCTCATTGAGAATAATATTTTAATCCAATTCATAATAGACAATAAGTCTGGTATGTCATTTCCAATATGTGCTATAGAATCAACATATATATTAATGAAAACAATCACACTCCCAATTTTTCTTTTATATATATAGGGTTCACATTAGTTATTTATAACCCCAAATTTTCATATAGATTTTTCATAGTCAATTTTCCATTATATTAATGACTATTTCAACCGAAAAATTGATCAATGTAGCTTTTTAAAATTATTTTCATCATTTCGATTGAAAAAGATTTTAGTTGTATCATATAGTCATCCTACATAAGCTTCCTATTACATAAGTGTATTTTTAAATCCATATAAAAAATATCATAATTATCATATGTTGTTAGGGATATCATAGATATAATTTCTTTTAGTGTATAAAATTGTTGAAAAGTTTCATCCTTTAATATTCCATGATCTTTCTTGAAACCCTTAAGAAACCAAACATTTCTAAAGGGTATGTACATTCCCCTCACTATATATTTCTTATAGAATACCAATTCTCATGAAATTGATTCTATATCGATTTGTGGATCCACCAAATACCAAAAATGGATTGGGCACATTGAATATATCTCAAAATTCATTTCTTCTTTCTATTATGAATCATTTGATCTATTTTCGGCATCCTTAAAAAAATTGGTTTATCATTATCATCTAATAATGAATCACCATCCTCAATTACTACAATACTATGTCACTTGAATTTACATCTTGTGTTCTTTCATGAAACACATGTATCTCTAGAGAAACCCCTCATATAATAATTTTTGGAACATTTTATTATTTGAAATATTATTTATCTCAAGCCTAAAAAAATCTATTTTATAATTTATCCTACTATAACATTTAGAAATTTGATCCCGCACAAAAGTGGTGGGATGTCCGTCAACAAATATTTTTTACTAGAGAAGTTATATAATTTAAATCATTTAGTTTCTACAGTATATCCTATAATGATTTACCTAGTTCCTTATGCTGGATGTTAATTTCTATATATTTATTTAATTATCACTTAACATCTGCACACTCTTATATTTAGAAAAAAAACTTATTACAGTACTAAATATTGTATGAATACTATTTTAAACTTCTGTTTCCCTTAGTTTAGATGTAGTGTAATTGGTTTAACTATATATTTCTATAAGAATAACAAATTTCTTCTAAGAATAATCATCAACCTCACCATGTTCAACAAGCTATAGTTCTGGAACTGACCAACTCCATTCCACTATGATGTATACAGAGGATTGATTTGAGAAAGAGTCCAAAACCATTGTATACAGTCGATGAATCTATGTTAATATATTATGTTCTTCAATCATAGTGCAGATTAGTCGTAGTTTTACCAAGACTTTTATCTACATCATCCATTAACATGGTAAATTTATAAAAATATTTTGACTTTTACCTCACAGTGTAAAAAAATCTGTATAAACAAAAGTCATTTTTAAAAGTTATTAGGCAAGAAGATCCACATCTGGCTTTAACTGAAAAATGTCAACACATGTATCTATAAACTAATTCAATAATCTCTATGGACATATAAACTAATCTAATAAATAAATTTTTTGTTATTCTTCGTTATAAATAGGTGCGACTTGTATCATGTTATTTTAGTCTAAAATGCACTTATTACCCTTTTAAATATATCTTAGTAAAAACTCTCTTTACATGTCCAAATAGGTGAATTCAATACCTGTTGTTTAATGAGTCATGTAAACATGATTCATTATCTATGTCAAACTTATTGTTATTATATTCCAATACATAAATACCATAATTAAATTTATATTAAAACATAATATATGAAATAAAAATATAATTAGAAACTATTATATAATGAACAAAACATCAATCCATATATGCTATCAAAAAGATATCATTTTTGTTAATATTGGGAATATAATAATATTATTTAAAAATATAATTAAACCATTTAATAATTTGATATGGAATAAATGATAACTAGTGAATCAATTCATACATCATTAGTATATTGAAGATCCACCTATCCGTTTAAAGCTATCCTTAATATACATTCTTCCAAATATTGGATACAAATGTGATCACCAGAATCTATATCTAGTTCCCCATTTTTTGAAAAATTAAACTAAATTCAGTAAAATATGTAATTGAAGATTCCACTTTTATTTAACTATTGTAAAATTCATCTTCCATTGGACCTTTTGAGTCAAAAAATATTACCATCTCATGTTTCTAGTAATTCCCCTTTATCCTCCTCCCCTTTGTCGGGTGGTGTGAAGGAAAAATTTAATTTGAGTCAATATTTGTGCCTCTTCCCATTCCCTTAATCCATTAAGCATAATTACACATGGGTTTTCATTCTACATGTTGTAATATAAATTGAGAATTATAGTCAAAATTTTCAGCCGCATCATTTAAATTTTCCTCATTTTAATTTTCATAAGTAAACTAGATAATTTATATGGAAGTGAGGAAAGAATGTGGTCAAGGAAAACATATTATTTTTACCATGAAATGCAGTATTTATAGACACTATATCTAGATAATCCACATGAATACATGAGGCTTAGTTTTTGAGTCTTATATAATTTTCCAAATAGATAGTTCCTTCAGGATCTTGTACATATCTGTTCAAGTATTCTCCTCATAAATATCATAATCACGGAAAAACATGTTGTTTTTATCCATGTATTCATATATATTATAGATATCACTATTCATGGTTGACAATATGAATCATTGAAAATAAAAAATATCAACCCCATGTTTCCAAAAGATTGTATGTTCAACCACTCTTTCTTCCATATAAATCTCATTAAGAACCAGGGACACTATAACATTAATCATCAAATAATGGTGTAGTACAATTCATACTAACTTATTCCACTCTTATATATTATCACTAGTTTTGTGATTTCATTTATCTAATATCAATAATAAGGATAATGTTACTGTTATATGTCTTTCCATTTTCTAGAAATAATAAAAATATGTTTTTCCTAGATTATCTTGATAAAAAAAATGTAACATAATTAATATATATAAATAGTTTCCCATTACTTTATCTTGTCACAATATTTCTATGAATTTTTTTAGAATATACTATCACATGAATATTAAATTGAAGAAGATCCATAATTCACTTCACATAACCCTGGCTACTTCCATTAAAGTTAATCAATGATATTTATGTTTGTAGATTTTCAAACTATAAAATCTAGAATTCCAATGATCCAATGAGAAGTCACACGAATCCCAAAATCCTAATTATGATTTCATAAAAAAATACCTTTAAATGGTATTTATTATATATTATGGTTGTTACAATCAATACAAATTTTATTATGTAAGCACATTTTCATTACCAATAAATCTAGATAATGGAAATGTGTCTCTGGCTATGCCTTGAAAAAAACAATGACCATGTGTGAATCATAACTCAAAATATAGAAGCTATTTTTGAATATATATATATTTTAAAGGGTTTTATTAATCATATGTAGAAATATTTTTATTTTATCCTTGTTATATTGTAAATATTATATAGACTATACATATATAATTAAAAAATTAATTATAAATTAATTTTTGCATGATAAATTTATTTTATTTTCTCTCATGATATATTCTATTTAATTACTTTATGTTATCACGTATCATAAAATTAACATGAATGATGTAGATAAATAACCATTTACTAGATAAATAAATTAATTATGTGGAATAATCATGAGATTTTACCATCGGCTAGTTTATCGAGCATTCAATAAACTAACCCATGATCCTAGGTTAATAACTCCTTGATCTATGATAGTTTCAACTTATATATTTCCCTCTTTAACTTGTGTATATCATAGTTTGGTTTTTCCTCATGGAACCATTATCTTGTACTTGGGATCTGCTTAAATTACATATATTTATTCATTAATAGGTGAGGGGAACAACATGTTTGGGTTTATATAGATAAAACTATGGACACACATTATGGAACATAATAAAGAGGATGATATGACATCAAGATAATCATACATAATTTAATAATAAATTTATTAAAAAATAATGTAACATATAATTGTATTAATTAGTTTCCCAAAACATACATAGGTCCATTCAGATCATGATCTGACACACATTCAATGACTATGAATTCATAATACTAGTACACATTTATAACCATTCATTATTAATATTAATTACATGAATTAATAATTAATAAAATTTTAAATTAATTAATAAATTTTATTAATTATAAATCCAAATATTCCTTGATATTGTCATTGATATTAATTTCTAATATTTTTATTTAATTTGAAATCCATTAGGAGAACCACATGTACTGTAGGTGGAACAGTATGTACCCATATATTTATACTAAACATTGTTTTGGTTATTTTAATATAATATGTACTTACATGACATGTTTTCCTAGACGTCATATCTTGATATACAAGGTGTGTTGTTTTGTATGTAATGTTTTATAGTCTGCCTGATATTTAAGAAAAAATGGCCTGACATTAAAATATGAGATGTATACCACTAGAAATACCTATGATGTAAATGGGATGAAAATCAACCATACACAACATTTATCTATAAAATAAATATTAAATTAAATAAATAATCCTTTAATATCCCTCATGAACCCCCAAAATCCTTCAATATTCGTTTTATGGTAAAAAATCCAATAATATGTCATGTATATTTATTCTTAATGG
Organism: Viscum album; assembly: GCA_963277665.1. Taxonomy (NCBI): domain Eukaryota; kingdom Viridiplantae; phylum Streptophyta; class Magnoliopsida; order Santalales; family Viscaceae; genus Viscum; species Viscum album. Next base: position 711,783,241 of record OY728136.1, on the reverse strand, counting down.
GTTTAATCAATCATTAATTAAATAGTTAATTACAACAAAATATATAATCATGTTAAGAACCTATCTTGGAATGATTTTTATGTGTGTTTTCCCAAATTAAATGGTGTCTAAAAATACCATTATTTCATGTGATTCAATACTGGCCACCTAAACTTTACACATTGTGGCTCAACATGTTTTAGGTATGAGATATTATCCATTTCAAAACATGTACATCTTTTTATATGTCTTATTCTTAATGTATAATTATGTTACATTTATGGAATTCAATACATACGGTTTATTAATTAATTTACATATAATTTTAATACATGGTTTTTATGATTCCCATGGGGATAAATCATGTGAGGTTACTTGGTGTGTATGATAGATACATTTTGGGTACCCATGTCATTAATCATTCCTACATAAATCAAATATGTTGTTTGTATGGAGAGTTCATACTAAACCCCAAAATGACCTAGCATGGATTCCAAGGATATTCCTTATATGGCTGATTATGGATATATGAAATGCACATTTCTATTACAAGCTATGTATTTGTGTCCTTTATAAATAATCCTTGGAACCTCAAGATGGTATATTCATGTTTTTTATCTACTTTTATCATATGGTTCATATGAAATCCAACAAAAAAATTTATCAACAATCATATTATTGAATGAGAATTGGTGAGAGAAAACTCACAGTGAAATTCATAATTAATCAAAAATTAATAAATAAAAAATATATATATTACACTAATAATACCATATGAAGGTTACTGGATATAAAGGAAATTGATATTCCCATACCTAAAATGGATTTCATCAATTTCATTGTATAAATATCATGAATGATGTGATAATTACCATGATATATTCCAAGTGAATACATTTTCACATAATATATATAAAATATATTTATGATAAGAGTCACCTTGGTATAGTAATTATATCAATGTTTATGGTTAGCGAAATTAATGGTATAATGTTAGATTCATTATGTGGAATTATTCAATGTCTAATCTCTCTACTAGTATTATCATGTGCTCTATAATCTTGAAGAAGAAATTAATAGAACCATGGGTACATTCATTGATGTATTGGTAATCTTGTGATACTAACTATTGATCACAATAAGAATCCCTTTATGCATTAAAAAAATTTCCTAATCTCTTAGTATAAAGTGAGACGATGAGGATGATCATATCTCATTATTGATAGTATTCTTGGTAGGATTATCTTCAATATTGAGTAAAATCTCCTAAGAAAATATGTTTTAAAAAGAAATTTCATTACATGTGAAATGCTATATGTTGGGGTATAAACTCCTAGATATATAATTTTTTATTACTCAAGATCCCATAAAATATATTTATTCTTCGTAAATCCCAAATTGATTGACAATAAAAAATTATTAATAATATTATTATTTACATTTCACGTGGTCACATGAATATATTTAAATATATATTATTAAATAAATAAATCAATAATTTTTTAAATAATATTAAAAAAAATTATCATTTCCATTCAGGGACATAACTCACCCCATCAATCCCCTTTTTATTTTTTGTAAACTTGAATAAAAATTATATGTTTTTAAAAATAAATTTCTTTCTATTTTTCATTCAATAAAAAAATATTCAATATCAAGGGAATAAGTATTTATTTATTATTCAAATCACATGTATTTCAATGTGAAATAATTGTTGATTGAATTTATATGATCAAAAATTCACGAGTAATTAATATCTCACAATCTAAAGAATAATAAATGATATAAAATTAAATTTAATTAAAATTTAATAGAGGTAATGGAAACACATGGTGTGGGATCCTCCAGGAATGTTTCTTAGTGGAACATGGAAGTCTAGCCTCATGTCTAAGATTGTAATCTAAAAACACATAATGGAACCCATATAAAATGAGGTTAATTTCAAAACAAATAACATAGACAAAGCACATAATTTTTAGTATAATAAAATCGTTTCAATATCTCATCAAGAAGATTTGAAACTTATTTTATCAATATATATGCTTGAATATGTCACATTGGTTTTTTGAAATGAACAATTTGATAAGAAAATATGGTCATAGATATAGTTAGACAATTCTAATTTTATAAAATTGCATGAGATTTCATTTTTATGTTTTTGAATAAAAAAATATTTTCGTGACTTATTCAATTGATGACATATCACATAGGAAACAAAAAATGTATCATAATATTATATAATATTTTGTCCTCATAGTTTTTGACAATACATAAATTTTCCTAATTCTTGATATAAATTAATAATGAAATCTAGTATAAGGACCAATAGTTATGTTTGCAGATTGGAAAATACAATGACAATTATAAACCTTATAATACATATTTGTGGTTTTATCCTCATAACCTCCCATACTAGAGATTTAAAAAATTTAAAAATTCATGGGAAGAAGCCTCATATGATTAATAGAATCCATCACATTGTAGTCAAAACAACATCCATGTCCTATCAGAATATGGTATCAAAATGATATCATATATGTTTTAGAATAATTTCCCAGAACATCAATGTTTTCATCATAGTGGGAAATTTTTAAGATCATTATACATTCTAAATAACATATTAACATTTTCAAAATAATATTTTGTCAAATAACACTAATCAAGTGGTAATACATTTGTTAATATTCATGTATTTTAAACTATAAGAATTCTAATATACCCAACTTAGTAGATTTAAGAAAACAAATCAAACTTGGATTTTAATTTTCACCCTAGATTTCTAAGCTTTTACTTTGATTCCTTGAAAACAGAAAAAAAAAGTACATGATATTTCTCATATGTTACATTGATTATCCACATTAGAAGATTTATCTTTATCTAATATGTCATGTGTAAAGAAAGTATCACAAAATATCAACAAAATTATTCAAAGAAATGTTTTAATTGATAAAATGATATTCCACAAAACATTTGATAGTTTCACCCATGATGGGGTAGAAACATGGAACAATATCCTTTTATATGTAGTTCAAGAATTTTGTAAATTGGAGGGCATCTACCTATAGTTTTATACCGAATTTAAATCCTTAGTGGTAGTGGAATAGTCAACTTTAGGGGATATATAATTTTGTTAAATCAAAAATACCCATTACAAAATGAGAGGGATTTAAAAACAATTAAAACGTCAAAAAAATATATGATTGGGATTGAAAAATCATTATTTAGACTATAATATTTAAGGTCATTACAATCAATGTAGACCCTCATTTGTTTATTTTCTCTTAAAATGGAAAATATTTTCCACCCATTTTTGGGTTTCAAACCTCCAAGATAATGTTGAAATCGATCAACATATCTACTTTTTCTCTACCATGGTTATTTCAGAGGCCAGTACCCAGTTTAAATTTTCTTTATAAAAAAATAGATTACTATTAATCATAAGTTATGAACAATTACATAATGATTTATTCCACCAATTTTGATGATATTTTATATAAAAATATCTTGATGTTTCTTCAGAAATTGAACCTAGTATTATTACATCTCGAGATTCATATATGCGCTGATTAGTATTGGCCATTTTCATTATTTAATGAAAAAATGTGCTTATTTTATTTTTTCAACAATGGTTGATATTACCTCTTTAATAGTACATGGGTAATATTCTATCTATTCTTCATAAACATATTGAATTAAGGATGAATCCTCATCCTGTGTTTTAGAATTTTCTAATGGAATTTCATTATAATTTTAGTCATCTCATCTATAAAAAATAGTTATATATTCATAAAAACATTTTTTAACACTAAAAATACTGATATAGATTCAGAAAACATTTATATCATGTTGTTAATATATTTTTACTACATAGTAATTTCATTTGTTATGGGATAAAGTTCACTCATAATAAATTTATAATAAATGTTCTATAATATAAGTTCATTATTAATTGTTCCGACTAATATCCTTCAATTTACTAATGAGGATAACATAAAATATGAATCTTATTTCTTGTTTTTGGAGAAGAAGTTGATATGGGTATCCTTCCATTTTATAGAAGGACAAGGTTATTTTTAATTTCATTCAACATCACATTAGTAAAATTCATAAGTAGAAATTACATTTCATTTATATCATACTAAGGGGAAATAGTTGTGTAATGTAATCTATTAAATACTACCACTATATTATTTCATTCATTAATCAATATTTTAATATTTTTTATAGTTCCCTACATTATTTCCAGGAATATTTATGCATTAAAAGGTAAAATACCACCATAAAACAATCAAATTTTTCAATTCTGAAAATACATCATGTGATGATGATATGACAAAAGAAATATTTTATATAAATGGGTCTATGTACTTCCCAATAGTGTATTAATGGTTGTGTGTACTAATGAATATCCATGAACTAATAATAAGAAATATTATCCAAAAAAATAAACTTGATAATTTAAATGTCGTTTTGTTTTCTTTATCATACCCATAATAATTAAATTTAATGGAGGTAAATATACTTCATTAAACCCCATGATTTAATAATATAATTTTAGAATTAGATTAATCCCCAAACCATTTTCATCCTAGATCACTAAATGTAGATGATATTGGGTTTCCTAGACAAATATAAGGATTTATGTGACAATTTATGGCCTTTTAAAAATTATTCTTAATAAAGGATATAAATATATGTAGTTTAACGGTTCTATTTTGAGCATGATATATACTAGAAGTGTCTATTTCTATCTTGAAAGAGTGATAATTCGATAATGCCTCATCAAATTCAATCCAATATTATTTGAAAAAAATATTTAATCTAGGATCGAGTGACATTATTGAAAAAAATACATCCTTTAATATTATAAAATTCTGTGACAATTGATTATAATTTCTATCATTTTCTTATTAATTAAGTAAATTCATGGAGGGATATTGTGGACGTGGATATTATGTTTATAAAGCATGATTTAAGGTCAGTTTTTTTACTTGTGGGTTAGGATGGATAGATCCCAAGATATTTTGGGGTTTTTGGGTGAATTTATATAGGATAATTGATATACCAATCAGATAGGAGTATAGTGAGCATTGGAGTGTCCTGATTGGGAAAAATGATCTTGTAGGTCTCATTGATTTTCTTTTGTACTCGTATCAATAAAAAATATATTGTAACTAAAGATTACTCTTTGATGAAAGGTATTTCATTGGTTTTGTCTTACCCTACTCTATATATTTTTATGAAATATTCTGGAAGATCATTATTCAGAAAGTCTCTTCTTGATTAGTGAAAGAGTCTATTAGTCCAAATATATTAAAAAATATGAATTCATGCTCTCCGTAATAGAGGATCTCAGTTTATAGGGTGGTGACCACTCTTAAAATGACTTCGGAATAAAATATATGAGATTTTGGATGGTATTTTCGATAAATAGGTATTATTTTTATTATTATTTGGTTCAATAATGTTAAATTTGAATATTGTTACAAGTATTGAAATAATAGGTTAATATTATTATAGTTTCAAATGGAACTAGTGTCACAACTAGATAATTCAGTCATATCATAATGATTTCATGCATGTGACTTAATTATTTTTGGGTTATGTAGTTTTCAAAATTATATGTTTTTATTGGGAATTTCATTTCATTCAACTGCTCCATTAGGGTACACATATACACTTCATGTTACTTGTTCCATGACGATGTCAAATATCAGAAAACATTCCCTAACATTCTTTTAGAAGAACAATTTATGTAAAATAAATCAAGGATTATATATCATAGTATCTAGAGGTAGGGGTACTAATTATGAATATAATTAATCCCTTATTCATCATGTTTTCTCATTTTTTTGTAGTGTCCTCATGTTTTTTTCTAGGGAAAAATCCATTTAACCTTGTTATTATCGAAAGTATAATTTTTTTAATATTCCATAATAAAATATTGGTTTTGTTCTTTATATTCATTTTTAAGTTTATATTATATATCACATGTTGTTATTACTATCGTATAGGAAGTAAAACATTTTTATACATAATTATATTTGAGGTTTGAAACTCTATCTTTTCTAGTTTGAGGGATCAGCCCACTACTCTATCCGTTCATGAGATCCCTATTTTTTATGGAGGTTCTAATAATGATTATATTAAATATTAATGAATAGAATCTATCAAAAGATGTGAGAATATAATATTAGAATCAACATTGATATTTTTATTGAGTTATTATAAAATCTAACAGATTTGGTTTTCATTGGATATAAATATCATGTTATTAATCATAGGGAATCTATATCTCTTGGTTTTATTTTGTTCGCTTTCATCTATTATTTAAACTAGTGAATCTCTCATTCTATCATTTATTATATTTTTATTATTCATGAATTATTATTTTCCAAAATGATAAAATAAATTTTTTATGTCATTATTGGTGGCTATCATCCCAAAAAAATGATTTACTTGAAATTTATAGTAATACACTCAATAAATGACATAGCTTGTAAAATATATAAATAAATTATTGTATAGTTTTCACATATATATCAGGGTTCCCCAATATTGTTACATTTCATGAATTAAAGGGAGTTATATTTTTCTCATGGTAACCTATTCCCTTGAATGAAGATATTTTCTTTTTGTCAATATTAGAAAGCTGTTAATTTAAATCCAACCACTTAAGATATATCTTTTCTCTAATTTTAATAGTACTTATTGAGATTCAATAATCCATACTTGAGTAATAATGGAATCAAATAATGTTTTCTATGAAATCAATTCAAATGGTGACCATTTTAAAGGATGACATTCTATTACCCAATATTGACATCAACCTAGTATAGGAAATTCATAAAAATATACAAGTACGGTAGTAAACTAAAAATTATGACATGTTCATTGGTAAGTGGTAAAAATTTCACTTTCTTTTAGAATGATTAATTTTTATTTATCAAGTATTTTCCAACATGTTTCATGAGTATATGTCAATAGGGGCTTTTAATTGTTATAATTAATGAGTTGGTGGAAAAATAAATTAGTGATAACAATATGGTTTATAAAATTTTCCATAAAAAAGTTATAATCCATGATTAATATATACTGATATCCAAAGGATGTGTGGATGACACTATATATTTTCTTTTCTATGGAAATAAAAACTCAATTACTAGTATATTTTCTAATAGATAAAGAGACAACAGGTATTTTTTATTCACGTTAAAGAAATTTAATACAAAATGAAATTTCTATTTATAGAGAAATAAAAAAAATATGAATATATTTTGATATGAAATTAATAAACTAATTTCTCATAAGAAAAATAGATATAGAAATTAAATTAACTACAAAAAATAATAAAAACCATAAATGACATGGGTAATCGTGAATATATGTTGCAGCTCTATCACAACAAATGTTTTTTAGAATTATGTTGTGGCAATGTAATTTTAACTGTGTAATAGTAGTGATCATAAATTTTAACACATTTATATTACTATTTTTTTCATTCATGCCCATTTTATTGTCTCATTAAATAATTTTCATCATTCAAACCTTTTTAATTTCGTTTTTTTTAATCAACATTTCATTCCTTAAGGTTTCAAAATTATTAAATATTTATTAGAATATTAAATAAAATTATCTTCCAATTTCCATTATTAATAGTGAATCGAAGCCTTCATACTATTATAAGAAATAACATAACATAAAATTATTGTTAATTTTATTACTACCTTAGGGTTCATTTACTTGATAACGTAATCCATAAAAAAATTATTAGTAAAACATTCTCAACTTGATGTTATCTCACAATGATGTTTTAATGGTTTGGGAACTCCAACACATATCATATTTATGTACACAAAACTCTATTAAATTTTATTTACTATCCTATATAATATCTTTAATATGGAATTAGTCCAATTACACTTTGTTCATGTACTCTTTATCATTGTATTAAAATACTACATAACATACACTGACTTATTTGTACACTATGTAGAATATTTACTTCTACTTTATCAATTTTATATTTATTTTCCTATTATCATTGCCTTATGTTATTGTTAACTACATTTATTCAAGATTCAGTTAATTTATTCTCAGTTTATTCAACACATGGAGAAATTTTGGTTTCTAGAATACCATATTTTTCTTCACTCTTTATCTCTCTTATTTGAATCATAATTTAATATATCTTTGTAGTGTTTTATCTTATCATTAACTAAAAAAGGAAATAATAAACCATTGATGAAAATGGTTGTAATAATATAATTCATTAAAGAATTTGTTGAAAACAAAAAAGGGTTGATAAAACCCTTAAATTTCTTAAATAAGGGATTATAACACTCATATATCACATTGTGTTTTTGTATATCGTATCTAATATAACATGTGTTGGAATTTTTTTGTGTAGTTCATCCATGAGAACTGGGTTCAAAACAAAGACGAGGTATAAATCTAGGTTACTATAGCAGTAATATAGAAGGCACTATAGTAATATTATACGTGTATTGTAGCAAGAACTGTAACAATTACTGTAGGAGCGGGAACTATTCACCTTTTTCAACCAGTTTGGGGTTGGATTCCATAAGGCCTTTAGGCCACCCTAGCCTTCGGGTGACTAAGGATTCTGGGCCAACTTTCAGGCCTTCCGGCCACCTTATGGACTTCGAGCCACCTCAAGGCCTTTAGGGCCACCTGATATGAAGATCCCTAGATATATTCTTTAATGAACCTTCTCTAGAGGAGGATTTAAGTGTAGGACAAATTCCCAAGAGTAGGGCTAATAGATTTGTAATAATGAGGGGTATGAGATTTCCATCAGTACCGGTCTTGTGCATCTCTCCACATGACAGCTAGTCGAACATCAAGGGAAAGGTGGAGAACTAATCACGATGCCAATGTTGGGTAGGGGCTATATCAAGTATTCATATTATGTATGATTTCCCTATGATCAACGGTCCTGTAATGTCTCCAAGCATACGTGATATGTAATCCCTAAGCCTATGGGACTAGTAAGGGTTACCCTCATCCATTAAAAGGGAGGTTATCAAAAATAAATAAAAAAGGAGGCCTTCGGTCCATTCTAATAGGTAGTGTTTTAATATAGATTATATTCACCAAAATTCATCCTAGAACTCAAATAGAAGAAATTATCTCTCCATAATGCATAAAATTTGTAGAATATATAATCAAAACAAGAAAACAAGAAAATAATTATAACAGAAAAAATGTTTTACTTGTTAAAATAAATTAATTATTAGACTATAGTTACAGAAATATCAAATTTTTTATTTATAATGGACAACTAAAATTTCTTTTAACATAGTGAAAAAAGAAACCAACATTAAATAAAATTTTAATCAATTTAATAACCACATATCTCCAAATTCATAACATTTTTATTCCAAAACTGAATTCTCTATCACTTTAGACTTATCAAAAAATAATAAATGTAGGGGATAGTGAATGAATATAAAAAAAATTATTATTATAAATATGAAATCACATATATTAAATGTTTTATTGAATGAGAAATTTTAATGTGTATCAATATCAGTTGAAATAATTTTCAAATCCCTATTCCTAATGGACCCTAGTTTTATCCTTTTGGGAGACACCAATAACTACAGAAATAATTGATGTTTGAACGTCCTCGTCAATACTCCATTATTCTTTTAAAATATTTCTTTATTGATTATCATTAACATTACTTGATGAAAATTATTATTGACTTGTGAAAATTGAAGTGGAAAGAGTATGTATTGAAACATCGGCACATGTTATGGTATTTTTTAATGTTAATTTTATAAATACATCAATAAACATTTATAATACATCATAGAGATAAGGTTGATGTAAAATATTATATAATGGTGTGTCCCATTATTGACCGATAACAAATATTCTGATCACAAATATACTGGAGACAAAAAATGAAAAACTAATGGTTGAATCTAAATACATGATGATGGAATATATTGAGTTGTGAAAACATCATCATCCATGCACATATCCATAAAAGAGACACTCTTCAATTTTTTTCTTAATTTGAATCTTTACTCATTATAGATTATTATTTTTGTTAATCCCTTATCGATGTCTGCTGATTCTTCTATAACGTTATCCATTACTATCTTTTGAATCTATTTTTTGTCATTAAAACTCTCCGCTGCATTTCATTTTCTTTAAAATTTATAAAACTTATATTTTTTTATCATGGTATTTTTGGTGATATTTATCTTTATTATAAGACACATGTTTCATTATGGGTTTAGGTAGATTTTTATGTTTTTATGGTATCCTTTATGGAGTATAATATTGGCATTTAGATCTTCCAAATTGAGATTTTTGAGCAACTTCAACCTAATCCATGATTATATATACTGGATAAAAAAGTTGATATGACATAATCATTAGAACATTTTTTTAAATGAGGCTATAATGCACTATTATGACCATCCTTATTATTTTATATGATGAAGTTTTACATTTTGTTTCACTAAATACTGAATATATGAAAACTAGTTAAAATTAATATTTATATTTAATTAAACCTAATTAAGAGTAATATACATACTTCTTATCAATTTTATGCATGAAATTTTGCAACATAAAGTGGTTTATAATTCCCCAAATACATAAATTGGATCATCTCATCCTCTAAATCATTTATATTCTTATAAAAAGATTTATTTTAAATGAAACTCTCTAGTACTTTTGGCCGAAATCACATTATGTTGGCCTCAAAGCCTTTATATTTTAGTATTGTTGATGAGGCCATCACTAATCTATGTGCCTTAGGTTCAAACATTAGTTTTTTTCATCATTATATGCATCCATTTTCAATAGTTGGCTATAATTTGGTAATTGTCCTAAGAGATCTTCTATATATTCCTCACTCTATGGACCATATGAAAATTTAATTAAGCTTCAATTATGCAATATAATTTTGTTCATTCATAATTTTAATAGTTGAAAAAACAACTATAATATCTAATATTTTAGTTGAATATTATATAGATTATATCTTGGATAAACCTACCATTCTAACATGGTATGGAATTTATAATCTATATCAATATACAATAATTATTTATTGGATTACTTAAAAATATATAATTGAACAAATAATTATCTTGTGTCTTTAAATAACCAGATCACCAAAACATGGTGATACGTTATGATTAATAAACTACCATATAAACAAATTTAGTGTACTCAATTGAAATATATAAACTCTGTTAAATATAAATTGTGAAATAACAGTCTTTCAAATTATTTCCAAAAAATAAATTATTTGAGGAAAATATTTAAAAAATATTACAAATTTTTCTATATGATCCATCAAAAAAACATTGAAACATTTAACCATGTTACCTCAATATCAATTTTATTCTTCATTAATGTGACTGGGTAAAAAAAAATCTTGTCTTCTAGCCTAAAATTCTATTAAAAATTCTTTACATCTAATTGAATGAAAATCATTATCTATACAAGTTTAAACATTGATCTAATTATATGACATAAAACTATCCTATTAAACACCCTTATAATATGGAAACTATCCTATATCAATCATGAATCAAACCATGACTATTTATATCATCTATTTATTATTGAAATTCTCATGAAAAACATTGATCATTCATAAAGGAATATAAAATGATTTATTCATTACTAATTTATTCTTCTTTGGTGATGTGTTAATTTATTTCTCATAATATTTTCTAATAGTAGTAGTCAACGGACATTATTCTCAAAATGAATCTTCATTTAGATCAAATATCATTAATTTTTATTTTCTTCATTTTCAGCATAACATTATAGTATAAATAATAAATAGAATAAAACAATAGGAATAAATATATTTTGTTTTTTTCATCATTCAAAATAAAAATCTCAAGAGAGAGAATGAGAATAAACGATTATATGATTTGAGAAAATATCCAAAAATTTATTATGGTCTTAAAAAGATATTAATTGATTAATATATAATTAAATATTATATTCAAATAATCTTATACACAAATTTATTGATGGAAAAAGAGATATAGAATATCATTGTGAAAATATACAATTAAAAATTAATCCATAATAGGAGTGGTATCATATGCAATATAAGTCGATAAAAAATTAATATATAGCATCATATAATTTAATGAATCATTATTGTATTCCGGTTAAAATCATATTATCTAATATCTTTTCATCTCACTATCTCTAACCTAACTCTCTTAAAAAATTCCATGTTCGGGTACATAATGATTTTGATGATACAAACATTAAATCATCAATTGATACATGTTAATTAAAAAAATAATCTTATTATTGGTTTCACCAGATTATGTAAGGATTATCACTCATGGGTGGATTGATTAAAGGAGTTATATAGTTACAATGAATGGTAGTGTGGTCTAGAAATTTTTTGACCAGTCATTATTTTATTAATTAATTAAATTATATAAAGAAATTATAAAATAATTATGATTTGAATGTGGTATATAATTTATAGAAGGGTATGCATTGTGAAATTTATTATACTATTATAATTAATAGAGGTAAATTAATGTGTTTTTGTGAATGAGTTATCTAGTAAAATAATTTAAGGTGTAATAATTTAATATGACATTCTAAACTAAAATTAATATATATTTTATTTTATTGAATACATCTCATTAAGTCTTAATGTCAGATGGGTAATTTTAATACAATAGATTCAGATGAATGTGTGTTCATATAGAATTGTTTTTCATATAAAATTTAAGATGATATTATATTATTATTTATATATAAAAGTGAAATAAGATGTGGAAACTAGTTAAATAAACTATGTCAGAGAATAATTTTATTCATTAAAACATCATTATGGATATATTTAGATTAATGAAAAAATATTTAGAGAAGTTGTTAGGGATTGATGAATGTGAAGATATGCGATAACATGATATGGTTATAGAGATTATATTAGCATAAAATATATTTTATTTTAGTGAGGGATCAATTTTTCATTATATATTTTATACCCAACCTCCATTTGAGATATATTTAAAATCATCTCATTTTCATGATGTATTAGATTCTAAGAGAACCCCAATGTAAATATTGTAGAATATGTGCATATAACAGTGAATCATGTATATGAAATAATATATTTAATATAGAAATTATTATAAAACTATTAACATTATCTGTATATAATTTTATGAATATATTTTTTATAGAATATTTTTATAGAAACAGGAGATGAAAACGAATTTGAAACCAACAGATCTAGAATGTTTGGGTTCAGAAGATGTAGAATTATACTATATAAATTCATTGATATGTGGTTTCTAAGAAATATTTTTACCATTGATGGGAATAAACTATTGAAAATCCCAGGATAAATGTGAATGTTAGAGTGAAAATATTGAATGTTAGAGGAACTAGGAGTATAAGATTGACTAACTCATAAAATAGATAAGGGGTCAGTAATGTTTAGATTTAATCATAATTAATATTTACATTTTGATAATTATTTGTTATTGTCCCAAAATATTGTAGGACACTTGTATCTCATTCTTATTCTTCATCTTATTTAATTTCTAATAAATCACTATTATTTTTCCCAAAGAGTATGGAAATTCTATAAAACTAATTTACTCGTGTATTTTCATTTTATGTGTGTGTTTTTCATTATAATTGCATTTATAAGTGTTTTTATATTTGAGTGTGATGTTTTAGAGAATAGATATAGTTCTTGTTATACATAATTTTGATAAATTATTTCAAAAATATTTCGATCCATTTATTTAGAACCATGTTTTTAATGTTAGATTATATATGGAGTATCAAATCCCTTGGGTTTAATAGTGTACATCAACACCACGACTTTACTTTATGTGTTTCGTCTGGTGGGCGGTTTATTTAAAGGTTGGGATTTGATGTGGGAAGAGTTTTTGTAAGGACTCGACCATAAACTGTACATATTCTATTGAGTTAGAATAGAATGAAAATTATTTCATTTCAAAATAAATATTCAGTTAATATATTTTGATAATTAGGTCATAACACATACATAAAAACTCATATATTACAATGTAAACACATCCACACATTATCAATTTTTTCAAAATATGAAACATTATAAATAAAATAAAAATTTCCATAAAAAGAGCATAACATTAAACATGAAAATTTATTTTCATTTACCCATCGAATAAAATTGTGAAAATAAATTTAATTCATGGTTTGAGAATTAAAATATCATTGAGAGACATTAAATAGAATAAATAAATCATTAGTCTATGAATGAAAACATTTTCACAATGTTATTAAGTCTACACATAAAATAGAATCCCTTTAACATATCCTTATGCAATATTTTGTTTTCGATAATTCAATAGAAATAATAAATTATTCATAAAATTATACTTGTGGAATTTTTTTATATCTCTATTTAATATAAAATATCTCTCCCAACTACATAGGGAGTAACCATCATTGCTACAATTGGATAAACATCAATGAATATTCCCAAAATATGTTAGGAGAAACACAACTTGTTAATTCCATCCCATTACCCAAGGCATTAAATGACTATAATGAGATCCCCCACCCACAATTTATCATGAAACACCTCATCATAATAGCAATTTAAAAGAACTGTAACATGATCATAGTAAAAAAAGTTGTTCATAAAAGAAACATTTTTGAGGAAAATACATTTTAATTGTGGAATCAATTTTCATTATTAAGAAGACACGGAATTAAAAATGAAAACGTTTTATTTGAAAATAATTTTGGAAATTTGAAAAAGAAACATTAAACCAATAAGGAATCATGAAATCATGAAAATTCAGTTTTGCTGTATAATCAAAAAAAATTCATTAGTGGTAACATTAAAAGAGATTATTAAAAAGAATGATTGTTAAACATATATCATCATTGAAGTGAGAATTAATCAAATGAATGGAATGCATATTTTATTAATTTAAATATTATAACCTACTTTTGTAAAAATTATTTTTATATATAATCTAAAAATGACATAATTAATAAAGTAAAAGTTTAACTTAATGAATTGAAATTCGGTTAATAATTACCTTACCTTATATCCAAAAGCATTCTACATATGTAATTAATGTCATGGATAATCAAATTATAATCATTAATTAATTAATTAAAAAAACTTCAACATATATTTTATTTATTACCAATTAATTATGTTCATTTATTTCTATTTCAATGAGTTATTAATATTAGATTCATCGTTCTATTTGTATTCATTTCATTTCATTATGGTCAGTTCCATTGAGTAAAATTATCAGAGTTCTTATAAAATTGAATTAAAACATTAGAAGTGGAAATAAATTATATTAATTAGATTCAAAAAATTTAAATGATCTCATATATAATTTTTTTGATATTAGGATGATTCATTAGATATAATATTAATGACAATATAATTTTGGTTTTTGGTATTTTTTCTGACAATCACAAACTAGTTTTGTTGTATTTAATAGTATGTATATAAATTCGATCTAGAACATTAAACAAGTTATAATATATATTTAGATATATTTATATATATTCAAATATTTTTTATCCATAATAATGTTATTATGATCATCATTGATGACATTAATAGAAAAATGAAAACTTGTCATCTATGAAGGTCGTGAATCGGGATGTTTCGGAAGATGTTTTTCTTTTTCTAAAAATAAATTGAGATGAGAAGAGGTTTGATGATTAATATTCTTTTATCCCAATAATATTTTAGTATTTTTATGATAATAAAGTTATAATGTCGTTGTTTTTATTTTATGTGATGATAAGGTAGAAATAACGAATGAAAATATATTAATTTTTGAAGAAAAAGAATGGAGGATTTAACCTCTTGAATATTATCTCCTCAAGAACAACCTTATGGAACTAGGTTTTGTTCCTTTGGTGAGACCAATACCTCTTTGACTAGGGTAAGAGGACTGGGATGAAAATTTGTATCGAATTTATAGAATCTATAATGCTCTTTATATTTTAAGACAATATATGGTGTTAGGTTGTATTTATAGGGTTCGAAGAGATGTGTCCTTTATTATTTTATTTATTTTCTTATTATCACATGTCAATACTATGAATAGTATTTACTATAATGACAAAATATCGTAACTATATCATGAAATATTTAAATGATGTGTTATTACCAATTCAATACATAATACATCACTCGATAATTAATTTATTTAATTAAAACCTAAATTACTATGTTTCATTTTTCCCTAAAAATTCAACTATTCCATAAAATTAAAAAAATCACACCACCCTTTTTTCAATGTGTAGATTTAGAAAATATATTTTATTTTTAAAAATAATTTTTGAAATGTTAAAAATTATTTTTTAAAATTAAATTCATAATTTATTTGAAATATACTATTTTTATTATCATAATTGATTTTATTGCAATTTCAAAAATTAATTAAAATCTCATAAAAATATATTACAAATATAATAAGACAAAATATTAATTTATGAATATATTTTAAGAAAAATAAATTATATTTTAATTCATTATATTAAATATACAATTCCAAATAAATATTTTCATTCAACAAAAATACAAACAATTAATTTATTATTTATAAAACATTTATTTTTTTATTCTATGGTATAGTAGATTTCATTTTTGAGATACCATGATTCGATGTATACATTCATAGGTTGGGTTATTATTTCAATGGATCGAATACTATTCTTAATTGTCCCATTAAAATTCCAACGATCATGTTACCATTACATTTATTTAGAATACTTAACTTATCCAAATACCATTAATTTCACTAGACATTAATAATAAATTTGACTATTAAATTCCATAATTAAAACAGATTATTCTATAATAAAGTGGTTTTTTACATTCTCCCCTTCTAAAAATTTCATCCGCACAACTTTATTTACCTTTTATAAAATTAAGGATGACTCCCCTCATAGAATATTAAAATTCCCATGTTTCTTCTCCCACTGCATGGTTTCCCTATAAAATATTAACGAATTGAATTAAATTATTTAAAAATAATTGCATTCTATGATCCATAAGAAAAATAGGATTTTACATATATAAAAGGATATTTGATATATGAACATTTTCAGGGATGAAAACATGATAAGAATTTTCCACATGCTTTCCTAATATCAAAATATGAAAAAAAATTGCGTACCTCCGAAAACATGGATGAAAATCCACTCAATAGAAAATTGATGTGTCTTTATTAATGATTTCTATGAGTAAAATGTACATTATAATCAGCATCCCCTTCTTAAAAAATAATCACACATTTCTGTGTAGAAACCTAGATAAAGACATGATATCCTAATGTAAAAGAAATATATTTATTATAGTTTTCCAAAATTACATTTATTCATGGTCTGAGATGTTCGTAATTGTCAATAAATCATCTAAAGTTTTACTTATATTTCATCTACCAACTCTGGACCCATAAACATTATTTCATATAGATTATTCAAAAATCCCATAGTTTGATACCACTTTCCCTATAATGCCGTAAAAGGATTCATTTGTATACCATAATGAAATTTTTTATTATAAGAGAATTCTACCAATGAATGTTAAAGATCCCCATATCCATTGTAATAAATTGAAATTGATTGAAGCATATCATCCACATTTTGAATTGTTCACTCTGATTTTCTATCACATTGATTATGAAAAGTAATAATAAGAATTAATTTAGATCCCCATTGCTTCTAATGTCCCATCCAGAAGTTATAAGTGAACATGTGATTTTGATCAGATACAATGGAGAGAGGAAATCCCTTTAACAAGAAAATAATGTAGAGGTATAGTTGAAGAATCTTGTCTAAACAAAAGAGTATCTTGAATAAGAATAAAATTTGTAGATTTATTTTGTCGATCAAAAATAACTAAAATCAAATTGTTACCTTGTGATGTTTATAGTAATACTACTATTAAATACATGGATATATTTTTCCATTTAATCAATGGCACATGAAAAGGATGAATCATCCTATTCTATAATTTTCATCATATTTTTCATATTGATATGTCAAAGAAATCTTGGAAAATTTAGAAATATCCGTATTTTTTCCATACAACCTGTAATACTCCCAAAGGTATCTATACATATTTGTTCTTTCATTGTGTATAGAAAATTGAGAACTATTAGCTTCACTTAATTGCCCTTTATTCCACTGTGAATCCCAAGGCACATGTAATATCTTCTAAAATATCAGAACACAATCTTTATCAATGATAAAATTATAGAAACATACCCTTGTTATCCAAATTTAATTTTTAATTACTCAAAGTCTTCCTTATATTCTTTATTAATTTGGTCTGATAGAGAATATTTTCGTAACACCTAAAACAAAATAGAGGAATTTCCTAAACCAACAACTTCCAAGACAAAATTTATCAAATCATTAACCAAGGGGTCACGTTACAAATATAACATGTTTAATGTATCATGGCGTTTCAAACTAAAGGAATCTATTATATTATTTTCTATTTCATGATTATAATTGATCCTGAAATAATAATCCACTGTCTATTTTCATCCATCTTTTCTACCTCATGTTCATATCCTTATGATTGAATATACATATCAAACATTTATGATTAATATGTATCTCAACCTTTTTTCAATGTATGTGATGTCTCCATATTTATAAATAAAAAACTATGGAACCTAATTATAAATAATGTATTGAACAATTTTAATGATGAGATTTTAGTTTCCATGAATCATAAGAAATTACAAGATCATTATTCATCAAAATGAAACCATTTCCCTTTAATCAAGAATCACTATAGATGAAAAACTCTCCATTTGTAAAAGTTAGGGCCAAAACTGGAGCATTCATCAATATCCTTTTGAGTTCCAAAATATAATCATTGCATTCTTCTATCAAAATATAATTAACCCCTTTTCACGCTTACATAGTTAGTAGGAGGGATGAATATTCAAATTATTTAGCATACCATTGGTAATATCCCACTAATCAAAGACAACTATGAATCTCACTAATAGTTATAGGTTATGGAAATTCGTAAACCACTTTTGTATGGTAAGACCAACTATAATTCCATCATTATTTACAATTTTCCCAAGTAAATAGATATTTTCTATCCCAAAACATCATTTGTTAAATTTACCATTTAACATTATTAATTTATGGTTTTGAATAATGATCCTTAAATTATTTTCATGATCCTCATTATAATTTAAATAAACCAATCTATCATCATTAAAAAACTATAAAAAAATTATCTAAAAATTCATATAAGATTCTATTCATATGTTCCATATATACAACACGAGCATTTTTCAAATCCATGGAATACCACCAAACTATTAATGAACATATCATGTAGAAAATTCCATTTTTAAAATTTCACCCCCTTCAACTTTAGCTAAGGATACCCATATCACAAGGAAATCTTGCAACAATACTGAGCTCCCTAAATATAACGAAGTAATATATATGAGGTTAATGACACTTATTATCAATATTTATATCATTCAACGATATATAATCAATTCAAAGAATCATATAAAAATATATATTTTGGAAAAAAAGAGAAGAACCCCATGGCGATGTACATAGATGAATGAAACATTTAAATAATAACTCTACCAATTGCTTCTACAGTTATTGATGTTCTACTTGATCTATTCAATGAGGTTGTTTTGAAATTTTATTAGCAACATTGATTAAATAAATAGTAAAATCAAACTTCGGATCATGTATAATATAGGAAAACTCATCCAGGAAAACATAAAATACTCAATTACTACTGCAAAATCATTAATCTATAAAGTTCCCTTATTTTGATAAATATATAAAAGACAACATTAATTGACATATTTTAATAGTTTCTCATAATTCTAACTTTTGATCAATTCTATGAGTTCATTCTTATATAAAAACTATTACTCTTTCAAGAAAAGAACTTTTTCAGCTCTACAAACAATGTTAGCATGGAAAAATGAAATACAATCCACAAACATAATAACATAAAATTCTACCTAGGAAAATGAAACAAGGTTTTTAGGTAAATAATTTCCATAGACATTGTCAAGAAGATTATTATACTTATTTTTTCATTAAAATTTCCTAATGGTGTTTTCACTATATGTTCTAAATTAATTTCATGAGGTGAAATTTCTAATTTGACCCAATATTTCTATGATATAAAAGAATGTGTAGAACCAATATCAAATAAACTATTAAAAAATCATAATAAACAATGTAATTGATACAAATTAATGAATGGACCAATATATACGGTTGTAGTAGAAGAACATTTTACAAATCCTATATACTTATAGAATGGCTATTTCCCAACATTTGGGTTCCTCTTCAAAAAATTGTTTTCAAACTAACTCATTTCAATAAATTTAAATGATATTATTTCCTATATATCCGAATTAATTTTTCCACTACCACGATTTTTTTTAGTTAAATTAAGACCAATATTTTAAATCATACCACATAAGAAACACTTACTAGAATTCAGTAGGAATTCCCCATGGTATTTTTTACCATAATTCTCACAAAATGAAAATTAATTTTTTTACCCTAAAACTTCTTTGATGAATTATTTTCATTTTCCTTACACATCAAACTCTTTTTATACTGCCTTTCAATGAACACATGATCATTATAAAACTCTATTTACACTATATCACCACATAAAACATGTTTTTCATGATATTTCATTAATAAGTATACAATGCCCTTCAATAAGTTGACATCAATTAGGAGGGAAAATATAAGTTTTTCAATCATGATCTCAAATAATATTTGGAACATATATTGGGAATCGAGTAAAATTTAATTCGTATGAATCCACAAAAAGATCATCCTATATTAGTTCTAAGAATTTGTTTTCTATATAATGTTGTGTCACACAAGGAAACTATTTTCAAGGAACATATTTTTGAATTCATCTCATTACAAGTCATCATTATCCTCAATATCCTTGATATTTGTAACCACTGACATCCATTGATCAGCTTCACTATAAAAAAGATAAATAGAAAGACTAACCATTTGATGGTATAAATACCCTATGAAATCAAAAACATTTTCTTGGGATTATATCCACCCTCCATTTACCACTAGTTTAGAAGATCCACTAAATACAAGATGATGTTTCCTCATAAATTGTTCCACCACAAATGTATTATAGTAAGGTTGATCCAGCTAACCTCATGCATAAATGTCACCTCCATTTATTTCAACAACTTGTAATATCAATGTATTTTTTTTAAATATAGGGGAATTTTACGAGTTTGTGAAATCCAACGGCACATGATTCT
The DNA here is from genome assembly GCA_963277665.1 of Viscum album. Classification (NCBI taxonomy): domain Eukaryota; kingdom Viridiplantae; phylum Streptophyta; class Magnoliopsida; order Santalales; family Viscaceae; genus Viscum; species Viscum album. The sequence continues at coordinate 711,761,921 of OY728136.1, read as the reverse complement.
GAGGCTCGGAGTGCCTGGAATGATCCGTCGATGTTTTGTTAAGATTGTGTTAATGTGCGTAAGCAGTTTTCCTAAAAAAGTGGAATAAATATTAAACGGTTACTAAATTTAGTAATCTGAGGGCACCGTTGCACTTAGGATGACAGGATTACCCTAGGTGCAACATAAGATTAGTCAACGCACGCCTCCTTTGGGAGAACCCAAAAATAACATAATCGTAAATAAAATAATTAAAAAAATTATATTATTATTCAAATTATTATAACTCACCAAAGGTAACTTGGATTAAAAATTTTAGACCTTCACTGAACTCGCGAGGGTGTGCTTTCTTTAAGTAGACACTATCTTTGGTCGGCGTGGTCCACCAGATAGAGTTACTTTTGGCTGCAAATAAAATAATTAAGAAACAATTATTTTATTTTAAAAATGATAACAACCAAATGGTAACTTAGATTGAAAATATGAGACCACCATTGGGTTTGTTGGGGTGTGTTGCACCTAGTAAGAGCCAAACCTCGACCAGCCCAGGTCAAGGGTGACTGAAAATAATTTTCCGAACATTGATTTAGGTACATTCAGTAAATGCACGAGCGGTGTTTAATAACTTTTGAACCTATGATCGGAATTGAAAACCGAGGGCACCGTTGAACTGACAATGCCAGTATTCACTTATGGAGACTTTCACCTTGACTGTATATGGACTAAGGAGAAATTTATTTTTTGGGTTTTTTAGAAATAATATAATAAAATAAACTTCATTTTATTTTATTTTGGGCGTCCATGTGGATATTTCAGGTGGGGTCCACCAGAACTAATCCTCCACATGGAAGTTGGAAGTGCGGACCACCACACCTAAACCTCCCATTAGAGGTTATAGTGGTGGGGACCCCCCAAACGATAACCTCCCATGAGAGGTTATGGTGTTGGGGCCACCTGAGTTTTTAAACCCCCTAGAAACCTTCAATTAATTGGGAGAAACCTCTCAAGTCCCTATTAAATGTGGGGGAGCCTTTTGGTCTCCATCCAATAATTATAGCCAATACACCTCTTGAATTGTGCCAACATAATTTAATAAGTTTCCTCCTCTAAAATTTAAATATAGTGTCATTGGAATTTAGGATGGTTCCTAATAAATGAACCATCAAAAATTCCAACGATCATTATCTACCTCTCTCCCTCTCCTATATATAAGAAGCTTGGGATGAGCTTTTGGGACGGCTTCACCAAGCGACAAAGCACTGGTAATGTGATGTGATTCCCAGCACTTGGAGGATTATGCTTCCTCCATAAAGAACACATTATTCATACGAAGAATGCCGGTGAGGAGCAAATTTGGCTTTGACTTCCTTCTTCTGAACCTACTCCAATGTAGGACGTCTTCAACTACGATGAGCTGGCACACAAACCAATGATTGAGGAAAACACCAAAGACACTGACATCCTTATTTTCCCAATGATCTATCTTCTTCCCCACACCAATGTCGACAAACAACCAAAAAAGGTAGGTGGTTTATTTGCATGTTAATTCTTTCCTCGATTTTCTTTTTCGGTTTGGAAAACAATCATTGCGGAGGCTGTAGAATTTGAAGTTCATCATTATCTTTTTTGATGGACAGATTTCTATTATCCTAAATGTAGAGGGTGCATGCCAAACCAACATGGCCCGACTCCCTCCACTGATCCCTTTGTGATGTTCTTCATTATGGTGATAAAACGATGAGGAGATGGAGATGACAGACATCGATCGCCTACCCGCGGACTCCGCAACATGCACCGCCCTCGCAGCGCTTTGGTGAACCGGCTCTCGACCCCCACCAGCTTGCCGCCTCGGGGATGCCTGCTAGCTTCCCGGGCTAAGCCACCCGAGCCGCACCCCTCACGGCATTGGCTGAAATGGCCTCAGCCATCCGGGCCGAGACGCTGATCCGTGCCCCACGCGTGCCTGGCCGAGCCAGCCTTCAGCGCCCCTCATGGCACCTCCCACCCAAACCGCACTTACACTGATGCACAGCTGGTCCGTGCCCTCATGATGGGTCCATTCCGTTACGCTACTCACGGCCTTCGCAGTTGTCTCGGCCAGGCCTAGAGGGCCAGACCAGACCCTTCGAGTCAGACCGGGTCGAACTAGACCAGGTCGGCCCAGACTGGGTGGGGCGGGTCGGTCCAACCTAATCAGAGTAGACTCAGGCCCACTTCGACCCATTTATGTATCATTAACCATATCATTGGCACCGTAAGTCCATTTGAGGAATGTCAGTGGCGCTGGAATTATTGGCGTGTGACGGTCCTTTAGAGTATACCCCACTGTAGTTTGGGGTATAGTTGAGATACGGTCACGTTGGATCATGCACGAATCCAACATGTCCCTTGAGATTAAATGGCTAATAACTCTCAGACCGGGTGCCCTATTTACGCGTTGTCTACTGCTTTGATACTCCTATGATAGGACATACCATTGGAATATTTCTTCATGGGACTTCATGGAAGTAGATGTATAGACACATGGATTGAGAAGTGGACCCTCCCAGAATCAAGAGTGCTTGTGCGGAAACCCTATGGATTACTGCTCTCTGAATAGTGCTCCTAGATCCTGTGTGGGTTCGATAGCTCTGACTACTGTTCATGTATCCTGTGTGGGTTCGACAGCTCTGACTACTATTCCTAGATCCTGTGTTCATTTGACATCTCGGACTACTGTTCCTGGAACCTGTGTGAGTTCGATAGGTCTGACTACTGATCCTGGATCCTGTGTGTGTTTGAAAACTCTGATTACTATTCCTGGATCTTATGTGGGTTCAATAGCTCTGAATTCTATTCCAGGATCTCATGTGGGTTCGACAGTTCTAATTTATGTACCAGGACCCTACATGGGATCGACAAAATAGATGATTTAGTGGATACATCTAATCATATCTAACTTTAAACAAAATTTGCATACTTGTGTGAGCTGAGTCAGTAACATTTGTGTTTTTATCATGATGAGATGGATTACTTGATAACTTAGGTATAAGTATGGGCATATACCTATGTGGGGTTATCTGTTGATTTCATACTTTGTGATTTATCCTCATTGGATTTTGTGAGACCTTGAGGGTCTCAGGGTCCCTACTGAGTATCATTATACTCAACCCTACACAGGCTATTCCCGAACCTTGTTTTGTTGGATGTAGCTGAAGGACAACGCTAACCAAGGTTGAGAGCACTAGGACTAGATAGTACCTGGAGGTAGACCATACAACATGAAAAATTCACAGGGGAGACAGAACGACCTGGAGTGTTGAGGAGGAGAACCGTACCTACCCTTCAGGTAGGAACCTCGGAGGATGACCCATCGATAGTTTTTCTTTTCTTCAGTTGTATTTTCTGTTTCCTTGTACTTTACAGTTGGGATAGTATTATTGGCCCCCTTTTTCATTCAGTACACTTTTTTATACAGTTTTACATAGTTTTTTGCTTCCAATCTGTACTCTGTTGTGTGCATTTTCAGGTTATAAAGGAAATGCCATCTTAGTAATAGGTATTTACACCATTGTTGCTAGTCACCAGCCCCAGGCCTATGGAAGGCAGGCTTGGGGTAGTTTTGGTACGGGCCCCGGGTGACGGGTTGTGATAAATTGGTATCATAGGAGTCGGTTCAATGGCAGAACATAGGACTCTGATATTTTCTGTGGAGTAATAGTGTTAAAGGTACTGAGTGTGGTCTTTAGTTCAAGGAGTCCATAGTTGGTGCGGCTGCCGACGTATCCATAAACCAGGACCCTGACTTCGGATTCCCGACTCAGTACAGGAAAACACTGATTACGAGTGTGTTTTCAAAAGCATTCTTTGAGTCAGCTCAACCAGGTCAGCTCACCCGGTATTACATTTGACAATGTCTCATCTGATTCATTTTATGATGCCCCCAAACAGACTACTAGTTATAGTTCCGAGAGTTGTATGAACTGAAATCCCACCAAGCGACAAGGCTCTAGTGCAGATCCCTCTTACTATGTTTGCATATTTAGGTAGTGTTCCAATAGAACCACCACCTATTGGGATGTAGATAACACCAGTCACACTTGCAGATGGTGCATGCCGACTGAGCGTGTTGCACGAGTTCTAATAGTATAGGCCTCTGAGTTTTCAAGGAATGACAATTTCCTACACAGCTGAGGGCTGGCTGTAGGCGGTTGTTAGTTTTTTTCACCTATTTGAGGAACCAGTAGAGTAGATGGTGATCTTAGCTACTAGTCTTTTTCAATGAGTAACCATGAGGATGGTCCACATAGTGATTAGGCTTCGGTACGTGGGCCATTGCCTGAGATAGTACCTTTGTGTAGTATTCCAGCTATATCACTACTCATTGGTCAACAGTTACAACCGATGGTACCAGTAGAGGACACATGTAGCCTTAATGTCGTACAAATGTTTACGCATCAGATACCCCTCAGGTTCCGAGGTGAGATCTAATCATAGGTAGCAGAGGACTGTCTCGAGGAGGAGGTTAAGAGTTCTCTAGAAATTTTACAGCTTCGGATGAATGACATGTTAGTAGCTGAGTATTCGTTGAGGCATACTAATCATTCATGGTACTCGCTGAATACGATACGATCAGTGCCTCAGGGCTTGAACTTTTGAGAGAGGTGTGTTTAATGCACATCTGAGCCAGTATTATTCCTATATACATTCCTATATATTCTAGTGTTCTAGAGAAAACCTTTTTGGTTGAATGTTCTTTGGCTATGTGGATACAACCTATGAATGTTAGCAGTGGGAAAGAAAGAAACTGGCGCTAGTCTCAGAGTGTTGGGCATGTAAAATGTTTTAGGAATAGGATGTGTAAAGGGATAGATGAATCTGTAGGGAAGCAGATTTGAAATTAGATCTAGGAGAGCAGCATATGGTGGTGTACTTTTTGACATGTTACAACCACCCCCTTTTTGTGGACCCCGCCAGGATCAAGGTGCTGGAGGACAGGGAAAGAGGGTGGTTTCATGCGATCATGCAATTCGACCTAAGGGCTCTATGAATGATTCGACATACGGTCTAGGTCTAATACAAGCTATTATATCAATATACATAGGCAACAATCATTCTTCCCTTCCACAAATCTTGTCCAGGACATAGAGTTTCAAGTTAAACCGTTGACTTGACCACAACGTCTGGAGTTACCTTTGGGAGGAGACTCGATAATCACACATATGATGATGGTGTGATATGACCCTTGATTCTAGAGTTTCGGTTAGAACCTCTTGGTGGCAGCGTTGAGCCCTTATGACGTCAGTTTGGGGTTGGACATAACATCCACAGTTCAGACTCTGATTAACTGCATTATGAAAAAATTGGATTTGGTTTATCTACAGCATTTTGATGGGGTTTTCCTTGGTCGAAAAAAGGAATCCCAGGAAGCATTGGATAAACTCATGTATAGGAGGGTGCAACCAATCACTTGTGAGTTGGCCAACCTCACCCTAATGGCAGCAGAAGTTATATTCATGATAGTCTATACTCGTAGGAAGGGGAACATGGAAGCAGACATACTCACTAGGAGGTATGTCCTGCATCTGCAGAGTGAGGAGATAGAAGATCGGGATGATTTACATATATCCTTTATGGATAGAGTGGATCAGCCTTCCTTCAGTCTCATATAGTAACTCCCCCAATTATTCAGTGAGTCAGGGAGGCACAACATAGGGACACTGACAACGAGACATGACGTGCTCAGATATCCATAGGGCATACACCTGATGGATTTTCTGAATGGGGGATCTTTTCATCCTCTTAAGAGGATGTACTATTGTACCCATGTCACAACAGAAGGAAGTGTTGAGGGAGTTACACTCATCCCCTCTAGCTATACATCCAAGAGTGGCGAAGATGTACCAGGATCTCTGACGACAGCACTGGTGGCCGGGAATGATGAAAGTAGTTGCATAGTTTTTCTCTTGGTGCCTCATTTGGCAGAAAGTGAAGGCAGAGCATCAAGTACCAGTAGGGTTGGTTCATCCTTTAGTGGGCCCAGAGTAGAAGTGGGATGGGATATTCATGGATGTCATGAAAGGACATCCATGTACATCTAGGGTTCCTTACTCTATTTGGGTGATCGTCGACCGACTCACCAAGATGGCCCGCTTCCAATCGATTAAGGAAAAGGGTTCATGAGAGTGCATGGGATGCCTCTATGTGCTAGAGATTGTGTGGTGAAATTGAGTACCCTCAATGATAATTCTTGATCGTGATGCATGTTTTACTTCTCGGTTATGGAAGGGGTTGTAGGAGGATTTCATAACACATCATCATTTAAGAACAACCTTCCATCCTGAGATGGATGGCCAGACCTAGCGGACCATTCAGACCCTCAAAGACGTGGTGTGTGCTTGTGTTCTCGACTACGGTTGCAACTAGGAGGATCACTTACCTTTCGTGCAGTTTTCTTACAACAAAAACTATCACTCCACCATTGGGATGGCACCTTTCTAAGTGTTTTAGGCGTGGCGATGCAGATCACCTTTTTTCTAGACTGACCCAGGGGAGTTAGCACTTGTGGGAACAGAGTTGGTACGGGCTACCACAGAGTAGGTGCAGATCATCCAAGAGCAGATGAAGTACACAGTGTAGGCAGAAGTCATATGCCGACATGATACTGAGACCTCTGGTGTTTGATTATGGCATCCACTTCTTTCTATGGGTCTCAACTCAATGATGTTTATATATATTTGGCTGAGGGGAAAATTATCATCAAGGTTCATGGGACATTTTAGGTCCTCAGTAGAGTTGGCGAGGTGAAAAACTTCTTAGCTCTTCCACATATGATTCACCAGGTGCATGAAGTCTTCCATGTATACCATCTGAGGAGATACATGCATGACCCCTCTCACATCATCGACCATGGCGAGTTGGATTTCGATGATGGGGAGACTTTTAAGGAGGTTACAGTTGAGATTGAGGATCGACAGGAGAAGGTCCTTTGTGGATGGTCGGTACCTCTGGTGAATGTTTGCTATGAGCACATGAACCTCCATGAGAGAACATGGGAGCGGAAGGCTCAGATGTGTGCTCAGTACCCCCACTTGCTCCCTTTAGTTATGATTTGTGTCTTACGAGGACGTAAAGCCCTGATGTGAGAAGAATTTAAAGACCTGTAATTTCCATTTAATTGTTTTGTTAAATATATGAGAATTTTATTAGTCCGTGAAATTTGACAGCGCGTGATTCCGAGGCCCGGAGTTCCTGGAATAATCCGTCAATGTTTTTTTATGCTTATGTTAACGCGCCTAAGCAGTTTTACTGAAAAAGTGGAATAATTAATCCACAATTACTCAGATCAGAAATTTGATGTCACCGTTGCGCTCAAGATGGTAGGTTTACCCTAGGCGTGACATACTATTAGTTGGCACGGTCCCCCTTTGAGAGAACCCAAAAATGACCTAATAGTAAATAAGATAATTAAATAAATTAATTTATTTTTCAAATTCTTATTACACACAAATGGTAAATCGGATTAAAAATTTATGACCATATCTGAACTCGTGAGGCTATGCTTTATTTAATCAGATAAAAAATTTGGCCGGCCTGTTCCACCAGAGATAGTCATTTTTTGGTCACAAATAAAATAATTATGTTTCCATTATTTTATTTAAAATTATATAACTTCTAAATGGTAACTTGGATTGAAAATCCAAAAGTACCGTTGGGTTTTTTGGGGCATGTTTCACTTAGGCACATCCAAACCTCGACATGCGTGGGTCGAGTGTGACTGATAATAATTTTTCAAAAAAAAATTCGGGTACGTTTATTAAATGCATGAATGGTGTTTTAACTTTTTAACCAGTGCTCAGAAGTGAAAACCGAGGGCACCGTTGAACTCACAGCACTGGTATTCACTTAAGGTGACTTTCACCTCGATGACAGATGGGCGAGGGTGAAAGCTAGTATTTGGGTTTTTTGTGGAAATCATAAAATAAAAAAACTGCATTTTCTTTTATTTTGAGCTTCTATGTGCACATTTTAGGTGAGGTCCAAAGGAACTAAGCCTCCACATTGAAGTTGGCTATGGGGACCACCACACATTAACCTCCCATGAGAGTTTATAGTAGTGGGGACCACCCAAACCATAACCTCACATGAGAGGTTATGTTGGTGGGGACCACCCAGGTTTGTAAACCCCCTTGAAACCTCACATTAATTGGTAGAATCCTCACAAGTCCATATTAAATGTGGTGTTGGCCTCTTCGTATCCTCCCAATAATTATATCCAACGTACCTCTTAAATTTCGCCCGCATAATTTAATAAGCTTTCTCCTTTTAAATTTAAATAACCACACCTTTGGAATTTATGAAGGTTTATAATTAATGAAGTATCATAAATTCCAATGATCGTTACCTACCTCTCCCCCTCTTCTATATATATGATGCTTGGGAGGAGGTTTTGGGACAGATTAACCAATAGACAAAGTGCCGGTAAAGTGACGCGACGCCCAACACATGGAGGATTACGCTTCCTCCATGAAGAAAAAATTCTTCCAATAGATAATGCTGGTAAGGAGTGACTTTGACTTCCTTCCTCAGAACCTCCTCTGAAATAGGACTTCTTTGACTACGACGAGCTGGCGCACAAACCGACATTCGAGGACAACACAGATGACACTGATTTCCGTCTTTTCCCAACGATCTGTCTTCTTCCACGAGCCGACTTCTACAATCATTGATCAATGGTAATGGGTTTATTTTCATGTTAATTCTTTTATTGATTCTATTTTGCGGATTATAAATGAATCGTTGTGGAGGCATTATAATTTCATGTTCATGATTCTCTTTTCGTGATGGACCAATTGCTATCATCTTAAACGCGAAGGGTGTGTGCCAAACTAACAAGGCCCGACTCCCTCCATTGATCTCTTTGTGGTGTTATTTGACATGAAAATGAAATGACGAGGCGACGAAGGTGATTGGAAATGACCGTGCTACCTGCGGACTCTGAAACCCGCGCTGCCCGCACGACACTTCAACCGAACCAGCTCCCGACCCCCAATGGACTCCTAGATGCCCGCCGGCCTCCCAGGCCGAGCTGCCAGAGTCGTTCCCCTCACGGCATTCTGGCCTTGGCCATCTGGGCCGAGCCATGAAGCCGCCGATATACACCCCACACGTGCCTAGCCGAGCCATCCTCTCACGCCCCTCACGATGCCTAGGGGCCGAACCACCCTTACATCGACGCGCGCCCGGTTCACGCCCCCGCTACCGGTCCCTGACCTCGCGCTACTCGCGGCATGCTGGGCCGGGCCCATCGGGCCATGCCAGACCCAATGGGTCAGTCTGAGTCGACCTAGACTGGGTCGGTCTGGTTCGGTCTGACTAGGTCGGACCGGACCCTGGCCCACTTCGACACATTTACGCTCCTTCGGCCATATCTTTGGAACCGGACGACCATTTGATGAACCGTCAGCGGCGCTGAAAATCTTAGAACATGAAGGACCCTTAAAGTATACCCCACTAGAGTTTGGGGTATTTTTTGACATACGGTCATGTTGGATCGTGCTCGAATCTAACCAGGCCCCCTGGACTAAAAGGATAATAACTCTCAGACTGGGCGTCTGATTGATGTGTCGTCTATTGCATTGAGTCTCCTAAGAAGATGTAGACAATCGGAATATTTATTCATGGGACATAGTGTAAGTTATTGTAGAGACACTTGGATTGATGTGTGGACCCTCCCGGAATGAAGCGTGCTTGTGTGGAAACCATGTGGTTGGTTGCTCTTGGACTACAGTTCATGCATCGTGTGTAGGTTCGACAGCTCTGACTACAGTTCCTTGATCCTATGTGGGTTGGAAAGCTCTGACTAATGTTCCTTGATCCTCTGTGGGTTTGATAGCTCCAACTACTATTCCTGGAACCTATGTGGGTTTGAAATTTCTGACTACTATTCCTGGATACTATGTGGGTTCGACAGCTCTGACTACTCTTCCTGGATCTTGTGTGGGTTCAAAAACTCCGAATACAGTTCCTAGATTCTATGTGGGTTTGACAGTTCTGATTTCTGTACCATGATCCTATGTGGGTTCGACAGAATAGATGATTTAGTTGCTACATTTAATCATCTCTAACTCTCAACAAAAGTTGTATACCTGTGTGAGCTGAGTCAGTAACTTTTGTGTTTTTCTCATGATTGAGATAGATTACTTGATTACATAGGTATATGTATAGGAATATACTATATGGGGTTATCTATTGATTTCATACATTCTGATTTATCCTTGTTTGGCTTTGTGTGTTCTTGAGGGTCTCTATATCCCTACTGAGTATCGTTATACACACCCATGCACGGGCTAGGCCCGCACCTCGTTGTGTGGGATGCAAATGATGGACAACGTTGACTGAGGCTGAGAGCACCAGGACTGGATGGTACCAGATGTTGGACCATAGGTCATGCCGATACACGGAGGAGACGAACAGACCTTGAGTGATGAGGAGGGTATCTGTTCCTACCCTTCATGTTGGAACCTTGGAGGACGACCCATCAGCAACTTTTCTTTTCATAAGTTGTATTTTCCATTTCCTTTTAATTTAATGTTGGTCTTGTATTTCCTGCCCCCTTTTTTCTTTAAGTACACTTTTTTATATAGTTTTACTGAATGTTTTGCTTCCAGTTTGTACTCTTTTGTGTGCGTTTTCAAGTTATTAAGGTAATGCATTCCCAGTTTTAGGGATTTATGCCTTTGGTGCTAGTCGTCAACCCCTGGCCAATGGAAGAAGGGCATGGGGTAGTCAAGGCATGGGCCTTGGGGGACAGGTCGTGAAATTAATATCCCACATCAACTGATCTAATACTATAAAAAGCTACTCATTTCCAATTCCCAATACTATAGGTTGTAGATTCAAAAGGACAATATTCTCTTGGTGCATTCCTACATCATTTTAACTATTTCTTATGAGTAAAATTATGTTGAATATACATAACATAAATGAATTAAATGGTAATATTTAAATTTTATATAACATAAACATATGAAAAAATTAAAAAAACATTTATGGGTATTCTATTTACATTATCCTAACCCCTAAATTTTTCTAACCCTTACTCTAATATTAAATATAAGGACCCGACCTTAATCATTACATATTCTAGTGACATAGACTTATATTCACATTCTTTCATTCCCAAATATATATATTTGATTTAGTGATTAAGAGTATTTGGTCATAATACATACATACCAATTCATATATTATAAAGTATACATTCTACTCAATATCTATTTTTAACAATATAAAACATTAAAAATAAAACATGATTCCCTTTTATAAGAAAACATTAAATCTTTAAACCTGAATATTTTATTTCCATTACCAATCCAAATAACCTATGAAAAACAGTATAAAACCTATAATAAGAAAAAAAATCATAGTAAGTGTAACACCTCAAGATTTTATGAAAAATATTATTTTTAATTTCATTAATGTCTTGTGTTGTACGCTACACTAAAAGGAGCTTGCACAACACGCATCCTTGACTTGCCTTGCATTACACCCAATCGCGACCATCCTCGATAGTGTGTGTAGTACGCAATAACGAGTTTCACAAAACAACAATATGCTATTAAAATATTATTAAAACTAGCCATTATGAATAGTAGTAACCACTTTTTGAAATTTTTTAAATTTTAGTTTTCAAAATGGACTTCATTTTTGGATTCGGAATATCAAGATTAGCTTAGGGTGAAATTTTGGTACTTTTCAGATAACTTTCATATTCTGATGAATAGTGAAATTTATTAAATTTTAATTAAAAACAACTTTTTAATCAAAATAATTAATAGTGATAAATTATTAATTTGAGTGGTTTTAAAGTATATTTAGAATATATTTTTACAATTTAATACAATGTTTTTCATTGGATGTAATTTCACATTTAAACCAGATATAAACAAGTGTCAATCTTTTGATAGTTATTATCTTTTAAAAACACACTATTTGATGACGGAAATTAATTTTTAAATTAGTTAATGTAACGGATATGTATTGAATTTGGAAAAATAAAGAGAATTTTTGAATTCATAATATCAGATATAGCTTAGGCCTAATTTTTGGTATTTTTCTGAAAACGTTCAATTTTTGATGAATAGTGAAACCACTAAGTGGTAGTTAAAAAACTGAATTTTTCATAAAACATAATTTTACCGCTTCTGTGAGTGGAATTTCAAAAATCCGAGAGACACGGTTGATTTCAATAAGTAAAATGTTGTAACACCCCAAGCTTCTACGGTACGCTTCTCTTTGAATAATGTGATAGCGTGTGTTGTACGCAACACCGAGTTCTAACACACCATAACTAATCAAACTAGCCGTTATGAATAGTAATACCTACTTTTTGAAATTATATATATTTTATATTTGAAAATGGACTTCATTTTTGGATTCGGAATATCGAATTTAGCCTAAGGTGAAATTTTGGTACATTTCGGATAACTTTCATATTTTGATGAATAGTGAAAATTACTAAGTTTTAATTAAAAACAACTTTTTTAATCAAAATAATTAATAGTGATAAATTATGAATTTGAGTGGTTTTAAAGTATATTTAGAATATATTTTTACCATTTAATATAATGTTGGTCATTGGACATAATTTTACAATTAAACCGAAAATAAACGAGTGTCAATCTTTTGATAGTTATTATCTCTTAAAAACACGCTTTTTGTTTTAACAGCGGGAATTAATTTTAAATTAATTTCTGCCACTTCTATGTTTTGAATTTAGGAAAATGGATTCCATATTTGGAATCAGGATGTTCAAATTGTGTAAATATGTAACTTTTATTTTTAGACATTTTGAATAATTACTGCGGTAAATATTTTATTTACCATGGTTAAGGGTAAATCCGGTAAATAAGGGTTAAAAAATAATATTATAATAATACTAAATTACCCTAAAACGTGTCTTAACCCTATTGGTTGATACATGGTCGACCATGGGAATCTTTGGGTCTATTTTGGGACCCCATGGATCCACTTGTAAGTGATAATGACACTTTATTTTAATTAAGTTAAAATGAATACAAAAATGACACAAGCATATATCCTTTAGAAAAACAATTGTTACATAGGGTTATATATGTTGGATTTTAGATTATAAATATTCATTAGAAATCTAAAAAGATTTCCTACATAATGATATTTTATTTATAATTTTTAGACATTAAATAATTTATTTTATTTATGACACAATGATGATGCAGTAATTACTATAATAGTGAAAAATTAAAATAATTGATATTATAAATACCCAAATAAATATAATATGAAACTTTTAATGAATTAAACTAATTTTCTAGGATAATATGATATATTAGGATTGATTTAATTGACTTTTTTCGAAGTAATCAATCTGTTATGAGTTTCACAAAAATAAACTATTGAATAGTGTCAAAATTGACATAAAAGAGTTCTTAAAACAAATATTATATTATTAATTGATATTAAATTCCTAAAAATCTAAGGTTCGGCCAAGAGACTTATATCATGATAGGTTCATCATTAATGTACCACTTGGGGGTCTCTTGGATGTATATAGGAAGTTTATTAACCATATTATACAAAAATACAAAGAGACATTGTAAAAGTGAAACTAATTAACTTAGAGTTAATACTTAAAGATAAGGTTAATATAAGTACCCAAACCTGTATAAATTCTATTTTTTGAGTGGTTTTAGACCTATCCCCACCTTAACCGTTGAATAATAAGCTTTGTAGCCATTAGAAACCGAATATGAATTTATTATAAATTAATATTTCTAGCTTTTCCAAAGGTGCCCCTCACCCCTCTTATAAAAGGGAACTCCTCCTTCTCATTTCTTCACACCTTCAAAGCCTTTTGGTTCGGCCAAACTCAGCCCAAATACTCTCCCAACATCCCTCACTACAACCTAGAGGCCTTAGTTTGATCAGAAAGCCAACCTAAGGATCCCTTTTGATCAAATCAAAAGGAAGAACCCGAAGAAGAGGTAATGATTTCACCACCCTTCTCCAAATTCATTTCTTCTTCCACATCTTCTTCCTTTGTTATTACCATTCTAAAATAATAACTCCAGTATCTCAAATATACTGTGATGTTATTATAAATATGGTACAACCATATTCAGTATTCTATCCACCCTTTGAATAACATGTCACCATACGTGCGTACGTACGGACTACCGTCTCCACGTCGTGGTGTAATTGTTATTCAATATAATATTATTTGGATGGGTATAATAATGATGTGTAACTCATGTAAATAATAAATATAACATGTTAATGATTCTGTATATATGATATACCATCCATTTATATATTATTTTAATATCAAAAGAATGATATTGTCGCTCGTGCGTACGTATGGACTACCGTCTCCACGAACGCGATGAGATTCATTCTCCATCGTATCCATTCAAGTATAATTATCATTTGATGATTTAAAAATTATGTTTAAGGACTAGATATCATTCTGGATATGAATTAGATACAACAACCATGGCTTATGTAACAAAACATATAAAAGAAAATGAGTAAGTTAACTCCCGAAACGACGATAATTCTAAGATATTATTAACAAATCAATGTTAAAAGATCATATATGATATCATATTATTATATATGATTATTGTATAATTTAATAACAACTATTTCACCATTATACAGGAGGTTAAACTACCCCAACCAAGGAAAAGTACAAGGTAAGGGTTTACTTTACAACCTCTTCATTATCCAAGGTTGTTTATACGTAATAATCTACTGGGATCTCTTTATCATCCACATCCATGTTTCTTAAAAATGTATTTCAAAACATTTTTACTATTTACTAGAATATGAGTTAAAGTCATTTATACCCTTCTTGACTTTTATAAGTGGTTTATAAAGGAATATTTCCATCGTTTTCAAAACAAGGTCCTTTTTAACCTTTTCGACAGAATTAAGGTAAGAATGTTTTTTTTAACTTATACGGCGGGTGCAGCTATTTTCCGCCGTTATAAAATCTTCAAAGCTTCCCTTACAAGCTTATAAGAATATTTTCAAAGAAAATGTTTTATTTTATATGGATCTTAAATTATTTCAAAATAAAAGGAGATATTTCTTTAAAAAGAATTTTGATTTCATCTATGTCAACATCCTTTGATGGATTTTAAGATTATTTGAAGTTGATTTATTATGATACAAAACTTCTATATTGTATTGAAGGTTTTGTGATATGTTTGACTGTGGATGTGCTATTTTTATACCATTCATAGTTTATGGTGAAAGTATTGACATTTCATATGCTAGTTTTAATATGAATGTTAATGTTATGTTTAAACCTTTTCATATGGGAATGCATTGGACTTAATATGTGACGGGTGGAGCCCGCTATAGCTCCTCGATGCATCGGTAGGTCTCATGAGACAAACTAGTGTCTTGGCACAAGGCCTTGACAAAATCTTATTTGTAGTCTTGGCACGAGGCCTTGGCTATGTGGTTATGATAGTCTGGCATTATGCATTCCAACATTATGAAAGTGGTTATTGATTTTTGCATGTGATTATTCGATTAGTAGAATATCCATGTGAATAAGTAAATGGAATTATTTCATTTTATTTATGCCATACCATGTTGAAAGTTCATATTTAAAAGGCTTTTGTTTTAGTTATACATTGCCTTAAATGTTTATTCTTATTTATGAAAGTTTCCGCTATATTGTTATGCTTACTGGGCATTTGAGCTCACCCCTTTTCTATGTTTTATTTTTCCCAGGATGTGAAGAAGTAAGTTATGAATGACCTGCAGGGATTTTATGAGAGGTTAATAGTGTGGATTGTGGAAACATTATGTTGTTGTAGTAGTTTTTCATTTTATGATGTAATGTAAAACTTATGAATATATCTAGTGTTTCCAAAGCTACTAAACCAATCGGTCTTTCGAGATTTGATCTTTCTTGTGATCATGCCAATGTTATGTAATAATGCACCGACTCTGGGTAACTGGGGTCGGGGCGCTACAGTTGGTATCAGAGGAAGTTTAGTACAAACCTTGGAAGCTAGATTTAGATAAACTCTGATTAGAGCACGTATAACTAAGATGAACTTTGAGGATTAGTATAGAAGAACTTCCTAGAATTTTGGTATTGTAGAGATTTTGTGAGTTTTCCAAGAAATACATCCCTGTCTGGATACGAGCAGGTAGAGGCGGCTCTGGCACAGATGTACCTAGGGGTAAAACCCGAAAACACCGCTTTGAGCTAGACTCGAACGGGAACTGGTGCATGACAACGGGCCTTGCTGCACTCTTGGTTACGACACTCCCGGGGGATATGCTTAGGATAACTCTCATTTTCTTTACAAATCATTTTGAAGGGATTATGAGTATATACTTCCTCAAAGAAAACATTCTTATGATTATGGATTATATCCATAAATACTTCAATTTATGTTATGTATTTTATAAGTATGGGATTATGTATTTTGATTCATAAACTGATCTAGTTTATGCCATTGTTTAGAAATGGCGCCTAGTGGAAGAAATGGAAACCGTATCAATTCACGCACTCCATGTAGGGATTTCCCTCCTGCTCATGATAATTATAGTGGGGCTGGTGATGCAACTAGTGCTGATCAGCTAATCACCATACTAGGGCAACTTACTCAGGTTATGAATAATAACCTTACCCGTATGGAGCACCCTGATCCGCAGCGTGGAGGATCAATGTTAGATCGATTCATGAGGCAACAAACACCAACGTTCAATGGGAATACAAATCCCTTAGTAGCTGAGCAATGGATATTTTCCCTAGAGAAAATATTTCCGGCTTTGGGGAGCAGTGAAAGGGAAAAAGTTATCATGGCAGTTTACCACCTCACTGGAGATGCTGATCAATGGTGGTCATTGATTCAAAATATGAAGGAAGATGATGAAGTATAAAATATGGAATGGAGGGAGTTCAAAGATCTGTTTTTAGAAAAATACTTCCCTAGCGACCATCGAGCAGATATGGGAAGGCAATTTCTGAGTCTGAGACAAAAGGAGGATGAGAATGTCACAAAGTATGAGGCTAACTTTACAAGGTTAGCGAGGTACGCTGGTGATTATATTTGTAACCCAAGAAGTAAGATTGATCGTTTCTTTGATGGGTTAAAACCATTTCTCTGTCGAGCGTTAGTCTCACAATCCTTTTCATCGTACGAAGACATTGTCTCATGTGCTATCAAGACCGAAACGGAATTCTCTAAGTCTTATGACTTTAAAGAAAAGCAAGAGAAGAAGAGACCTGCTGATCAATCTGGGAATGGAAATAAGGGGAAGAAGGGAAAGGTTGAATATCCATCTTGTGGTAAATGCGGGAAGAAACATCCTGGTACTTGCTTGAAGGGAATGGGAGTCTGTTACAAGTGTGGTGAAAAAGGCCACCAAGCTCATGATTGCAAGGGGAAGAAGGAAGCTACCAACGTTCAGTGCTACAATTGCAGGGAGATGGGGCATTATGAAAATGCATGTCCTAAGCGTCAGGAGAACTTACCTCAGAAAAGGCCAAGGGATCAAGGCCAGGCTTATGCTATCACTACTGCTGAGGTAGAATCTCCGAAAGACGTGGTGGTAGGTAATTTAATGGTTTCCTCAAGTTTAGCAAATGCATTATTTGATTCTGGATCATCGCATTGTTTCATATCTTCCCAGTTTTCTAAGAAAATTAGATATTTCCAATTTGATTTAATAAGGGAGTTGTCTGTTAAAACTCTTAAGGGAAGTATCGTTGCAACAAAGTTTTGTGAATCAGTCCCCATTAGAGCACATAAATTTTCTTTATCTGCTGATTTCATCGTCATACCTATGATTGAGTTTGATATAATCCTCGGTATGGACTGGCTTTCGGACTATGATGCGAAGATTTATTGTAAGAAGAAAGAGGTTACGATTCTTCATGATAATGATAAGGAGCACCTTATTTTTAGAGCAGAATCGTCACCACCTAATTCTTATTTAGATCCACCCCCAGTAGCTCAACATAATTCAATTATTGGGGAGGAAGAGAATGAAATAACTGTCGGTGAGGAAAGGAATGTTCAAATAGAGGATGTACCTGTTGTGAAAGAATTTGTAGATGTATTTCCGGAAGATTTACCTGGACATCCTCCAGAACGAGAAGTTGAGTTTTCTATTGATTTGATTCCTGGATCAAGGCCTATATCGAAGACCCCTTATAGAATGGCCACTTTAGAGTTAGTCGAACTAAAGAAACAACTAGATGAATTGAGTAATAAGGGATTTATTCGCCCTAGTGTTTCTCCATGGGGAGCCCCTATTCTTTTTGTTAAAAAGAAAGATGGATCTATGAGGTTATGTATCGACTACCGGGAGATCAATGCTATAACGATAAAGAACAAGTATCCCCTACCTCGTATTGATGATTTATTTGACCAACTGCATGGAGCTCAATACTTTTCAAAGATTGACCTTCGATCTGGATACCATCAGTTGTGTGTGAAGAAGGAAGACATTCCGAAAACAGCATTTCGACCAGGTACGGTCATTACGAGTTTACTGTAATGCCGTTTGAATTGACTAATGCACCCTCTGTATTCATGGATCTAATGAATAGAGTTTTCAAGGAGTATCTCGATGAATTTGTGGTGGTATTTATTGATGATATCTTGGTATACTCCAAAACCTACGAAGATCATGAAAATCACTTGCGCATTATCTTGAAGACTCTGAGGAGGCATGAATTATATGGGAAGTTTAGCAAGTGTGAATTCTGGCTCCAGGAGATTTCTTTTCTTGGCCATATTGTCTCTAAAGATGGAATCTCTGTTGATCCTTCTAAGACCAAGGCAATACAAGAATGGCCAGCACCTACGAGTATAACTAAGGTACGTAGTTTTATTGGTTTGGCAGGTTATTATCGACGTTTCGTCCAGAATTTTGCTCGATTGGCTAACCCATTAACGAAGCTCACACGTAAAGGGGTTAAATTTGTTTGGACAAAAGAGTGTGAATAATGTTTCAAAGAACTGAAGAGAAGATTAGTCAATGCTCCTATATTGACTCTACCATCGGGGAATGATGGGTTCGTTATTTATAGTGATGCATCGAAGAAAGGACTTGGCTGTGTCCTTATGCAGAATGATAGAGTTATTGCCTATGCATCACGACAGTTGAAAATTCATGAACAAAACTATCCTACTCATGATCTCGAGTTAGCAGCAGTGATCTTTGCTTTGAAGATATGAAGGCACTACCTCTATGGTGAAAAATGTGAGATTTATACTGATCACAAGAGTTTGAAGTATATTTTCTCACAAAAAGAACTCAACATGAGGCAAAGGAGATGGCTTGAATTACTCAAGGATTATGATTGTACGATACACTACCACCCAGGGAAGGAAAACAAGGTGGCAGATGCTTTGAGTAGAAAAGACCATGGAGTTTTGAACAATATGAGAATTGAAAGGGATCCAATTTTCATGGATCTAGTGAAGATGGACATGGGAATAACCAGGGAAGGTGAAACATCAACGCTTTTTCAAATGGTTGCCAAACCATCTTTACTAGAAAGGATTAAGAGTTCTCAGACCGATGATGAAGAATTACAAAAGAAGATTAAAGCTGTGAATGATGGGAGATTGAGAGACGTTGTGTATGAAGATGGAATTTTGAAATTCGGGAAGAGACTTTGTGTTCCCAATATACCTGATCTAAAAAGGGAATTGCTGGATGATGCTCATAGTTCCAATTTCTCTATACACCCTGGGAGCACCAAAATGTATAGAGATTTGAAGGAACATTTTTGGTGGGACAACATGAAGAGGGAGATTGCTGATTTTGTGTCAAGATGTATGGTTTGTCAACAAGTGAAAGCTGGAAGGCAATAGCCTGGAGGAGTCATGCAACCTCTTCCCATACCGGAGTGGAAATGGGACAATGTTACGATGGACTTTGTCATGGGGCTACCAAAGACTCCTAGAAGGAACGATGCAATATGGGTTATTGTTGATCGTCTTACCAAGACATCACATTTTCTTGCTATAAGAGAAGATCTACCCCTGGAACGTCTAGCAAGACTATATATTAATGAAGTTGTGAGACTTCATGGAGTACCCCTATCGATTGTTTCTAATCGTGATCCCCGTTTTACTTCAAGATTTTGGAAAAGTCTTCAGAAATCCCTGGATACTGAACTTCATTTGAGCACTGCTTACCACCCTCAGACAGACGGACAATCAAAACGGACTATTCAAACCTTAGAAGACATGTTGAGATCTTGCTCACTTGACTTTCAGGGTATGTGGGATCAATATTTACCTTTGGTAGAATTTTCCTATAATAATATCTTCCATTCGAGTATTCAGAAGGCACCATATGAAGCGTTATACGGAAAAAGATGTCGTACACCAACCTGTTGGGATGACGTTGGTGAAAGAAAACTTGTAGGCCCAGAACTGGTGGAGGAAACGGTGGAAAAGGTGAAAGTAATCCAAAATCACATCAAAGTAGCTCAAAGTAGGCAGAAGAGCTATGCCGATAATCGAAGGAAGGATTTGGAATTTCAAGTTGGTGATCATGTTTTTCTGAAGGTATCTCCGTGGAAGGGAGTCATATGTTTTGGTAAGAAAGGTAAATTGAGTCCAAGGTACATCGGACCTTTCGAAATTCTAGAACGAATTGGGGTTGTAGCTTACCGATTGGCAATGCCGCCAAGTCTCTCCAAAGTTCACGATGTGTTCCACGTATCTCTATTGAGGAAATACATGCCTGATCCGACGCATGTACTCACCTATGAGGAATTAGAACTGGAACCCGATCTGTCTTATTGCGAAGAGCCCGTCAAGATTCTTGATACGAGAGAACAAGTGCTGAGAAACCGGACGACGCGTCTGGTAAATGTTTTGTGGAGAAACCATAAGATGGAAGAGGCAACGTGGGAACCCAAGGAACTTATGATGAAGAACCACCCGAGTCTTTTTATGCAGTAATACCCTAGAAATTGCGAGGACGCAATTATTTGAAGGAGGGGAGAATGTAACACCCCAAGCTTCTACGGTACGCTTCTCTTTGAATAATGTGATAGCGTGTGTTGTACGCAACACCGAGTTCTAACACACCATAACTAATCAAACAAGCCGTTATGAATAGTAATACCTACTTTTTGAAATTATATATATTTTATATTTGAAAATGGACTTCATTTTTGGATTAGGAATATCGAATTTAGCCTAAGGTGAAATTTTGGTACATTTCGGATAACTTTCATATTTTGATGAATAGTGAAAATTACTAAGTTTTAATTAAAAACAACTTTTTTAATCAAAATAATTAATAGTGATAAATTATGAATTTGAGTGGTTTTAAAGTATATTTAGAATATATTTTTACCATTTAATATAATGTTGGTCATTGGACATAATTTTACAATTAAACCGAACATAAACGAGTGTCAATCTTTTGATAGTTATTATCTCTTAAAAACACGCTTTTTGTTTTGACAGCGGGAATTAATTTTAAATTAATTTCTGCCACTTATATGTTTTGAATTTAGGAAAATGGATTCCATATTTGGAATCAGGATGTTCAAATTGTGTAAATAGGTAACTTTTATTTTTAGACATTTTGAATAATTACTGCGGTAAATATTTTATTTACCATGGTTAAGGGTAAATCCGGTAAATAAGGGTTAAAAAATAATATTATAATAATACTAAATTACCCTAAAACGTGTCTTAACCCTATTGGTTGATACATGGTCGACCATGGGAATCTTTGGGTCTATTTTGGGACCCCATGGATCCACTTGTAAGTGATAATGACACTTTATTTTAATTAAGTTAAAATGAATACAAAAATGACACAAGCATATATCTTTTAGACAAACAATTGTTACATAGGGTTATATATGTTGTATTTTAGATTATAAATATTCATTAGAAAGATAAAAAGATTTCCTACATAATTATATTTTATTTATAATTTTTAGACATTAAATAATTTATTTTATTTATGACACAATGATGATGCAGTAATTACTATAATAGTGAAAAATTAAAATAATTGATATTATAAATACCCAAATAAATATAATATGAAACTTTTAATGAATTAAACTAATTTTCTAGGATAATATGATATATTAGGATTGATTTAATTGACTTTGTTCGAAGTAATCAATCTGTTATGAGTTTTACAAAAATAAACTATTGAATAGTGTCAAAATTGACATAAAAGAGTTCTTAAAACAAATATTATATTATTAATTGATATTAAATTCCTAAAAATCTAACGTTCGGCCAAGAGACTTATATCATGATAGGTTCATCATTAATGTACCACTTGGGGGTCGCTTGGATGTATATAGTAAGTTTATTAACCATATTATACAAACATACAAAGAGACATTGTAAACGTGAAACTAATTAACTTAGAGTTAATACTTAAAGAAAAGGTTAATATAAGTACCCAAACCTGTCTAAATTCTATTGGTTGAGTGTTTTTAGACCTATACCCACCTTTAACTTTGAATAATAAGCTTTTTATCCATTAGAAACCGAATATGAATTTATTATAAATTAATATTTCTAGCTTTTCCAAAGGTGCCCCTCACCCCTCTTATAAAAGGGCACTCCTCCTTCTCATTTCTTCACACCTTCAAAGCATTTTGGTTCGGACAAAATCTGCCCAAATACTCTCCCAACATCCCTCACTACAACCTAGAGGCCTTAGTTTGATCAGAAAGCCAACCTAAAAATCCCTTTTCATCAAATCAAAAGGAAGAACCCGAAGAAGAGGTAATGATTTCACCACCCTTCTCCAAATTCATTTCTTCTTCCACTTCTTCTTCCTTTGTTCTTACCATTCTAAAATAATAACTCCAGTATCTCACATATACTGTGATGTTATTATAAATATGGTACAACCATATTCAGTATTCTATCCACCCTTTGAATAACATGTCACCATACGTGCGTACGTACGGACTACCGTCTCCACGTCGTGGTGTAATTGTTATTCAATATAATATTATTTGGATGGGTATAATAATGATGTGTAACTCATGTAAATAATAAATATAACATGTTAATGATTCTGTATATATGATATACCATCCATTTATATATTATTTTAATATCAAAAAAATGATATTGTCGCTTGTGCGTACGTACGGACTACCGTCTCCACGAACGCGATGAGATTCATTCTCCATCGTATCCATTCAAGTATAATTATCATTTGATGATTTAAAAATGATTTTTAAGGACTAGATATCATTCTGGATATGAATAAGATACATCAACCATGGCTTATGTAACAAAACATATAAAATAAAATGAGTAAGTTAACTCCCGAAATGACGATAATTCTAAGATATTATTAACAAATCAATGTTAAAAGATCATATATGATATCATATTATTATATATGATTCTTGTATAATTTAATAACAAATATTTCACCATTATACAGGAGGTTAACCTACCCCAACCAAGGAAAAGTACAAGGTAAGGGTTTACTTTACAACCTCTTCATTATCCAAGGTTGTTTATACGTAATAATCTACTGGGATCTCTTTATCATCCACATCCATGTTTCTTAAAAATGTATTTCAAAACATTTTTACTATTTACTAGAATATGAGTTAAAGTCATTTATACCCTTCTTGACTTTTATAAGTGTTTTATAAAGGAATATTTCCATCGTTTTCAAAACAAGGTCCTTTTTAACCTTTTCGACAGAATTAAGGTAAGAATGTTTTTTTAACTTATACGGCGGGTGCATCTATTTTCCGCCGTTATAAAATCTTCAAATCTTCCCTTACAAGCTTATAAGAATATTTTCAAAGAAAATGTTTTATTTTATATGGATCATAAATTATTTCAAAATAAAAGGAGATATTTCTTTAAAAAGAATTTTGATTTCATCTATGTCAACATCCTTTGATGGATTTTAAGATTATTTGAAGTTGATTTATTATGATACAAAACTTCTATATTGTATTGAAGGTTTTGTGATATGTTTGACTGTGGATGGGATATTTTTATACCATTCATAGTTTATGGCGAAAGTATTGACATTTCATATGCTAGTTTTAATATGAATGTTTATGTTATGTTTAAACCTTTTCATATGGGAATGCATTGGACTTAATATGTGACGGGTGGAGCCCGCTATAGCTCCTCGATGCATCGGTAGGTCTCATGAGACAAACTAGTGTCTTGGCACAAGGTCTTGACAAAATCTTATTTGTAGTCTTGGCACGAGGCCTTGGCTATGTGGTTATGATAGTCTGGCATTATGCATTCCAACATTATGAAAGTGGTTATTGATTTTTGCATGTGATTATTCGATTAGTAGAATATACATGTGAATAAGTAAATGGCATTATTTCATTTTATTTATGCCATACCATGTTGAAAGTTCATATTTAAAAGGCTTTTGTTTTAGTTATACATTGCCTTAAATGTTTATTCTTATTTATGAAAGTTTCCGCTATATTGTTATCCTTAGTGGGCATTTGAGCACACCCCTTTTCTATGTTTTATTTTTCCCAGGATGTGAAGAAGTATGTTATGAATGACCTGCAGGGATTTTATGAGGGGTTAATAGTGTGGATTGTGGAAACATTATGTTGTTGTAGTAGTTTTTCATTTTATGATGTAATGTAAAACTTATGAATATATCTAGTGTTTCTAAGGCTACTAAACCAATCGGTCTTTCGAGATTTGATCATTATTGTGATCATGCCAATGTTATGTAATAATGAACCGACTCTGGGTAACTGGGGTCGGGGCGTTACAAATGTGGTTCAATGAGATGAAAATAATTTTTTTGGTGAATAGTAACTTTTTACTTTTTTACCACGGTTAAAAGTAAATAGGGTAATTACGGGTAAAAATGATATTATTATTACCCTAACACAGGTCCTAATTCTATTGGAAAAGTGTAATTCGATCAAAAACAACCTTTGGAATAAAATATGACCATTTAGGCCCACTTGGATTAGATTAGGACATTTATTATTAAGAAGGGTTAAAATAGTTAAAATCAAAGTTTAATAAGTAAATCATTTTTAATATAGGGTTATACATAAGATAAATTCGACTATAAATACTCATTAGAATGATAAAAATATTTCCTACATAATGGTATTTTATTTGTAATTTTTAGACAATAAATAATTTAATTAATTTATGGCACAATGATGATGCAGTAATTATCTTATTAATGAAATATTGACACAATTGATGTTATAAATACCAAAATAAATGTAATTTGAGACTTTTCATGAATTCCACTAATTTTCTAGGCTAATATGACTTGTTAGTATTGATTTAATTAACTTTTTTTCTAACTAATCATTCTGTTATGATTTCACAAAAATCAATTACTAAATAGTGTCAAAATTGACAGAAAATAGTTTTTAAAAAAAATATTATATTATTAATTGTTATTTTATTCCTAAAAATCTAAGGTTCGTCCAAATTACATAGATAAGGTTATATATATTAATTATAAACATCTTGGAGTTCGTTTGTCTTGTTATAGTAAGTTTATTAACCTTATAATGTAAGAACACAGGAAGACACGGTAAAAGTAAAATTATTTAACTAAATGTTAAATCAAAATGATAAGGTTAAAATAGGAACCTAAACTTGTCTAAATTCTATTGGATGAGATTATTCCAACCCATCCCCACCTTAGCTTTTATATAAATCAATTTGTAGCTATTTAAAACCGAATTTGGCTTTATAATAGAATAATATTTTTAGTTATTCCAAAGGTGCCCCTCTCCTCCCTTATAAAAGGGCACCTCCTCCCCCTCTTCCTCACACCACTTTGAGCATTCAGGCTCGGCCAAACCCTGAAAAATTCTCTTATCCACTTCCCTAGAAACATCCTAGAGGTTTTGGTATTCCTCAAAGAACAATTTTAGTGCCCTAAAAGGAGATCTCAAAGAGGCGCTTCAAAGAAGAGGTAATGTCCGTTACCGATTCTTTCAACTTTATTTCTTCCTCCACTTATACTTCTTAGGTTGTTTCATTATGAAGTAATAACATCAGTACCACTAATATACTGATATGTTATTAGAATTATTAAACAACCCTATTTCACCATCTATCCATCCTACGGAAAACGAAATCACCGCGCGTGTGTACGTACGTAATACCATCTCCACGCTATGGTGAAACCTATTTTCAACCATCACCTTACTTGGATGGGTATAATGGTGTAAATAATAACTATATATGATTATTTTAAAGTGATATTGATTCTTAAATAGTATACATACACTCCAATAAAGTCCCACGATCATGTGAACGATATCATCGCTCGTGCGTACGTACGGACTACCGTCTCCACGATGCGATGAGATTCATTCTCCACATTAACCATTCATGAATGATTTTAATGAATATATAATAATTAATCATGAAATATATGACATAATAATGATACTGGATTTATGTGTACATATATGTATGTCATCTACTTAATTCCATTCAACTCAATAAGGAAACGAAAACAACGTTCATGCGTACGTACGGCCTACCGTCTCCATGAATGGTGTATTTCATTCCATTTACTGATTTATTATATATATGTATATTCTGAATATATATTATATATAAATCATGCTTTATATTCTGTAATTAATTAATCATGATCTAAGTAATCATATGAATAATTACAAGTCAAAACACGGACGACAAATAAAACAATTTTACCCAAAACGCTCTTTAACATGGAATTTACAAAAGAATAGGTAATATAAAGTCATAAGTAAACCATATATGATATAATAACAATGATTATGATTCTGTAATAAGTCAATGACATTATTTAAATCATTTTATAGGAGGATCAGATACTTACGAAGCAAATCGGACCTAAGGTAAGGGAAATATCACAATCTCATTTTTATCTGAGATTGTTTATAGTTTGGTATTTACTGGGGTGTATTTTACCATTCACATCCATGTTTCCTCAATATGTAATATTATTTCCATCCACCTACAATTGTTTAAATCCAATTTTACCCTTCGGTGTGTTTTTAGTAAAGGATATGAAAGTAATCTTTTGTCATTTTTCGTACGAGGTACTTTTTGACTTTTCTGACAAAAGTACAAAGAATGATTTTTTAACTTATACGGCATGAATGGATTTTAAAAACATTATTTACAAGAAGCCTCCTTTACATGTTTTAAGGTTTATTTTTAATCAACTTCTTTTTTTTTAAAATTGTATGACATGTTAAGAAAGGAAAATGTTTTTGAAGTAGAAAGGATATTTTCCTCAAGAATTGAGTTCAAGTGTTTTATCAAAATTGTTTTCCATCTAAGATAATATAGGGTTCTGTTTCTATCCCTATTATTACATTTACTTGATTATGTTGTGATGGAAATATTTTTATGAATTCCTTTATCTTATATAAATTGTTTTATGATGTCATGATGTTTAAGATTCCCATTTTTATTACATGGATTATGCAATGATGTATGGTTTATGATTTTGTGGCACACATAAGAATGGTATCATTATGAGATGGGTGGGACCTATATCTCCATCCAATGCATTGGGTAAAGATTTTATATCTCATGAGATAGACATGGCTGGAACGGTAGGTTATACCGGTTCAGTGAAACAGGACTGAAACGAGGTGTGAACTCAGTTCAGAAATGTACTTTTTCCACTAAGATAGTCGTGGCAATGAGTCTTGACTAATAAGAAATGATTCTCTATGATTATGTGTGTATGATACAAAGTTTCATGTTTTAAGTTATGATTATTGGGATTACATTTGACTACTATGATTTATCCCATGTTATGATATTATGATCTCTTTTGCTGGTTAAGAATTCCAAAATGTTATGTTCTTATGAATATGATGTGATTGATATTTCTTTTGTTTACCCTTACTGAGCATTTGAGTTCACCCTTTTATTTTTTCTTTTCCCAGGATATAAAGTAAGGTTTTAGGTATAAAAAAGGAAGATCTTTATGGGAGATGTTGAAGATCTTTCACCGCGATTAGAAGATTATATTCCGAGTTTCCAAAGACACTAAACTATTACAGTCCTTGTGTGTGTGTTTTTGTTATGTACTAAGTATTCCGTAAAAGTAATGTAATGTCCATGTACATCAGGCTTCGGGTCTCTACAGTTGGTATTAGATTAAATGTTTAGTCATCCTTTGGAAACTAGGATGCGAGAACTTTAGTGAGATCCCTAGAGATATTTCTGAGGTATGTCTAGGGATGTCCCTATGGTTAAGAATACATTATAGTCCTAGAATTTCTCTTACCATCTTAGAATTAAACATAAGATGTTAGATATTGAAGGTACTCCCCCTTTATTATATTGGTTTCCCTAGTGTGGTTTTTACCTCTCACACTATTCTTTTTGGGTTTTAGACGATGGCTGGAACCCGAAAAAACCGTGTTGATCAATGCAATGGACAATGCAATGATTGTCCTCCTGAACAAACAAATGTTATGGGATATGGAGTGCAAAATCTTATTTCTATACTTACACAAGCTATGAATCATTCTGGACTACCAAATGAGCAGAGAAGGGAACAATATTCTATTGAGTCCTTCATGAGGCAATGTCCACCTTCTTTCAGTGGGTCTTCTGATCCACTTGTTACTGAATAATGGATCAGTACTACTGAAAAGTTATTTTCAGTTCTTCAATGTTCTGAACATGATAAAGTCATCTTAGCAGTATATTGTTTGGAAGGTGATGCTGATCAATGGTGGAATCTTATCAAGAATACGAGGCCAATAAATGAAATTGAGTCTGTGGAATGGGATGAGTTCATGAACTTATTTTTCAATAAGTACTTCCCTCGTATTCTTCGAAAAATGATGGAGAAGGTGTTTCTTGAACTAAAGCAAAAGGATGATGAATATGTGGGTTTATACGAAGCTAATTTTACAAGGGTTGCAAGGTATGCATCTGGATTTATCATCCAACCTGAAAGTAAAGTTTATCGATTCTTCAGTGGCTTAAAACCAAATCTTAGAAGGGAATTAGCTATAAGAGACTTCAGTAGCTATGAAGAAATTGTGCGTTGTGCTATCAAGGTAGAAATGGAAGTTGGTTTTACTTATCCATCTCATAGTTTTGACAAGAAACGAAAGATGGAGTTCAAGAAGAAATCTCAGAATAATGGTGAAAAAAGATGAATGTTTCTTTATGCTCAAAGTGTGGAAAGAAGCATGGTGGAAATTGTCTTAAAGGGACAAGAAAATGTTTTAAGTGTGGAAAAGAAGGTCATCGAGCATCTGAGTGTTGAAGTAATGGAAAAAGGGTTTCTAATGATGTGAATAAAGAAAAGACTGCAGAGAACACACCACCAACACTTCAATTCTTCAAGTGAAAGGAAATGGGGCATTATGCTAATAAATTCCCTAATCCAAGGGTTAGTGATGATCGACATGAGTAACCACATAAGGCAAAGGACAAAGGGAAGTCACATGAGATCACCATTGGCGATGTTGAATATGAAAACGATGTGGTGGAATGATTAAGTGTTTATGTAATGGGATTCCAGAATAATGTTGTATATAGTATCATAGAATATTGGAATATTTATGTATTGGTCTATTGTGGTTTTCAATAATTTTATGGCATCGGTAACCATGAAAAGTGATTGAAATATTTTTGGAAAGCAGATGATATGCACATAATGAATGGATAAAGAGAATCTAATATGTTTGATAGTATTCATGATCTCATGATTGATTTAAGGACTAAGTGATATCATGGTTAGAGTATATAGAATTTTGAGGATTTTTTTATGTGGAAAAAGTTAACTTTTAACAGCATTCATGTTTTCACTAAGGTTCAATGGTTATTCGAGAGAATACATGATTAAGGCATTTGAATGTTTGGAATGTGACCAACAAGACATATTATATGATATATGGGGATCAACGATGGTATTAAATCTCTGGTAATCGTTTTCACTATATTATGAGAGTGGACTGCAGTATTATGGATAAGCCTAAAGATTAGAATGGATTATGTTGGACAAAAGCTAGTATTGTTTAAGGATAGAAGTTTTTTTGATATTATTGATGGGATATTACAGTAATATAGTTTTAGAAAAAGGACAACCTGCAGGACGGGCGACAGCCCATCGTGTCGGACAAGGCCGTGGGAATCAAACCCACAACCGAAGTGCGAATGGCCTTTATCGCCTACCACTGGCCTACAGGAAGTCCCTGTTTAGTAGAAAATAGTATTTTTATATTAATCAGTATGATATATGAAGTATAAGTCCATTTTAGGAACAATATATGATTAATCTTACTATAGATGGACTTACGTATTTTTTGATAACTTTTTTAACCTTTTGTTTGAGGCAGATGGAATGACCCATCATTCTATCACATGATCTACTAACACATCGTGAATGACAAATTCAACTTCATTTATTTAAGAGATGAAGTTGAAATTGTCCAAATAATGACTAACGGTGAGAATATACCAAAATCACGAAAGTATTTATTCTAATTCCAATTTCATCAACTTTAGGGAAATGATCTTGAAAACCATAAATGTTGTCCTAGTGCTCCTATATCTGATGAATCAGATGGTACTTTAGATCGTCACAAATTTACGGCTTTGTGATTTCTGGCTTTTCCATAGCCATGTTCTCTACCACTATCCATCAGAACATGATGGTTAGATTTCTCTTCCATATCCATATTTTCACCTATGTGGAAACCCAGTGATTAGTTTATTTGGGTAATCGTTACATTTCATACTTTTGTTTTTAAAGATTGGTTTTGGTATTCCTTTTTACAATGTAGGTTTCTATTAAAGAAACTTTCGAGTAGTAAACCATTTATAACCCTGATGAATTTTGAGGGAGAAATTCATTTTAAGGGGGGTAGAATGTAACACCCCGAGATTTTATGAAAAATATTCTTTTTAATTGCATTAATGTCTTGTGTTGTACGCTACACTAAAAGTAGCTTGCACAACACGCATCCTTGACTTTCCTTGCATTACATGCAATCAGGACCTTCCTCGATAGCGAGTGTAGTAAGCAATAACGAGTTTCACTAAACAACAATATGCTATTAAAATATTATTAAAACTAACTATTATGAATAGTAATAACCACATTTTGAAACTTTTTAAATTATAGTTTTGAAAATGGACTTCATTTTTGGATTCGGAATATCGAAATTAGCTTAGGGTGAAATTTTGGTACTTTTCGGATAACATTCATATTCTGATGAATAGTGAAAATTATTAAATTTTAATTAGAAACATCTTTTTTAATCAAAATAATTAATAGTGATAAATTATTAATTTGAGTGGTTTTAAAGTATATTTATAATATATTTTTACAATTTAATACAATGTTTTTCATTTGATGTAATTTCACATTTAAACCAGACATAAACAAGTGTCAATCTTTTGATAGTTATTATCTTTTAAAAACATGCTATTTGACGACGGGAATTAATTTTTAAATTAGTTAATGTAACTGATATGTATTGAATTTGGAAAAATAAAGATCATTTTTGAATTCATAATATCAGATATAGCTTAGGCCTAATTTTTGGTATTTTTCTGAAAACGTTCAATTTTTGATGAATAGTGAAACCACTAAGTGGTAGTTAAAAAACTGAATTTTTCATAAAACTTAATTTTACCACTTCTGTGAGTGGAATTTCAAAAATCCGAGAGACATGGTTGATATCAGTATGTAAAATGTGGTTCAATGAGATGAAAATAATTTTTTGGTGAATAGTAACTTTTTACTTTTTTTGCCACGGTTAAAAGTAAATAGGGTAATTAAGGGTAAAAATGATATTATTATTACCCTAACACATGTCCTAATACAATTGGTCAAGTGTAATTCGACCAAAAACAACCTTAGGAATAAAATATGACCATTTAGGCCAACATGGATTAGATTAGGACATTTATTATTAAGAAGGGTCAAAATAGTTAAAATCAATGTTTAATAAGTAAAAAAAATTTAATATAGGGTTATACAAAAGATAAATTCGACTATAAATAATAATAATAAAGATAAAAATATTTCATACATAATGGTATTTTATTTGTAATTTTTAGACATTAAATAATTTAATTTATTTGTGACACAAAGATGATGCAGTAATTATCTTATTAATGAAATATTAACATAATTGATCTTATAAATACCAAAATAAATGTAATTTGAGACTTTTTATGAATTACACTAATTTTCTAGGTTAATATAACATGTTAGTATTGATTTAATTAACTTTTTTTCGAACTAATCATTCTGTTATGATTTGAACAAAAATCAATTACTAAATAGTGTCAAAATTGACATAAAATAGTTTTTAAAACAAATATTATTTTTTTAATTTTTATTTTATTCCGAAAAATATAAGGTTCGGCCAAATGACTTAGATAAGGTTATATATATTAATAATTAAATACTTGGGGTTCTTTTGGCTTGTTATAGTAAGTTTATTAACCTTATAGTGTAAGAACACAAGAAGACACGGTAAAAGTAAAATTATTTAACTTAATGATAAATCTAAATGATAAGGTTAAAATAGGAACCTAAACTTGTCTAAATTCTATTGGATGAGAGTATTTCGACCCATCCCCACCGTAGCTTCGAAATAAATCAATTTGGAGCTATTTAAAACCGAATTTGGCTTTATAATAGAATAATAGTTTTAGTTATTCCAAAGGTGCCCCTCTCCTCCTTTATAAAAGGGCACCTCCTCCCCCTTTCCTCACACCACATTGTGCCTTCAAGCTCGTCCAAACCCCGACAAATTCTCTTCTCCACTTCCTTAGAAACATCCTAGAGGTTCTGGTCTTCCTCAAAGACCAATTTTAGAACCCTAAAAGGAGATCTCTAAGAGGCGCTTCAAAGAAGAGATAATGTCCGTTACCGATTCTTTCAACTTTTTTTCTTCTTCCACATCACCTTCTTAGGTTGTTTCATTATGAAGTAATAAAATAATTATCACTCATATACTAATATGTTATTATAAGTATGAAACAACCCTATTTCACCATCTATCCATCCTACGGAAAACGAAATCACCACGCATGCGTACGTACGGAATACCGTCTCCACGCCGTGGTGAAATCTATTTTCCACCACCACCTTAATTGGATGGGTATAATGGTGTCAATAATAACTATATATGATTATTTTAAAGTTATATTGATTCTGAAATAGTATACATACACTCCAATACAGTCCCACGATCATGAGAACGATATCATCGCTCGTACGTACGTACGGACTACCGTCTCCATGACGCGATGAGATTCATTCTCCACTTTAACCATTCATGAATGATTATAAAGTATATATAATAAGTAATCATGAAATATATGACATAATAATGACACTGAATTTATGTGTACATATATGTATTTCATCTACTTAATTTCATTCAACTCAATAAGGAAACGAAAACAGCGTTCATGCGTACGTACGGCTTACCGTCTCCATGAATGGTGTATTTCTTTCCATTTACTGATTTATTATATATATGTATATTCTGAATATATATTATATATAAATCATGTTTTATATTCTGCAATTATGTAATCAGGATCTAAGTAGTCATATGGATAATTACAAGACAAAACACGGATGACAAATAACACAATTTTACCCAAAACGCTCTTTAACTTGGAATTTACAAAAGAACGGGTAATATAAAGACATAAGTGAACCATATATGATATAATAACAATTAGTATGATTCTGTAATAAGTCAACTAAATTATTTAAATCATTATACAGTAGGTTCGGACACTTACGAAGCAAATCGTACCTAAGGTAAGGGAAATATCACAATCTCATTTTTATCTGAGATTGTTTATACTTTGGTATTTACTGGGGTGTATTTTATCATTCACGTCCATGTTTCCTCAATATGTAATATTATTTCCATCCACCTACAATGGTTTAAATCCAATTTTACCCTTCTATGAGTTTTTAGTAATGGATATGAAAGTAATCTTTTGTCGTTTTTTGTACGAGGTACTTTTTGACTTTTCTGACAAAAGTACGAAGAATGTTTTTTTAACTTATACGGAATGAATGGATTTTTAAAACATTATTTCCAAGAAGCTTACTTTACAAGTTTTCATGTTTATTTTTAATCAAATTTTTTTAGTTTAAAATTGTATGACATGTTAAGAAAGAAAAATTTTTTTGAAGTAGAAAGTATATTTTCCTCAAGAATGGAGTTAAAGTGTTTTATCAAAATTATTTTCCATCTATGATAATATAGGGTTCTGTTTCTATCCCTATTATTACATTTAAGTGATTATGTTGTGATGGAAATATTTTTATGAATTCCTTTATCTTATATGAATTGTTTTATGATGTCATGATGTTTAAGATTCCCATTTTTATTACATGGATTATGCAATGATGTATAGTTAATGATTTTGTGGCACACATAAGAATGGTATCATTATGAGATGGGTGGGACCTATATCTACCTCCAATGAATTGGGAAAAGATTTTATATCCCATGAGATAGACATGGCTGGAACGGTAGGTTATACCGGTTCAGTGAAACATGACTGAAACGAGAAGTGAACTCGGTTCAGAAATGGACTTTGTCCACTAAGATAGTCTTGGTAATGAGTCTTGAATAATAAGAAATGTTTCTCTATGATTATGTGTGTATGCCAAAATGTTTCATGTTTTAAGTTATGATTATTGGGATTATATTTCACTACAATTATTTATCCCATGTTATGATATTATGATCTCTTTTGCAGGTTAAGAATTCCAAAATGTTTTGTTCTTATGAATATGATGTGATTGATATTTCTTTTGTTTACCCTTACTGAGCATTTGAGATCACCCTTTTATGTTTTCTTTTCCCAGGATATAAAGAAAGGTTTTAGGTATAAAAAAAGGAATATCTTTATGGGAGATGTTGAAGAACTTTCACCATGATTAGAAGATTATATTCCGAGTTTCCAAAGACACTAAACTATTAAGGTCCTTGTGTGTGATTTTTTGTTATGTACTATGTATTCTGCAAAAGTAATGTAATGTCAATGTATGTCAGGCTTCGGGTCTCTACAGTAAGGGGCATAAAAATGTACAAAATTACATTTAGTCCGTGAATAAAAACATTTTAAAAAATTAATAAAATTTTCACATTAAACATATACCCTTTCTCCTACCGTGTGAAATCATATGTTTCCAATAAAATCATAAAATTAATATATTAAACATAAAAGGTAAATTTTGGAATCATTTTCATATCAGTCTTTCATATGTGGTATATCTCTCGACTACCCATGGAGTAACCATCCTGATTACACTTGCAATAACCATCACTGTATATTCCTATAATCTATAAGGAGAAACCATACTAGTTAACTACATCACTTCACCCAATGCATTGGAGACATATAACGGAATCAAAAACCATTAGTTTATCATGGAATAAACTTCCATAATAAAAATTCCCAAAACAATAACATGGTCATAACACATTAATATTTCATAAAATAACCATTCTTGAGGAAAATAAATTTTCTATTTGGAAATCACATTTCATTTTTTAGAAGCCACACACATATAAATGAAAATATATTGTTTGAAAATAAAGATGTAAACCTGTAAATGAAACGTCAAATCAGTATGGCATCATGAAATCCAGAAATCCATATATATTGTATACATAAATAAAATTCTATTTAATAAAATTATTTGTAACATTATAAGAGTGTTATTAAAAATAAATTCCTTACAAATATCATATCATCATGGAAAGAATTAATCAAATGAATGGAATATATATATATATTCACTCAAAATAATTATATTTAAACTTAATATAATCTAAATTAATTTCTCAAATAATATCATTATGACAAAATAAATGAATTAGAAGGTGATCCCAATTAATCTAAAATTGTTTAATAATTCCCTTACCTTATGTCAAAAATCCTTATGCACTTGTAATTAATGTCCTGGATAATCAATGTATATTCATTAAATAGGTAATTAAGATGTTTTTAAAAAAATATTATATTCATTAAATTTTTATTCAGATCATTTTTATCCACATAGTTGAATTTTAAATTTAAGAATCATCGTTCAATAAGCATTTATTTCATGGATTTATGGTCGATTACCTTGAGTATAATTAAGGGAGTTCTTGTAAAAAGGGCGAAAGCCTCTAGAAGTGGAATGAAATGGAATTTATAAATTTCCATAATCTTAAATAATACCATGTAACATTTTTTCTATAATGAGGATTATTCATTAAATAAAATATTAATGATTTATATTTGGATTTATTTTGCGGTTTTTACATCCATCACAATCCTGTTTCATATTATTTAATACTATATATATATATATGATTTCAACGTCATTAATAAAGTTATAATATAAATATTATAATATTTTCTAACCATAATATAGGTTTTATAACCTCTATTTATGGAGTGAATAGAAATCAACACTCATCGTCCTTAAAGGCGGTGAGTCGACATGTTACAGATGGTATTTTCTGTTTTTTAGAACAAGAGGAGAAGAGAAGAGTTTTACATTGAATATTATATCAACACAAAAACATTATTATATATGGATTATACTAGAGTTATAATTTTACATTGGATAGGAGAGGTTATGATAATTTATAAGTAATAAAAAACTAAATAACGTAAAAGACAATGATGGGTTGATCTTACCTCTTGAATATCATCTCCTTAAGAACCTCTTTAAGGAACCATGTATTGGTCCTTTGGTGAGACCATAAGTTATTGAAAAATGGGATGGGTTTTGTAAATTTAATTTGGATGAATATATACATTATAAAAGTCTTTTGAGGTGTGGGGAGAAAGGGTGGATAACTATTGTATTTTTCAGTATTGGATTGGTGTGTTTTTTATTATTTTATTCGTTTGTGTATTATTTTGGATCAAGAATATCAATATTGTTGATTATCATCCCAAAATAATATAACTATAGTATGTGATAATTGATT
This sequence comes from Viscum album, assembly GCA_963277665.1. Classification (NCBI taxonomy): domain Eukaryota; kingdom Viridiplantae; phylum Streptophyta; class Magnoliopsida; order Santalales; family Viscaceae; genus Viscum; species Viscum album. Next base: position 711,724,933 of record OY728136.1, on the reverse strand, counting down.
CATACCTCATAAATTCATTATCCAAAAATGATTAATTATCTATATAATTAGAACATAAAATCATGTATTTCACGATTCTCTAAAAATTCCCCTTGTTCAGAAAAATACCAAAAAATCAAACAAACCCTTTCATGTTGTATAGATTTTAAATCATCAGTATATTTTTTGAAAATATTTTTATAAATATGAAAAAAAATTAAAAACACCATTTATTTTTAAAATAATGAATTTAATATAATAACAGGTGTTATGACACATTGAAAAAATAATTAAGGTCTCAGAAAATTATCTTATAATTAAAATAAAACAAAATATTAATTGACGAAACTATTTTATGAAAAAAGTATTTTATTTTAAGTCATTGTATTAATTAAAAAATTATAAATAAATATTTACATTTCAAAAAAATACCAACACTTAATTTATCATTTATAAAACCTCTATTTACTTATTCTATGATATATCATATTTTTAGGTAATATATACCTAATGTTTATTTATACATTAATAGGTGGGGATTTTATTTTCATGATTATATTTCTTTTTCTAATGATATCATTACTATTCCAACAATGAGTTTTCTATTCAATTTGAATAGATTCTTTAATTTCTATAAACACGACATATTTCAGTATACATTTATATTGAATTTAACTATTTAATTCCCGAATGATTTTTTTTCAATAAGTACATGGGTTGTTATAGTTTATATTTACATCGTTTATATTTCAAATTTTGATTTCTATGTGATATTGATATAAGACAATCTATTCCAGAGGGATCTCAAACTACTATTTTTTGGATTTAAAATAGATGTTGTGAATTTTTGGTATGTAAAACGATTAATCTGATAGAAATTAGTATGTAATAGATTTAATTGGTAAGAAATGGTGACATTAACATGGCAAAAAGGAAAGAAATAATGATTCCATGGAAACTATTGACAATATATATATAATTACAACCAAAATAAACATAGTGTTTCTAATACAATGACTACTCATCCTCAAGAAAATAAAATTAATATGTTTTTTAGATCATGAATATTAATTCAACAATATATATAGTATGTTTTAATTGGTAGTATTGATGTCATATTCTCCTTGTGGGATCTATTTATTCTTTCATGACTTCCATAATCAATGTTTTTGTTTGTTACCACTATTATAAACACATGTGGTAAGATTGAATTAGTTGTTTAAGAAATAATTGATCTCTTAATGAAAAAATATTTTTCATGGAAGGATTTATTAGTATAATTGGGAACAATGTTTATATTTTATGTTGAATGAAATTAATCTTACTATAAAATCCATAAATATGTTGGAAAAATGAATGAATGATGTATTCAGAAATAGGTTTACTCTATAAATTTTTAAATTAATTATAAGAATATGGGGCATGAAAAGAGTAATTTGGAATAGAAGGTTAATTTAGGATGGTTTTATTCTAGATGTTCCTCCTGAACTAAATTTCCATAGGAAACTATTTTGTTTCTAGCTATCAATATTCCATTAGTGAAATGAATTATTAAATATGGCAATTAATTTCACTCTATGATATACAGAGTGTGTCTATTTAGATACCTATCTATAATGTTGGTCGAGGTTCACTTTTTGGATGATGAAGCAATAAAATTATTATAAAATTCTATACTATAAATTGTATTTCAAATATAAATATATTGGATTTTCAATAATTTCATCAGATGTTGGTGTTATATATAAATGTAATAATGACATGAGAGTTTTATTAAAAAAATTATATAAAAAATTGTAGATATAGTATAGATAATTACCCATGTTTCTATAGTTGAGTAAAATGTTGTTAAAGATAATATATTATTTTTGGTGAGATGGTAATAAGGATAATTGATAATTGGAACATCAACTCCAAGAATTGAATAACTTTGAAAATTATATCATGGTAATAGGATAGAGATAAATTTGTGAGTTTTTAATGATAAAACATTACTGATAATTAATCACATGGATTACCATACATTTTATAGTATTATCATTATAAAATATGGAAATGTGGTGTTTGATAAAAATGGAAAGAAAACCCATGCTAAAATGTCCAATCTTGTTCACATGGATGTTTGGGGGAAAACACTAATTCAATATCATATAGGGCCATTTTATAATAATTTATTAATTTAAAATGAAACATAGTATGTGTGAATATTTTTATTTAAAAACAAGACTTTTTTAGATCATTTATAATATAAATATCCACGTTTTAAAATAACAATGACTTAAAGCATATTTACTTGATTTTGAATAAAAACTGACAGTATAAGTATACATTATATATTTTTTGATGTAATAATGTTATATATATTAAAAATACTATACCATGGTCATCAGAGGAAAACATTATGGTGACCTGAATGAATGGAATGATGAAATAGTGATCAATGATTATGATGATACATCCTAGTTTCTCTAATGATATTGGGTGGATGGTGTAAATTAAGAATCGTATCTTATGAATAAATTTCCATAAATTCAATTTATTAAAGATATTATAGTTGAATTATAGATCATAAGAATGGTTGATGTTTCATACATTAATGTCTTTAGATTTTTCAGGTACATAAATGCTAATGTGAGGGAAAGGGGTAAGTTGGAAGTAAAATATTAAGCATGATTCATTATTGAGTATAATTAAAAAAATTATATATAATCTTGATGATAATGATAATTTGATGTTCACTAGGATTATTAAATTCTCATTCAATATAAATATAATATATGTAAATCAAATCATTAATGAATATATAGCTATGATTTAATAATCAACTGAGAATATTTTTTTTTCCAATAGCGTTTTGGATGTCAAGGTTATTTCGAGAAGTATTGAAGTTATGGTTAAATATTGAAGTATAAATGTACATGTATTATATGGGACTATATAATCATAAGGAAGAATTCAAATAGATATAGTACCATAATAAGTGAAGAAAATGATGATTGGTGAATGTATACCAGGATAAATGTATTAGTGTAAATGTTACAAATTAGTATTCATTACGTTTTTCATATAGTTGGTGGTGAACCTAAATGCCTTAAAAGGATTGATGTATCAGTGAATCAGAATTTTTTGCTTTTTAAATTAAATATGTGATAAACAAATTAAATTTCAATGGAACATGGGAGGTAATATAAATTCCTCAAGGAAAACATTGTTGTAAAATAACTGGCTCAGCTAGTTAATAGAAGAAGTGGATGTTAAAAAAATATACATTCCCATATATTTTATTAATGAATTTTATTAAACTAAAGATTTGGTTATATATATTTTTTAGTATTCATGAATATGAAAATAAAAATGGTTCCTGGAATGGTTGTGAATTGAGGCCTACATATTAGAAAAATTGATGTGAAATTGTTATTCCATCATAGTGATTGGAGGATAAAATATTCAAAGAAAAATTTGTATAATTAAATGTATCTTGAAAACATATATTGTCTAGTGTCACACATAGTACCCATGAGGCAAGAAAATAATACATGTAATAAATTTGGATGATTTATGGGTTTAATATAGATATGGATTTTTTATGAAGTAATGTGAATCATGTCTATTATTGTATGGTGTTTGATGATGAAGTTTTCAACATGATTCTCTTTTATATAGATTATCCTTTTTTCTATAAATAATATATTGAATGAGGAGTTGAAAGATGATTTTTTTGAAACATTATATATGATGTACCTCAATTTGTTAAATCTAATTTCAATGATTTGAATCAAAAGGTACTAGAAGATAAGAAAATTAGACCAGTATTAGTCAATGTACACCATAAAGTATTGTCAAGGTTCATAATGTATAGATGTAGACATATAACTACCCCATTGGATATAAAATTCAAGTAGTATATATGGAAATCACTAAAAATTGTTTTTCTATCTAATTACATAATTGACATATCACATTCATCAATGAATGGATATATGATGTAAACCATGGAATGTAAAAAAACTAGAATTTTTTTATGTAGTTTGAGTTTTTATCGAGTTTATTGTGAATATAGGTAATGAGAAATGGGTAGTGGTAAAGTGTATTCTCTATTATCCCAAAGGAATAGAAGAAGGAAACATTTTTTATAGATTGAATACACATTATATAGTTTTTATTAATTGGCCTTTGGTGGAGATACTAAGATAAGGAAGAATTATATTTGATTTTTTACCTTTAAGGGGTTATTATGTTTTTTTCTATTAAGACGATAGATTATAATTTTACTTTCTACTACATAAGTAGATTAAGTGAATAGAATTATAACCAAGTTCACCAATTAGTAACTTGATCAGTATTCGAAAAAACCTTAGGTGTGCCACTCCATATACTAAAGTCTAAAAATTTTAGCGAGGGATTATGGTGATAATGTGGGGTGGCTAAATACTCATATAATAGAAAAAAATTATAATAAAAAACATACATCTAGTCATAAGAAAATATTAAGGGAACAATGTAACCAAATATCAACAAATGTAAAAATAACATTCACATGATATAGAAACAATTAGCTATCAAAAATGTCAACTAAGTTTGGAAATAACTATACTGATCTACCATGGAAAAATCACATGTAGACCAAAAAAAATTGAACAAAATTTAAAACGACAAACTAGTCTTGATTCACTAGCTAATCCTAACTATTGACTCTATAGAAGGTACCATGATAAACCATCAAATACATAGAATTTATCTTATATATTTCTACATTTAGTAGGTTTTCTCAAGATTAAATTTGTGATGGTTACCTGATAAGTGGGTGATTATAACATTTTAGGTCAAAATTCATAGATTCCCTAGCATAATTGTTATGTATAGTGCATTCACAATGTTATATGCTTATAATAATAAAATAAAAATATCAAATATCACTAAATAAATCACCCTTTATCCTTGCTTTCAATGTTGGAACCCTAGGATGACCAATCCTTCTTCGACCAGTGATGATATGATTTTTCACATGTCATATAACCATACCACGGTTAAAATAAAATTCTACCAATAATATCATTATATATAATATCCTTATATATAATTGATAGGGATAAAACCCATCTTGTATATCAACATATATTATACTCATCAGAGGGATAAGTAGCCTACTTGAATATAATTATAAATCATAATTTTCAAAAGAATAACCGGCCCACCTAGATATACCAGTGTATATTATAATAATTGATCAGATAATTGACTGACCAAATATATCATCCCAAATCATAAACATTTGGGAGATAAATGGGCCACCCATGTATACCATCATATATCATAATCATTAAGGGGATAATTTTCCTGTTTAGATATACCATATTGTATATTATTATATGTTATTGGAGGAATTTGTCCCACCTTGTATACCACTATATATAATTAGTTGGAATAGTTCCAACCATAGAACGAGCCTATCACATTTATCATTATATCATTGTATATCTTCAAGGGGAATAAAATATACTCCAAAACCCATTCATCTCATAGAAAACATAACTCTAATATAATTCATATTCTAGTTTGGTCTCCTATGAACACAACCCAATTCTTTCACCACATTCATATCCAACTATAACCATGTTATAAAACAGATTTCAATATTTCCCTCTGACATATTATGAGTAAGGAAACCTCTATAGTTCCCTTAGTCACATCACTGTATACAAATGACACATATGTCCCTTTATCTTATTCCCAAACACTAGGGACAAATCCCCTCACATAAGGGAATAATCTTCCTCATCATATCTACACTCATAGAATTTCACAATTAGTCACAAATGATGTATCTTTTAAATCATATATAATATAATGGAATAATATTCACTTCACTTACTAGATTAGTCTCAGTCAGTCTTCTCACATGGAAATTATAAAAACCCCATTCCAATGTATCCCTAATGTGGAAATGAATCTTAAATGTTGATGAAGAATAATAATTCCACACATAAATCATTTATATAAGAGGATATAAAATATCACAAAACCCCACATTTCCTACCATTAGTACAACCACTCCCAAACTGTAATTCATCCCAACTTAGTGGGAATTTAAATTATTGTGGAGTAGTTTATGGTATTAATTTTTTTCAATCATTATATAGAATAATTAGAGGGGTTTTAGGTGTCAGTAGAGCTGATGGAGAATTTTTTTGATTAAATAAATTTTCTTTGACATAGCAGATGAGGTTCCAAAGATATTAGAGACATGGTTTTATTTCAGATTCATGTATGCTTTTTTATATATAAGATAAAATCTATCTTTGTGAATACTTTTTTAAGAAATGATTACATGTAGGAAAAATAAGTGTAAGACATTTTTCCTATTTATAAGAATGAGATGGGACTTCATAAATAATAAGCATAAATTCCACCATGTATGTGAATTCTATATATTTGTAATTATTATATATCTTAATTTCTCACCATACTTGATTTCTTCTATGAAAGGTAATTCTGAATATGTACTCAAATTTGCATATGAATATTTCTTAGTGTATATGATTCTATACAATAGATATTATTATCTCACTAATCTAAATCAATTTGGTATTTATGTTTTAGTCAACCATTAATGAAAATTTTTGCAACATATAAACCATGTTCTATATAATTCTTGTGTTCTAAATGAATGAAACCTAATGATGAAACAGTTTATCTTTAATGTGTAAAATAAAACATCAAAAATTTGATTTAGTATATTTCATTTTAGGTTTTTAAGATTACATTTTTTTCTTTTTTTTAATGTTCCCTACTAAGATATTTAATAATTTATAGTTGTTGTTCATATATGATGGTGTTCATGATAAAACTCAAAATGATAAGTCTAGGAATTAATTATGATGGTGTTGGGTTTCTCTTAATGTCAAATAATCATAGGTATGACAGTATAATGTGATTATTGTGGAATTTATTATTTATAACTATTAAGGATGGTGAATTTTTTATTTGTGTGAAGTTAAAATCTTTTTCATGCTACAATTTGAAGGATGATGTGCTTTATCTAAAACTGAGGGAAAGAAAAGATGGGTTTTTTAGGAAAATCATCGGTAAATTTTTAGTGATCTATTCTATTTTTGTGGTAAAATCAAGAGAAATATCGGGATATATTTATCTATGATTAAAAATAAGAATATGAGAGAATGATGTTTTATTATATTATAGGATTTATTAGATGATTAGAATATTCAAGAGATTGTGCTTCTTGTTTTCATTCATAACTGAATAATGAAATAAAGGATATCAAATTTTATTATTGTGTTGAGATATTTTTTTTATAATTCTGAGATAGAATATATTTGATTGGAATTAAAATAATTCAAATAATTTTGAGATCAACTATTGTTTGGACATTAGAAATGTAAAAATTGTAACTCTTGTAGAGAAAAAAAACTAGAACCCAGAAACCTAGAATAAATTTTAGATATTTGTTTGAGATACATATTCTGTGTGATTTTATGATTCGGTTAAATGAGAAGATGTTCATCATCATATTTACATGAAGTGTGTAAGTACAAGACAATAAATATTACATATTACAGTAAAACAAAACTATATTTCAAATTATTACATTATTCAAAATATTTTATCTTTATTGTTTTATAGATTTATGTCATATCTCTGACATAACAAACCCATATATTAGAAATTGGAAACTTCTATTCAGTATCCATTTTACCCGTAATATAAAATTTTGGATATAATACAAGATTTATTTTAATAATAATTAGTCATGAATTAAAAAATGAAATATTCAATCAACATACCCATATTTAATACCAACAATGAAAGCCCATGAAAAACCATTTGTTAAAACAATTTCTTTTTAAACAAAAGGGAAAAAATTACCACTAAAAAGATCATTGTGTTACATTATAAATTCAAAAAGAATAATTAAAAATTTCATTATCATCCATAGAACAGTCATGTAGGTTAATTGATTGTTTCTATTCTAGATCCCTTAAACCCCTTATAATTAGAATAATGATATATACGAATTCCAATTTATTTATCCATATAAAATAATTATTATTTAATGCTTTGTTGAACTATAATAGGCTCACCCAATCACTGTTTATAACAATTCTATTTTCAATCATAAACAATTTCCATGAACCATAATAGAACAAATAAAATATTTAATCATAAAACGTTCTTTGTACATATTAAAAAACATTTTTCATATAAATAAATCTATTTCCTTTAAATAAAAAATTTAAGAAAAAAAATCATAGAAAAAATAAATAGGGTTTTATTTCAATAAATAATTAAATATTATAGAGGAATCCAAACATAAAATAATGGCTTGGGTGGTGGTAAAATTTATTGTCTCTTTATATGTAAAATTAAAATGTTCGTTTTCTCTTTTTTAAAGATAGTCAAAACATTCCGTAAAAATATTCACATTAAAAATAATTTAATTACTCTAAAAAAGATAAAAAAAAATATAATTTATAATTATTTTATATATATATATATATAAATAAATTTATAAAATAATTTTGAAAAATATTGACATTGATGAAAGAAATACATTTTTAAGTGAAACATTAAAAGATTATTTTTAATAGAATGTCCATTACCCTGAGTTAGAATCACCATTTAAGGTGTATACAATCCTAAATAAAAAATTTAGGTTAATTATTTCATTTATTTATGACCATTTTTTATTTTATATTCACTTTATCTCACTTATTTTTATTTTAAAACAATTACATATTCCTTTAAGTTCTCATTTGGAGTTTTGATAACTTTTGGTTCATAAGTAAAAAATGAATTTGATCGGTAAAATATGGTCGAATTGGTCATTATTCCCTCATCTCAAAAATAATAATAACGAAAAAATTAACATTTTTATATATCATTTATTTTTAAATTAAAAATACTAAATATTGTTATGAAAAATGAACTAAATTGCAATCATTATGACGATAGGTCATACATACCCATGAGTATCATTTCCATTTTTCAACGATCAATTTGAAAATGAGGTAAGTTTTATTTTTTCATTATACTATGATAATAATATCATAAATATAGTATTGTTAACTTTAAAATACATATATATCCTCCATGTTATGTGAAGTTGAAGAATGCATCACATCGCTTCGTGGAGGTGGTAGTCCACTCGTATGCATGAACGACATTATCAATTTTCACTAAATGTATCTGTAAGAAGGTAGATGATATATAATCTACTAAAAATAATATATATATATATATATATAATATAATATAAAACATTAATCTCATTAGTTATGATAGATGGTGATGGAAAAAAATTTCATTGGTTTATGAGGTGTTAGATTGTTGTACACATGAACATTGGTATTGTTTCCCATTAGTTGGAGGTGAAAAAAAGATATAGGATATTCCATTAACAGAATAAAATATAATTTTATTAATTAATTTAATGATATTATATCATCATGGTTAAAGAATATTTTATATCTGTGGAAGATTATATAAATAAAAAACAATTAGGTAAAACTATACCTCTTATTTGGAATGTCTCAATTGTTTAATAAACTTAGCCATCGAAATTTCCTATTAAGATTAAATAAAGACCTATACAATTAATTTTGGAATTATTATATGTGATTTGAGTAGGTAATGTCTATACCAAAAGGATTTTTATTTTTGGAGGAACCATAAGAAGATATTCACTTTTATAGGAGAGGGGAGGGGTAATTTATGTATTTCATAAATTATTAAATTAATATAAATTTTTATATGATGTCGAAAGAGATCCTAGATGATAATATTAGAAGATAATATGATTATTAATCTAAATCCTCTCATATTATAATGTATAAAAAAGTTTGGATAACATTTTTAGGATTATGTTTTTTTCTTCAACCCTTCATTAACCCATACGAAAATAAACATAATATTAATTTTAATACAATTTAAGGGTCAAAAATGTTACTATAAAATATAAAAATACTAAAACAATTTCCATTATTGATTTAAACGCCAATATAATATTCAAATTTAAAAATATATGACTTTTATGAATTTCAAATTATTTTAAAAAAAAATTATAACAAAATATCATTAATGACAATTTTAGAAATACCAATTATCTTTGAATTTAAAAGAAAAAATACAAAAAAATTATTTGAATATATTTAATATAAAACTATATAATAATTAATATATATATTCTTTATTCACAGTAATTATTTCAAATTATACATCTTTTAATTTTTTTAATATCACATACTTTTTTACCATTATTTCAATAATTATTGCATCAATGTTGTCAAAGAAGTTTTTTAAATTATTTACATATAAAATATTAATTTTAAATTACCTTGAAGAAGATTAATATTTTATCTTCCAATATATAATTTATAACTATACATATCTTTAATTTATCCACATGATAAGAATGATATATTTATTAAAATCCCAATGTGAACTTCCTTAATTTTCTATACATAGAATATTATAAAGGTCATGATCACATTATGTTGGTCGGAGTGGATACTCAAGAGGGGGGTGAATTGAGTTCCAATTAAAATTTTCTGTTAAAAAAAATGTTGATTAAAATCCCCCTATTTCAAAAACAGATTAAACTGTAGTGAATTTATACAGATTATAAAGGTTCAATTAGTTTCTCAAAGATTGATTAGTTATCAGTTAACTTAATCTTATGATTAAATTAACTTTTGAAACTAACATACTGGTCTATAATAAATATAAAGACTTGCGAGTTTAACTATCAAAGTAGCTTTGAAAATAAATTATATTTCAATGTAATAGCAGCAGAATATGAAATAAATATGTAGTATGTATATAGTATGTAGCTACAAACACAGAGAATTAACCAAGAGGTTCAGTCTCAAGCTGATACTTAGTCCTCTCAAAAGTTTATATAAAAATGATCCACACCCTGGATCGGGGTTAACAACAGTGAACACACTGTCCAGGTCAAAAGACCTCTACCACAGTTCTGCGTGGGAAAACAAACAACAGCTTAAAGCTGTCCAGGTCCCACACGACCTCTACCACTATCCACAGTGGGAAATGAAGTGTAAAAAGGTTTGATGAGGACTTACAGATCCTCCAGTGAAAGTATAGGAGTCAGTGTGTGTGTTTAATACAGCAGATAATACACACTGCTTCAAAATGTAAAACAAATGTATCACAGAGCAGAGATGTAGAGTTTAGAAATGGCTCTGGTGATTTCAGTGTAGCTCTGGACTCTTTTGTATTTGGTCAGAATTTATTCTGAGTCCTCTTCTCGTTTTTGTTTGAGAAGAAGAGTGTCGTATGCTTCAGGCTCAAAGGCAATGAGATGTAGTCGATGAAGTTCTTCAATGTTCTTTTGTATGCACAGAACTCTTCTGGATATTCCTCTTGTGTTCTCCTGTCAACCAAAAAGCTCTCGTCATTTTTTTTTACTTCAGCAGAGTCTTCTTGTATTAATGTCTCGTGCTTCGGAAGACAGGAATAGTTTCCTTTCCGCAGGTACGAGGTACGGTTTCCTGACATCCGATAACCTTTATTAATTAATTGTCATAGCATTAAAATATACCTAATATGACCGTTGGTTAGATTAAATAAAGATAAAGATAAAGAAATTCAGATAGTTGTTTATGACTATTTAAGAATCAAGTGATCGGTAGGTCATCAGCATTAGTGAGTAATGATCGGTGACTCAGATAAATCAGCATCGGTGAATCATATGTTCGGTGGCTCATTTGCATCGGTGAGTCAGATGCATCGGTGAGTCAGTTTTCATCGGTGAGTCAGATTGATCAGCATCGGTGACTCAATTGCATCGGTGAGTCATATTGATCAGTGAGTCAGATGCATCGGTGAGTCAGATTGATCGGCATCGGTGACTCATTTGCATCGGTGAGTCATATTGATCGGTGAGTCAGATGCATCGGTGAGTCAGATTGATCGGTATTGGTGACTCATTTTCATCGGTGAGTCATTTGATCGGTGAGTCGGATTGATCAGTATCGGTGACTCATTTGCATCGGTGAGTCATATTGATCGGTGAGTCAGATGCATCGGTGAGTCAGATTGATCGGTGCTTCCGATGTCTGTTGATATGGATCGGTGCTTCTGATGTCTGTTGATATGGATCGGTGCTTCCGATGTCTGTTGATATGGATCGGTGCTTCCGATGTCTGTTGATATGGATCGGTGCTTCCGATGTCTGTTGAATACAGAAGACTTCCAAAATACTTTGTAAGTCAATAAGCATAGAAAAAAACATGATAACAGATTCATTAACAGATTGTAATTATGTTTATGAGATATCAAACCATATTAAGCATTAATGATATGTGATGATTTGTGATTATTAAAACATCAATCATAGACAAGAAATCAACAATCTTCCAGAGGGCTCAACAATCTCCCCCTTTTTGATAATCACAAATCTTTATCATTAAATATAAATAATATGATATATCATTAATAAAAATATAATGAGATTTAAACCATAAAGAGAATAAATATAAAGAGATATAAATCTCCCCCTTAATTTAGATTACCCATATATATTATACAGATTTCTCCCCCTGAGATATATACATCGCTCATATATCTCTCCCATACATCTTTCTTCTCCCATTAATCTTATACAGATATCTCCCATATACCATTCTTTTTCATCTCCCCCAAATATACCATTCCTTTTCTTTTTCTTCTCCCCCAGATATACCATCCCTTTTCTTCTCCCCCTTTGGGATAATCAAAAAGGAGGGAAAACAGATAAGAGAAAGTGAAAGTAAAAGTAGTCAGCAGAGAGTATAGATAGAAAAATATTTGATAAAGTACAGACTAGAACAAGCAGCACAATGGTCACCCTATCAAAAACAATACACAAATATATGTTGGGATACAAAGGGGCTTTGCCTTTGTCTTTGGGATCAATAGTGGGTAAGTTTGAAGGCTTGGAGGTAGGCTGGTCTTGGAGAATCTGAAGTGGTGGTAGGACAACTCGGGCAGGTGTAGGAGCAGGTGCCACAGAGAGTTGTTGTTGAGAAACAGGAGCTGGTTGAGAAGCTTGCTGAGGGATTGGTCTTAACTGAGATAGAGCTTGAGAAACAGATAGCTGATTTGGAGCGACATCAGAGTCACTGAGAGGTGCAGAAGTAGGAACGACTATTGCAGTTTCCTGTGCATGCAAATAGGGCTTCAAAAGATGAATAAAGTCCTGAATGACTTCTGCTCCATACTTCATAGCTTTTTCAAAATCATCTTTATTCTCCATGAACTGTGCCAAGGAAGGGATAAAATCTTGCAACTGATGAACTTGAGTTTTGAAGGCCTGAGTGACTGGAGGTAATTTCAGATTCTCTGCCAACACCTTGAAGTTGGCAGCCATCGCATGTTTTGTATAAATCTTGGAAAAGTAATTAGCAACTTTTTCTTTGATCTCTTGTAGAGCTTTCTTAGCATCTACTGAATACACCAATTCTATCTTATGACTGTTATCACAGAGCTCTTTCATCTTCCTCAAGGATTCTAAATCAAGAATTTGTCTAACAGCAGCTAACTCATTATGCACAACTTCTCTTAGAGCGTCTAGCTCACGGGTAGTGATCATGGTTACCGTGCCTGTACTGGCTTGGCCAACTATGTGAGTTAACTCAGCTTTCAACTTCCTCAGGTAAGACTTGTTGAGATGTTCAATCAAATTTCTCAAAACATCCATCATTCCAGAGATGGTTGACCAGAATTCGCTTGATAGAGATACCAGGCCGGTGTGAAGATCCTTCATAGTCTGATTCAAAAAGGATATGTGCCTGCCAATAAGTTCACCAGTATTGGCCAGGTCTGGCTTCACAGCATTAGATACCCTTTGTGAGAAGGCTTCCAATGAATTTTCAGAAACTTGTAGAGACACTTGAGAACGAGCATTAGAAACTTCTTCTCTAACGATGTTTCTCACAGCAGTTAGAAATTCAATATTCAACTTATCAAGATCAGATTGAGAGATTCCAGAACCTGATAAATTAACATTTGTAGGATCAACAGCAGGAACAGAACTTGCTTCTCTTGAGAGGTTCCTCTTCACAATTGCAGCAGATTCTGGCATTTCTTCTTCTTCTTCAGAATATTCTAATCCCAACACAGCATAACCAGGGTATTCATCCCAAACGGCAGCACACAGGGTGTAATTTGGTTTCTCATAGCTTGTTGTTCCACTGATTTTTGGTGAATCAACCTTGCCACTGATATGTATTCCTTGTACTGACTGAGGTGATTCGTTTTGATCTTCAGACAGACCATACACTGGTCTGTTATCACCATCAACAACAGCCTCATCATCATCAGCATGTCCATCATCACTTTTCTCAGAAGCTTCACTGTGATATTCTTCAGTATCAGAATCTTCTTCATCACCAAGAATAGGTTCTGATTCTGGTAGGGCTAAGGGTGGACTAGCAGGTCCAAATTCTATTCTTATTTTGGGACTGGAAGTGTCAGGATCACTCCTATCATCAGGAGATGACATACTTCCTTCCTCAGTCTCAGATTCTTCTTTCTCTTGGGCTTCGGTGGCCTCATCCTTTCCTTATTCTTTCTCATCATCATCAGAATAAACTGGTTCCTCATTTGGTTTCAAGCCAGGGTCTCTCAACTCCTTTGGCCTCTTGCCATGATCTAAGGGATTGTAGGCTTCATACAATTTATCTTCATCTGCAACCCATAACTTCTTCCATGGATTCCAATTGATTTTCATCCTCTTGCAGATCTCTTTGTTGAGACAGAAGGTATGATCTGTTTCATTAACTTCATCATATTCATCAATACATTCTAGATTCTTGAGCATGGTAGATATCATCTTTGAATAAAACAAGGCAGTGGCTTTCATGGACGGTTTTACCATTCCAGCTATGTGCACCATCACATATCTACACAAATTGATCTTCTCATGTTTTTTCAGAAGAAACAACAGGAAAACATCCTGGTACTTTACAGCAACAAAATCTCCTCTCCTAGGGCGAAGTTGGTGCTGAATAAACTTGAAAAGAAGTCTGCATTCACCATCTAATTCTGAAGCTGTGATTCTCTGTGACTCTCTGTTTCCGGTCAGAAGCTCTAGAGCTAATTCATAAGAGAAGTAATCAGATGTTGGAGGAATATTCCCAGCATAATCCTCATACCGAACTTCATGAGGTACATTCAAGCACTCAGCCCACTGCTTAGATGAGAAGGAAATTTTCTTTCCTTTTACCACAGACGACATTCTGGCAGCCTCCACACCATCTAGAGTGATTTTCAGATTCATGTAGAACTCATGTACCAGCTTCGGGTAGTCTATTCGAGAGTTGTTTAAAAACCAGTCTATCCATCCTTGCGATTCAAGAACTTGCAGCAATAGTGACTTACTTGACAAAAGCCACGCAGAGCTGACTTCTTTTTCTACAGCAACAATCTGAGTTTCCAGGTTTGGATTTACTGATCGTTGAGAGGTACTACTCGACTCGCCTCGAGCACGCTTTGAAGGTACAGGGCTATCTGGTCCTTTGCTCGGTCTCTTTTTCTTAGCCATTCGAGGATTTCGGGAAGGCAGGAGTTCGAAGGTTCGAAGTAGAGGGGAAGAGAAGTTGAAAGGTTCGGTGGGAAAAGAATGGTCAAAGGTTTAGGGAAGATAAATAGTCGCGTATCATTTATTTTATCATTTAGGGTTCCCATAAAAATTGTAAAAGAAATTTACTCATTAATTACAATATATAATAATAAAAAAGAATATTGGTACGACAGATCGGTTGCACAGATCAGTTTCACAGATCGGTTGCACAGATCAGTTTCACAGATCGGTTTCACAGATCAGTTTCACAGATCGGTTTCACAGATCAGTTTCACAGATCGGTTTCACAGATCTATTTCACAGATCGGTTTCAGAGATCAGTTTCACAGATCGGTTTCACAGATCAGTTTCACAGATCGGTTTCACAGATCTGTTTCACAGATCGGCTTCACAGATCAGTTTCACAGATCAGTTTCACAGATCGGTTTCACAGATTGATTTCACAGATCAGTTTCACAGATCAGTTTCACAGATCGGTTTCACAGATCAGTTTCACAGATCAGTTTCACAGATCGGTTTCATAGATCGGTTTCACAGATCGGTTTCACAGATCAGTTTCACAGATCAGTTTCACAGATCCGTTTCACAGATCGGATTCACAGATCAGTTTCACAGATCAATCATACACAACTCTTGTTTAATAAATTTCAATCCTTCAGAGCATAAAGGCTTTGTGAAGATATCAGCTAATTGATATTCAGAACTAATAAATTTCAAATAAATATCACCTTTTTGATAATGATCTCTTAGAAAGTGATGTCTGACATCAATGTGCTTAGTTCTAGAGTGAGACACAGGGTTCTTAGATATATTGATTGCACTAGTATTGTCACAGTTAATTGACACACGTTTAAGATCAAATCCATAATCCAATAAAGTGTGTTTCATCCATAGAATTTGTGCACAACAACTACCAGCAGCTATGTATTCTTCCTCGGCAGTAGACAATGCAACAGAGTTCTGTTTCTTACTACACCATGACACTGGGGAGTTTCCAAGCAAATGACATGTTCCAGATGTGCTCTTCCTATCTAACTTACATCCAGCAAAGTCAGCATCTGAATAGCTAGTTAGGTTAAATGATTGTCCTTTTGGATAAAACAGACCTAAATTTACAGTATACTTAAGATATTTAAAAATCCTTTTAACAGCCATTAAGTGTGATTCTTTAGGATTAGCTTGAAATCTAGCACACATACATACACTGAACATAATGTCTGGTCGACTAGCAGTAAGATAATATAAGCTTCCAATCATACCTCTGTAATTGGTTTGATCCACTGGTTTCCCAGCTTCATCTGTATCCAATTTACAGGTAGTACTCATAGGTGTATCACTTTCCTTAATACTATCCAATCCAAAACGTTTTAAAAGATCCTTTTTATATTTACTTTAATTTAAAATAATTCCATCTTTAGTTTGAAAAATTTGAAAACCAAGAAAATACTTAAGCTCTCCCATGAAGCTCATTTCAAATTCATTTTTCATAACCTTTGAAAAATCCGTACATAAAGAATTTTTAGAAGATCCAAAAATAATATCATCAACATAGATTTGTACTATTAATACATCTTTTGAAATCCTTTTTATAAAAAGAGTGGGATCAGCTACTCCTTTTGTAAATCCTTTTGAGATAAGAACGTTTGAAAGCCTTTCATACCAAGCTCTTGGAGCTTGTTTTAAACCATATAAAGCTTTAGAAAGTTTAAAACATGATTTGGAAAATGAGGATTCAAAAAAACCTGGTGGTTGTTCTACAAAAACATCTTCAACAATAAAACCATTTAGAAAAGCACTTTTGACATCCATTTGATATAGCTTGAAATACAGATGTGATGCATAGGCAAGTAAGATCCTGATAGCCTCTAATCTAGCTACAGGTGCAAAGGTTTCCTCATAGTCAATTCCTTCTTCTTGATTGTAACCTTGTGCAACTAGACTAGCTTTATTTCTAATGATGTTTCCAGATTCATCAACATTGTTTCTAAACACCCATTTTGTGCCTATGGTCAAAATGTCCTTAGATCTTTCTACTAATTTCCAGACTTTGTTTCTTTCAAATTGATTTAGTTCTTCTTGCATAGCCATTACCCAAAATTCATCATTGATAGAATCATTGATGTTTTTAGGTTCTAACTGTGAATGAAAAGCTTGATGTTCAACCTGATTTCTTAGAGAAGCTCTAGTCTGTGTTCCTCCATCCAGATTTCCTACAACAGCATCTAAAGGATGGTTCTTTAGAGTCCTAGATGGTCTTGAAAAGATAGGGCTAGAGATTTTAGATTCATCTACAGATTGAGGTTCAACAGAAGCAGGTTCTGGAGAATTTCCAGAGTTGGATGATTTAACTATAGGTCCATTGTCTTTATCATTGAGATTCAAACCAGAGAGATCATCTTCAAGAGTGATTTTAGGTTCATGTGGATTAGTTTCATCAAATTTGATGTGAACAGGTTCTTCCACACATTTGGTTCTTTTATTGAAAACTCTATAGGCTTTACTAGAGATAGAGTAACCTAGGAAAATTCCTTCATCACTCTTGGATGCAAATTTGTCAAGATTGTCTTTAGTATTGAGAATGAAGGCTTTGCAGCCAAAAACATTGAAGTAGTTAACCTTAGGTTTCCTATGGTTCCACAACTCATAAGGGGTCCTCTTAAGAACTGGTCTGATCAAGACTCTATTAATGACATAACAAGCTGTATTTACAGCTTCATCCCAAAAGTAAATAGGCAGATCATATTCATTGAGCATAGTTCTAGCTATTTCTTGCAGGGTTCTATTCCTTCTCTCTACTACACCATTTTGTTGGGGTGTCCTAGGGGCAGAGAAATTGTGACTATAGCCATTGTGTGAGCAGTAAGAATCAAAATCATGATTTTCAAACTCACGACCATGATCACTTCTCAGGGTCTTAATCTTGAGTCCACTAAGATTTTCTACAGACTTGGAGTATTTAACAAAGTAAGAACAAGATTCACTTTTGTGAGCTAGAAAATATACGCAAGTATATCTAGAAAAGTCATCTATAAGAACATAGACATAGTGATTCCCATTCAAACTAGAAACTCTTGAAGGTCCAAATAAATCCATGTGAACCAACTCGAGAGGTTGAGAAGTTGACACTTCTTTCTTTGATTTAAAAGAAACTTTATGTTTCTTTCCTTTTTGACAGGGATTACAAACATTGTCTGCTGGAAATTCATGTTTGGGTAGGTCTCTAATTAAGTTCTTCCTAGAAAGTTTTCTAAGTGAGTGTACATTCCATTGTCCTAATCTTCTGTGCCAAAGCCAAGACTCTTTATGAAAAGCATTTAAACAGGTAATATTCTGCTTAGCTAAAGAATCTAAATCAACAGCATAAACATTTTCATTTCATAAAGCAGAAAATACTAAAAAAAAAATAGAGTTAAAAACATTGCAAGAATCATTTTTAAATTTCACATAAAAACCATCATCACACAACTGAGAAATGCTTAAAAGGTTATATTTAAGTCCATCGACAAATAAAACTTCAGAAACTAAGATTGAATCAGTGTTACCAATCTGGCCTAAGCCGATGATTTTTCCTTTTGAATTATCACCAAAAGTGACAAAGCCTTCATCAACATTTACTAAGCTCTTGAAACATGAAACTTCTCCTGACATATGTCTTGAACATCCACTGTCTAAGTACCATATCTTCTTGTGACAGCTCTTCAAGAAGGTCTCCTACAAAACAGATTTAGATGGAAGAGGATTTTGGTACCCAGATCTTCTTGGGTCCAGACATGTTAGCCAATGATACTTTAGGTACCCATATTTGTCTAATGGGTCTCATGTAATTTGTAGAATTAACATTCTTTGAAAGATAATCCTTATTAGATCCATAACTATGAATATAACTGGTTGGGGCATATGAAGTTCCAGAATTAACTGTCTTCTGTCCAGATTTAGGAATGAATCTAGTTTTGGCAACTTTTCTTTGTCCAGGTTGGTATCCTATACCAGTAGTATATCTAGGTGCAACATGCTTTCCTAGCATTTGAGTTAGAGTATTCTTTCCATTTTTGAACTTTTCTAAGTCTTTTCTGAGTTGCTCATTAGAAAATTTTAGTTCAGTATTCTCTTTAAGAAACTGAGCACTCTTTTCTACTTCTATATCCAGATCAGATTGATGCTTAACACTTAAAGCATACTGTTTCTTTAAACCTATATATTTATCTTTAAGCTCATTACAGGTTTCTTCAAGCATATCACCATATTCAAACAGTTCAGATATAGACATGTTTTCTGAATCAGAATCATCACCAGAATAATATGAATTTGAAGCAGGAGTTTCTGATGTTACCTCAGAAGTGTTTGTCATGAAACACATATTGGCTCGATTCCTTTCAAAGTCTAAAGATTCGGCTTCACTAGTGCTGTCTTCTAAAGCACTCCAGGTAGCCTTCATGGATTCCTTGTACTTCTTGTCTTTGTAATCATATTTCTTTTTGAATTTTAACTTTGGACAGTCTTCTTTGATATGTCCTTTTTTCTTGCAGTCATAGCAGACAACTTCATCAGTTCTATCAGCCTTCTTCCAATCCTTTTTCCAGTGTCCTTTGTTATCATACTTGCCTTTGTAGTTTGACTTTCTGAAAAACTTCTTCTTCCTATAGAATTTCTTAAATCTTCTAGCAATATGTTCCATCTCAGCATCACTGTCAGAATCATTCTCACTTTCCTCACTGCTTGAACATTCATTTATATCTTGAGGCTTTTCCTTATCCTTGTTCTTTGAGGTTGTAGTCTTGAAGGCAATAGACTTCCTTTTAGTTTCATCATCTTCTTCTTTATTTACCTTGAGTTCTTCTTCATACATCATCAACTTACCAATTAGTTCCTTGACTGGCAGTTCTCGAATGTCACACGATTCTCTAATGGAGACAGAGGTTCCTCTCCATCTTTCAGTTAGACATCTCAAAATCCTCATGATTTGTTCTTTTGCAGGAACAATCTTTCCGAGTGAGCTCATTGTATTTACTATATCATTGAACCTGAGATACATATCAGAAATGGGTTCATAAGGATTCATCTTAAAATTATCATACTTAATAGTATAGGTATTCAATCTCATCTCCTTAACAATAGTTGTTCCTTCATGAGAAACAGCTAAGGTATCCCAAATTTCATATGCAGTTTGACATGCAGAAATTCTATTAAATTCTTCATCTCCTAGAGCACAATACAGAGCATTCATAGCTTTACAATTATTATTGTAAGCATTCTTTGTAGGTTCATCCCAAGTAGATCTATCAGTACTGGGAATTTTATATTCAGCTTCAATGAAAGTCCAAATATCAAAGCTCATACTTTCTAAGTGAATTCTCATTTTTAGCTTCCACTGAGCATAGTTGTTTCCATTAAAGAAAGGTGGCCGGTTAGTAGCAGCACCCTCAAGTCTATTATCCATGATGTTGCGAAAAGAATTTTAAAGAGATAAAAATTTAGAAATAACAGAAATTTTAAGAACTTTAAAATACAACTAAAATCACAGTTGCAAAACAGAGTACTTTAGAAAATATTTTCCAAACCTCTGATAACAAATGTTGGTCGGAGTGGATACTTAAGAGGGGGGTGAATTGAGTTCAAATTAAAATTTTCTGTTAAAAACAATGATGATTAAAATCCCCCTATTTCAAAAACAGATTAAACTGTAGTGAATTTATACAGATTATAAAGGTTCAATTAGTTTCTCAAAGATTGATTAGTTCTCAGTTAACTTAATCTTATGATTAAATTAACTTTTGAAACTAACTTAATGGTCTATAATAAATATAAACACTTGCGAGTTTAACTATCAAAGAAGCTTTGAAAATAAATTATATTTCAAAGTAATAGCAGCTGAATATGAAATAAATATGTAGTATGTATATAGTATGTAGCTACAAACACAGAGAATTAACCAAGAGGTTCAGTCTCAAGCCGAGACTTAATCCTCTCAAATGTTTATATAAAAATGATCCACACCCTGGATCAGGGTTAACAACAGTGAACACACTGTCCAGGTCACAAGACCTCTACCACAGTTCTGCGTGGGAAAACAAACAACAGCTTAAAGCTGTCCAGGTCTCACACGACCTCTACCACTATCCACAGTGGGAAATGAAGTGTAAAAAGGTTTGCTGAGGATTTACAGATCCTCCAGTGAAAGTACAGGAGTCAGTGTGTGTGTTTAATACAGAAGATAACACACACTGCTTCAAAATGTAAAACAAATGTATCACAGAGCAGATATGTAGAGTTTAGAAATGGCTCTGGTGATTTCAGTGTAGCTCTGGACTCTTTTTTATTTGGTCAGAATTTATTCTGAGTCCTCTTCTCGTTTTTGTTTGAGAAGAAGAGTGTCGTGTGCTTCAGGCTCAAAGGCAGTGAGATGTAGTCGATGAAGTTCTTCAATGTTCTTTTGTATGCACAGAACTCTTCTGGATATTCCTCTTGTGTTCTCCTGTCAACCGAAAAGCTCTCATCAACTTTTTTTTACTTCAGCAGAGTCTTCTTGTATTTATGTCTCGTGCTTCGGAAGACAGAAATAGTTTCCTTTCCGCGGGTACGAGGTACGGTTTCCTGACATCCGACAACCTTTATTAATTAATTGTCAGAGCATTAATATATACCTAATATGACTGTTGGAGAGATTAAATAAAGATAAAGATAAAGAAATTCAAACAGTTGTTTATGACTATTGAAAAATCAAGTGATCGGTAGGTCATCAGCATTAGTGAGTAACGATCGGTGACTCAGATAAATCAGCATCGGTGAATCATTTGATCGGTGGCTCATTTGCATCGGTGAGTCAGATGCATCGGTGAGTAAGTTTGCATCGGTGAGTCAGATTGATCGGCATTGGTGACTCATTTGCATCGGTGAGTCATATTGATCGGTGAGTCAGATTGATCGGCATCGGTGACTCATTTGCATCGGTGAGTCATATTGATTGGTGAGTCAGATGCATCGGTGAGTCAGATTGATGGGTATCGGTGACTCATTTGCATCGGTGAGTCATTTGATCGGTGAGTCAGATTGATCGGTATCGGTGACTCATTTGCATCGGTGAGTCATATTGATCGGTGAGTCAGATGCATCGGTGAGTCAGATTGATCGGTGCTTCCGATGTCTATTGATATGGATCGGTGCTTCCGATGTCTGTTGATATGGATCGGTGCTTCCGATGTTTGTTGATATGGATCGGTGCTTCCGATGTCTGTTGATATGGATCGGTGCTTCCGATTTCTATTCAATCCAGAAGACTTCCAAAATACTTTGTAAGACAATAATCATAGAAAAAAACATGATAACAGATTCATTAACAGATTGTAATTAAGTTTATGAGAAATCAAACCAGATTAAGCATTAATGGTATGTGATGATTTGTGATTATTAGAACATCAATCATATACAAGAAATCAACAATATTTCAGAGGGCTCAACACATTCAAATGGAAAAAATCCCATAAATTTTACCTATTTATTATTATCGAAGAGATATATTCATTTAAAAAATTAATTCTTGTGTTAGGGTAAGGATTTCATCGTTATCATTTTATTTTTATCTTTAATTACAAGATTTTTCTTTATTGTGGTACTAATCATTACTAAGGTTAGTATTCATTTTGATAAAAAATAGTTGTATAAATAAAAATTTAACAACTAATTCAAAATATGGAATAAATTTTTAAACATTAAAATAACTTAATTGGATGATTTTATGTTAATATTAAACTGAAAAAACATAATGAAAAACGTTTTTACGAAATATAGTTTTCTAAATGTAGGAATGAATTTCAACTAAATTAAAGAAAAAAATTATTTAAAATTCATTAATTGGATTATAATATTTAAAAAATATCTATTTATATTTTAGGAATAAGAAAAATGGTAATTTTACATTGTATCAATTTTAAAAGAAAATAAAATTTTCAATAAGAATCTGAATTTTTCACTATTCTTTGAATGTAAAATTTTTACATAAAATTTTAAAAAATTCATCATAATATAATTTTGAATTATTAAATAAAAAATCAAGTTATTTTTTGATATAGAAATAATATAATTTGAAAACTTTTATATGATATTAATATATATAATACCAAAAAATTCAAATTGGATAGAAATTACGATTTCATAATTTTTTCTAAAAAATAGTATAGTATATTTATAATGAATATAACTCTATACAATTCAACTAGTGAATATATGAAAATGTTTTATATCAATATTAGTAGGGATATTTTATTCATCCAACCCCCTTGATTTTTCATAATAAAAATATAATACACTTATTAATCATATGGTGGTATCTTTCTGTTATTGGAATTTCAAATTCCCATGTTGGTTCTTCAACTATATGTTTTTTTTCAAAAATCCTTAACCCAGTGAATTATATTTTTTCAAAATACATTTTCTCTAGGTTTAGGAATATTATGAATTCATTCCTCAAAATAAGGGTATCATCCAAATGAACTACGTTAGGGATCAAGAAATGAGATAAATACGACACATACTTTCTAAACATCAAAATATGAAAATCATTATCTTCATAAGTTAACCAATGTATAAAGGATACCTATTTGGAATCTAATCCCACATAATTTAGGATTTCATATTGTCCAATTAATAGAGAATTAACTACAAATTTTTAAAAACTTTACATACACTTTTTCATGTAGATACTAAAAGAAAAATTTGATAACATTCCCCGAAAGAAATACCAATTTTATGGTAATTGACCTATATTTTTTACATAGTTTCATGCATCCTTATATTCTTCTAAATCGTGATTAAAATGTCATCCATTTTCCCTACCATGTTTTTTTCTGAACAATATTTTGTCACCCACTTCATCCCCAAAAAGATACAGTTTGAAATCGACTTCCATATAATCACTCAAAAGGTTTCATCAGTATAATGGAATGAAAACAATTGTTATAATAAATCATAAAATATAAGGATAATAAATTCAAAATACCTATTAATAAATCAAAAATCCATGAATTCTTCCTTCTATCATTAGAATGTTTTGTTCAGAATGTTCATCCAAATAATGATTATAGTATTTCCTAAAAACAATTTGTACCTAATGGTTTTTGATTTACATTATACAAATGAAGTGATACTAGATTAAAAATTATATAAAATGAAGAGTTAATTACATGTAAAAATATTATATCCTTGAGATAAAGTCTAATAATATTATATAAATACATTTTTTTCTATTAATGGGAAGGAAATGAACAAATTTATTTAATTGAACAATAAAAAATCACATTATTACCTCAATTTGTCGTTGTTAATCCTAAAAAAACATACACGGATATATTTTCCCATATCCACACTAGAACTAAAAAATGATGACCCATAAACATTGGTAATTTTCATTATAATTTATCTATTTTAGAAGTCAATAATTTCATTATAAAATATGAAATACCTCTTTCCATTCTATCCCAACAGAAACAATCATGAAGTTACATATGCATATTTGTGCTTCTAGAATGAATAGAGAACATGGAACTATAAGTATCACAGAATAATAATATATTAAAATGTGAATAACGAACACATTTAATCTTCTATCACATCTCAAAACACAATAATTATGAATTTTTCTCTTTAACTCTAAAGGTTTATTCTAGTCTCTCTTAATTCTATCATAAATACTTGATAGTAATGGAACATAAAAAATAGAGGATATTCCATCATCCAGAATTTATAGGGAAAAATTAATCAACTCGTTAACCTTAAGGGTCATTTTCCAATTGTTACAAGGTTAATCTAATATCATTTTTAAGACACAAATAATTAACTACTTTGCCTTAGATTCTTTGATGATAATGAATTATGAATTCATAATCCTTTTTAATTTCTATCCATATCCTATATCACATGTTAATATATTTTTGAGTAAATATATACTAAATCCTTTAATGATTAGTATATATTTACTAGTTTGATCCATATAAAGGATGTATCGAAATTTTTTATGACAAATCCAGAATAGTTATTTCCATATCTTGCATAGGATAATTTAACTCATTAAGATTTATATACCATGAAACATTAGTATTTGAGAAATCATTTTTCATTTAGACATAATAATGACTCTTCAAAGAAGTATAACTGTGTATGAAAAGTTTACTTTTTCATTAGAGCATGACCAAAACATGAACATTCACCAATGGTATAAGTTCATTGTTGTATAAAACCTAAAACTCTTTCAAAAAAATTATCTATCTCGACAATATATGTTATCATGATTAATGGATATCTAATCCATACCACAAAAAATAGAATACCATAATATGGGTTAAGATAACATGGTTTTAAGGAAATTTTTTTTCATATAAAATTATAATAAGATTCTTATAATTTATTTTTTCATTAATAATTCAACCAAGTGTTTTTAATATAAATTAACATTTGATTTATGGAAGTGAAATTTTCAATTAAATGTAAAATTTATCTGATATTAAGGACTGTATAGACCCTAAAAAAATTCATTAGCATAATCTGAATAATTATGATATGTACCAGATACCACATTATAAGATTTAACAACATTTAGTGATGTGATTTTAAATTATTTCACCATACATTTATATTCTATTCCAAGACAATTCCAATTATTAATGTTATTATTTGGATACTCATGTACATGAAGACCCATCTCATTAAATGTAAACAATTTCCCTACCAATTTATTAGAATTTTTATTCCCACTATAACAATTATTTACCTTTGAAATTCAATCCATATTCATAATATGACAATATCAAAAGCACTTACTGAACATTATAAGTCATTCACCAATTTTATTTTTACCAAAACTCTCACAAAATAAAAACATATATTTCATAGAATCATATTTCTGTGATATATTCTATCACCTTTCCTACCATCTGGACCTCTTTTTATGGATTTTGTTATATACATGATCATCTAAAAACTACATTTATACCTTAATAGCACATCACTCAAGTGTATCCGATTATTTAATTCACAAGAATCCAATTCCCTTGATATTTTATAATAAATCAGAAGTATACATTATTAAAATTGTTAACGATATCATGGCAATAATATGGTGTATACCTTTATAATTAGGTGAAGTTTTCTTCATATGTTCCCAATGAATATTATTTCTTATATTTCAATTCAATAAATTTATTTTTCATCCTAATTTGAACAACACTATGAAAACATTTCTTGAGGAAAACATTCTTAAACCCATCCTATTCCAAGGCATCAATATCATATATTTCCTTGTTATTCTTAGCAATTGGCTACCACAAGATGGGTTTTAATTCAATGTGGCAAATAAAAAGACTTACTATTTAATTATCCAAACATCTAAAGACATTCAATAACTTTCTAGTTATTTAATCGAACCCCAACTACCAATAGGTTAGAACATCCATCAAATACAAGGGGTGTTGCCTCATAAAATATTACAATATCAACATGTTCTTATAAATTTCATCTGGTTTTTCAATATCATGGGTTCCACCAAAATTTATTTAATGTTTTAAATAATTATTCATAATAACAATTTTTTCTTACATAATTTTGATCAATCTATGTTCTTAATTTAGAAGGATGTTATCCTTTTTGGCTCCTCTATATTATAGCCTCCATATTTCTTCTATGGAAGACCATTCTAAAAAAGCATTATTTATTTCAAGAAACATTATAATCTTAAAATTATATATCATTTTAACATAACCATTACTGAAAAATATATTAGGGATATTTTGTTACCATTATAATAACTCCTAATTTTATCTAAGAGTTTTCTGGGTTACCAACCAAAAGGACCCAGATAATGTTACCTATTTGATTTACATAAAACTAGATTTTAATTTATTACATTCACATATATATATATTATATTTATATTTTTAGATAGGTAGTTCATTATTTTTACAAAAATCCTGATATATTAATATGTGGTCACGTCTATTAAGTATCCACTTATCGTTTAATATAAAACATTTAAAGTAAATAAAATCATGAAAACTATTCAGAAATATCAACTTTACATCCCACATACCCTTAACCATACTTAAAAAAGTGATGAACATTTGTGGAACATGGGATGATATCATTTGGTAATTTTTTTTTTCAAAAGGCAATTCTTTCTACATCTATATATTTTTTATATTCATCAGAAATGTTATATACTTTATTCTTTATTCCTATAACAATTTCCACTATTATGACTTTTTCTATTAAAATAATGTTCTATGAGTCATTTTGTACTATTTTATAATGAATTTGAATGTAAATTATGACAACATCTTTCAAAAATATAGTAAAAAGAGTCTAAAAATTTGTTTGTATAATTTTTTTGTTCAATTTTTCACCCTATTTATAAATGAACTAAAATAAATGAAATTACTCTTCAATCCTCACCCATTAAATAATCAAATATTATATCTCTTGTGGGTGATTAAATTTTGGGAATCATTCCATCTCATTAGTCATTCCATAAGATGTAGATCCTTGTAAAAATTAAATGTAATACATTTTATTTTCATTACGTTTTCAATATAAAATGTTTTATTGATTTAATTTGGAAAAAATATGTTTATATTATCATTATGTGATAGGTGGGAATGAAATATACTTCAATCTCATTGTGTAAATAATTATATGTTGTATGATAAATATGTTGTGATGGATATGATTATGGATAGCTATCTTCATTTCATTGAACACAAACATGAATGAAATTTTCTATGTTTAGATCACTATGAATCGAAATGATAATAGTTATATATGTTCACAAATGTAATGTGTGTCTATGATTAATATTATTTATATTCTCACTTTTATGATATTGTATCCTTATACTGTTTCCATGTAACACCCCAAGATTTTAGGAAAAATATTCTTTTTAATTTCATTAAAGTCTTGTGTTGTACGCTACACCAAAAGGAGCTTGCACAACATGCATCCTTGACTTTCCTTGCATTACACGCAATCGTGACCTTCCTCGATAGTGTGTGTAGTACGCAAAAACGAGTTTCACTAAACAACAATATGCTATTAAAATATTATTAAAACTAGCCGTTATGAATAATAATAACCACTTTTTGAAATTTTGTAAATTTTATTTTTCAAAATGGAATTCATTTTTGGATTCTTAATATCAAAATTATCTTAGGGTGAAATTTTGGTACTTTTCGAATAACTTTCATTTTCTGATGAATAGTGAAAATTACTAAATTATAATTAAAAACAAATTTTTTAATCGAAATAATTAATAGTGATAAATTATTAATTTTAGTGGTTTTAAAGTATATTTAGAATAGATTTTTACAATTTAATACAATTTTGTTCATTTGATGTAATTTCACATTAAAACCAGACATAAACTAGTGTCAATCTTTTGATAGTTATTATCTCTTAAGACCACGCTCTTTGTTTTGACGACGGGAATTATTTTTTAAATTAATTAATGCAACTAATATTTTTTGAATTTGGTAAAATACACATCATTTTTGAGTTCATAATATCAAATATATATTAGGCTAAATTTTTTGTATTTTTCTGAAAACTTTCAATTTTTGATGAATATTGAAACCACTAAGTGGTAGTTAAAAAAACTGAATTTTTCATAAAACTTAATTTTACCGCTTCTGTGAGTGGAATTTCAAAACTCTGAAGGACACGGTTGATGTTAGTAAGTAAAATTTGGTTCAATGAGATGAAAATCATTTTTGGTGAATAGTAACTTTTTACTTTTATTTACCACGGTTAAATGTAAATAGGGTAATTAAGGGTAAAAACGATATTATTATTACCCTACCACATGTCCTGATTCTATTGGATAAGTGTAAGTCGACCAAAAACAACCCTAGGAATAAAATATGACCATTTAGGCCCAATTGGATTAGATTAGGACATTTATTATTAATTTATTTAAAGAAGGGTTAAAATAGTTAAAATCAAAGTTTAATAAGAAAATCATTATTAATATAGGGTTATACATAAGATAAAGTCAACTATAAATAATCATTAAAAAGCTAAAAGTATTTCCTACAAAATGGTATTTTATTTTTAATTTTTATACAATATATAATTTAATTTATTTATGACACAAATATGATGCAGTAATTATCTTAATAATGAAATATTGACATAATTGATGTTATAAATACCCAAATAAATGTAATTTGAGACTTTTTATGAATTCCACTAATTTTCTAGGGTAATATGACATGCTAGTAATGAGTTAATTAACTTTATTCTAACTAATAATTCTTTTATGATTTTAACAAAAATCAATTACTAAATAGTGTCATAATTGACATAAAATAGTTTTTTTTTAAAAAATATTATATTATTGATTGTTATTTTATTCCTAAATATCTATGGCTCTGAAAAATGACTTAGATAAGGATATATATATTAATAATAAACAACTTGGGGTTCGTTTGTATTGTTATAGTAAGTTTATTAATTTTATAGTGTAAGAACACAAGAAGACCCAGTAAAAGTTAAATTATTTAACTTAATGTTAAATCTAAATGATAAGGTTAAAATAAGAACCTAAAGATGTCTAAATTCTATTGGATGAGACGATTTCGACCAATAACCACCTTAGCTTCGAAATAAATCAATTTTTAGCTATTTAAAACCGAATTTGACTTTATAATAAAATAATAGTTTTAGTTATTCCAAAGGTGCCCCTCTCCTCCCTTATAAAAGGGCACCTCATCCCTCTCTTCCTCACACCAATTTGAGCCTTCAAGCTCGGCCAACCCCTGAAAAATTACCTTCTCCACTTCCCTAGAAACATCCTAGAGTTTTGGGTCTTCCTCAAAGACCAATTTTAGTGCCCTAAAAGAATATCTCAAAGAGGCTCTTCAAAGAAAAGGTAATGTCTGTTACCAATTCTTTCATCTTTATTTATTCTTCCACTTCTTCTTCTTAGGTTTTTTAATAATGAAGTAATAACATAAGTATCTCTTATATACTGATATGTTATTATAATTATGAAACAACCTTATTTCACCATCTATCCATCCTACGGAAAACGAAATCAACGTGCATGCGTACGTACGGAATACCGTCTCCACGCCGTGGTGTAATCTATTTTCCACCAACACCTTACTTGGATGGGTATAATGGCATACATAATAACTACATATGATTATTTTAAAGTGATATTGATTCTGAAACAGTATACATACACTCCAATACAATACCACGATCATGAGAACGATATCATCGCTCGTGCGTACGTACGGAGTACCATCTCCACGACGCGATGAGATTCATTCTCCACGTTAACCATTCATGAATGATTATAAAGTATATATAATAATTAATAATTAAATATATGACATAATAATGATTCTGTATTTATGTTTATATATATGTATGTCATCTACTTAATTCCATTCATCTCAATAAGGAAAAGAAAATAGCGTTCATGCATACGTACGGTCTACCGTCTCCATGAACGGTGTATTTCTTTCCATTTACTGATCTATTATATATATATATATATATTCTGATTATATATTATATATATATCATGTTTTATATTGTATAATTAATTAATCATGATCTAAGTAATCATATGAATAATTACAAGTCAAAACATGGACGACAAATGAAACGATTTTACCCAAAACGCTCTTTAACATGGAATTTACAAAAGAACGGGTAATATAAAGCCATAAATGAATCATATATGATATCATAACAATGAGTATGATTCTGGAATAAGTCAATGACATTATTTAAATCATTATACAGGAGGTTCGGACACATACGAAGCAAATCAGACCTAAGGTAAGGGAAAATATCACAATCTCATTTTTATCCGAGATTGTTTATACTTTGAAATTTACTGGGGTGTATTTTATCATCCACATCCATGTTTCCTCAATATTTAATATTATTTCCATCCACCTAAAATTGTTTAAATCCAATTTTACCCTTCGGTGAGTTTTTAGTAAAATATATGAAAGGAATCTTTTGTCGTTTTTCATACGAGGTAGTTTTTGAATTTTCCGGAAAAAGTACAAAGAATGTTTTTTTAACTTATACGGCATGAATGGATTTTTAATACATAATTTCCAAGAAGGTTCCTTTACAAGTTTTTAAGTTTATTTTTAATCAACTTCTTTTAGTTTAAAATTGTATGACATGTTAAGAAAGGAAATGTTTTTTGAAGTAGAAAGGATATTTTCCTCTAGAATGGAGTTCAAGTGTCTTATCAAAATTATTTTCCATCTAAGATAATAAAGGGTTCTGTTTTTATCCCTACTATTACATTGATTTAATTATGTTGTGATGGAATTATATTTTTATGAATTCCTTTATCTTATATGAATTGTTTTATGATGTCACGATGTTTAAGATTCCCATTTTTATTACATGGGTTATGCTATGATGTATGGTTTTCTGATTTTGTGGCACACATAAGAATGGTATCATTATGAGATGGGTGGGACCTATATCTCCCTCCAATGCATTGGGTAAAGATTTTATATCTCATGAGATAGACATGGCTGGAACAGTAGGTTATACCGGTTCAGTGAAACTGGAATGAAACGAGGAGTGAACTCAGTTCAGAAAGGGACTTTATCCACTAAGATAGTCTTGGAAATGAGTCTTGACTAATAAGAAATGATTCTCTATGATTTTGTGTGTATTCCACAACGTTTCATGTTTTATGTTATGATTATTGGGATTACATTTCAATACTATGATTTATCTCATGTTATGAAATTATGATCTCTTTTAACGGTTAAGATTTCCAAAAGATATTTTCTTATGAATATGACGTGATTGATATTTATTTTGTTTACCCTTACTGAGCATTTGAGCTCACCCTTTTATGTTTTCTTTTCCCCAGGACATAAATAAATGATTTAGGTTTAAAAAAAAGAAGATCTTTATGGGAGATTTTGAAGATCTTTCACCATGATTAAAAGATTATATTCCAATTTTCCAAAGACACTAAACTATTACGGTCCTTGTGTGTGTGTTTTTGTTATGTACTAAGTATTCCGAAAAAGTAATGTAATGTCCATGTACATCAGGCTTCGGGTCTCTACAGTTGGTATCAGAGGAAAGGTTTAGTCAACCTTTGGAAACTAGGATGCGAAAACGTTAGTGATATCCCTAGAGAAATTTATAAGGTATGTCTAGGGATGTCCCTAAGGATAAGTATACGTAAAAGATATAGTCATAGAACTATGGTAAAGATCTTAGAATTTAACCTAATATGTTATATATTGAAGTTACTCCCCCTTTATTATGATTTTTGCCTCTAACACTATTCTTTTTGGGTTTTAGAAAATGGCTGGAAACAAGATGATTCACGATAATGGAGGATATTATGGACAATAGAATGATATTCTTCATGAGAAACCAAATGAAAGGGGATTTGGAAGTACAACCATCATTATTATGCCGAATCAGAAATCTCATAATATGATCAATAAACTCAAATTTGGTAAGTATCCTGACTCGGCTAATAAGAGAAAGATGGAGTTTCATGATGATCATAGAGGAAAGAAAGTTCAATTTCCCCTATGTAAATCATGTAGGAAGAGGCATCAAGGAGAATGTTTCAAAGGAACTAGAAGATGCTTTGGGTGTGGAAAGGAAGCACATAAACCCAGTAAGTGCAATGGAAAGGGTTCATTTAACACCATGGATGAGGTTAATGGTATTGCTACGACATCAACAATGGTTAAATGTTTTAAATGTGGAATGTACGGGCATTATGCAAACCAATGCCCTAAGGTGAAGTCTCATGTAGAGAATCAGTATGGTCATATGGGTATTATTTATGTTGATGATGATGAAGAGACTACAAATGATATATGAGATGAAATAATTTATGAAGCTCAGTCAATGGATTAAGAAGGTAGTGGAATGATTACATGTTTATCAAGTGTAATGTTGTATAAGTAATCTCATGGTACTATGAAATAAAGAGACATCTAAGGATTGTTTCACTGTTGTCTTTCCTTATGTTTTGAAAGTGTATGATTAATGATACTAGTAACCATGAATGGTTATTCAGATATTTTTGGAAAGTAGATGATATGCGCATAATGAAGGGATAAGGAGAAAATTAAATGTTTGATAGTATTCATGAGATCATGACTGATATAAGGAGAAGGCTATGTAATGGATTGAGTATATAGAATTTTTGGATTTTGGTATGTGGAAAGAGTTAACTTTTGACAGCATTCATGTTTTCACTAAGGTTTAGTGGGAATTCATTTTTCAAAAGAATAAATGATTAAGGTATTCACATGATTGGAATGTGACCAACAAGATATATGGGGGATAAATGATGGTATTCACATGCATGGTTGATGACATTTCATGTAATAATTTTCTTTATATTATGATCTTGGACCGAAGTATTTTAGATAAGCCTAAAGATTGGAATGGATTATGTTGGACATAAGTTAGTATTATTTAAGGATAGAACTTTTGATATTCTTTATGTGATGTTATAGTAATGTAGTTTTAGAAAAAGGACAACCTGCAGGACGGGCGATAGCCCATCGCGTCGGACAAGGCCGTGGGAATTGAACCCACAACTGAAGTGCGACTGGCCTTTATCGCCTACCACTGGCCTACATGAAGTCCCTGTTTAGTAGAAACTAGTTTTATTATATTAAGAAGTATGATATATGAAGTATAAGTCCAATTTAGGAACCATATATCATTAATCTCACTATATATGGACTTATGTATTTTTTGATAACTTTTCTAACCTTTTGTTTCAGACAGATGGAATGACCCATCATTCTATCACATGATCTGCTAACACATCACGAATGACAAATTCAACTTCATTTCATTAAGAGATGATGTGGAAATTGTCCAAAGAATGACAAACGGTGAGACTATACCAAAATCACAAAAGTATTTATTCTAATTCCAATTTCTTCAACTTAAGGGAAATGATCTTGAAAACCAAAAATGTTATCCTAGTGCTCTTATATATGATGAATCAGATGGTACCTTAGATCATCACAAATTTATGGCTTTGTGAGTTCTAGATTTTCCATAGCCATGTTTTCTACCACTCTCCATCAGAATATGATGGCTAGATTTCTCTTCCATATCCATATTTTCACCTATGTGGAAACCCAGTGATTAGTTTATTTGGGTAACCATTACGTTTCATACTTTTGTTTTTTAAGATTGGTTTTGGTATTCCTTTCAATGATGTGGGTTTATATTAAAGAAACTTTTGAGTAGTAAACCATTTATAACTCCGACGAATTTCGAGGGAGAATTTCATTTTAAGGGGGGTAGAATGTAACACCCTGAGATTTTATGAAAAATATTATTTTTAATTTCATTAATGTCTTCTGTTGTACGCTACACCAAAAGGTGCTTGCACAAAACGCATCCTTGACTTGCCTTGCATTACACTCAATCACGACCTTCCTTGATAGCGTGTGTAGCACGCAAAAACGAGTTTCACTAAACAACAATATGCTATTAAAATATTATTAAAACTAGCCGTTATGATTAGTGATAACCACTTTTTGAAATTTTGTAAATTTTAATTTTTAAAATGGAATTAATTTTTGGATTCTTAATATAGAAATTAGCTTAGGGTGAAATTTTGGTACTTTTCGGATAACTTTCATTTTCTAATGAGTAGTGAAAATTACTAAATTTTAATTAAAAACAACTTTTTTAATCGAAATAATTAATAGTGATAAATTATTAATTTGAGTGGTTTTAAAGTATATTTAGAATATAATTTTACAATTTAATTTAATTTTGTTCATTGGATGTAATTTCACATTTAAACCAGACATAAAAAAGTGTCAATCTTTTGATAGTTATTATCTCTTAAGAACACGCTATTTGTTTTGACGACGGGAAATAATTTTTAAATTAAGTAATTCAACTGATATGTATTGAATTTGGTAAAATAGACATCATTTTTGATTTCATAATATCAAATATAACTTAGGCTTAATTTTTGGTATTTTTCTGAAAACATTCAATTTATGATGAATAGTGAAACCACTACGTGGTAGTTAAAAAAACTGAATTTTTCATAAAACTTAATTTTACCGCTTCTGTGAGTGGAATTTCAAAAAAACCAAGAGACATGGCTGATGTCAGTAAGTAAAATGTGGTTCAATGAGATGAAAATAATTTTTCGTGAATAGTAACTTTTTACATTTATTTACCACGGTTAAAAGTAAATAGGGTAATTAAGGGTAAAATGATATTATTATTACCCTAAAACATGTCCTAATTATATTGGACAAGTTTAATTCCACCAAAACCAACCCTAGGAATAACATATGACCATTTAGGCCCACTTGTATTAGATTATGACATTTATTATTAATTTATTTAAAGAAGGCTTAAAATAGTTAAAATCAAAGTTTAATAAGTAAATCATTTTTAATATAGGGTTATACATAAGATAAATTCGACTATAAATACTCATTAGAAAGATAAAAGGATTTCCAACATAATGGTATTTTAGTTGTAATTTTTAGACCTTAAATAATTTAATTTATATATGATAGAAATATGATGCATTAATTATCTTATTAATGAAATATTGACATAATTGATGTTATAAATACCCTAATAAATGTAATTTGAGACTTTTTATGAATTACACTAATTTTATAGGTTCATATGACATGTTATTAATGATATAATTAACTTTTTTCGAACTAATCATTCTGTTGTGATTTTTAAAAAAATCAATAATTAAATAGTGTAAAAATTGACATAAAATAGTTTTTAAAACAAATATTATATTATTAATTGTTATTTTATTCCTAAAAATCTAAGGTTCGGAAAAATGACTTAGATAATGTTATATATATTAATAATAAACAACTTGGGGTTCGTTTGGCTTGTTATAGTAAGTTTATTAACCTTATAGTGTAAGAACACAAGAAGACACGGTAAAAGTAAAATTATTTAACTTAATGTTAAATCTAAATGATAAGGTTAACATAAAAACCTAAACTTGACTAAATTCTATTAGATGAGAGGATTTATACCCATACCCACCTTATCTTCGAAATAAATCAATTTGGATTTATTTAAAACCGAATTATACTTTATAATAAAATAATAGTTTTAGTTATTCCAAAGGTACCCCTCTCCTCCCTTATAAAAGGGAACCTCCTCCCTCTCTTCCTCACACAACTATGAGCCTTCAATCTCGGCCAACACCTGCCAAATTCCCTTCTACACTTCCCTAGAAACATCCTAGAGGTTCTGTTCTTCCTAAAAGACCAATTTTAGTGCCCTAAAAGGAGATCTCAAAAAGGCTCTTCAAAGAAAAGGTAATGTTCGTTACCGATTCTTTCATCTTTATTTATTCTTCCACTTCTTCATCTTAGGTTGTTTAATTATAAAGTAATAACATCAGTATAACTTATATACTGATATGTTATTATAATTATGAAACAACCTTATTTCACCATCAATCCATCCTACGGAAAATGAAATCACCGCGCGTGCGTACGTACGGAATATCGTCTCCACGACGTGGTGTAATCTATTTTCCACCACCACCTTACTTGGATGGGTATAATGGTGTACATAATAACTACATATGATTATTGTAAAGTGATATTGATTCTGAAATAGTATAAATACACTCCCATACAATTCCACAATCATGATAATGATATCATCGCTCGTGCGTACGTACGGACTACCGTTTCCACGACGCGATGAGATTCATTCTCCACGTTAACCATTCATTAATGATTATAAAGTTTATATAATAATTAATAATGAAATATATGACATAATAATGATTCTGGATTTATGTTTATATATATGTATTTCATCTACTTAATTCCATTCAACTCAATAAGGAAAAGAAAACAGCGTTCATGCGTACGTACGGTCTACCGTCTCCATGAACGGTGTATTTCTTTCCATTTACTGATCTATTATATATATATATATATATATTATGAATATATATTATATATAAATCATGTTTTATATTCTGTAATTAAGTAATCATGATCAAATTAATCATATTAATAATTACAAGTCAATACACAGATGAAAAATGAAACGATTTTACCCAAAATGCTCTTTGACATGGAATTTACAAAAGAACGGGTAATATAAAACCATAAATGAACCATATATGATATCATAACAATGAGTATTATTCTGGAATAAGTCAATGACATTATTTAAATCATTATACAAGATTTTTGGACACATACGAAGCAAATCGGACCTAAGGTAAGGGAAAATATCACAATCTCATTTTTATCCGAGATTGTTTATACTTTGAAATTTACTGGGGTGTATTTTATCATCCACATCCATGCTTCCTCAATATGTAATATTATTTCCATCCACCTGCAATTTTTTAAATCAAATTTAACCCTTCGGTGAGTTTTTAGTATAATATATGAAAGGAATCTTTTGTTGTTTTTCATACGAGGTACTTTTTGACTTTTCCGACAAAAGTATGAAGAATGTTTTTTAACTTATACGGAATGAATGGATTTTCAAAACATTATTTCCAAGAAGGTTCTTTACAAGTTTTTAAGTATATTTTTAATCAACATATTTTAGTTTAAAATTTTATGACATGTTAAGAAAGGAAATGTTTTTTTGAAGTAGAAAGGATATTTTCCTCAAGAATGGAGTTCAAGTGTTTTATCAAAATTATTTTCCATCTAAGATAATAAAGGGTTATGTTTTTATCCCTATTATTACATTTATTTGATTATGTTGTGATGGAATTATATTTTTATGAATTCCTTTATCTTATATGAATTATTTTATGATGTCACGATGTTTAAGATTCCCATTTTTATTACATTGGTTATGCTATGATGTATGGTTTTCTGATTTTGTGGCACACATAATAATGGTATCATTATGAGATGGGTGGGACCAATATCTACCTCCAATACATTGGGTAAAGATTTTATATCTCATGAGATAGACATGGCTGGAACGGTAGGTTATACCGGTTCAGTGAAACAGGACTGAAACGAGGAGTGAACTCGGTTCAGAAAGGGACTTTTTCCACTAAGACAGTCTTGGAAATGAGTCTTGAATAATAAGAAATGATTCTCTATGATTATGTGTGTATGCCACAATGTTTCATGTTTTAAGTTATAATTATTGGTATTACATTTCACTACTATGATTTATCCCATGTTATGAAATTATGATCTCTTTTGCAGGTTAAGATTTCTAAAAGATTTTTTCTTATGAATATGACGTGATTGATATTTCTTTTGTTTACCCTTACTGAGCATTTGAGCTCACCCTTTTATGTTTTTTTCCCCAGGACATAAAGAAATGATTTAGGTTTAAAAAAAATAATACCTTTATGGGAGATGTTGAAGATCTTTCACCACGATTAGAAGATTATATTCCGAGTTTCCAAAGACACTAAACTATTACGGTCCTTGTGTGTATGTTTTTGTTATGTACAAAGTATTCCGCAAAAGTAATGTAATGTCCATGTACATCAGGATTCGGGTCTCTACATTCCACACTCAATTTATTATGCTCAATGGAACAACATTATTTTATATACATTCAACATTCAATTGCATGATATATTATTTGATTTCATGGTGACCCATTTTTTGATTATTTGTTCCCATTTTATGGGATATATTATTTTATCTTTATATATGATCTACTATTATGATTACATTTTATTTTATTCAGTTATTTATGCCATATTTATTCATTATCACATGTTTATGGTATAATACTTTATGACATTATGGTTCCAGTAACATCAATTTGTATGAGACCAAGTAAAAGGTAGGAAATTAAATTCTCCCTAGATCATAAAGAGAATTTGAATATTCCAAATCAGATCAATTAGGAGTGTCCATCCAGGTGGGTAGTCTTAAGACCATTATTTGTGATTCAGAATAATAAATGATTCAATGCAAAAAAACTAGTTGTCATAGTGATTACTGCTAGGTGAATCTATTCATGGATTTATCTAGTTTATATTATCAATAAATGGATTTATTTGGTAGGAATATATATATATACAATTACTTTACTAAAACTGAGCATTATTGTTATTCAATTTAAAAGATTGTGTTTTGAAATGACTTTGGTAACACATTACTAAGAATAACACAACAAGGATGAAAATATAGACCTTTAAATACATTAAATTTAATCAATAATATATTAAATTGATTTAAAGATAATTTATGAACATCAAAAAATAAAATAGGTGTTGATTATTACATGAGTCTAAAAGAATGAAAATATAGATTAAAAAAGACACTTATGGGTAGGGTGGAAATTAAAAAAAACTCTTGAAAGAGTGGGATTAAAATTTATCTTCATATGCCATGAATAAATTCATTTATTTATTAAACATATCACAAAGGTATCTTATAATCCAAATAAAGTAAATTTGGTTCATAACATAGAACTTGTCCTAAAGAGGGTATCATGAGACAAAAAAACCATAACATTTTCTCATGACTTCCATGACCTCACATTATCAACCAGTATAAAAACAATTGGTATATTAATCACTTAATTAATAACCTTAATCATATCCATATTTTATGTCATCATAAATATTGATTATCTATATGAATTCTAATGATTTTCCACATCGATGGTTTATAGTTTTAATTATATGTACAAATTTTGTTAAATTAGTGGTCATGTTGATTATTTATTCAAATTTTATCAATAAAAGATAATTAAAATTACTTTATAGGATTATATATTAATATTTTTATGTTTAAGACACCCTTTATTATTGATTTAGTGCTTATCCATGAAGAAAAATCGATAACACGCAGGTTTTGGTGATTCTTGGTGATTGGAGATTCTTTTCAAAAGAAAATATTGATATAACATCCCTAGAATCAAAAAAATCATTATTTATTCCATTATATCATCTTATAAAAGAAAATATGTTTCTATATTCATATAGGATATAAATTCATTGTATTGTTTAATGTGGTGGTTAAACCAACCAAACACAGATATATGTAGCTTTAATGAATGATTATGAGGTGGTTTTGTTGTAATATCATTATAAGAGAAAAATAATGATTTTATTTAGTATTTGTTAGGGTAATACATCATAATTTTAGGTAATTATTAGAATATATAATGGATAAAAATACATAAACCAATTTGAACAAAACATTATGTTAATAGTATGAATATTTTAAATGATTAATTTAACATTGATTGTCTATTGATCATATAATTAATAGGTTACAGAAATTTTAATACCAAAAACATAATTCTATCAAATAAATATTTATCACTTACAAAAATCCTTATATCCATCATTGTAAGATGGTGAGGTAAAATGAAAATGGTTTTTTCAGGTTGCAAGTAGTCAATAAAACTTATGCATGATTATTTAGTTTTTTTAACGAAATTAAAAAAGGTGGATAGTGTTTATATTAAAAATATAAAAATCTTAATATACTATAAATAATTAATTCATCCTATCATAATGGTACAAAAATAATTTTATAATAAATGATAATTGAAAAATGATATTGGTGAAAATATTGAACATAGTTGATAAATTATGGATTCACATGGAGGATTACAAGGAATGGAATAGATTAGAGAAATATATAGTGAACAGAAGCTCAAAATAAAAAATATTATATTTGGTGGAGGAAAAAGGAAAGGATTTTCATATGAACCATGATTTTTAAGAGTTGATTGAAGTGGTGGTGAGTGGCCCATTTAATATGTGGTGAGAATGGACTTTTTAAAAATAATTCAGCTTAATGTAATGGGTGAAAATTTATGAAATGTCATGTTAGAAAAAAATTGCAAATAATGGGGTGATGGGTGAGATACAGCTAATAAAATCTCAACCACTCAATATTAGGCATTTTTACCATATTTTATTCCCTTTACCGATAGAATTATTAATCTTACCATTTTATCATTTACAATTGTAACTAGTTTCAACCTTTAGCA
Source organism: Viscum album (assembly GCA_963277665.1). Lineage (NCBI taxonomy): Eukaryota > Viridiplantae > Streptophyta > Magnoliopsida > Santalales > Viscaceae > Viscum > Viscum album. The sequence goes on along the minus strand of OY728136.1, from coordinate 711,683,355 downwards.
ATAAAATATTTATGCCTAAAAATAAACATTTCCTTAAAATATAATTTTATCATACCAAATATAAATATTTCATAATTATTTTTTTACTTAATTTCTATAAAGATAAAAAATAATTTATAATTTAAAATTTGTTAATATATTAGAAAAAATTGTAGAGAAATATTACTTGAGATCTAAAATATAAATTATGGGGTTTAAAACTATAATTAATATTTTAAATGGTTTAATTTCAAATATAAAATAATTATCTTCCTATTAAAAACTCCCTTACATTTTATGTCATACTTATGGTATAAAAGTTACAGTAATAGTAGAGTCATCAAACTGAACTATTCACCTAAAAACTATTTTTTTAGGAAAATTCTATATATTTATATTATGAAAATATATTTACAAGGGATTAAAAATTGTGCTTAATTTTTTATTTATAAAATTATAACATTGTTAAGTTAAATGCTAAAATTTACTTATGACTGAAGAACCAGAGTGTGTATTGTGTAGTAATTTAAGAAATGTTGTTTAACTTCTATAGTTGGGTCTTAGATATTACATTACCTCCCATTAAATATTTTATTATCAAAATATTTTTATAAATAAGATATTGAACAAATGTGGGTAATACATCCTCATGTATACATTAGGTTCCATGTTTCTCTCTTAAATTTTGGGATTTCCCTAAATGAATATAACCAATTTATCAATTTTATTCTACAAAACATACACATTGGTCTCACAAATCTGGGCTGGTTCATTATTATAAGAAAACTCAGGAACCAATTATATTCCCTTATATATGAGCACATTTTTTCGATTTGGAAATTATTTCATTAATAATGAAACATTTAAGATTTTGTTTACATTATTAATGTTGTGCATCATACACAATAGGTAAAATATAACCCAAATTCATACTTCTATTTCAAAAGGAATAATGTACAAATTGATTATGTTCCCTTTTTTACCAACTTATATAACTCCCTTCTATAGTGGAACCATAAAGATTAAATATAACATCATGACACCAAATTTTAGTTACTCTAAAACCATTATTCTGGTCATCTCAATTATTTTGTTACTTAGTTTGTGTGATTTTTGGATTTTTTAGATGTTTATGTGCCACTGAATGGAAGATTCATTTTTAGTGAAAACCATGTGGATTTTCCCATGAAATCAGGCACATTATGTTGGAGTTCTATAGTAGGGTAAATCAACAAGTTCTACGTTAGTGAAAAGTATACAACCTATCCCTCAAACTATGTGGAATGTAATAGTGAGTATTTTCATGGTTAGTTAATTATTTTTAGAACCATGTGGGAAAACGATACTACTCTTCAAATATCCTAGAATAAAGAACAATGTTTCCTAAAATTTGCAAGATTACAATGGGGCATGAATTCAATACATCAAGTTTCTTAATTTAATTTCTTATAAGACATTGAATAACTCCAAACTCATTATATTCTAACTAAATATAATACTTTGGACATTTGAGGGTCTCTAGAGGTTATATTGGACCATCTAATCCCATTTCATTATAGATAAAAGTGTTGATCCGCATATTAGTTCCCTTTTAGTATGTGTAATCTTAGGTTCATCATGTATTATCCTTTCCTTCCCCCTCTCCATCAAATTTTTTAGAATATTTCTTAATTTATATATATATATATATATATATATTGATTCCTCGATTTGTGGTTGTAAGTTAATCTATTTATCTCTATATTCATCGACTTTCCATTGGTTGATCTTAGGTTGGGTGATTGTAGATATTTTGATTATGATAGGTGGTTACATATGTATATTACTAAAAATATAATAATTTAATTATAATGATTTAAAATTGTATTTCTCATTGATATTATATGTGGTAGTTTTGTTTTTTGACTGTTTATCATGCAATGGAATGGCAAGTGTGTGTCATGAAATATCATTGAAAATATATTTGAATATAATTCTCATTTTCTAGAGGATAATATTGATTTAAAATGGTATTTAAAGAATGGTTTTAATTAATAATTTGAATAAAAAAATCAAAATATGTTTTAATTATTTTAAAATGATGTGATTTTATGTGAAAGGATGAATTGTTATAAAACCATATTAACACTGGTTTTTTGAAATGAAATGGGATATTTTGAAACATGAAATCAGTGACAACTTGAAATGGTTGATTAAATTATTTGAGATTGAAGGAAATAATTGATAGCACCATTTAATATTGGTTGACTTGATTATCATGGGATTCTAGGTAGTTTGTTTGGTAGTCTATGATAAATACCCTAGGCATGTATTAGCTCCACTAGTCCATGCATTGATGATGAAAAGTAGGCAAACATGGTGAGGGATAGGGAGTTCATTCTTTTGAGGTGTTCATTTATTCCCCAAAATCCTATATTATTGGATGATTTGAACACGTAGTGCGGTATTTGACAATGATATGTGTGTATTTATGGACATTGATCAAACAAACCTTAGGAGTTATAACCACACTATTATGATTTAGAAGGATTATTGCATTCCAAGTTGTTATAAAATTATTATTCATTAACATTTTGACGAGGATTCATAGACCATCCTAATTTGGTGGATGTTAACCATAATAATTATTTTTAATTTTTAATTAAAATGTTTCGATAAGAATGATTTATTTTAAAATATTAAATAATTAACATTCCATGTTTTATTTAGATTAATTCAATTTTTGTTTGTTTTCATATGGAATTATTATGAAATGATTGGTGAAATCCAACTTGTATTTTTTCATAACATGATACCAATACATTCAATGATTTTTAGGATTCCATATACTGTGTATAAGAATAGGGAAAGCATCTCTCAGAGGTACTAGTTTTTCTTGAATCATGAGACCTGGTAGTTGGAGGTGAAAAATGGATCATATGATCATATTACTCCATAAAGGTCCTGTGATGATCTCTTTGATTAATTATTGTATTAAATGGGATAACATACCATTTCAGGTACTTGTATAAAACATTTATCTTATTGAGTATTTGGAAAATTGAATTTTTATTTTTTCATGACTACTGATATGTCTTTATGACATATTCATGTTCATAAATATTTTCCTATATATAGTTGTGATACCAAGGAACTCATTTCAAGCCAATGGGAATCCAGAATACTTATTAGGATATGTCATGATTTATTCAAGAACCATTTATGGTTGTTAACTTGGTTGCTTCATTAATATTTAGTATGAATTGTGATCATACCACTTATTTGATATCATTATACAATTTGGTATGTCTTTGTGGACATAAGATAGTGTTTTTGAGACATATGGAATAATTTGCGAGTGATTTTCTAGATATATATCATTATAAATATCCCCAAGTTACAAAGGTATATTTTGGATAAATGATGTTCAGTTAATTTTTTATTTTATTTTGGATATTTTCAGTGATTGGATTCAACATTATGTATCCCAACTGAATTATAAATTATAGAGTTGATAATCTTATACATCTTGATTGATGTTTCCTATTTTTTCTTGTAGGATCAAATATTTAAAGATGAGATACTCAAATATAATGGGGGGGATTTTATTCTTTAAAAATACCAAAGGAAAATTTTTCATAACCAAATTTCACAACACCTCTAAGCTCTAATAACTTGCTTGATTCAGGAAAAGTGATTCTGGAAAGGAAACATAACAAAATTTTACAACAACTAAGATTCTACCTTCAAGCATATAGAATCCAATATAATAAAATTACAAGTCTATGAAATTATAAGAAGATTATAAATTCCTTAACAATAAAAATGCATCAAAAAACAAAAAATAAATACTAAAAGTAACAAGTAGTAACACTTTTAACCCAAAGAGAAGGGTATCCAACAAGCTTGGATAAAGGATCCTTGATTTATACTTTCAAGAAAGTATATCATACCCACACCAGTGTAAGCCCTTGATATGAAGATTGGAGTCTGTCTTTCTATCCATGCAAGCCCTCAACTTCATGGTAGTTGGCACCTCTATCTTCTTCAGTATGGAAGCCCTCAACTTCAAGGTAGTCGGAACCTCTGTCTTCCCATACCCGGAAGCCCACGATTTTACACAACAACAATCAGAGTCGCATGAAGAAATTCTGCATGAATAAAAGTTTGAACAAGATGTTCAAACTTTTTGCACGAAGCGTGATATTTTATAAGAGCCTCTCACTCTAGAAATCACATCAACAGCATGTAAGTAAGTTCAGTCTGATGTTGTGAGCTCATTCAAATGAGCTCCTATTTGTAGGAATAGTTCCAATGGTCGGATCACTCCTCCAATGGTCATATTTTTCCTCGAATTTCAGAGGGACCTGTACACATGTCACTCAAACAACGGTTAGTTAGTAACTAAATGCACAACATCATTTTATAACGAAATAGTTGTAAGAAAAAATATGGTTACATAATTAAAATCCAATATTTGTAATGTAAGAAAATGAATGTTCAGAGTCTAAACAAAATTTAATTCAGAGTCTACAATATAAGGATATTAGAATTCTATTTTCTAGGAATTCAGAACCTGAATTCTATAGAATTTTAGAGTCTGAATTTCAAGGAAATTCAGAGCCTGGATTCACAAGAATTCAGAACTAGAACATTCAATGTTAGGAGTCAGAGTTCATGAGAATTTAGAGTCAGAAATCATAAGAGTTCAGAGTCTGTATTCAGAGAACTCGGAGCCAAAACTTTGAAACTTTCGTAACCAAAATTCCTAATCAGAATTCGGAGTCAGAACTCAGAATATTTCATATCCAGAATTTGTAATTAGAATTCGGAGTCAGAACTCAGAAGAGTTCGTAACCATAATTTGTAATCAGAATTCAGAGTCCAATCCCAGAAGAGTTCGTTACTAGAATTTGTAATCAGAATTCGGATTCAAGACTCAATCGAGTTCGTAACGAGAATTCGTAATTAGAATTTGGAGTCAGAACTCCGAAATGTTCCTATCTAGAATTTGTTATCAGAATTCTGAGAATTCGGATTCTAAAACATATTTCTTAATATCTAGGTATTTATAGTATTTTTAGGTTTTCATTTCAATCTAAATTTTACACATAGAAAAATTATTACATGACCAATGAAAACATGGTAAATATAATTATCATTGGGGAAGGAAATTTGCCTTCTAGAAGAAAAACGCAGGGTAAAAAGACATTTTCCTTGAGATAAGGTGTTTTTGATTTTCAAAACAATAAGAAATGGAAAGGTCATAAGGAAAGCCTTAATGACTTAACAATCTCCCCCATGTATGAAGGAATGGAAAAGTCATACGGAAAACATTATTGACTCAACAATCTCCCCCTTTTTGGAAATCACAAACATCTTTACGAAAAATAATAAAAATATTTAAAAAATATTTTTCTAAACATTTAAATAAAACTTATCTCCGTTTTTACATTGGAAAAGATGAATACGACTAACTCCACCTTAGGCTTTGAAACACTAAGGATCATATTCTAGATTTCCAGAATGAGAATTTTTATTATCTTGAGTATGAAAATATTCGTAATGAGAACTCCCACTAAGATAAACTCCCCCTTAGGGATATTTCTTCTTTACTTGAAATTATTTTTCCTGTATCCCCCTTTGTTATTTTGAATGATAAATTTAGGGAATGGAAAATAAATATGGTACCAGAAATAATAGTAAAAACATCAAAGCAAAACAAGGAACCAAAATTTCATTATGATTGGATTAATTTATACAAGGAAAAATAGATACAACAAAAGATCGTATTTGGATCTATTTTGGTTCTTTTTCCTTGGGTATAAGCTTCTTCATGATGGGTTTCAGCTTCTTTATCTCTATCTGATCCTCCTCTACTTACTTTTCTAAGGCTTTGATCCTATCTTCCTAAGCCTTCACAGCCTTTGCTTGAGCATTCAACAATTCATCTTGATTCTCTAGATTTTCTTGAATCTCAATCCAGAGATCCCTATCTATTTTCCAACATTGGGCAACATAATTTAACATCCAATTCAGATATTTTCCATCCTGAATCTGGGTATTCTATTCAATGATTATCTTTTTCTAAAATTTATTTGTGAGATCCTTGATTTTGGTGTCTTTATTATCAAAATCTTCCTTAACATCTTCTTGAAATTGATCAAGCTCTCTCAAATATTCAATGATCTTCTTCGACCAGCTGGTCATTTTCTTGCAAGATTTTATATGGGATTCATTTTTGATAAAGAAATTCTTATGTTCAGCCTCAACCTATAGAAACCTATCCATCACCATGGATACAGAGTCTGTTTTCTGATTCATGCTATGCTAGAGCATCTAGCATCTGGAGTCAATTGTTGGAAAGATCAGACTTGTGTTCACTAGCTTCTTCAGAGAGGGAATGACAAAATCACGTCCTTGAGCTGATGACTCTGAATCTGACACTTTACCTAGTTATGGTTCTTCCTCTAGCTCCACTAGCTTCCTCTTATAAGATGCACTGGCTTTCTTCTTTCTAATAATTTCTTTGGTTGGGGTATCAATAACCACTTGTTTCCCCTTGTAAATTTTCGGAAAAGCTTCCTCATCTGGAGACCCATGCTCACTTTCAAAAAATTGAATGACATTATCATCATCAAATATTTCCTTCTCATCTATAGCCTTAATGTATTCAGGATGAATAAAGTCATGATTATGACTCTCTTATTCATACAACTTGTTCACTTCCTCTTCAGCTTTTTCATCAACTCCAGTAGTAGAAAATCATGAAGATCTGCATTGAGAAGTCCAGATTGAAAAATTTTCAGTAGCACTTTCCTTCTCATAATGGTCTTCTACTTGATTTATTATATTAGCCGTATCTTCAGTGCTTTAGAATTATTTTAATTCTTCTATAGTTTCATTTTCAACAACCTTCTATTTGGTTTTTTCCGATGTCATGAACTTATTTCCCAGAGTCTCAAGTAATTGTTCTATAAAAAATGATTTCAGTATAGGAATGTTCTCAGATTCTACTTCATTATACTTCAAAAGAGATTGCACAATATCTACCTCTGACATCTTCTTCTTAATCTTCTTCTCTTCGGTATGATTCTCAATCGCATCAGCTACATTCTCTATCAATGCCTTGGCCTCAGTGAGGACTAGGCCAAACTGTGGCTCCCATTTTTACCGGTTCTTCTTATCCTCCCTCCATTTGGAAACAACTTCATCTGGATAAGATTTCTGTTTCTTAGGCTTTGGAGGTGAGGTTAGAACTTCTATAGAATTAGATGTGTCACCTTCAGCTTCTACATCATTCAATTTTATTTTCCTTCCTGTTTCTTGATGGTGTAGCCTCTTCGTCATTTTTTGGAACGACTTCTGTCTCATCCTCTGGTATATCATAAAACTCACCTGACTCCTTAGAGAAACCAATTATCATCCTCTTGAGGGTATCATCGTATATTAGCATTACTATGAAATTCCATGCTTTGGAACTGCAAGGGATCTTGAAAGATTCAAGGAACCAAACTATCAATTTGTAGAGTATGGTAGGATACATGATTATATGTGCTCTCAGATTCCCAATCTTGATATTCTCTATCATAATGAGAATTTTCTTCATCAGATTAATTTTCCTTAGATTTACCAAAAAATCTAAGATAGATATATCCCTTTTCTTCAGTTTGTCCTTGTCACTCTTTCTCAGTATGATAAGTCCTTGAACCTATAACACTAGGATCTGATTTTTGGTAGATAATTGAGAAATTTGTGCAGTTTTGACATCTTTAGGACCAAGAAATTGAATAGCATTTCCTTTTACAAAAGTCCCTTGAACATCCAGTAGCTTACGGGAACCAAATTCTTCCATTCCTTCAAAAGATAACCCTACCATGCTCGCAGCCTTGGTGTAATAATGTTCATATGTATTTCCATAACTCTTGAAGGAAAATTTTTCCCTATCGTCTTCCATAAAGAAACAAGCTGACTAATACAACTCTATCAGCAAATCCTGATATACTACATCCAGAGATCTTAGATTTGAAATGGATACACATTCCCATCCATTAAGATTGATATTCAAGGAGATAATAGAGTCATATTTATTAATGAAGTTTGGATGTACCAACCTCTCTCTATATATTTTCCAATCCACAATCATCTTGTCCGTAGACATTTTTTGAAAAGGTACTTAACCTGACATTCAGAATTGAGCACTTCTAAAAATTTCTGAACGATATTTTTTAGAGGGACAAAGCTTCGACATGATCAAGCTTTGAAAACCTATGTGGGACAACTATTGGGGGTCCTATTTTATAGGTGTTTAAGTGATGGTTCGACTTCCCATTTGAATCCAATGGGTGGGAATTCTTTAGACCTAATCTGACAGTTGAAATGATTGTCACATGGAAATTTTGGGAAAATCAGATCTTTTGTGGGTTTTAAAGAAAAACCATATGATTTAAGGAGTCAAGAATCTCAGAAATTTTTACAAACAAGAGAAACTAATAGCATGTAAAAGGTTATTATGAAAACTCAAGAAAGAGATATACCTTTCGGAGTGTCTGGAGAATTTTTCATATTTAGGAAAATTCTTCCTAAAGGGCTTTAGAGAAAAACCACTATGAAAACCTACAATACAGAAATTTCCATTACGAAAATTTCAAATACGATAATTTTCATTAAGAAATTTTCACATACGAAAATATTCATTATGAAAATTTCCAGTTTGAAAATCTTCATTACAAAAATTTTAAGTTCGAGAATCTTCATTACAAAAAATTCAAGTAAGAGAATCCTCATTACGAAAATTTCAATTACGACAATTTTCATTATAAAAACGTTGAAAAACTAAAATACAATAAAAATGAAAAACTTCATTACAAAAAATATGAAAAACTTCATTAGGAAAAAATATGAAAAATATTATTACGAAAAATAAAAAAATCATTATGAAAGACAAGAAAAACATTATTATGAAAAATATGAATGACTTCATTACGAAAAATATGAAAAAATTAATTACAAAAAAATATGGAAAACGTCATTATGAAAAAAATGAAAATTTTCATTATGAAATATTTTGAAAACATCATTAAGAAAATTATGAAAACATACAAGAAATTATACCCCCCCCCCCTATGAAAAGGATTGTATTACTGTAAGGAGATTGATTCCACTGGAAGTTAACAAGGAATATTACCTTACAATTATCATTTCTAACCTCTGTTTAATGTATTCAAATCTATCGGAGGGTAAAGATTTTGTGATAATATCAGCAAGTTGATCTTGTGTTTCGATGAAGTAAAGAATGATATCTCTTTTTTTTGTGATCCCTAAGAAAGTGATGCCTAATATAGTTGTGTTTTGCATGAGAGTGATGTACAAGGTTTTTAGTAAGGGAAATGGCACTTGTGTTGTCAAAAAAAATTTGTGTTTTGTAAAAAATCATACCATAGTTAGTGAGTTTGTGTTGCATCCACAACACTTGAGCATAGTAACTTCCAGCTACTATATATTTAGCTTCATCAGTGGAAATTCCTAATGAGTGTTGCTTCTTGCATGACCAAGAAACTAATGAATCACTTAAGAAATGAAATGTTATGGATGTACTCTTTCTATCCATTCTACATCCACAAAATTCAGCATCTGAAAAACTTTTTAAAACAAAATCATTTCCATAAATATAGAAAAGTCCAAAATCCATGGTTCCCTTTAAGTAGCAAAAGATTCTTTTCACTGTCATTCAATAAGATTCCTTAGGATTGGATTTATATCTTGAACATAAGCATACCGAAAACATTAAGTCCGGATGACTAGATGTTATGTAAATCAAACTTCCTATCATACCTCTAAAGGATGTTTGATCTACTCGTTTCCCACCTCCATCAAGATCGCTTGTGTTTGAGGTTTCAATGGAAGTACTTATACTCTTAGTGTTGTCATATCCATATTTTTTTAGAAGATCGTTAATATACTTATGTTGGGATATATATATTCTTTCTGGTTTTTGATAAATTTGAAAACCAAGGAAAAATGTTAACTCACCCATCATACTCATTTCAAACTCAGATTTTATTAGATCTGCAAAGGAATCAGTTAAAGATTTTTGTGTTGACCCAAATATAATTGTAACAGCCCAAGATTTTATAAAAAATATTCTTTTTAATTAATGTCTTGTGTTGTACGCTACACCAAAAGGAGCTTGCACAACACGCATCCTTGACTTGCCTTGCATTACACGCAATCGCGACCTTCCTCGATAGCGTGTGTAATACGCAATACCGAGTTTCACTAAACAACGATATTCTATTAAAATATTATTAAAAATAGTCGTTATGAATAGTAATAACCACTTTTTGAAATTCTGTAAATCTTATTTTTCAAAATGAACTTCATTTTTGGATTCGGAGTATCGAATTTAGCCTAAGGTAATGTTTTGGTACATTTCGGATAACTTTCATATTCTGATGAATAGTGAAAATTACTAAATTATAATTAAAAAAACAACTTTTTTAATCGAAATAATTAATAGTGATAAATTATTAATTGGAGTAGGTTTAAATTATATTTATAATATATTTTTACAATTTAATACAATGTTGGTCATTGGATGTAATTGCACATTTAAACCAGACATAAACAAATGTCAATCTTTTGATAGATATTGTTTCTTAAAAACACGCTATTTGTTTTAACAGCGGGATTTAATTATAAAATTAATTAATGCAACTTCTATGTTATGAATTTGGTAAAATAGACTTCATTTTTGAATTCGGAATATGAAATATAGCTTAGGATGAAATTTTGGCATTTTTCTGAAAACCTTCATTTTTTGATGAATAGTGAAACTACTAAGTGGTAGTTAAAAAACTGAATTTTTCATAAAACTTAATTTTACCGCTTCTGTGAATGGAATTTCAAAAATCCGAGAGACACGGTTGATGTCAGTAAGTAAAATGTGGTTCAATGAGATGAAAATAATTTTTGGTGAATAGTAACTTTTTACTTTTATTTACCACGGTTAAAAGTAAATAGGGTAATTAAGGGTAAGAATGATATTAATATTACCCTAACACATGTCCTAATTCTATTGGACAAGTGTATCTCGACCAAAAACAACCTTAAGTGTAACATATTATCATTTAGGCCCACTTGGATTAGATTAGGACATTTATTATTATTTAATTCAAAGAAGAGTTAAAAGAGTAAAAATAAAAGTTTATTCACTAAAACATTTTTAATATGGGGTTATACATAAGATAAATTCGACTATAAGTATTCATTAGAACGATAAAAAGATTTCCTATATAATGATATTTTATTTATAATTTTTAGAATTTAAATAAATTAATTTATTTATGACACAACGATGATGCAGTAATTACCCTTTTAAGGAAATATTAACATAATTGATGTTATAAATACTCAAATGAATGTAATTTGAGACTTTTTATGAATTCCACTAATTTTCTAGGTTACTATGATATATTAATGTTGATTTAATCAACTTGGTTCGAACATATAATTCTGTTATGACTTTCACAAAAATCATATATCAAATAGTGTCAAAATTGACACAAAATAGTTTTTAAATCAAATATTCTATTATTAATTGTTATTTTATTCTTAAAAATCTAAGGTTCGGCCAAATGACTTAGATAAGGATATATATTAATAATAAACAATTTAGGGTTCGTTTTTTATGTTATAGTAAGTGTATTAACCATATAGTGAAAGAAAACAAAAAGACACGGTAAAAGTTAAATTATTTAACTTAGAGTTAAATCTAATTGATAAGGTTAAAATAAGAACCTAAACTTGTCTAAATCTTATTAGTTGATAGGATTTCGATCCATCCCCACTTTAGCTTCGAAATAAGACCCTTTGGAACCATTATAAACCGATTTTGACTTTAATATAAAATAATATTTTAAGATATTCCTAAGGTGCCCCTCTCCTCCCTTATAAAAGGACACCTCCTCCCCCTCCTCCTCACACCAATTTGAGCACTCAAGCTCGGCCAACCCCTGCAAAAATCTCTTCTACACTTCCCTAGCAACATTCTAGAGGTTCTGGTCTTCCACAAAGACCAATTTTAGTTCCCTAAGAGGAGGTCTCCAAAAGGCGCTTCAAAGAAGAGGTAAATACCGTTACCAATTCTTTCATCTTTATTTCTTCTTCCACTTCTTATTCTTAGGTTGTTTCATTATGAAGTAATAACATCAGTATCACTCATATACTGATATGTTATTATAAGTATGAAACAACCCTATTTCACCATCTATCTATCCTACGGAAAAAGAAATCACCGCGCGTGCGTACGTACGGAATACCGTCTCCACGCCGTGGTGTAATCTATTTTCCACCACCACCTTACATGGATGGGTATAATGGTGTAAAGAATAACTATAAATAGTTATTAAAACATAATATTGATTCTGATATATTGTATAATCCACTCCAATTCAGTTCAATATTTATGGAAATGATATCATCGCTCGTGCGTACGTACGGACTACCGTCTCCACGACGCGATGAGATTCATTCTCCATGTTAACCATTTAAGAATGATTATAAAGTATATATAAGAAATAATAATGAAATATATGACATTATAAAGTTACTGAATTTATGTATATATATATATATATGTATGTCATCTACTTACTTCCATTTCAAGACAATAAGGAAAGTAAAACAGCGTTCATGCGTACGTACGGACAACCGTCTCCATGAACGGTGTTTTTCATTTTATTTATCTATCTATTATATATATATATATACTGAATATATATGATATATAAATCAGATTTTATATTCTGGAAGTAAGTAGATCATGATATAAGTAATAATGATGTCAAGAACAACAAGTCAAAACACCTACGATAAATGAAACGATTTTACCCAAAACACTTCTTTAACATGGAATTTACAAAAGAACGGGTAATATAATGTCATAAGTGAACCATATATGATATCATAACAATGAATATGATTCTGGAATAAGTCAATAACATTATTTAAATCATTATACAGGAGGTTCGGACACTTACAAAGCAAGTCGGACATAAGGTAAGGAAAATATCACATTCTCATTTTTATCCGAGATTGTTTATTTGTAAGTATTTACTGGGGTGTATTTTATCATCCACATCCATGTTTACTCAATATGTAATATTATTTCCATCCACCTAAAATTGTTTAAATCCATTTTTACCCTTCGGTGAGTTTTTAGTAATACGTATGAAAGGAATCTTTTGTCATTTTTCGTACGAGGTACTTTTTGACTTTTCCGACAAAAGTACGAAGAATGATTTTTTTAACTTATACGGCACGAACGGATTTCTACTGTTTTATAAAGCCTCATTTTCATGAAGCTTCCTCTAAAAGATTTCATGACTATTTTTAATAAAATCTCTTTCTTTTAAAATTGCATGATGTTTTGTGAAAAGAAATTGATTTTGAAGAAGAAAGGATATTTTCGTCAAGAATTCAATTCAAGTGTTTTATCAAAATTATTTTCCATCTAAGATAATAAAGGGTTCTGTTTCTATCCATATTTTTACATTGATTTGACTATGTTGTGATGGAATTATGTTTATGAATTCATTTATCTTATATGAATTGATTTATGATGTCATGATGTTTCAAGAATCCCATTTTTGTTACATGTGTTATGCGATGATGTATGTTTTATGATTATGTGGCACACATAAGAAAGGATTCATTATAAGATGGGTGAGACCTATATCTCCCTCCAATGCATTGGGTAAAGATTTTATATCTCATGAGATAGACATGGCTGAAATGGTAGGTTATACCGGTTCAGTGAAACAGGACTGAAACGAGGGTTACTCGATTCAGAAAGGGACTTTGTCCACTAAGATAGTCTTGGAAATTAGTCTTGACTAACAAGAAATGATTCTCTATGATTATGTATGTATGCCACAAAGTTTCATGTTTTATGTTATGATTATTGGGATTACTTTTTCACTGCCATGATTTATCCCATGATTATGAAATTATGCTCTCTTTTGCAGGTTATGATTTCCAAAATGTTATGTTCTTATGAATATGATATGATTGATATTTATTTTGTTTACCCTTACTGAGCATTTGAGCTCACGCTTTTATGTTTTCTTTCCCCCAGGATATAAAGAAAGGTTTTAGGTAAAAAAAAGAATATCTTTATGGGAGATTTTGAAGATCTTTCACCACGATTAGAAGATTATAGTCCGAGTTTCCAAAGACACTAAACTATTACGGTCCTTGTGTGTGTGTTTTTGTAATGTACTAAGTATTCCGCAAAAGTAATGTAATGTTAATGTACAATAAGCTTTGGGTCTCTACAGTTGGTATCAGAGGAAAGGTTTAGTCAACCTTTGGAAACTAGGATGAGAAAACGTTAGTGAGATCCCTAGAGATATTTCTAAGGTATGTCTAGGGATCTCTCTAAGGTTAAGTATACGTATAGGTTATAGTCCTAGAATTGCTCTAACGATCTTAGAATTTAACCTAAGATGTTAGATATTGAGGTTACTACCCCTTTATTATGTTGTTTTCCCTAGCATGATTTTTGCCTCTCACACTATTCTTTTGGGGTTTTAGACGATGGCTGGAACCCGAAGGAACCGTGTTGATCAATGGAATGGACAATGCAATGATTGTCCCCCTGAGCAACCAAACGATATGGGAGCTGGAATGAAAAATCTTGTAGCCATGCTCACACAACTTTCTCAAGCTATGAATCATGCAGGACTTCCAAACGAGCAAAGGAAGGAGCAACATTCTGTTGAATCCTTCATGAGGCAGCGTCCGCCTTCTTTCAGTGGGTCTACTGATCCATTAGTTGCTGAACAATGGATTAGTACTACTGAAAAGATATTTTCAGTTCTTCAATGTTCTGAACATGATAAAGTCATCTTAGCAGTATATCGTTTGGAAGGTGAAGCTGATCAATGATGGAATCTTATTAAGAATACGAGGCAAAGAGATGAAATTGATTCCATGGAATGGGATGAGTTCAAGAACTTGTTTTTCAGTAAGTACTTCCCTCGTATTCTTCGAACGAAGATGGAGAAGGAGTTTCTTGAACTAAAGCAAAAGGATGATGAATCTGTTGGTATATACGAAGCGAATTTTACAAGACTTGCAAGGTATGCATCTGGCATTATCATCCAACCTGAAAGTAAAGTTGATCGATTTTTCAGTGGCTTAAAACCAAGTCTTCGAAGGGCATTAGCTATAAGAGACTTCAGTAGCTATGAAGAAATTGTGCGTTGTGCTATCAAGGTAGAAATGGAAGTTGGTGTTACATATCCATCTCATGGTTTTGACAAGAAACGAAAGATAGAGATCAAGGTGAAATCTCAGAATAATGGTGAAAAGAAGATGAATGTTTCCTTATGCACAAAGTGTGGAAAGAAGCATGGTGGAGATTGTCTTAAAGGGACTAGAAAATGTTTTAAGTGTGGAAAAGAAGGTCATCGAGCAGCTGAGTGTCGAAGTAATGGAAAAAGGGATTCTAATGAAGTGAATAAAGCAAACACTGCAGAGAACGCACCACCAACACTTCAATGCTTCAAGTGCAAGGAAATGGGGCATTATGCTAATAATTGCCCTAATCCAAGGGTTAGTGATGATCAACATGAGCAACCACTGAAGGCAAAGGACAAAGGGAAATCACATGCGATCACTATTGGAAATATTGAATATGACAACGATGTGGTGGAATGATTAAGTGTTTAGGTAATGGGATTCCAAAATAATGTTGTATCATTGAGTATTGCAATATTTATTGATGTGGTATTCAAAGTGATTGAGATATTTTTTGGAAATAAGATGATATGCGCATAATGAAGACGAGAAAATGAAATGTTTAATAGTATTCATGAGCTCATGATTGATATAAGGACTAAGTGATATCATGGTTTGAGTATATAGAATTTTGAGGATTTTGGTATGTGGAAAGTGTTAACTTTTAACTGCATTCAAGTTTCCACTAAGGTTCAATGGGTATTCAAGATAGTACAAGATTAAGGCCTTTGAATGTTTGGAATGTGTCCAACAAGATATATCTTATGATATATGGGGATCAACGATGGTATTAAATCTCTGGTAATCATTTTCACTATGTTATGAGAATGGACTGCAGTATTATGGATAGGACTAAAGATTGGAATGGATTATGTTGGACATAAGTTAGTATTGTTTAAGGATAGAAGTTTTTTCGATATTATTTATGGAATGTTATAGTAATATAGTTTTAGAAAAAGGACAACTTGCAGGACGGACGACAGCCCATCGCTTCGGACAAGGCTGTGGGAATCGAACCCACAACCGAAGTGCGACTGGCCTTTATCGCCTACCACTGGCCTACAGGAAGTCCCTGTTTAGTAGAAACTAGTTTTATTATATTAAGCAGTATGATATATGAAGTATAAGTCCATTTTAGGAACTATATATGATTAATCTCACTATAGATCGACTTATGTATATAATTTTTTCTAACATTTTGTTTCAGACAGATGGAATGACCCGTCATTCTATCACATGATCTGCTAACACTTCACGAATTACAAATTCAACTTCATTTATTTAAGAGATGAAGTGGAAATTGTTCTAGGCACGAACAATAGTGAGATTGTACCAAAATAAAGAAAGTATTTATTCCAATTCAAATTTTCAACTTTAGGGAAATGATCTTGAAAACCAAAAATGTTGTCCTAGTGATCTTATACCTGATGAATCGGATGGTACCTTAGATCGTCACAAATTTATGGATTTGTGATTATTGGCTTTTCCATAGCCATGTTCTCTACCACTCTTCATCAGAACATGATGGTTAGATTTCTCTTCCATATCCATATTTTCACCTATGTGGAAACCCAATGATTAGTTTATTTGGGTAACCGTTACGTTTCATACTTTTGTTTTTAAAGATTGGTTTTGATATTCCTTTTTACAATGTGGGTTTCTATTAAAGAAACTTTCAAATAGTAAACCATTTATAACCCCGACGAATTTCGAGGGCGAAATTCATTTTAAGGGGGGTAGAATGTAACAGCCCATGATTTTATAAAAAATATTCTTTTTAATTAATGTCTTGTGTTGTACGCTACACCAAAAGGAGCTTGCACAACACACATCCTTGACTTGCCTTGCATTACACGCAATCGCTACCTTTCTCGATAGCGTGTGTAATACGCAATACCGAGTTTCACTAAACAACGATATTCTATTAAAATATTATTAAAAATAGTCGTTATGAATAGTAATAACCACTTTTTGAAATTCTGTAAATCTTATTTTTCAAAATGAACATCATTTTTGGATTCGGAGTATCGAATTTAGCCTAAGGTAAAATTTTGGTACATTTCGGATAACTTTCATATTCTGATGAATAGTGAAAATTACTAAATTATAATTAAAAAAAAACTTTTTTAATCGAAATAATTAATAGTGATAAATTATTAATTGGAGTAGTTTTAAAGTATATTTAGAATATATTTTTACGATTTAATACAATGTTGGTCATTGGATGTAATTGCACATTTAAACCAGACATAAACAAATGTCAATCTTTTGATAGATATTGTTTCTTAAAAACACGCTATTTGTTTTAACAGCGGGATTTAATTATAAAATTAATTAATGCAACTTCTATGTTATTAATTTGGTAAAATAGACTTCATTTTTGAATTCGGAATATGAAATATAGCTTAGGATGAAATTTTGGCATTTTTCTGAAAACCTTCATTTTTTGATGAATAGTGAAACTACTAAGTGGTAGTTAAAAAACTGAATTTTTCATAAAACTTAATTTTACCGCTTCTGTGAATGGAATTTCAAAAATCCGAGAGACACGGTTGATGTCTGTAAGTAAAATGTGGTTCAATGAGATGAAAATAATTTTTGGTGAATAGTAACTTTTTACTTTTATTTACCACGGTTAAAAGTAAATAGGGTAATTAAGGGTAAGAATGATATTAATATTACCCTAACACATGTCCTAATTCTATTGGACAAGTGTATCTCGACCAAAAACAACCTTAAGTGTAACATATTATCATTTAGGCCCACTTGGATTAGATTAGGACATTTATTATTATTTAATTCAAAGAAGAGTTAAAAGAGTTAAAATCAAAGTTTATTCACTAAAACATTTTTAATATGGGGTTATACAAAAGATAAATTAGACTATAAATATTCATTAGAAAGCTAAAAAGATTTTCTATATAATGATATTTTATTTATAATTTAGAGACTTTAACTAAATTAATTTATTTATGACACAACGATGATGCAGTAATTACCCTTTTAAGGAAATATTAACATAATTGATGTTATAAATACTCAAATGAATTTAATTTGAAACTTTTTATGAATTACACTAATTTTCTAGGTTACTATGATATATTAATGTTGATTTAATCAACTTGGTTCGAACATATAATTCTGTTATGACTTTCACAAAAATCATATATCAAATAGTGTCAAAATTGACACAAAATAGTTTTTAAATCAAATATTATATTATTAATTGTTATTTTATTCCTAAAAATCTAAGGGTCGGCCAAATGACTTAGATAAGGATATATATATTAATAATAAACAACTTGGGGTTCGTTTGGCATGTTATATTAAGTGTATTAACCATATAGTGAAAGAAAACAAAAAGACACGGTAAAAGTTAAATTATTTAACTTAGAGTTAAATCTAATTGATAAGGTTAAAATAAGAACCTAAACTTGTCTAAATCTTATTGGTTGATAGGATTTCTATCCATCCCCACTTTAGATTCGAAATAAGACCCTTTGGAACCATTATAAACCGATTTTGACTTTAATATAAAATAATAT
Organism: Viscum album; assembly: GCA_963277665.1. Classification (NCBI taxonomy): domain Eukaryota; kingdom Viridiplantae; phylum Streptophyta; class Magnoliopsida; order Santalales; family Viscaceae; genus Viscum; species Viscum album. The sequence continues at coordinate 711,664,549 of OY728136.1, read as the reverse complement.
TTTAAGATATTCCTAAGGTGCCCCTCTCCTCCCTTATAAAAGGACACCTCCTCCCCCTCCTCCTCACACCAATTTGAGCACTCAAGCTCGGACAACCCCTGCCAAAATCTCTTCTCCACTTCCCTAGAAACATCCTAGAGGTTCTGGTCTTCCTCAAAGACCAATTTTAGTTCCCTAAGAGGAGGTCTCCAAAAGGCGCTTCAAAGAAGAGGTAATTACCGTTACCAATTCTTTCATCTTTATTTCTTCTTCCACTTCTTCTTCTTAGGTTGTTTCATTATGAAGTAATAACATCAGTATCACACATATACTGATATGTTATTATAAGTATGAAACAACCCTATTTCACCATCTATCTACCCTACGGAAAAAGAAATCACCGCGCGTGCGTACGTACGGAATACCGTCTCCACGCCGTGGTGTAATCTATTTTCCACCACCACCTTACATGGATGGGTATAATGGTGTAAAGAATAACTATAAATAGTTATTAAAACATCATATTGATTCTGATATATTGTATAATCCACTCTAATTCAGTTCAATATTTATGGAAATGATATCATCGCTCGTGCGTACGTACGGACTACCGTCTCCACGACGCGATGAGATTCATTCTCCATGTTAACCATTTAAGAATGATTATAAAGTATATATAAGCAATAATAATGAAATATATGACATTATAAAGTTACTGGATTTATGTATATATATATATGTATGTATGTCATCTACTTACTTCCATTTCAAGACAATAAGGAAAGTAAAACAGCGTTCATGCGTACGTACGGACTACCGTCTCCATGAACGGTGTTTTTCATTTTATTTATCTATCTATTATATATATATATATATACTGAATATATATGATATATAAATCATATTTTATATTCTGGAAGTAATTAGATCATGATATAAGTAATAATGATGTCAAGAACAACAAGTCAAAACACCTACGATAAATGAAACGATTTTACCCAAAACGCTTCTTTAACATGGAATTTACAAAAGAACGGGTAATATAATGTCATAAGTGAACCATATATGATATCATAACAATGAATATGATTCTGGAATAAGTTAATAACATGATTTAAATCATTATACAGGAGGTTCGGACACTTACAAAGTAAGTCGGACATAAGGTAAGGGAAATATCACAATCTCATTTTTATCCGAGATTGTTTATTCGTAAGTATTTACTGGGGTGTATTTTATCATCCACATCCATGTTTACTCAATATGTAATATTATTTCCATCCACCTAAAATTGTTTAAATCCCTTTTTTACCCTTCGGTGAGTTTTTAGTAATACGTATGAAAGAAATCTTTTGTCGTTTTTCGTACGAGGTACTTTTTGACTTTTCCGACAAAAGTACGAAGAATGTTTTTTTAACTTATACGACACGAACTGATTTATACTGTTTTATAAAGCCTTATTTTCATGAAGCTTCCTCTAAAAGATTTCATGACTATTTTCAATAAAATCTCTTTCTTTTAAAATTGCATGATGTTTTGTGAAAAGAAATTGATTTTGAAGAAGAAAGGATATTTTCCTCAAGAATTCAATTCAAGTGTTTTATCAAAATTATTTTCCATCTAAGATAATAAAGGGTTCTGTTTCTATCCATATTTTTACATTGATTTGACTATGTTGTGAGGGAATTATGTTTATGAATTCCTTTATCTTATATGAATTGATTTATGATGTCATGATGTTTCAAGAATCCCATTTTTGTTACATGTGTTATGCGATGATGTATGTTTTATGATTATGTGGCACACATAAGAAAGGATTCATTATAAGATGGATGGGACCTATATCTCCCTCCAATGCATTGGGTAAAGATTTTATATCTCATGAGATAGACATGGCTGAAATGGTAGGTTATACCGGTTCAGTGAAACAGGACTGAAACGAGGGTTACTCGATTCAGAAAGGGACTTTTTCCACTAAGATAGTCTTGGCAATTAGTCTTGACTAACAAGAAATGATTTTCTATGATTATGTGTGTATGCCACAAAGTTTCATGTTTTAAGTTATGATTATTGGGATTACTTTTTCACTGCCATGATTTATCCCATGATTATGAAATTATGCTCTCTTTTGCAGGTTATGATTTCCAAAATGTTATGTTCTTATGAATATGATGTGATTGATATTTATTTTGTTTACCCTTACTGAGAATTTGAGCTCACCCTTTTATGTTTTCTTTTCCCCAGGATATAAATAAAGGTTTTAGGTAAAAAAAAGAAGATCTTTATTGGAGATTTTGAAGATCTTTCACCACGATTAGAAGATTATAGTCCGAGTTTCCAAAGACACTAAACTATTACGGTCCTTGTGTGTGTGTTTTTGTAATGTACTAAGTATTCTGCAAAAGTAATGTAATGTCAATGTACAATAAGCTTCGGGTCTCTACAATAATGTCATCAACATAAATTAAATCAATAAATACATTTTTATTATCTTCCTTTTTAAAAAGGTTTGGATCTGCATTTCCCTTAACATAGTTATTTTGAAGAAAAAATCCTATAAGTCTATAATACCAAGCTCATGGGGCTTGTTTAAGGCCATACAAAGCTATGGTATATCTAAAAACATGATCAGGATGTTTTGTATCTTCAACCCTAGGAGGTTGTTCAACAACAACTTCCTCTTGAAAATAACCATTAAGGAAAGCACATTTCACATCCATTTGAAAATGTTTGAAATTGAAGAATGTAGCAAAGGCATGTAAAATACGAATAGATTCAATTATAGCTTCAGGAGAATAGGTTTCTTCTTAGTCAATTCCTTCCTGTTGATTATAGCCTTTAGCAACAAATCTTGCTTTAGTTCATACAATGATTCCATTTTCATCACACTTATTTCTAAAGACCCATTTTACACCAATAACAGAAGTATATTGAGGTCTTTCAACCATGGTCCCAACTTTATTCCTTTTTAATCCATTTAGTTCATCTTACATGAATTTTATCCAATCATCATCACCTAAAGCTTCATCAGTGCTTTTTGGTTCTAATTGGGAAAGGAATGCTAGTTGTTCTACTTCATTTCTTAAGGAAATTTTAGTCAATACATGTTGATTTACATCACCAATGATTCTATCACTAGGAATATTCTTAAGAAAAAACTGATTTGTGTTTTGTAAGGCATGTTCATCAATATATGGGAGGAAATATTCGGGGCTAAATGTTTCAGAAGTATCTTCTTGGACATTTTCCTAATCAGAAGGATCTTCTAACATATGTTGATAAAAGGTTTTTGAAAACACATCCGAATATGTAGGTTGGGGTTGTTTTAAAACAAAAGGATCAGTTACATCAAATTTAACATGTACTATCTCTTCAAAAGTACAAGTTTTTTCATTGAAAACACTATATGCCTTAGAATTTGTGGAGTAGCCTAAGAAAATTCCTTCATCTGATTTTGGTGCAAATTTATGTAGATTGTCCTTAGTATTCAGAATGAATACCTTGCAACCAAAATCCTTAAATTAGGAAAGTCTAGGATTTCTAACATTCCATAACACATAAAGAGTTTTTTTAAGAAATTGTCTAATCAAAACTCGATTTATAGTATAATAAGAAGTACTTACAACTTCAGACCAAAAATGTTTTTCTACAGAATACTCAATCAACATGGTACTAGTTAGATTTTGAAGAATTCTATTTCTTCTTTCAATAACACCATTTTGTTGAGGTGTTTTGGGTGCTGTGAAATTGTGAGTAATGCCTTTTCTACTACAAAAAGTTTCAAAAGCATAATTTTTGAAGTTCTCTCCGAAGATCACTATGAATAGTTATCAATGGAAGGTTCTTTTTATTCTTAACATGGGCCCTAAAAATTTTTAAATAAGAAAAATCTTTAGACTTCTTTGCTAGAAAATAGAGCCACGTAAATCTAGTGTAATCATCTACTAAGAAAAATAAAAAATACTTGCCTCCAATGCATATAGTTTTTGTTGGACCAAAGAGATCCATATGCACTAACTATAATGCATCAGTAGTTGAGAATTCACTAAATGATTTAAAACTAGATTTATGTGGCTTTCCATATTGACAAGGGTCACAATCTTTTGAAGAATCAAATCTATGCTCCGGTAAATCCTTAACTAATCTTTTTATAGAGAGTTTGAATAATTTCCTAAGGTTATAGTGTTCTAACCTTCTATGCCACAACGAAGAATGATCTTCTATTACACTAAGGCAAGGTAGGACTTAGATCTTAAGGTCTTCTATGTTTAGTGTGTATACATTCTCAAGCCTGTTGGAGTAAAGAACAAACTATTCCTTGGAATTGTGTACTAATAACTTTTCATTCCTAAAATTTACAAGGTAACCTTCATCACATAATTGTCTTATGCTAATAGGTACTTTCTTGATACCCTTAACGAATAAAACATTTGAAATTAATGTTTTTACAAGAAGAACAATGTTACATATACCAATAATATCTCCCTAAGAATTATCTCCAAAATTTACTTTTCCTGTTTTCATCCTTATAATCTTTTCAAAATAGTTTCGGTTACCGGTCATATGCCTGGAACATCCACTATCCATGTACCATGTATTGCTGTTGGTAATTTCTCTAATTTACAGAAAATAAGAAAAAGTTATTTTTTGGAATCCAGAATTGCTTGGATCTATAATTCTTAGGAAGAAAAATTTTAGGCACCACATCTTTTAGAAAAAAACGCTTTCTGAAATACTAAAGACTGGGTTTTATTTAAGAAACAATTTTTTCCCAATGTCCACCACACTGACACTTAGTTAAAAAAGGAGCACTTTGTGAGAAAAAATAATTGTTACTAAAAATAGGTTTAGAACTAGTATAACAAAAACCAAAACTATTCCTTAGAGGTCAAATTTGTTAATACATCTTATCCAAATTTTCCATACCTAAGGAAAATTTTGACAAACACTTCCTTAAGGAAAATATTTCAGATATGAGTTTGATAACCTGGTTCTTGTCTTCTAAAACATTTGATTTTCAACTAGAGTTAGGCTTGAATACATTTTTCTTAGAAATTACATTTTCTATATCTTTAGAGTGCATATTATTTTCAGAACATACTTCCTCATGATTTATTGAAATACTTTCAAAATCAGCATTTTTCTTATCAAGATCATTAGAAAGATCTGATATTTCCATTGTAAGAATAGTATTCCAAGATTTTTCCTTATGACGGTTTTCATGAGTTTTGAATTCTCAATTTCAAGAAGTTTGGAAAACCTAGAAAATTTTTCATAGGAAAGTAAAGTATTATCTTAATCAGAAGAACATTATTCATCCAAAGAGTCATAATATTTACTATAATTAGCATTCAAAGATATATTGGTCATAGATTTAGCATTGTGTACCTTAGCCATAAATCAATGATTTTCAATATGTAGTATGGCTATTAGGACAAGATTCTTCTATCCAAGAAGATTCATAATATGAGTATTCATCTAAAGAGTCTCCACTAGTGGCACTCCAGGTTTCATTAGTTTTCAAGACTTTATTTTCTTTAGCTTTGTAGTACTTATTTTTGTTTCTCTCATAATGATTTTTATTTCATTATTTTCTCTTATTCCTAGGACAATCAGGTCTTATGTTACCATCTCTCTTGCAGTCATAACATGTGATTTCTGAATCATTCTTATCTTTCCTTTCCATTTTATTATATCTGGATTGAAATTTCCTTTGTCAAGGTATCTTGTTCATCCTTCGAGCAATATTTTCTAACTCACTTTCTGAGGGTTCAATTTCACTATATTCAGATTTGATAACATCATTATTAGATTTGGAACTAGTAACTCTCTTAGGAGTCCTGGATTTCATATTATTAGAAGTAGTTGTAAAAGAAAAACTTCCATTTCCCTTCTCCTTCTTTACATTATCAGCATCTCTCTCCATTCTAGTATCATGCTGTAGAAGAGTTCCAAATATTTCATCAAGAGTAATCTGAGTAACTATTATATTCTCATCTATAGCTATCCTCTTGGATTCCCACTCATTGGGCGTAATGTCTATGATCTTGTCAACAAGAGCTTGATCATCTAGTATATTCTCATCCATTGATTGTAAACTATTTACAATAGTCATGAATATTTGTTGTAACTTACATATGGCTTCTCCATAAAAAATGTTGAAGCTATTGTATTTAGATTTAAGCATAGCTCTTCTAGTTTCAATAACATTGGATGTTCCAAAATGTGTAACTTCTTGTTTAATCCATATATAATTTTCTGCTTCACAAGATGAAATTTGTCTATATATATTTCTAGTCATTGAACAATGTAAAGTATTGTGTACCATAAAATTTAGTTGATATTCATGATTTTATTGATTGGTAAAGGTACTAGTTTCTTTTTTAAGAATTTTGTATCCTCTAGTAAGCATTACAAAATTTTTAACCCCAGTATTGATAATGAAAGACTTCATGCAATCTCTCCAATACTGATAGTTATTTCCATCAAAGATAGGTGGTCTAGTTGGATTGTGATTGTCTATAGAACCAACATTGATTCTTTCCATCTTAAAGAAAATTATTTCCACAAAAAGTATGTTAATAGAAAAAGTTTTTAAACAAGAAAAATATTTTTAATCAAGGTAAAATATAGAAAAATAGTATCTATAAGAAAACAAGAATCTGAACTTTATGTGTCTGAATATATGATTCCAAAATAAAGAAGAAGGTAAATTCTCTTCTGAATCTAATCGTTAGACTAATTCAGATTAAACCAATTCATTGATACCAACTGTAGGACCGAATATGTTAAGTTAAGATACTCAAATACTAGAGCAGGGGAGGGGGTGAATTGTATTCTTTAAAAATCCCTAAGGAATTTATTGCATAACAAAAATTCACAACACATCTAAGCTCTAATAACATGCCTGATTATGGAAAAGTGATTCTGAAAATGAATCTTAACAAAATATTACAACAACTATGGTTCTACCTTAAAGCATATAGAATCCTATATAATCAGAGTACAAGTCTAAGGAAGTATAAGAAGATTATACTTTCCTTAACAATAAAAATACATCGAAAAACAAAATAGAAATACTACAAGTAACAAGTAGTAACTCTTTAAAACCAAAGTGAAGGGTATCCAAAAACCATTGATAAAGGTTCCTTGATTTATACAGTAAAGAAAGTATATCTTACCTAAGGTAGGGTAAGCCCTCGATATGAATATTGGAGTCTGTCTTGCAATCCCTGAAATCCCTCAACATCATGGTAGTTGGTACCTCTATCTTCCTCAACAAGGAAGCCCTCAACTTCAAGGTAGTCGGCCCCTCTGTCTTCTTATCCCCAGAATCCCTTTATTGTATGCAACAAAAATCAGCGTCACACAAATCAATTATGCAAAAAACAATGTTTGAACAAGACGTTCAAACTTTTTACAAGAATCATTAGAGTTTATAAGAGCCTCTCTCTCTAGAAATCACATCAACAGTATGTGAGTAATTTCATTCCAAATTTCTGTCCAAAAGTTTTGAGCTCTTTCAAATGAGATTTTATTTATAGGAACAGTTCCAATGGTATGCTCCAACCTCCAATGGTCATATTTTTCCATGAATTTTGGAGGGACAGGTACACATGTCAATAAAACAACGGTTAGTTAGTAACTGAATGAATGACATAATTTTATAAAAAAATAGGTGTAAGAAAAAAAAGGTTACATAACTAAAATCCAATATTTTGGATGTATGAAAATGAAAGTTCAGAGTCTAACAAAAATTGAAATCAGTTTCTACAATACAATGATATTCGGATTTTATTTTCCAAGAATTCAGAACTTGAAATCTATAGAATTATAGAGTATGAATTTCAAAGAAATTTGGAGTCTGGATTCACTAGAATTCGGAACTAGAACATTCAAAGTTCGGAGTCAGAGTTCATGAAAATTCGGAGTCAGAACTCACAAGAGTTAGAGTCTATATTCAGAGAACTCGGAGTCATAACTCAGAAAAGTTCGTAACCAGAATTTGTAATCATAATTCAGAGTCAGAACTCAGAAATGTTCTTAACCAGGATTTGTAATCAGAATTCGGAGTCATAACTTAAAAGTTTTCGTAACTAGAATTAGTAATTAGAATTCAGAGTCAGAAGCCATAAGAGTTCGTAACCAATATTCGCAATCAGAATTCAGAGTCAGAACTCCAAAGAGTTCGTAACTAGAATTCGTAATCAGAATTATGAGTCCGAACTCAGAAGAGTTCGTAACCAGAATTCGTAATCAGAATTTAGAGTCAAGACTCAAAAGAGTTCATATCCAGAATTCGTAATCAGAATTTGGAGTCAGAACTCAAAAGAGTTCGTCTCCATAATTCAGAGAATTCGTATCGTAAAACAGAATACTTCATATCTTGGTATTTATAGGATTCCGAGTTTTGGTTTTGAAACTGAATTTTACACTTAGAAAAATTATGATATGAACGATGAAAACATGGTAAAGATAAATTTCATTGGGGGAGTAAATTTTCCTTACATATGCAAAACACAGGGTAAAAAGACATTTTCCTTGAGATAAGGTGTTTGTGATTTTCAAAACAAGAAGAAATTGTAACGTCATAAATAAATCCTTAATGAGGTGTAGTTTTCTATTGAGTTGGTACCTGATAGACAACTTATTTCAATTATCTCTTAAAAAATGTTAATAGTTCAATAGATGGAGCTAAAGAATCAGTTAGATAGGGTGATTAACAAAGGATTCAAATAACATAGTGTGTCTCATTTGAAGGAAACATTATTTTTTTCCCAAAATGATGGTGTAACCCTTCAACTTTTTATTGATTATGAAATGGTCAAATGGTTTATGTAAATGAAAAATTACCAATTTCTCTATACTGATGATTTTATATTACATGATGAACGAGTTAATGAGGTTCTCAGAGATCGATATGTAGTCTGGTTATCACTATTCTAGGATCATGAAATTTGATATCTATATGACCACTTTCAAGATAATCTATGTCCATTATGTGTTCCTTTTTATTCCTTTTTTCTGAAAAACACTTATTATATGTTAATGGAATTGATGAATATATTTTCCATTAGTAACTCATTTCATTCATGTTGATATTTTTTGATGACAACTTAGTTTACTGAAAAACCATGTAGTTCCATTTTCATCACTTTAGAGTTGTTTTTAGCATTTTATTAAATCAATAACATTCTAAATAAAATTCTAAATAAAAGTTATGGGTTCAAAAGATAATGTTATTAAGAAATTTGTTTTATGAACACAATAGTTATGTTTATTCTGATAAGGTGGAAGTTGTTTTGAAATGAGAAGATCCTCAAAACACCTAATAGATTTAAAAATTCTAGCACTTAATTGAATATTACCACCATTAGGTATAATATATTCCTATGTTGGTGTCTAAATTGACTAATATAACATAAAAGGGATGGATGTTTAATAGGATTAATATTTTTTATTCCTTTGATGAGTTGAAGAAAAATTAGACCTCAATGCTAGTGATGACTCTTATATAGGCTAGTCCATGATATGTCTCCCTATGTAATTTATAATGTTTAGCTTTAGGTTTCATTGTTATATATAGTGATCAAAACAATTTTTATGGTTCTCTTCATAATTGGCCTCATGAGAAGAACTATCCCACACAGGATCTTCAAGTCAAATCATTGATGTGTGATCTTAATAGTTAGTAGTTTATCCTTATAGATAATGGGATTCCATATGTTATAATAAAAATATTTATTTATATCTTATCACAATAATATTATATTGTCCATTAGAGGTGGTGGGTAAATTACCAAAAATTAATTTACATTGACATTTAATACATCCTTATTATGTTAAATGTTATTTTTGAAGTTACAAATAAGAAACATCTATACCATTCCATGAAAGAGTCATTAGATGTGTGGATCTTCAAGGATTTAAATTCTCAATTGTATTTTGGAATTCAAGAGGAAGACATTGAGGTTTTATTAGAGAGTTTCCATTTGACATCCCTTATTCTTCGTATTATTCTTCCAAAATCATAAGAATGGTGATGATTTCTAAGAAATTATGAATTATATAATGGTTAGCAGACCATCCAAATATGGTATCTATTTTTTTAATGTGTCTATTTCCTTTAGAATTCATATTTAATTTGGTTAAATTTATGTAATGAAGTGATCGGGGTTTTCCCTCATTCCAAATGGGAAGTAATCCTATTAAAAAAAATGTTTTTGGATATGATCTTTTAATGGTGTCCATATATGAAATGATATATTATTTATTTTTGTTTCGTATTTGTTATTATTTTTTGTTTATTAAGGTCGATCATCAGAATACATCACGTTTACTTTCTCCTATTCTAGTGAAACATGGATATGGGATGAGATATTGATGTACATTTTGGTGTTTATTCCATGTACGCCTTGAAGAAAGAATGAAATATGTGTGGTGATTGAAAATTTTTCAAATAGACCTAATTATTCGCATTCATGATGAGACTAAAGTTGAGGACATCAAAAATATATTTGTGCTACATATAATCAAATTGAATGGGGTTCTGTCTACAATAGTTTCTAACAAGGATTCAATATTCACTTCCCTATTTTTTAGAGGCCTATAGGAGTTCATGAGATCCTAGGGAATGATGATCATGACGTATGTCACATCGATTATTTTATTTTTAGTTACTACTTTGAATAATTTTGGTTCCTTCTTTATTTCTTAGTTTTCCTATTAGTGTGTGGTGAAATGTGGTAATTTGGGTGTGGCATCTGGTGGTGCACTGTCACACCCTGACTATGGACACCCATGTTGTTATTCATTTCTCAGTCCCGTGACTCTTGGTAGAATCGTTTTTGGGTTTGGGTTTGAATTTTCGAAGCATTGATGTTTTCAGTGGGTCTCGGGACTGTGCGTAGTCACCGCACTGCTGGCGATCACCGCACATTCGGTCCAGGTGGGTGAGTGGTCACTGTGCATTCGGTCCGATCATGCGTTCAGACCTGGTTAGTGCGCAGTTTCCCACCTCTTTAGATAAATAATAAAAGTAAATGAATAAATTAAATTGAAAATAATTTTATAAAATGTTTAATAATAATCATTACAATAATTTATAATGTTGTTATTCTTATTCTTATGATTACTATTATTATTATTATTGTAGTTGTTGTTGTTATTAATATTTTTATTATAATTATAATTATTATTATTATTATCTTTTACTTTTATTTTATTTTTATTTTTATTTTTATTTCTTCTTTCTTTCTCTTTCTTCCTCTTTCTTCTTCTCTTTTCTTTTTTTCTTCTTTGTTGTTCTTCCATGCAGTTGTCCCCCATATAGCACAACGCCTTGGGCTCCCCCGCACCTCTCCTCCCTCTATTGTTCCCTCTTCCTTGCAGCACTCTACCAGTCTGGTTTCCCCAGCTACAACGCCACTGTTTCCCTCACACATAAGCGTTGCTTGACCTGTCCCCCAGCTGACCTGTTCGGCTCCCCCCTACTGCGGCCCGGCCTCACCCAGCCCTCTGCCTAACGCGTCCTCCCCCACCACTTGCATGTAACACTCGACACATTTATGTTATATAAATCATCAAAGGAATCTTTTCTACACAACACTTTCTTGGCTTGCTTTACACGAAATCATGACCTTCCTCGATAGCTTGCGTCGTACGCAATACTGAGTTTCACTAAACAATGATATGCTATTAAAATATTATTAAAACTAGCCGTTATGAATAGTAATAACCACTTTTTGAAATTTTATAAATTTTATTTTTCTAAATGGACTTCATTTTTGGATTCGGAATATCGAAATTATCCTAGGGTGAAATTTTGGAATTTTTCTGAAAACTTTCAATTTTTGATGAATAGTGAAACCACTAAGTGGTAGTTAAAAAAACTGAATTTTTCATAAAAATTAATTTTACCGCTTCTGTGAGTGGAATTTTGAAAATCCAAGAGACACGGTTGATGTCAGTAAGTAAAATGTGGTTCAATGATATGTAAATAATTTTTTGGTGAATAGTAACTTTTTACTTTTTTTTACCACGGTTTAAAGAAAATAGGGTAATTAAGGGTACAAATGATATTATTATTACCATAACACATGTCCTAATTCTATTAGATAAGTGTAATGCGACCAAAAACAAACTTAGGAATAAAATATGACCATTTAGGCCCACTTGGATTAGATTAGGACATTTATTATTAATTTATTTAAAGAAGGGTTAAAATAGTTAAAATCAAAGTCTAATAAGAAAATAATTTTGAATATGGGGTCATACATAAGATAATTTCGACTATAAATATTGATTAGAAATATAAAAAGGTTTCCTAAATAATGATATTTTATTTGTAATTTTTAGACATTAAATAAGTTAATTTATATATGACACAAAGATGATGCAGTAATTATCTTATTAATGAAATATTGACATAATTGATGTTATAAACACCAAAAGAAATGTAATTTTAGACTTTTTATGAATTAAACTAATTTTCTAGATTAATATTACATGTTAGTATTGATTTAATTAACTTTATTTGAACTAATAATTCTGTTATGATTTTCACTAAAATTAATTACTAAATAGTGTCAAAATTGACATAAAATAGTTTTTAAAACAAATATTATATTAGTAATTGTTATTGTATTCCTAAAAATATAAGGTTCGACCAAATGACTTAGATAAGGTCATATATATTTATAAAAAACAACTTGGGGTTCGTTTGGCTGCTTATAGTATGTTTATTAACCTTATAGTATAAGTACACAAGAAGACACAGTAAAACAAAAATTATTTAACTTAATGTTAAATCTAAATGATAAGGTTAAAATAGGAACCTAAACTTGTCTAAATTCTATTGGATGAGAGGATTTAGACCCATCCCCACCTTATCTTTGAAATAAATCAATTTGGATCTATTTAAAAAATAAATTGACTTTATAATTAAATAATATTTTTAGTTTTTCCAAAGGAGCCCCTCTCCTCCCTTATAAAAGGGCACCTCCTCCCCTTCTTCCTCACACCACTTTGTGTCTTCATGCTCGGCCAAACCCTGCCAATTTCTTCTCTCCACTTCCATAGAAACATCCTAGAGGTTCTTCTATTCTTCAAAGACCTATTTTAGTGCCCTAAAAGGAGGTCTCAAAGAAGCACTTCAAAGAAGAGGTAATGTCTGTTACCGATTCTTTCATCTTTATTTCTTCTTCCACTTTTTCTTCTTTAGTTGTTTCATTATGAAGTAATAACATAAGTATCACTCATATACTGATAAGTTATTATAAGTATGAAACAGCCCTATTTCACCATCTATCCATCCTACGGAAAAAGAAATCACCGCGCGTGCGTATGTATGGAATACCGTCTCCACGTCGTGGTGTAATCTATTTTCCACCACCACCATACTTGGATGGGTATAATGGTGTAAATAATAACTATATATGACTATTATAAAGTGATACTGATTCTTAAATAGTATATATAGACTCCAATAAAATTCCACAATCATAGGAACGATATCATCACTCGTGCATACGTACGGAATACCGTCTCCACGATGTGATGCGACTCGTTCTACATGATCTTCATTTAATAATGATTATATAAATGAATTTAATGAATGAATATGATATATATTACACTAATACCATTCTGGAAATGAGGTATCTATGACCTAAAGAAAAGAATAAGAATTTATTCGACAACACACGCATAAGAACAAAAAGTTACAAACACCCGAATAACAAGTAGCAATAAAATATTACTACTAAGAATCTAAGAACATGACCATATATGATATCATAAAAATACTTATGATTCTTTAATAAGTCAATAACATTATTTATATCATTATAATGGATGTTCGAACACGTACACATCATATCTGACCTTAGGTAAGGGAAATATCACAATCTCAATTTTATCCGAGATTGTTTATACTTTGGCATTTACTGGGGTGTATTTTATCATCCACATCCATGTTTCCTCAATATGTAATATTATTTCCATTCACCTACAATTTTATAAATCCTATTTTACCCTTCGGTGAGTTTTTAGTAAAATATATGAAAGGAATCTTTTGTCATTTTTCGTACGAGGTGCTTTTTTGACTTTTCCGACAAAAGTACGAAGAATGTTTTTTTAACTTATACGGCATGAATGGATTTTTAAAACATTATTTCCAAGAAGATTCCTTAAAAAGTTTTGAACTTTATTTTTAATCAACTTCTTTTAGTTTAAAATTGTATGACATGTTAAGAAAGGGAAAATGTTTTTGAAGTAGAAAGGATATTTTCTTCAATAATGGAGTTCAAGTGTTTTATAAAAATTATTTTCCATCCAAGATAATAAATGGTTATGTTTCTATCCCTATTATTACATTAATTTTATTATGTTGTGATGGAATTATTTTTATGAATTCCTTTATCTTATATGAATTGTTTTATGATGTCACGATGTTTAAGATTCCCATTTTTATTACATGGGTTATGCAATGATGTATGATTTATGATTTTTTGGCACACATAAGAATCGTATCATTATGAGATGGGTGGGACCTATATCTCCCTCTAATTCATTAGGTAAAGATTTTATATCTCATGAGATAGACATGGCTGGAACGGTAGGTTATACCGGTTTAGTTAAATAGGACTGAAACGAGGGCGGCTCGGTTCAGAAATGGACTTTGTCCACTTAGATAGTCTTGGAAATGAGTCTTGACTAATAAGATATGATTTTCTATGATTATGTGTGTATGCCACAAAGTTTCATGTTTTAAGTTATGATTATTGGGATTTCATTTCACTACTATGATTTATCCCATGTTATAAAATTATGATCTCTTTTGCAGGTTAAGATTTCAAAAAGTTATGTGCTTATGTATATGATGTGATTGGTATTTCTTTTGTTTACCCTTACTGAGCATTTGAGATCTCCCTTTTTGTATGTTTTATTTCCCCAGGTCGGGAATAGGGTTATTAAGTGGAATATACCAAAAAGGGACTCTAGATATGATGAAATAAATGGGAGGCAAAGTAGATGCTTAATGAACCAGTTGTTTATG
Source organism: Viscum album (assembly GCA_963277665.1). NCBI lineage: Eukaryota > Viridiplantae > Streptophyta > Magnoliopsida > Santalales > Viscaceae > Viscum > Viscum album. The sequence goes on along the minus strand of OY728136.1, from coordinate 711,649,512 downwards.
TTTCCCATTTTCTAAAGACACTATACCTATACGGTCCTTTCTTGGTTTTGTTATATTTTCTAATAAGTGTGCTTCAATTATGATGTAATAACAATGTATGTAAAGTATGGGTCGTTATAGTTGGTATCAGAGGAAAGGTATAGTCAACCATTGGAAACTAGGATGTGAAATCCTTAGTAAGAACCCTAAGGATAAGTCTAAGCATAGAACAAAATATTAGTGTTTTAGAAATGGCCATGAATAACCTAGGATAAGACCTTAAGTGTGAAATTTTATTCTTGATTATGTGGTTTTCCTATTATAATTAGTGTTGCTCACACTATTCTTCTTGGTTTTAGTCAATGGTTGGAACCCGGAGGAGCCGTGTTAATACGGAATGCGACAGGCAATGCAATGATTGTCCCCCTGAGCAACCAAATGTTATGAGAGATGGAATGAAAAATCTTGTAGCCATGCTCACACAACTTTCTCAAGCTATGAATCATGCAAGACTTCCAAAAGAGCAAAGGAAGGAGCAACATTCTGTTTTATCCTTCATGAGACAGCGTCCACCTTCATTCAGCGGGTCTACTGATCCATTAGTTGCGGAACAATGGATTAGTACTACTGAAAAGATATTTTCAGTTCTTTAATGTTCTGAGCATGATAAACTCATCTTATCAGTGTATCGTTTGTAAGGTGATGCTGATCAATGGTGGAATCTTTTTAAGAATACAAGGAAAAGGGATGAAATTGATTCCATAGAATAGGACGAGTTCAAGAACTTATTTTTCAATAAGTACTTCCCTCGTATTCTCTGAACAAAGATGGAGAAAGAGTTTCTTGAACTGAAGCAAAAGGATGATGAATTTGTTGGTACCTATGAAGAAAATTTTACAAGACATTCAAGTTACGCTTCTGGTATTATTATCCAACCTAAGAGTAAGATCGATCGATTCTTTAGTGTCTTAAAACCAAGTCTTTGAAGAGCCTTATCCATAAGGGACTTCAATAGCTATGAGGAAATCGTTCGATGTGCTCTCAAATTGAGATGGAGATTGGAGTAACCCATCAGTCATATGGGTTTGAAAAGAAGAGGAAAATGGAATTCAAAGGAAAATCTAAAGAGCACACTGAAAAGAAGATGATCTTTCCCTTATGCTCGAAGTGTGGAAAGAAAAATGGAGGGAGTTGTCTTAAAGGGACAAGTAAATGTTTCAAATGTGGAAAGGAAGGTCATCGGGCATTTGAATGCCACGATGATGGGAAGAAGATGTCTAATGATGCAAAAAAATGAAGGGATACACAGAATAAACCTACTACACTTCAATGTTTCAAGTGCAAGGAGATGGGACATTATGCCAATAAATGCCCTAATCCAAGGATTGATGATGATGGTAGACGTCAACAAACTCTTAAGGCTAAAGACAAAGGAAAGTCACATGAAATTTCTATCAGCGATGTGAAGTATGATAACGATGTGGTGAAAGGTACACTTACCATCCACTCTAAAGTAGAAATTGTTTTATTTGATTTTGGATCCACCCACTCCTTCATTTATAAATAATTTTCAAAGGGTATCACCTTATTACCTCAACTATTAGATGTTGAGTTATCTGTGACAACACCTAATGGAACAACAGTCGCATCAAAAGTTTATAATTCTTCTCCGATTGAAGTTTGCGGGAAAGTGCTTCCTGCAAATCTTGTGATCCTTCCTATAGTGGAATTTGATGTGATTCTTGGCATGGATTGGCTTTCTCTACATGGAGATCATATCAATTGCCAAAGAAGGGAAGTCACATTTCATATTCTAGATCAATCTATGATCGTATATCGATGCAAGGATGAACATAACCTTCCAGTGGAAATTTCATACATTTTATGGGTATTGATTCCACTAAATGAAGGTTATTTATCTCAAATGGTTGGTGAGAAACTCATGATTAAGAATATGCCCATTGTATGAGAGTTTGATGATGTCTTTCTAGAGGAATTACCAGGTCTTCCACCGAATTGTGAAGTTGAGTTTTCAATAGAAATCGTACCGGTTACTTTGCCTATTTCAAAGACACCTTATATAATGGCCCCAATTGAGTTTCAGCAATCGAAGAAGAAACTCCAAGAGAATCTTGATAAGGGGTTCATATGCCCTAGTGTGTCACCTTGGGGAGCACCTGTTCTGTTTGTTAAAAAGAAAGATGGATCAATGAGACTCTGCATTGATTATCGAGAACTTAACAAGATCACTATCAAGAACAAATATCCTCTCCCACGCATTGATGACCTATTTGACCAACTACGAAGAGCTCAATACTTTTCCAATATTGATCTTTGTTCAGGGTATCATCACTTAAGGGTCAAAAGGGAGGATATACCAAAGACGGATTTCCGTACAAGGTATGGACACTAGGAATTTATAGTGATGCCATTTGGTCTTACTAATGCCCCTGCTATCTTCATGGATCTAATGAATAGATTCTTTAGAGACTATCTTGATCAGTTTGTGGTAGTCTTTATAGACGATATTTTTGTCTATTCAAAGAGCAAGGAAGAACATGAAGATCACTTGAGAATTATATTGAAGACCCTGAGAAAAGAGAAGATTTATGCCAAATTTACCAAGTGTGAATTTTGGCTTCAAAAAGTTTCATTTTTGGGTCAGATAATCTCAAAAGAGGGGATATCTGTGGATCCAGCAAAAACAGAGGTTATCGAAAGATGGTCGAGACAAACAACAGTAACTGAGATCCGATGTTTTCTTGGATTGGCTGGCTATTATCGACGTTTTGTGAAAGATTTTTCACGATTATCTAATCCACTCACCAAGTTGACTCGGAAAGGAGTTAAGTTTGTTTAGACGGAGGAATGTGAAGAGAATTTCCAGGAGTTGAAAAGAAGGTTATCCAGTGCACCTGTGCTCACACTGCCTTGTAGTGAAGAAAGGTTTGTGATCTATAGTGATGCATCCAAGAAGGGATTGGGGTGTGTTCTTATGCAAAATGATATGGTGATAGCTTATGCCTCACGATAGTTGAAAATACATGAGCAAAATTACCCAACTCATGATTTGGAGTTAGCTGCGGTAATCTTTGAATTAAAGATTTAGAGGCATTACCTTTATGGTGAAAGGTGTGATATTTATACTGATCATAAATGTTTAAAGTATATTTTCACACAAAAGGAGTTGAATATGCGCCAAAGAAGATGGTTGGAGCTGATTAAGGATTACGACTGCTCAATCCATTACCACCCTGGGAAAGCAAACAAGGTGGCAGATGCATTAAGTCGACAAGACCATGCTAGTTTATCCATGATGAGGATCACAAAAGATCCAATATTTATGGATTTACAAAGGATGGATCTTGGAATTATAATGAAAGGGGAAAATCGTATCTTTCTCAAATGAATGTTCAACCATCTATACATGTGAAGATTAAAGAGGCACAGAAAGAAGATGTCAAGTTACAAAAGAAGGTGAGAAATGTTCCTAAATTCAACCTTGATTGTGATGGGATAATAAAGTTCAAGAATCGGGTTTGTGTTCCTCCCATCCCTGAATTAAAGAAGGATCTGTTGGATGAGGCTCATAGTTCTTCATTCTCTATTCATCCTGGAAGCACGAAGATGTATAGGGACCTAAAAGAGTACTTCTGGTGGGATGGCATGAAAAGAGATGTTGCTGAATATGTCTCTCAATGCTTGGTTTGTCAACAAGTTAAAGATGAGAGACAGAAGTCTAAGGGGATGTTACAACCATTACCCTTACCCGAATGGAAATGGGAAAACATCACTATGGACTTTGTCACAGGACTTCCTAAACCATCCAAAAGAAATAATGCTATCTGTGTCATAGTTGATCATCTTACAAAGTCTGCACACTTCATTGCTATTAGAGAGGATTTCTCTCTGGATCAGCTTGCCATGATATATGTAAAGGAAGTGGTAAGATTGCATGGAGTAACACTTTCTATTATATCTAATCGGGATCCGAGATTTACCTCGAAGTTCTGGGGAAGTCTTCAGCATACTCTGGATACAGAGTTGAGTTTCAGCACTGCTTATCATCCTCAGACAGACGGTCAGTCTGAGAGAACAATTCAAACTCTAGAAGATATGTAGAGAGCTTGCTCTATGGATTTCAAAGGTGGTTGGGATCAACACCTACTTTTGGTGGAATTTTCTTATAATAATAGCTTTCACTCCAGTATTTAGATGGCTCCTTATGAAGCTCTCTACGGAAAGAAATGAAGGACTCCAACTTTTTGGGATGAAGTTGGGGAAAGAAAGCTATTAGGACCTGATCTCGTTGATGAAATGGCAGAAAAGGTCAGATCTATTCAACAACACATAAGAGCAGCTCAGAGTCGACAGAAAAGTTATGCTGGCAACCGAAGAAAAGACCTAGAATTTGAAGTGGGTGATAAAGTGTTCTTACGAATATCTCCCTGGAAGAGGGTTATGAGATTTGGAAAGAATGGGAAGTTAAGCCCTAGATATATCAGTCCTTTCAAAATATTGGATCGTGTTGGGAAGGTAGCTTACCGATTGGCGCTTCCACCGAATCTCTCTCACGTTCACGATGTGTTCCACGTATCTCTCCTGAGAAAGTACATACCTGATCCTTCACATGTACTCATCTCAGAAGTTGTACCACTGGAGCAAGATCTTTCTTATGAAGAACACCCGATAGAGATTCTGGATCATAGCGAAAAAGACCTACGAAACAGGACCACTCGATTGGTGAAAGTTTTATGGAGGAACCACCAATTAGAATAAGCTACATGGGAGCTTGAGGATATGATGAGGGAGACGTATCCTCATCTGTTTGTTACAAAGTGAAGAAATTCAAGGGTGAAATTCATTTTAAGGGGGGTAGAATGTAACACCCGAGACTTTTATGTTATATAAATCATCAAAGTAATCTTTTCTACACAACACTTTCTTGGCTTTCTTTACACGAAATCGTGACCTTCCTCGATATCTTGCGTCGTACGCAATACCGAGTTTCACTAAACAATGATATGCTATTAAAATATTATTAAAACTAGCCATTATTAATAGTAATAACCACTTTTTGAAATTTTATAAATTTTACTTTTCAAAATGGACTTCATTTTTGGATTCGGAATATCGAAATTAGCCTAGGGTGAAATTTTGGTATTTTTCTGAAAACATTCAATTTTTGATGAATAGTGAAACCACTAAGTGGTAGTTAAAAAAACTGAATTTTTCATAAAACTTAATCTTACCGCTTATGTGAGTGGAATTTCAAGAATCCGAGAGACACGGTTGATGTCAGTAAGTAAAATGTGGTTCAATGAGATGAAAATAATTTTTTGGTGAATAGTAACTTTTTACTTTTTTTACCACAGTTAAAAGAAAATAGGGTAATTAAGGGTAAAAATGATATTATTATTACCCTAACACATGGCCTAATTCTTTTGGATAAGTGTAATTCGACCAAAAAAAAACTTAGGAATAAAATATGACCATTTAGGCCCACTTGGATTAGATTAGGACATTTATTATTAATTTATTTAAAGAAGGGTTAAAATAGTTAAAATCAATGTTTAATAAGAAAATCATTTTTAATATGGGGTTATACATAAGATAATTTCGACTATAAATATTAATTAAAAAGCTAAAAAGGATTCATACATAATGATAGTTTATTTGTAATTTTTAGATATTAAATAATTTAATTTATTTATGACACAAAGATGATGCAGTAATTATCTTATTAATGAAATATTGACATAATTGATGTTATAAACACCAAAATAAATGTAATTTGAGACTTTTTATCAATTCCACTAATTTTATAGATTAATATGACATGTTAGTATTTATTCAATTAACTTTGTTCGAACTAATAATTCTGTTATGATTTTCACAAAAATTAATTACTAAATAGTGTCAAAATTGACATAAAATAGTTTTTCAAACAAATATTATATTAGTAATTGTTATTTTATTCATAAAAATATAAGGTTCGGCCAAATGACTTAGATAAGTTTATATATATTTATAATAAACAACTTGGGGTTCGTTTGGCTGCTTATAGTATGTTTTTTAACCTTATAGTATAAGAACACAAGAAGACACGGTAAAACTAAAATTATTTAACTTAATGTTAAATCTAAATGATAAGGATAAAATAGGAACCTAACTTGTCTAAATTCTATTTGATGAAAGTATTTCGACCCATCACCACCTTAGATTCAAAATAAATCAATTTGGAGCTATTTAAAACTGAACTTGACTTTATAATAAAATTATAGTTTTAGTTTTTCCAAAGGAGCCCCTCTCCACCCTTATAAAAGGGGACCTCCTACCCCTCTTCCTCACACCACTTTGTGTCTTCATGCTCAGACAACCCCTACCAATTTCTTCTCTCCACTTTCCTATAAACATTCTAAATGTTATGGTCTTCTTCAAATACCTATTTTAGTGCCCTAAAAGGAGGTCTCAAAGAAGCACTTCAAAGAAGAGTGAATGTCTGTTACCGATTATTTCATCTTTATTTCGTCTTCCACTTCTTCTTCTTTAGTTGTTTCATTATAAAGTAATTACATAAGTATCACTCATATACTGATGTGTTATTATAAGTATGAAACAACCCTATTTCACCATCTATCCATCCTACGGAAAAAGAAATCACTGCGCGTGCGTACATACGGAATACCATCTCCACGCCGTGGTGTAATCTATTTTCCACCACCACCTTACTTGGATGGGTATAATGGTGTAAATAATGACTATATATGACTATTATAAATTGATACTGATTTTGAAATAGTATACATACTCTCCAATACAATTCCACGATCATATGAATGATATCATCACTCGTGCGTACGTACGGAAAACCGTCTCCATGATGTGATGCGACTCGTTCTACATGATCTTCATTTAATAATGATTATATAAATGAATTGAATGAATGAATATGATATATATTACACTAATACCATTCTGGAAATGAGGTATCTATAACCTAAAGATAAGAATAAGAATTTATTCGATAAAACACGCATAAGAACAAAAAGTTATAAACACTCGAATAACAAGTACCAATGAAATATTACCACTAAGAATCCAAGAACATGACCATATATGATATCATAAAAAATATGTATGATTATATAATAAGTCAATAAAATTATTTAAATCATTATACAGGAGGTTCAGACACGTACACAACATATCGGACCTAAGTTAAGGGAAATATCACAATCTCAATTTTATCCAAGATTGTTTATACATTGGCATTTACTAGGGTGTATTTTATCATTCACATCCATGTTTCATCAATATGTAATATTATTTCTATTCACCTACAATTTTATAAATCCTATTTTTCCCTTCGGTGAGTTTTTAGTAAAATATATGAAAGGAATCTTTTGTCGTTTTTCGTACGAGGTGCTTTTTTGACTTTTCTGACAAAAGTATGAAGAATGTTTTTTTTAACTTATATGGCATGAATGTATTTTTAAAACATTATTTCCAAGAAGCTTCCTTTACAAGTTTTGAAGTTTATTTTTAATCAACTTCTTTTAGTTTAAAATTGTAAGACATGTTAAGAAAGGGAAAATGTTTTTGAAGTAGAAAGGATATTTTCCTCATGAATGGAGTTCAAGTGTTTTATCAAAATTATTTTCCATCTAAGATAATAAAGGGTTCTGTTTCTATCCCTATTATTAAATTGATTTTATTATGTTGTGATGGAATTTTTTTATGAATTCCATTATCTTATATGAATTTTTTTACGATGTCACGATGTTTATGATTCTCATTTTTATTACATGGGTTATGCAATGATGTATGATTTATGATTTTGTGGCACACATAAGAATGGTATAATTATGAGATGGGTGGGACCTATATCTCCCCCCAATGCATTGGGTAAAGATTTTATATCTCATGAGATAGACATGGCTGGAACGGTAGGTTATACCGGTTCAGTAAAACAGGACTGAAACGAGGGTGACTCGGTTCAGAAATGGACTTTGTCCACTAAGATAGTCTTGGAAATGTGTCTTGACTAATAAGAGATGATTCTCTATGATTATGAATCTATGCCACAAAGTTTGATGTTTTAAGTTATGATTATTGGGATTTCATTTCACTACTATGATTTATCCCATGTTATGAAATTATGATCTCTTTTGCAGGTTAAGATTTCCAAAAGTTATGGGCTTATGTATATGATGTGATTGATATTTCTTTTGTTTACCCTTACTGAGCATTTGAGATCACCCATTTGGTATGTTTTATTCCCCAGGTCAGGAAGAAGGTTATTAAGTAGAATATTCCAAAAAGGGACTCTAGATATGATGAAATAAATGGGAGGCAAAGTAGATGCTTTATGAAGCAGTTGTTTATCTTTCCCAGTTTCTAAAGACACTACACCTATACTGTCTTTCATAGTTTTGTTATATGTTGTAATAAGTGTGCTTCAATTATGAAGTAATAACAATGTATGTAATGTATGGGTCGTTATACTGTGTTCCTGTTGTCCACTGGCCCTCTGCCAGGACTCCGCCGCTCATGCATCCCCAGAAGCCTGCCTCCCTGTTGTTCGACCTTCTTTAGTAGTTCCAACCAGCTCCCAGCTTCGACGCGCCCCAGCTCATTCAGGGCCTCCACCAGCCACAGTTCTCCATTGTGGCCAGCCGATATCCCGCCTTGTCTGTCTTCCTTGCTCACCCTCCTCTTGCAGTGGCACCCAGCTGATCAAGCGCCCCATCTAGGACTTCGCCAACCTCCTTCCCTGATCCAGAACAGCCCGTATCCTTTCCCCGTCCTGCACCACCTCCTGTCACGACACCCAACAATAGCCCCTTCGCATGCACGATGTCGCCGGCCACAACCCACCCCTGCAGGTCATGGCTGACCCTCCTTCATATCCGCTAGCCGCGCATGCAGCCCGCTTGCCTCCGCCAGCTCTGGCTCACCCTCGTTAGCGTGCCCATATCCCAACCTCGTTGCATCCCTGTCTAGCATTCTCTCCCTGCTACCCCCTGGTCTGACCTCATTTCGGTCACCCCTTCCTCCTGGTTGGCCGCCTCTGTCGCGCGCCCTGAACAACACTACCCTGTCACTCACCATTCACATCCCCTTGCTGTGATCCACCCGCCATCCCTTCCCATCGACTATCTCTCATCGCTGCTATCTGAAGGCCCTCATCGCACCCCCTGGTAGGACCGCGTCCAGCCGCGCGGACGCCTTCTGCTGTTCTTGTGTGACACCCTCTAGTGGTCTGTTTCCAGTTGTGACCCAACCCCCATTGGTACCTATTTATTTTATGCTCCATTTGATATTTTATTTGGTATATATATATATACCCTTGTTTGATTCGAATGTTTATTAATTAAATTTTATTTGGGTCGGTTTGACTTTCTAGGACCCACGTGGAGCATTTCCGAGTGAGCGCCATCATCGCGCTTTGTTTCCGAGATTGGGTCATCTTCGTGCTTCAGTTTTTAGGTGAGGGTTTCTTCCTACTTCTTGGTTTTTCATACTTTAATTGGGGTTTTTTTTTTGTTTTGAGTTCTTAGTGTTTTGTTTATAGTACGTTGGACCTTATTATGTGGTGTTGGACATGCATCTTCCTTTTCATCATGGTCTCGAGGTAGGCCCCCACTGCATTCACCTTTAATTTTAGATTTTATTAATTTATTGATGTTTTTATTAATTTTAATAAATTAGAAATGATATAAGATAATTAATTTTTATATGATTTCTTGGTGTAAAAAGAGCCATTTATTGTATACACGACACTTGGAATATTTTCTTGATGAATTGCACACAGTAGTGAATGAATGCCCCTTTGGCTTTTAAACATAAATCATGGAATTTAAAATTTAGTTTTGGTTTAAATGATAAATTATTTCTTCTGAATATGTTTTTTGTGTTTTCATGAGAAATTATGTTTTTCTTTAAAGTTGGTGAAGGCCCGTTTGGCACTTTAATAAAATAAATTATTTTGGAAAAACTCACATTGGGTTTACTCAGGGGTGATCGTTGGTGTGCATTGATTGAATGAGTTGTGTGTGATATTTGTTCCTTGTGACTGATTGATTTACATTGTGGACGCACCCCTTTTTATTGCCTGTATTGACATGGGAACCTAGCATAGTGAGTGAATCTTTTGAGAATGATTTCTGCACTAGTTTAGATTATGCACTGGCTAGTGGCCCCATAGCAATGGAATACTGACTTATTGTAGCTATGTGGATTGGGCCCCTCGGTTAGGCCATGTTGGGTTATTCCGAGCATTAGGGTGTTATGACATCATCGTGTTAGGGCATCCCTTCAAGATGAGTCACATGTACAGTACGTTCTGAATTGTTTACAATATCCTAGGATTGACCCATGTTTATTTTAGTGTTTATTTGTATGTGGCAGATGATTGAGAGGTCTAGTTCAGTAGCTAGCACATATGTGTCACTTTTTCCATTGCTCTTAGTTTGAGTTGCGTGTTGTGTGGTTTTCATTTTTGGCTAACAACTGAAGTTTGGAATTCTAAATGGTTCACCGAAAATGTTTTAAAAATAAATATACCTATACCTTTCAAACATTAAACTAGTTCTTAAATTAAAAAGGGAAATGGGCTGATACTAGTTTTAGAAATGAAAGTGTGTGTGGAAACTAATATTTTATATAATTTAGTTCAAACCAAAAATTGGTAAATTCATCATTTAAAGGTAGTGAATTGGGAATAGATATCGTCCTAGCCTACTGAGTTTTAATACTCACAACTATAATTCTTTTCAGTTTTTAGTGTTTTTACATGCTACAGCTTGGGTGCGTTCACCTTGGGTGAAGTTCGGTCGTGAGTTGGAGAGTGACCCATGAGGTCACACAGAGATTGTGGTTGTCTCTTTCGGTTAGTTTCATTTTCTCTTGTTCTTGTTTAGTTACTTTACTTTGTTTATGTATTTTCCGCTTCTCTGTTTTATTTTAATTCCTTTATTTATTTATTTATACTAGGTGAAATCGTTCCTACCACCTCTTTTGATGCCCTGGCACTTGCCGCTAGCCCGGGAGGATCAAGAACACCTTTCGGGCCATGTCGCGGTCTAGCTCTGGTGACCAGTTCAAGGTCGAACTAGGTTGGTTCGTGACAGAATGGTATTAGAGCAGGTCAGCTATTAGCGGACCTCATTTTCAAGAGCTCCCTTTGTTATTTGAAATGTTTGGTAGATGGAGATTAGGATTGTTGGGGCTCAAGAGGTAGGTTATGAGTCGGTGCCTGATCACCACCGCTCATGACTAGACCGGAGTTACTAGGGTTAGTTTGGGATTCGAGTCAATTGTCCTTGGTCGTTTCGGATTGATGGATGAAAATGGAGGCGAATCGGTTCACTTTATGGCCTCACATGGGGTGGTGACCCATGTGGAGTCCAAGTGTCCAGTTTAAGGTCTTATTAGTGTTATGATTTACTTGGGGCATCGCTCACCACCATGTCGATGGGTTAGACATACGCACTAGTTTCTCATTCCAGTGGGTTATTAATGCTTGTGTTTTGTTTTAGTCTCAGTTGATTTGAGTGTGCGATAAAAGTGAAATTGGTTTTTAAATGGAAAATTTTTTCTTCCAAATTGTTTTGGAAATTACTAAAGTGGGTTTTTAAAGAGAAGGTGTATTAGTTTGAAAAAAAACTCTGTATAGGTTTGGACATGTTAATAAAAATAAGTGTTTGAACCTTATCACTCTTTTTGGAGGGTCAAATGTGCATGGATATGTATAGAAAGTGTGTGGGGGCACTTTTTCGCAGATGATGTGAGCGACATTGAATAAATGCACATGTGACGGTTCATAAAGATCCATATGTGAGTTTTTAAAATTGCAAAGAAATAACAGTTTTGGAAAATTTATTTCTCCTTGTGTTGTATATGTATGGATTATGGGCCTACTTCCCTTGGATTGTGTTGTTGCCTTGATTGAGTTTTGGCTTGATGCTGGTTTTGATGGTGTTCTTTGTGATGTCATGAGTATGCCACCCAGAAATCTTCCAAAAGTTATTAATATGTTATGCTCATTTCACAATTCGTTTTGTGTTTTGCTTTCTTTTTGAGGTAATCGAAGTCTGTTAGAGGTAGATGTATAGTTTAGAAAGATAGTGTGTCTTTGAGTTGTTGGGAACTCCCAGGGTAGTTAAGGTTTGTACCGCCCTACAGTTATTTGAGGGTTCAGTTTTCGACTAGTAAAGATGAGATGTCTCATCGTCGTTGGATTTTTTAGTGTGACTAATTGTGGTCGACTTCCACGAAGGTTCCCCACCTGGAATGGAGTGTGGGTTGGTGGAACCTATCTCCAAGAAACCATCCTCATTCGTACATGCTTTTAGTTCGTCGGACTGATCTCTTGTGCACCACCAGAATGGCATGTCCAGACATTCTAAGTCATCATGTTGCATCCCTTTGAAAATGTACAACCATCGTGGTTGTTTGAATCATCGAACGGAAGAAAGAGCTAGAAACCAGGAGATGAAAATGCCTAACTGTGAAGCTGGAAATGCTTCAGCCGTCCTGTCCCCAGTCACAGGTCTCAGGGTGAAGCTCGTGCACAGTCCAAAGTTGCCAAGGGTGTGTGGAACTCGGCCCAAGTAATGTCTTCGACTTTGTAATGGAAATAACCAATATTTCCATAGTTATATTCTCTTCATTTTCGTAAGCTCATCCTTGTTGTGGTGCCGTGATGAGATCGTTCCCCCATAGTCTGGGCTGTCTTATCTTCTCTCAGTGTGGTTATATGTGGTTTGGTCTCTCTAAATGGTGTAGGCCCGTGAATAAAAAAACCTATTCTGATTTTGAATTGGTCCTAGCTATGTTCACTGGGGAATGTTCATTTCATGAAGTTGATGGGAGGTGTTGAGCTAATTTATTATCCACAAGTTGTTGTATTGTTCCGTGATAAGATTCTTTTCAAGTCTCAGGTGTGTAGTTCGGTACATGTGGGGAAAATGAATGAGTTTGGTTTGGGAGTTCCCACGTTTCCCCTCTTGGGGGTGGTTTGTTCGGGTTTTAAGAGTTTTTGTATTAGTAAATTATTGTGGTTGGGAGAACCCTCTCATGTTCTCCCCTAAATCTTAGGCAGTGATTTTTCTTGAATTGGTCGAGTGTGACGTTTGTTGAGAATGGTTACCCCGACGCTCTTGGTTCTCTATTATTTTTTCTAGTAATGAACTCAAGTTGTGTCAATAGTTGTCTTGGTGACTTTCTAGGGGCAGAAAGTGTCTTTGGTGGGTTGAATTGTCACACCCCGACCACGGACGCCCATATTTTTATTCTTTTCCTGGTCTCGCAACTCTGGGTAGAGTCAGGATTGGGTCGGGGTTTGAATTTTCAAAGAATTGATGTTTTAGGTGGGTCTCGGTCTAGTGCGCATTCACCGTACTGCTAGTGATCATCATGCATTCAGTCCGGGTGGGTATTCGGTCACCGCACATTCGGTCTGAACGTGCGTTTAGACTTGGTGAGTGCTCAGTTGCCCACCTGTTCAGATAAATAATAAAATTAAATGAATAAATTAAATTGAAAAGAATTTAATAAAATGTTTAATAATCATAATAACATTAATTTATAATATTGTTATTATTATTATTATCTTTTACCTTTATGTTATTTTTATTTTTATTTATTCTTTCTTTCTCTTTCTTCCTCTTTCTTCTTCTATTTTATTTTTTTTCTTCTTTTTTGTTCTTCCATGCGGTTGTCCCCCGCACACACAACACCTCAGGATCCCCTGCACCTCTCCTCCCTTTGTTGTTCCCTCTTCCTTGCAGCACTCAACCAGACCGGTTTACCCTGCTGCATCACCACTCTTTCCCTCGCACAGAAGCACCGTATGACCCACGCCCTAGCCGACCTGTTTGGATCCCAACTGCTGCAGCCCGCCCTCGCCCAGCCCTCTGCCTGGCGCGGCCTCCCCCACCTCCTACGCGCCTGTAGTCCCCCGGCCCTCTGCCAGGTCTCCTCCCATCATTCATCCCTAGTAGCCTTCATTCCTAATGTCTGACCTCCTTCAGCAGCTCCAACCTGCTCCCAGCTCCGGCGTAGCTCAGCTCATTCAAGACCTCCAGCGACTGTCGTTCTCCCTTACAGCCAGCCGCGATCCCCTCCTGTCAGGCTTCCATGCTCACCCTCCTCCTGCAGTGGCGCCAAGATGATCTAGCAACCTGGCCAGACCTTTGCCACCCCCTTCCCCGATCCAGAGAAGCATGTCTCCTTTCCTTGACCTGCAACACCTCCTGTCGCAGCACCCTACAGCGGCCCCTTGGCCTTCACAATGTTTCCAGCCACACCCCTCCCCTATAGGTCATAGCTAACCCTGCTCCATGTATGCTAGCTGTGTGTGGAGCCCGCTTGACTCCACAAGCTATATCTCACCCTCGACAGTGCATCGTTGTCCCGACCATGCTTCCTCCATGTCCGGCATTCTCCCCCTGCAACCCCCCTAGTCTGGCCTCATCTCAGCCACCACTTCCTTCCTGGTTGGCCGCCTCTATCGCACGCCCCGAACAGCACCGCCCTTTCATGAATCATCTGTATCCCCATGCTACGATCCACCCACCATCCCTACCCATTTGATATCCCACATCGCTGCTGTCCGGTGTCCCTCATTGCACCCCCTGGTCAGACCGTGTCCAGCTATGTGGACGCCTTCCGTTGTTCCTGGGCAACTCCCTCCGGTGGTCGGTTTCCAGTCACGACCCCCCCGTTGGCACCTATTTATTTCATGATCCATTTTATATATTTATTTGATATATATATATATATATACCCTGGTTTGATTAGAATTTTTATTTATTAAATTCTATTTGGGTCGGTTTGATTTCTAGGACCCGTGCGGAGCATTTCCATGTGAGCGCCATCGTCGCGCTTTGTTACCATGTTTGCGTCGTCATCGCGATTCAGTTTCTAGGTAACGGATTCTTCCCGCCGTATGATTTTCATACTTTAATTGGGGTTTTTGTTTTGTTTTGATTTCTTAGTGTTTTGATTACAGTACTTTGGACCTTACTGTCTGGTGTCGGACGTGCGTCTTCATTTTCATCTCATTCTCGAGGTAGGTCCCCTAATGCATTCACCTTTAAATTTAGAATTTATTAATTTCTTGATGTTTTTATTAATTTTAAAAAATGATTAATGATATTAGATAATTAATTTTTATATGATTACTTCGTGTAAAAAGATCCGTTTATTTTATACATGACAGTTGGAATATTTTCGTGATGAACAGACACCTAGTAGTGAAAGAATGATCATTCGTATTTTAAACATAATTCACAAAATTTAAAATGTAGTTTTGGTTTAAATGATAAATTATTTCTTCTAAATAATTTTTTTGGGATTTCTTGAGAAATAATGTTATTCTTTAAAGTTGGGGAAGGCCCATTTCACACTTTAATAAAATAAAATAATTTAGAAAAACTCACATTGGGGATACTCATGGGTTATCATTGGTGTGCATTGATTGCGTAAGTTGTGTGTGATATTTGTGTCTCATGACTGACTGATTTACATTGTGGACGCACCCCTTTTTATTACAGGTGTTGACATGGGAACCTGGCATAGTGAGTGAATCTTCTGAGAACGATTGATGCACTAGTTTAGATTACGCACTGGCTAGTGGCCCCATTGTAGGGGAATACTGAGTAATATCTGCTATGGGGATTGGGCCTCTCGGTTAGGCCATGTAGAGATATGCTGAGCGTTAGGGAGTTATGACATCATCGAGATAGGGCATGCCTTCAGGATGAGTCACGTATATAGTACATTCTGGATTGTTCCCGAGATCCTAGGTTCATCCCATGTTTCTTTTAGTGTTTATTTGTATGTAGTGGATGATTGAGAGGTCTAGTTCAGTAGCTGGCCCCTATGTGCCACTTTTTCCAATGAAATTAGTGTCTGTTGCGTGTTGTGTGGTTTTCTTATTTGGGTAATAACTGATGTTTGGATTTCTAAATGGTTCAAAAAAAATGATTTAAAAAGAAATATACCAATTCCTTTTAAACATTAAACTTGCTTTTAAATTAAAAAGGGCAATTGGCTAACACTTGTTTTAGAAATGAAATTGGGTATAGAAACTAATATTTTATATTATTTAGTTCAATCCTGAAATTGGTAAATTATTCATTTGAAGGTAGTGCATTGGGAATAGATATCAGGCTAGCCTACTGAGTTTTAATACTCACTCCTATAGTTCATTTCTGTTTTTAGTGTTTTTGCTGGCTACAGCTTGGGTGCGTTTTCCTTGGACGACGTTCGGTCGAGAGTTGGAGAGTGAACTGTAAGGTCACCCAGAGATAGTGGTTGTCTCTTTCGGTTAGTTTTCTTTTCTTTTGTTCTTGTTTAGTTACTTTACTTTGTTTATTTATTTTTATCTACTCTTTTTTATATCAGCTGCTTTATTTATTTATTTATACTGGGTGAAATCATTCCACCCACCTCTATTGATGCAATGGTGCTTGTCGCAAGCCCGGGAGGATTGGGAATGCCTCTCGGGCCATGTCATGGACCGGCTCGGGTGACTTGTTCAGGGTCGACATGGGATGGTTCGTGACATGCATAGTTGTCACACAATTAGTGAAACCATACCCCAACACTCAGAAACCCATGTAGAAATTGTTCATTTACAAATGTTATGACCATAAGGTTGTCATTGTATTTGGAAGACTATGTGAGATAACTTCATGACTTGTTACACTTGAATAGTGTGGGACACTCATTTTTCACATAGTGGTCATATGGTTTGAAAAACTAATAATTAATATTGTACAACCTGTCTAGGATAATAAAAGTGTGTTTTTACTCTTCAATCTTGATTAAAATATAACCCCAAACATCCAGTTTCTTCTTCTTTTGGGTTCTTTAACAGATAGGTATCCTATCCCTTTTTCTCCATTCATCCTCTCCACTCCCATGGTTTAGATATTATAGTTTCTTCATGTTTTGGGGAAAAGTATTCAAGGTAATGTTCTACCCTCTTCTTCATTTTAGTTCTCCATCAATTTTGTATGTTCCTATTCTCCCTTAGTCTACATGATAAAGGGATTATGTTTCACTATCATTAAATTGGTGTTTTTTTTATGTTTATGGTTCCTCTTGGATGTTGTTTCTTCCTTGTGACTTTGTGAGGTTTTTTTGGGTGGGCATTATTGAAGCGCTATGTGATTATGGTTTGTTTTCAATTTTCAATTTCCCTTTATATTTAGTAATCATTTGTTTCATGCATTTCAAACCAACCTTATATGTAATTTAGTGATTTATGAATTTTAGAATAATATTTTATGTGAAATGTGGAGGGTTTCATAATTTTTTATAATTATATGTCATTTCATTGTAAATCTATGAACTCTAATTATTTGATCAATTTATTTGATGGAATTTTCAACTGGATTGTTATTTTTAAAGAATATTTTCGGTTTTTAAATGTTTTTATGTCATCTAAAATATTTTTTTGGGTTTATAAAATGGTTTTCAAAGGGATTTTAATTTAAAAATGGTGTGTGTATGGTTATTTGAAAATGATTTGACATGTCACAATGGTGTGTGACCCATTTTTCATTTTTAAGAAAGTGAATTTGGATTGAAAATATGGTGTGAGGGATTAAAAGTATTTTTATACAAAAATTTTAAATACAAAATTGTGTGTCTTCCCCATTTTGAAATGGTGAATTTGTTTCTTGGAAAAGGGTGGGTTTTTATGGTTTCTTGATGCCCATTTAGCGCTTTTGTGAATATAATCATATTAGAAACACTCCTTGGATTATCATATGTCCATGTTTATGTTGAATTGTTTGGGAGTTCCACACAAAGAAGGTCCCTTGTTCTCAAATGGTTGAATGGAATGTGATTTTTCCTTTGGGCGGCATGTGGTGAATTTTGTGTCTGTTTCTAGTGTATGATTTATGTTCCTTTAATTGGATACATGTTTGGAATTGTTAGATCACCCCATGTTTAGTATTGAAAAGCGAACCTGGCTTATCTAGTGAATTATTTGATTAATGTTTGTTGAAATATCTTTTGTTTTTTACTTATCCAGTGGCCTATAGTCAGATTTTTTTTATTGCAAAGGGAAGGCTCCCCTCGGTAAGACCAGTTTGGGTGAGATTGAGCATTTGGGTAATAATGTTTCCATATGGTGAGGAATTCTATATGGATGAGTAATATGTAAGTATATTCTATATTATTCCTCTAATCTCATAGGTTCTCCGTGTCATTTATCACATATTTTTCAATGGAGGATGATTGAGATACATTTTTGGTTGGTTACTTGTGTGTTATATTTCTCCATTTCTCTTGTTGTGGGGGTGTTATTTTTTTGTTGCATGGTGAACTATGTGAAATGGGATGTTATGGTTTATAATGGTTTGGGAAAAGTGTTGATAAATTTTTTATACACACATTTCTTATTTTTAAATAAATACATCAAATTTTTCATTGATGATGTTAATGTATTGTTCATAAAAATGATGCTGGATTTTGATGGAATAAGAGAAATGGATCGTGTTTTTTCTTAAATTAAAAAAATTGTGTGGAAAACCTAGTTTTTTATATTTTATTTAGAATCTAATATTTTTTATTCTTTTTTTAAAAGTGAATGTATTGTTAATTTATTTTTCGACCACGTATAATATTTTTTAATACTCACACCAATTGTTATTTTCTTATTTTTATCTTCTCATATAAGTTCCTCCTTGGTTTCAACCATCGTGGGTGATAGTTTGTTTTGGAATCAGATAATGACCATAAGGGTCACATGAAGAAATTTTAAAAATAATGTCTGATTTTGGTTTCTTATATTTTCAATTTTTTATAAATGAATTTGTGTTTGATAATTGTATTTATTTTGTGTTTTTCTATTTGGATCTACTATTTTAGTTTATTTTTATAAGAAGAAATAATTTTTTTCCTTTCTATATTAATGGCTATGTAATAGTTGATATCCTAAGATGACCATGAGCACCTCTTAGACCTTATCGTAGGCCATCTAGGGTGACTAGTTTTGTGTCCAACCTTGATGGTTCTTGAAATAATAATATCAGATTATGTTAGCTATTTATAGTGCCTAGCATTAGAGAACCCTTTATAGTTTAGGATTCCAAGGTAGTTAGAGTGAGAATTTTAGATCATTGGGTGTATGTATGAGAGAGTGTTTCTCTATCACATTCGACACTGAATCTCATTTTTCCTTTAAAAGTTGGGGTTTATTTGTTTTCTCGTTGATATTGGTTGTTTTATTTTTGGGATTTGAAATGGGAGTTGGGCTTGTGGTCCTTATGAGATCACAGGGCCTAGAATGTTGTTTGGATCCAGGGAAACAATTATAAATAACATTTTATGACTGTGGTGTGGTTGGCATATAGCTACCAACCATATGGCCAACTCACCAATTTACAGTAGTTTCCCCCTTATTAGTTATTTGGGGTACCTGTTGATTCTAAAAAAATTCAACACGTTTGTTTTAGTATTTTGAAATGATTTATTTTAAGAGGTAATATTTTGGATTTTTTAATTTTGTAAGAAGTTTTCTATATTTATTTTTATGAATGACTTAGAAAAAAATATTTTTCTTAAATTGTCTTTGGGTAAAATTGGAATGGGTTTAATAAGATTTTATTTATGTAATCAAAAACTTGAGTTTGTTTAAATCTTTTATTTAGGATATATATATTTATTATAAATATGATTCTAGAAATATTTTTTAAATGAGAATATGTTTTTTATTAAATTAGTTTTAAGTAAATTATTATTAATGTAATGAGATATATCGAATTTTACTAATGTTTTTAATGGGTCGAACTTGGTTTTTTGGATGGACCTTATGGTATTTTTATTTCTGAATGGATCAAAATGAATTAATTATTATAGTTTGAAAAAGTTTTGTTATTTAGAGATCTGGGATCTTTTGAAAATATTTTTTGAGATATTATGTTGGATGTAAATTCATAATGTTAAAACATGGGTTATATATATGGTTTTGGAATGTGGGAAAATTTTTATTGATCATTGGTATTCATATGAGTTCTCACTTTCATGGTTGTTTTATTAAGTTAGAGTATTTAGGGAATTAGTATATTATTTCTTGGTTTGGAATTAGAATATTCATGTGTGATGCTCAATGGAATACCATTTTTGATTATCCATCCCACAATTTTATTTTATTCCCTAAAAGTTATTTAAATAGAAAGAAAATGTGATTCTTTGAGAATTTATGGTTGTTTAGTGTGTTTTCTGGTGATTTGTATTGTTGTTTTATAATCATTTTGACATTGATTTATTTTTGGTGAATCAGTTTTGATAGAGTTTATTTTTTATTTTTAGTTTAGTGTACACCCTCAAAAAAGATTCAATGGATATTTGATGTGCTGTTATCTGTGGTTTACGATTTGATAACCCTCCAGTTGATCAACCCATGGGTTTTCTTTCTTGAATATATGAAGTTAAATCCTCCCTTATTTTATATTCTAGTGGATCTAGTCGAATAATAACACTAGATGTAGATAATGGAGAGGATATTTAGTTTCACTATGTTTATTGAGTCTCTAATGGCATATTTTTATATCATTATGGTCAATGGTTCAACCTAGAATTGGTGGAAGTCGGTCTCTTAAACCGAACCTTGAGAAGGTCTTGCCAGGGAGTTCATATATTCTTTATTTATCCAGAAGTATTTCTCTAATATGATGAATGAGATTAAGGGTGTGTAGATATATTGTCAATAATAAGGTGATGGATTTGTGTTGTACTTCATTTTTCATTTATCTAATATAGTACTTTATCTTCTGGAGTGGGATTTGGAAAATTCCTTTAATAAATAACATGTTGACAATGAAATTCTTTCTGGTCTATAGTTAAAGGTGTTGGAATTCAGTCTATTTTCCTTTTCCAACATGGTGATTCCATCTATTCATGTTTATGTTGTTCTAGAAGGATCTATTGAGGTAACCAATCTTCCTCTTGTCTCTAGAAGTGGTTAAGGAACTTCTAGGAAATATATGTGGATACAACCTAATATTCATTGTGTTTGTCATGGAATTAATAAGAATATATATATTTTACCATCTTCCACTAATTATATAATCATGGTGTGTTATTAGTACAGAATTTTGTCTCATAATAATATATAACATCTAAATTATCTAAAGACCAACCATACTTATGTATTCCATGTTATTGTGAAACGGTTCTATCAGGGTGTTTCCAAGATGGGACATGGAGCCCGATCCAGCCCATCGAAGAACAACCTATCTTATTTGTAGAAGTGAGGGGTTGGAATTATTTTAGTTTGAAGGCTCCTATCATATTATTGTTCCTTCCATAGTATTGGTTGTTTCTATTAATATTTATTTCTGTTCCATTTTCTTTAAAATGTAAAATTGGATGTTTTGGATCTCTTGATATTTTTTTTCAAGAAATCATGCTTTTCTTTTGGAATTTTATGATTTTTTCTTTATAAGTGGATATGTTTTCTAAATTAACATTCTAATTTTACATTCTTATTATGGTGAAAGAGGATGATGTGTGTTCTTATTTAAACCCCTATCTTGGTGAAATTTCTATTTTGGATAAAATTGATTCTTATGGTGTGTCATTTTCATTTACTTCCATAGGGGGTGTTGTGGGGCTGTTGAGTCACCAAAAATGTGTTTTCATCTTTTAATTTCAGCTCCTAACTATGGGGAAGTAGATGATTCAAGGCATCAGGGGTCTAGCCATAGGTCGCAAAGGTATGATCTTTATAGGGTCAGGAATAATCATGGGAGTGGAGGACCATGGTCTAGATTTTTCCTTCTATTCCAGAATAGAGAGATTTTAAGTTTACTTGTTATAGATTATTCTTCATATAGGGTTATTTTTATGGTAAAAGGTGTAGTGTCCATTTTTCCTCATTCTAGTACATGTGGTTTAAATGTTCCAATATTATTTTATGAATTCTTGGTGGTTTCATTTTCTCTAAATTCTCATGGTTGTTCTTTTTTGAATTCCAATATCAAATTGGTTATCTTTGTGTAGATAGCCTTTGTGAGTCTATTTTGGATTGGTTTTTTGTTCATCTAGATATGGTTTCTTATTTTGTAGTTTATGAATTTTTAATTTTTCTGCTTATTTTTTAGTTTATTTCATTGAGACCCACTTGTGGTGGGGTTCGTTCTGTGTAAAATGTTTCTAGATCGGTGTGTGGTCGTTCCAGTCTAGAGTGATTGTGTTTAGATGATATTTTTGTTTGGGAATCTGGTTGAAATATTTAATTGGATGGGAGTCCATTCCTACACCAGTGATGGTAATCCAAACTAGTCTCAATTATAGAATGGAAATGGGAAGTTTCATTTCAGGTTTTTGGTTCTGAGTATTTCATTCTAAGGGAACATTGGGCTTCATGAGTATGCCAAATGGTCTAGTTTTAAGAAATATTATAGATTATATGTTTGGGTTTTTCCATCATCATTTGGTAATTGGTTTCGGACCACTAGATTAATCCATGTAATATGTGTATATTTTGTTGGGTAGAGATTTAGATGTTCTTTGATTTGAGGAGTTGAATCATACAATCATGTGAATAATTTCCAATGAATTGATCAACTAGATATAGTGTGGATTTCTAGTGGATGAAAGAGTAATAGTGGGGAGAATATCCACATATCTTATACTATTTTTGGTGTTCCTTTGGTTATTTTTAGTCCCTTGTTTATTCGATTGTTTTCTCATTATTGTTTTTGTGAAAATTGGGTGTTTTGGGCTTAAGAGTACGAGATGCTCAGTTGAGACACAATTTTTGGGAACTATGAACCCTATCATAGGAATCCATAATTAAAATGTTCATTTTGGACAATATAGACCACATGGTTGTCACATGGTATAGAAAATCATTCTGAAAAACCATGAGGTATGTTCCTCTTAGACAGTGAGGGACACCCGATTTCCACATAGTTTAGAAAGCGATGTAGGAAACCCATTTAACCAATTGAGGTTATTAAGTGTGGTTTTACTCTTCTACCCACTTCATATTTTTACAATAAAACACCCATTTCTTCCATCACCATATTCATTCATCCCAACGAGAGCATCTCCCATGTTCTCCAAACTTCTTCCCCTCACCCCTCTGTTGGATATTACAGTTTTCTTATGTAATAGGGATGAATATTCAAGGTAATCATTCTCTATTTTCTTCATCTTCATTCATATTTAATTTTATATTATCATCCCTTTTTCCCCAGGAATTTTGCATCTAGTTTTCCTGATTTCCATTTTTAAATTATTGTTTTTTTTGTTAGTGGTTCTTTATGGATGTTCTTGATTTCTTGATGATTATAATATTTTTTCGGGTTGTCTTTGTTGAAGTATCATCATATTGATGTACCATTTCCCATTATACATGCACATTAAATTTATGAATCATTTGTTTTATTATTTTTTTACCTTTTTATATGTTAATTCATAAAGTATTATTTTTATAATAATTTTATAATGAGAAATTATGTGGTTTTCTTTATTTTTTTTTTGAAGTGTATGTTATTATATTGGTAATCTATGATCACCAAATGTTTGAAAAATTACCTGGTTAACCTCTGCACGTGGATTGTGTTTTTTAAATGGGTTTTATTTGTAAATTCTTATTGGGAATATTAAATGGTGGTCTAGGTTTCTCAAATTTTTTTCTATGTGGTTTGGTTTTGAATGTAGTTTGAAATTTGATATTCAGAAATGGATTGAAATTTGATGATGGTGTGTGGCATATTTGGTGTTTTGATGATCTGGGATATGGTTAGAAAATGTGGTGTGAGTGCGGAAATAGAAGTTTTAAAATCATTTGAAAATAAAATATGTTGTGTTTCAACTATTTTGGAAAGGTGGATTTGGATCATTGAAAAAGTTAGTTTCATGAAAGGTTCTCGAGGACCATTTTTTTGGGAAAATTATCGTCGTGAAAAATATTTTTTGATAATACCCTTGACATTGTTATGTTTAATGTTGTATTTTTTCAATGTTGAGAGACTCACAATTGATTAAATGGTTGAATTTAAGTATATTGTTCTTTTACGTGTCTTACGGGTGACATGTTGTGTGTTTTTCTTATATATGATATATTGGAATGTGACTGGATGCTTTTTTTTCATTGTTGTCACACTCCCACTTTAGACATTACATGGGAACCTAGAATTGGTAGGGGATTTTTAATAAATTTTATCTGCACTACATTATAATTTCACTCTATATTTTTGTCCATAGAAGTGTTTTAGTTTTTTGTTTTTGTTTTGTTATGGGAATGTTCCCCTCATTCAGACCAGGTAGGGTGAAATCAAGCATGTGGTTTATAATTATTTCATCAGGTGAAGCATGCCTTCAAGAAGACTCATATGTTATTATTTTATATATTATTTCCCTAATATTCTAGGTTCTCCCATGTAATTTAGCCTATAGTTGTTATAGAGGATGATTGAGATGATTTGATGGTTGGTAACTTGTGAATTCTATTTTTTCAATTACCTTTTTTATGATATTATTTTCGATGCACTATTTCATTATTTACATTATGAAAAGAGATGTGAATGATTTCAAAGAATTATGAACAATTTTAAAAAAAACTTTTATACTCAATTTTATTATTATTAAACAAAATCAACATCATTTTCCATGGAAAATTTAATGTATACTTCTTGTAAACGAACCTTGATTGGAATCGAAAAGGTGAAATGGATGTTTTTTTTAATGTGAAAAATGTGAGGGAAAATCATAGTTTTTTATATTGTATTTCAAACCATAAATTGATTATTCTTCATTTAAATGGAAATGTATTGGGCCTACATTATTCAGGTATGCCTACTGTGTTTTAATAATTATGCCTACAGTTCTTTCATATTTATAGCATTGTGTGTTGGTTCTATCTTGGATTAATTCTCCATAGATGATGGTTGGTTTTGGTATCTAAGAGTGACCCTTGGGTTCACATGGATACATTGGTGTTGTGAAGTTCATCTTGGGTTTTCTTGTTCTATTTTTTTGTAAGTTCTATTTTTTGTATAAATGATGATTAGTTTGGTAAGTATATTTATATTGGGATGATTTTTTGTTTTCTACTATTTAAGTGTATTTTTATTTGGTGAAATTATTCCAATCATTTATTTTTTGATGCTAAGAGAATTTTTGCTAGCAATGGATTATCTATAATGACTCTTAGACCTTATCGTCGGTCAACATGGGTGACCGGTTTTGGGTAAAACCAGGTTGGTTAATGATAACATAACATACTCATAATGTATTTCAAAAATAATGCACACTACTAATTCTTGAGTACATGTTTAAAGCTTATTTTCATGACTTCAGATGATCCTGTAATTTCCATTTTTGGAAGGTTGAGTTTTTAATTATCCAATGTTATTATTTATCCAATAATATGGCTCATTTTGAGGATTTTTAAGGGGCTATGTAAATCTATTCTTTAATTTTCAGATGTTGGTAAATTTTTAATTATGGGACCTAGTTTGGTCCACAAAAGGATTATAGAGATTTAGATGTTTCATTAGAGAATGGTAACAAAAAATATCTAGTATAAATCCTATATAGTTCATTGATGGTGACATATAGATTTATTTTTTAGAGACTATTTTTTTAGAGTCTTACATCAATTGGGTCGTTGATGATTTAGAAGATTGTGGAAGTTAGCATCGATATATGTGGGACTATTTGATATTGTTATGAAAATTAGGGATGTTTCATACCATTTCGATTTTACACCTCTATTAACATTGATCTATGATGTGTTTAATGTGTTGTTTCATATAATTTTTCATTCATACAAAAATGATGTATTGAGTTGGGTGGAATTTGATGTGGATCTCGATATGTCCACACTAGAGTAACCGATTCAAAATTTAAATGCCTTGATAAAGGTTATTTGTGAATAGTTTATACCCTTGGGTCATGTTTTGTGACATCATGACTCTAATTATTATGATACATGGGAGTGTGAGGTATAAATGAAATATTATTTGTATTATCTCATTGATATGGAATCTAATTGAAAGGATTTAGAGATGATGGAATAATTCATATATGGGAGTGTTATAACATCCTAACACCATATTTTAGTTACTTTTAACCCATTTTCTTGATCGTCTCACAAATGGATATTTTCTTGGGCTATTTTGGGCCTTTTTTAGAGTTTTTTGTTGTTTTTTGGAATGTTCACGATTTGATCATTGTTAGCGTATAATGTATGGATTTTTCAGGGAAACCATATACCATATATTAGATTTTTCTAGGAGGAAAAACTATTATTAATGTAGTTAGTTAAACTATGCAGCATATACCTCAAACCGTGTGTCATGGAATAATGGGATTTTTATAGTTTGCACACAATTTTAGGAATCATCTAGTTACACATTTAACATGAATTTGATTCTTTATTTTCAAATTAATATTATAAAACCCCATTTTTTAAACTTAAAACACAACTTATTTAAATCTAATATGATCCATTACACGTTTAATTAAATATAGAGGAGTTCTTGGACTTTCTAACCTAGTTTATTTATCGATCGATGTGACTAACCAAACACTAGTAATCAAGAGTCGATGTCTACATTATTACATTGGCATAGATTTATGTTATATAATCATAATGGACTAATAAATATAGTATTAATTGTTATCAGGATACATAAATGATACCAATATTACGTTGAGAATAATATATATAACATAATAAAATTATAAATCATTGACACCCATTCAAAAATTTATTATTCATAACCTAGGTAAATGAAACAATATAAAGATGAAAAAAATGATCAGTAAGGGTTACATAAAAAGGTATCTACCATAATTAAATAAGTTATAATAAATATTTTCATGTTAGGTTAATCAAACCACATTCCAAATAATCAATAACATTAAAATTAAATGAATCTATTGATAATATGATTTTAATAATCTTATGGATAATAATAATGCAATTCATAAGTGAGGAAATAAAAAATATTAGTTTTCTCAATATCATACATAGTGATATGTATACCATCAAGGCCTTGTTCCAAGATACAATAATTGATGGGTTGGTATAGACCAAAAACCCATTAATTTTGGATGACTAATTTTTATCATGGGAGTTGTCAATGCATCAAGGGGATATCTATAATCGATCCAACTCATCAATATATTTAAAACGGGTTCCTCATATATTAAATGATAAATTTAATTCATAAAAAACTCCCCTTATAAATAAATTTTCAGTTTGATTAGAGACTAATTATTTATCATGACATTCCACAGTCAATAAAATAACATACATAATAGAAAACAATATGTAAAAATTTTATATTTTTTAGGAAATACTCATAACAATGATACAATGAATATAGATATTTAATATAAATTTAATATCAAATTATCAAATTAAATAGAATGTTTCAATTTAATTTTAATGACCCCGACATTAATAAAAGATAAGTGTTGACCATTAGATCATTGGAAGTAAAGGTTTTGTAATAAAATCATGACATTTGATAAAAATTAGATGTATAATATTTATAGAATATTTAATAAAATATTTATATTTTAAAAACAATTAAAATAATATAAAATAACATAAATATCATAAAATAGTTATAGTGACTGGATGTCTATTAAATTCATATAAGTTATAGACATTTCATTTGACATTTTAAATTGAATTTTAAAATTAAAATTTTCATAAAACATTATAAATATTCTATTAAAACATTTTTAAAAATTCAATGATATCATAATATGTTCTTAATATATCATTATTGTAGTAAAATGATATTTTTATAATCAATTTAGAAAAAATTTGATATAGAATATGAAAATTTTTGATTAAAACTGAAATGAAATGAATTTTTATTTTTGATATTTATTTTATTGATTCATCTTACAGTGAGAGGAAATTATGGAAGAAAATATATAAAATACACAAATACCTAGATGTTAATAAATTATATCAAATTTATGAATTATTAATTGTATGATTCATTCAATGAGAATTAAGTAAATCTTAAAAAATTATAATATAAAATAAATCATTACAACTTTGATAAATTTTAAATTGAAATCCTTTGAAATAATACTAGTGAATTAAAAAATTAATCATCATGATTAAATAGGTATTATTTTAAAGTTTATCATATGGTTTTTTAGTAAACCACATAAATTTTAATTGGTTCATAATATAAAATATGTTTAAATGGAAAAACAAATTGATATTAAACCTCTTAACCCACACTTCCCTTTTGTTAGAAATCAATTATACTCATGCGTAATTGTTATAAAAATTATATTAAC
Organism: Viscum album; assembly: GCA_963277665.1. NCBI lineage: Eukaryota > Viridiplantae > Streptophyta > Magnoliopsida > Santalales > Viscaceae > Viscum > Viscum album. The sequence goes on along the minus strand of OY728136.1, from coordinate 711,621,216 downwards.
TTATTATGTAACGGTATCAATATTTATAATATCACATATTATCCTCTTATGTCATTTTATCACCAGTTCGCTAATATCATTTTCTTGTTTGAATTGTTATTTGTGTTAACTTCATTGATTTTTCTTTATGATTTCTCATAGAAACTCGGATTCTTGTGAATAACATATATTTTCATTATCTAAAAAAATTATATTTGTTTGATAAATAACATATTTATTCATTATAATTATTTTTATAATATTTTTTGAAATTTGGGTACAGGAAATAAATCACATCACTTTGGAGATGATTGGTCATATGCACACATTAGTAATGCTATAAATTACTTAATAGGTGGAAAGGTATGTAGATCGAGGTTAAATTAATTTTAAATAAATAATATTATGAAATTATTATTATATATATTCATTATTTAAATCATTATGACTATCCATGTGATTCAATGATTGAAAACAAATTACGGGGTTCGTGGGGAGGTCGTCATCTGTACATATGAGTTATGGTATTGTTTCCCATTTGATGCTGAAAGGAGATGGTAAATTTTTTTCATAAATATATTTTCATCAATTTATATGGGAGATAATATTTTTATTTTATTTAAATTTTTAATAAATCATTGAAGGTGTAAAAGGAGATGTAAAATGAAAGATCTTGGTGAAGGTGATTACTATTGCATAGAAAATCACCTTTGGATCTCTTATTAAGGACCCTTGTTTTTGTATTTTGAAAATAAAAATTCCTTTATGACTAATATTTTTATAGAGATATTTTTTCGAGGTTCGTTTCATGTAAGAAGATTAAGAAGTATGGATATGTGAGGGGAGTATACACACTTTTATAATTATGGTGAGTTGAATAATTTTAATTTTTAATGTTTTTAAATTAATGTAAAGTCACATTATTAGAAATATGGCCCCAAAATGGTTTATATTAAAAGCTGATAATATTGAGGATTAAATACAAAAAATCAAGGGTATTTTAGAAAGTTTTTAGTCTATTTTTACCCTTATCCTTTTAGGATTTCTCACTAGTAAACTCACTTTAATATTTACTGTAGTGACAATTTTTTAATGTTTTTAATATCTATTATGATGATATATGAAAGTGGATTTATTATGAATATTTCCAGGTTCATTAAAAAATTAATCTATTTTTTCAAATTCAAATGATACAAGTGGTTGAATTTAATTGAAATATTACCTGACATAATGTGTTTAAAAATGGGTTTACATGAAATGTATTTGCCAAGTATTGGATGATATCACATTAACAATGTGGATAATAATAATAATTATGTGGATTAAAATTCATATATTGATATATATATTCTATAAATTTAAATTAAATCATTCATAAACAAGTATAATTTTAATTAATTAATATTCAAAGACTATGCATCTAATAATACATTCATAAAAAATAATCTATTGTACTTAAAAATGATCGTATTTTATTTCCATAAAATTAATAGGAAATACATGGATAACTATACATATTAAAAATATAATAATAAATAAAAATTTTAATTTTTAAATAATTCATTTCCACTTATTAAAAAAATGTATTTCACAGGGAAAATTTTAGAAATTTATTGTTGTCGTATTTAGATGAAGTAAGTACAAAATTGTTATTCATCCAATAAAATTTAAATTGTTGTGCCCTGAAATATAAAAAATTTCAATGAATAATATTTTTATTAATTATTTATTTTTACATACTATATTTGAATAAGAGTTTTTACTTTAATCCCTCCTATATAAATTTCATCCTCAAAATTTTCATCAATATTAATTTTGAATCAAATTATGTTGGTTCTTATTTTAATATCATGTGGTTCCAAAATTACTTCCTCTATTTTATGATTTATTCAATGTACCTTATCCATCTGAGTCATCCAATTCCACAATTATTTCTCCCCAGCCTAAATAATATTGGTTTTATCTTCAATGTATGATTTATAAGGTTCCAATTATATTTCTTTAGTGTTGAGAACATCTATTGTGTCTGGAATGTACATCCTAAAAAATTATAAATGGACAACATAATTTACTTTAAAGACACTTGTATGAATTTCAAAATATAAATTCAATCCATTAATTATATCTATAATTTCAAAATTTATGATGTACCTAGGGCACATTTTATCTTTTTTACTAAAACATATAACACCCTTCAATGGATATACTTTCCAGAAAACATGATCTCCCACCTAAAAATTAATATATTACATTTGGTTATAAGAATAATTCTTTTTCATACATTCAGATGATTAAATGTTATTATAAATAGTATTAACCTTTTTCATTTCCTCATAAACATGTTCTAGGTATTAATTTTCCATTCACCAATTCCATCCTAATATGTTGGATTATGACACTCTTTTCATATATCTGCTTCATATGGTGCCATTTGAATGCTTGAATGGAATATTTTATTATTGGGAAACTAAACCTATGTTGAATATTAATCCCATATACCCTGAAATTTGATTGATAATGACTTCAAAATTACTTCAAATGTTTGAATAATACATTAAAACTATCTATTGACTTGATGGTGATTGGTTGTTCTCAAATAATGCTTAGTATCTAGAGCATTTCGGAGACTACTCCCAAATTTCAAAGTAACTCATGTATGATGATAAAACATAATTTAAATATGTTAACCATTAAGCCTTACATATTCATTAATATAGATTCAAGAAAATGGACTCAAGAGATAAATATTATCCTATAATAAGGAAACAATAATATATAGTTCAATAATCAATAGAAACCCATTTCACATCCTTATTTATTTTGTATTTGTTAATATATTGAAAATTTCAATATTAATTTCATTCCATTACACATATTAATATGTTGAAGATTATATACTCTATTACGATTCTACCTCTATGCATTCAGATGTTGACAAACCAAGCATCTTGATACATTATCATCAATTTCCTAGTTCATATTATCCCACCAAAAATGTTCCCTCAAATCTAAATACATATCGGGGTTACCATTGTTTATATATAATATCAAGATGTGATCATAATACATTAATCACTTTTTTATCTTTGGTATAGATTGAACAGATGGAATCCTTCAAAATATTAGAAATACATCTTTATAAATGATGACTTCAAATATTCTCACTCTCATGGATTTTAATCTTCTTTGGAAAATTATCATCCTTAGGTCGGAAATGTTTTATTTTTTATGAAAAATATGGTTTGGAAATCATTTGAAAATTCAGTGATGTATTACCTTCCTTAATAATTCTTATATCCTACATTACTAGATCCATGGACATAGGATCCCTTATAATCCTCATTTTCATCAAAACTCTATGATATTTTATGTTCAATGAATCCATTACCTTCTTTTTCTTATATGTATTGTATAGTATTAAGAAATACTAATACATGAGTAGTTCAAGCTACTTTCTCATCATCAAATTCAATTATTTATATTGGAATATGTATTTCATCCTTTTATAATATGTTTATCTCTCAAATCTCTCACCTTATAAATAATCTATCCATATTTTCAAGGAAAAAATTATGGAGGCCAACTCAAGATAGTGAGTATGATAGTTATGATAATGATTTTTAATAGCCTTGATACATTGTAAATAAATTTATCTTCTTATATACGAACACAACCAATCCATTCACTTATGCATCATAAAATATCACAAGTCAATTAATTTATTATGTTACAGTAAAGATCATATAATTGGACAATATATCTTAAATACTTCAAAACACTATGCAAATTCCATTTTCTATGTGAACATAAACCATTTATATATAATATTTTTAATAATTATGATATTTTTTGTAAAAATCAACAATATTTTCCTACCAAATCCTTGAAATTATGTGCCTATACTAAGTTCATTAGTATAGGTCATTATATGAATTCTTTTTTCTATATAATATCCATATAGATTCAATAAATTCAGATAATATGGCCAAGAAAAGATACATTTTTAGATATAATTCAAAATATCTAAATTTACCTTATAATGTTTTCCCTCTAGGAGTCCTAAGAATGATTTATAGGTGATTCCCCTAGTTGTCATTTCTTTGATTTTAGATTACACTAAGATATTATCAGTGAATACAAAAAAATATGTGTTATTCCATGAATATTTTTTTCATTAGTCAAATAAAAAACATAGGATTAATTGGTAAATAAAAATAGAATTACTGTAAACTCATAATTTCTATACCTTGAATGAAATTATGAATCAGAAATATATTCATTATTTACCCATATATGATTATATTCAACATAAAAGTCATTCCATAAAAAATATTGATCCCCATGAATATGATAGAATAAGTCATCAATTTGAGGTATAGTATACTTGTTATTTATCATAAAAGATTTTATTTCCATATAATCAATGCAGATCCACATAGATCTGTATTAATTATTATAAAAATAATGGGGTCCCCCATTGTGAAACACAAAGTCATATAAATCCATTATTACTAAATCTAGTTATTTCATAATTTAAACTAATTTCATAGTGGCACTTCTATAGGGATTATTTTATATTGGCCTTAAATCAAAAATTAAATCCATTAATAACTCAACTTTATGCTCTATTAGATGTCTATTTAATTCCTTATGAAATAGAAAATTGTATTCTTGTATAATAGGTACATCCTCAATATGAAGAGTAAATTTTCCATTATTAGATCATATTTTGTCTTCTTTCCAAAGAGTCTCAATTAGATTATATATTAGAGGTGGACCTATACATTACTCAGATGATGATTTCTTCACTCTAATGATAAATAATTCTACATCTTCATCACATATCATAATTTCATTCTATTTCCCAAAAACATTTGCATAATATTTTCAAATGCAGTCTAAACGAATAATTATATCATGTTAAATGATAGTTTTAATAATAAATTCCTCAAATATGGAACATTTATGAGTCATAATGGGAATAACTTAGTACATCTTTGTTGTAGTGACTTTCATACTAGGAAATTGGGATAACAAGTATCTTCTTAAGGTTCAGGGGAAATATATAATTTTTAATGAAAACATAGAATATATAAAAGAGTGAGAGGATGTAGTAACAAATAAATACATAGGTAAATTTGTAGATATGATTAAATTACCTTGCTTCACATATTTAGGATCTTAAACCTCAACTATAGTTATTTCATAATATTGGAATTCTCCATATAACCTTTTATGTGCTATGTTCTTTTGATGCTTCAGGAATTTTTCCAAATAATTCAACATTTCTTTATAGTTTAAACCCTTTATAAAAATGTAATATTTCGTTCCCTTAAATTCATTGTCAAGATTACCCTTACTTATTCACTTGTAATAAACTCTCACTCCCCTCCTTTATTTTCTAATATATTTCTCTTTATAATGTTTTTATGATGGAAATTGAATATTATTATTATTAATATTTTCATTCCATTTTACATGGAGATCAGATTAAATTTTCTTTCCAAAATTCGGCTTGAATATATAGGATCTATTAAATTGATTCACTTTTCTTATGGTTTGTAAAACTATTTCCTTATATAATAATGGTTTTAAGAAAACATTTCCCTTTGAAGATTTTCTTGAGTTGTACCAATAAATTTTCAATATTTCTTTCTATATTACATATGTAATCTTCATCATTTTAGATAGTCTTGTAAAGGTATCCCCATACACTATAACCATATATTCCTAATTTTTAATTAATATGAGAATCATTCAGTTTATTTTAGTTCACATAACAAGATGGAAATTTTTTTGAAGAATGTTATGTTAAAGGATCTTCATTCCATGTGTAATATTCCATCTACCACCCTAGTACTATGGATCGATGTCTACTTTTTATCATTAATTTCATTGATATAAAATACTATAAGTATAAATATTTCCCTTTTGTTGTATCCCAAGGACAAAAATATCTTTTCATGTGTCATAATCCATTACTCATATACCACTAGATTATATGTTTTCTGAAATTATTGGGGATTGTATTTACTGAAACGGTCTAATATTAGTGAATTATGTCATAGAAAATCATATTTCTCTATTTATGACAGTTTTATAGTTATAACCTAGGTTATCCTTCCTAATATGTCAATGATGTACTCTACTCCATCACCATTTATATAAGATTTCTCAATAGGTAAATTTCATCATTGGCCAAGTGTATCGTTGCTATTTTATATACCAAAAAACATTCATAAAATATGGCACATACTAAATAATTTAACAACATTATGAATTTTAAATCATTATATATATTTCTATATTTAGATTAATACAAAAAAAAATTAAAAAAATTAATCATTTTAAATCTCATCATTGAAAACATTGTTTCATTGGGAATATATTCAAATCATTAAAAATTAAAATATTTATTAATGTTTTGTAAATTAAATTTAGATTTAACTTAATAACTTCCCTTGGGTGTTTGAAACCATATTCTATGTAAATAAAAAATTCATTTTTACTATATTTATTTCCAATAACTATTTGAACAACTCTTTTCAAGGTTATATTACCTAGATGCATCTCTTCCCAAACAATCTCCAAATCTACCATACAAATAGGAATGTATTTCTTGTAGAACCACATAATATATACCTTATCAAAAAAAATTATATTTTCCTTAACATAGGAACATCCTCAATGTCTATAATAGAGTCATGTTCCTCAATGTATGTTTTTATAAATATTGTTTGTAAGATTTCTTCTAAACATCCTATAACTATAAATATATAAACACCACTCATGTAACCCAGAGTCTATCCCGAATCCAATCTGGTAGATCATGAACCAATCACCCAAGTCGAACTGCAACAAGGCCCAATGGGCATTTCCAATCCACAAAGGCTAGCACAAGATCATGGGTATCAAATAAAACTTGTGGGAATAATTTTCCAAAATTTTAAATATTAAAATAACCAACAAAATTTAATTTAACCAGATCTGAAAAATCCAAACCAAATGTGTCCTTATCAATTTTTAGATTTAAGGATACAAGTTTTATACAATAACCTAGTCTAAATCAAGAAAGATATAAAAAATTCATCTCAAGACACCACATGGACAAGAGGTTCATATCCCTCAATCCATCCCCACAATGCCAATCCAAGGGAGATGACTAATGTTCTAAACTCAAATCAACAACCATCATTCCTTTAAACTGGTACACAATCAAAACAAGGTCCACATACAACCAAATGTGCATGTAGGTTGTGAGAAGATTCTCTGTAGGATGTCACCCAGATATAAATATTACAATTTATAAAAGTTATAGACAACTAACACGAACATTTATGTAATTTTAATAAAAAAAGTAAAGGAAACTATTTAAAGAGAACCCATATTCAGGGGGTGTACATTTAAAATGATATTTTTTCAGAAACCCATTTTCAAGAGAAACCTTTTTAAAGGTTACTTATATAAATAAACCTCATTCCAAGAAACATAAATTAAAATTGAATAACACCCATGGTCTACTTTATGCTGACAGATGTATCATTACCAAATATGTCTCATGTCACAAGAGATTCTCATTTGTGAATCCCTAGGGTTAATCTAGATTGAGTGTGACACTAGAACCCCATAACTTAGTGTAACATGTTATAGAAAAGGAAAACATTATAATTCATGTCCATGATCCACTAGAAGGGGATATAATCATAACCTAGTGGTCTCCAAATATAATAGTGTATTTGTTCTTCAAGCATCAATCCTTACCTACAAAACAGGGATGAAGCACTTCCATATCATCTAGTATACAAGAACTACCCAGTCTAACAGAATACTCGGGATCCCTAAGGCCTCAAGTTCATGTTCACATCTCACCCCCCCCCACTTACAGAAACCAATTCCATGATTTTCATGGAAAACATCAATTTTCATTGAAAAACCCATTTTCAATTTAACTCAAACCAAAATATCTATTAAATTAATTTATTACCACTTGAAATAAATCATAGATTCCCCTTTTTAGAAAACATTATATGAAAAATACATTGATTAACCAATGCCATGGTCAATGACCCATAGTAAAATCTTACTCAAACTATGATCTTTAATAAAAAATTATTTTCATTACATAAACAGGTTACGATTTAAATTCAAAAGTTCACAGCATGTTCAAGATGACAAAATAATATATATTCCCTTGAAAATATCGTTTTACAAACAGTATTCCCTTTTGTTCCATAAAAGACATGATTATCTCCTTGTAATAAATTCCTAAAAAATTTCCCTAAAACATAAGACCAATGTACTCACACAAAATATAGAAAATTTCATTTATAAAATTAAAACCCAACACAAAATAATTCCAAACTGTTTGTAAAAATATTTTTTATCACTAACATAATTTAATAAAACATTTACAGAATTTATAAAAGACTTCCAAGAATCGCAACAAGACTTTACTCCTGAAAACAAAAAATTTCAGGTAAAAAACTATAACATAGCCAAATTATCATCAAATCCATTGAAGAAAAACTTTCAAACCCCAAAATTAATGTATATATCATGTTGTAATTAACTAGGAAAAAAATAAAACCATCTAAAAATTCTTGGGCATGGAACCATCTACATCAGGTGAAGAATCACCTAAAAAACGTGTGAAAATGCAACCACGAGATCTGAAAATACTATGAATGCTCAATCGAGCATAAGACATCAAAATAAGAACCTTAGAAATAATAAAAAACACTATAATGAACTTCTAAGATACCGAACAATTGTAACCACAACAAAAATTAACAATATGTTTTCTGGGAGGGGTGTCCACAATATGGAGGAGGTTCTGCTATTGGAATCTCACACTGGATAAAGGGTCATCGCACTAGGGAGGTGTCAGATGGAGGGGTCGCCTACCTTGGAGGCACTGGAAGGGAGGGTTCACATGCTTGGGAGGGTTTGACAGGGATGGGCTGTGCACTAGGGAGGCATCGGCTTGGGCTCGCGGATAGAATAAGGTGGCCGACCGGTGGGGTTGTTTTGGTGAGGGAAGTTCCTAGGGGGGGTCACATGACCAGTTAGTGTATGGTGGCGAGGGGGTACATGAGGGAGAGGGGGAAATGTGGAAGAGGTGTCACCCTAACCCTAAAAAATTATAATAATAATATTAACATCTTAATAATAATAAAAATAATAACTCTATTATGTTTAATATTTATAATAATCATAATATTCTCCATAATAATAATAATAATATTTTTAATAAAAAATTTATCATTATCATAATTATTAAACAAATTATTATAATATTTAATTAACCATTAATATTTTTTATTTCATCATTCACTTATTATTATTTCATTAATTTTTTGACTCATTTAGATTACCTGGATGGATGCACAGTGACTTGGGAGAAGCTGCATAGTTTCCCAACAATACTCTGCCCATGCGAATGATGTGGTCAAGCCTGAGACATGCAGTTTTTGATAAAAACACAAAAAATTCAATCCATGATCAATCCTAAACCTCAACATGGAAACCTGATTCCAACAAAATTTAAAAAATAATATAATATAAATAGGATGGGTGTGAACATTCTCCCCACCATAACACTTTCCTCTATTGAAAATAAAAAACGAGGCCTATTCCTGACATAGAAACCATTACTTATTCAAATACCAAGGGGATTTCCAATGAAATTAATATAGGAAAATGAAATCACACTATCAATAGAGAAAGATAATTCAAAAGAAAAATTCTGATACTCAACAAGAACACATTGTTTTGGGCCACCTACAGAAAAAATTGAATGAAACTCCAATTGATCGATCAAATGAAAAAAGATTCCCACCATAAAAAATTCAACCACTTTATTCAAACACCCTAGTCATCACTAAATGAGACTTCTACTGCACTCCAGAAATGGGAAAAAAAATAATCAAACCACAACTCGACAAATACTAAAATGATGTTAATTAAATGAAACTATTAGGTGAGCTCTAGTCCCATGTCTAAACCTATTTCCATGTTGAAACCAAGAACATAACAAAATTTCTAAAAGAGGGAGGCCCAAATGTACTCCCCATCCAAATAACAATCCATCACCCAAGAAGGAGATACAGGACAAAAATGGGGATTCATGAACAGACTCCCCATCATAAGGAATATGCTATATTCATTCATTTTTGTGTAATTTCATAAAGTCCCAAGGTGTGTCTACCCACCATAATGATCAAAAGGAATCATTGAATAGTAGGGACCGACATGGAAATCCAATCATGGTTAACCTAGGAGTTTTCTACCAAACCTAATACCCCACCACAAGGGGACAAACCATAGGAACACTAAACCAAATATAAGACACCATGTAGTTCATCACACCGATGGGCGTTACCATCCTCATATTAGCTAAACCAAAAAAGAAATTGAAGCATACATATAAGGATTTTAATATATGATCAAACATAGAATGGGCCACACCCACAAGGGACAAGAACTATGGTTAAATAAAATGTAGTAACCATGCCTCGTTTTAATAAAGGATTCCAACCATGTATCACAAAATAAAGAAATAGAGTCCACTAATCACTTTTCACCAAACAGGGTGGTTCGTAATGAGAATGATACCCAAAGAATAAATTGTCTATATCTATGACGCAAAAGATATACATTAGACTAAGATCCCTTATGCCCATGGGTTTCCTAACTACACACTAGCTTCACTCTAAGACCTTAGTTTGGATTTATGCATATTGAATTATATCTTTACATGGAGTCAGTCATTGAAAACCCCTGAATGAAACATCCCATACTAGTGCCACAGTAAACCATATCGTGAACAAGAAAAAACTAAGCCACACAACACATCCCAAAATTTTCATACCCTTAAATGGAACCTTCTACAAGAAAAGAGAATAAAAGATTCATATGTGTCATACATTTTTTAATTCAAATGAGAAGCATCATGAGGAAATACACTTAGAGTTAAACATCTTTTTAAAGGGAGGAATTACAATTTTTAGAAAGGAAATGAAACTTCTGTAAACAGAGGTGTTCAAAAGATTAAACAACCATCAACATTGTAGTCGAGTGATAAAAAAACCTCAAATCATCACAAATCATGACTGATAAAAACATTGAAAGTAGATAGACCTTAAACCGAGTCCCAGAGAGCACATGATTCCTTCATACGACCATAAAAACCTCTTATGAACAATATTTCCACACTTGTGGAAAAGAATGTTCTTTCAAAAAGATGAACTCGATGAGAGGTCCAACAGAACATTATGTCATAGCCAAAAAACAATATAGACACCCTTCAACCTTACTCACTATGATTCTCATCTCCACTTCCAGGCTGGATCATCAGATTATGAGATTTAAAACTATATATTTGACCATTAGATGGCTCAGGGAAACCAATTATTTATTATACTCCTCTTATATGTGTTATATTTTTGCGATAAGATCCTACAACTAGGAAAAGATGAGGTGGAATCAATTTTAAAACCTTAGAAGGAATACCTTACATTGATCAATTGGAGGTTTTTCCATCAACAGATCTCCCACGGTCGCACACTGGATAAGCATCAATTCCTTATAGGAGAACACACAATCTATTGAGGAAAATGATGAATACCCAAAGAAACATGTCCATTTCCTGAAACATACCACAAACCAATGCATATCATTCACAGGGAACCACCACAAGGATTCTAGAAGTTCGTTTCAAAATAACCCACTAACCACAATTTTTCACTCAAACATACCAACAAGAATACAAACTCAACAGGTAGGTCAATTAGAACTGATTCCCATGATCAAAACACCTTGTAAATGACATTACCAAAACACAAAAAGACACACCACACAACTATTCATTATAAAAACACCTAATTTTCTTTCAGAATTGTTTATTTTGAAAATAAAAAATGTTGGTGGGTTTCACATTCACCAATGGTGTCCCATGGACCTCGCGCATGCAAGTCCCCATGAAACACCGAGCACCCACCTCATGTCTATCCACGCACTCATCCGAATATTCCATTGACAATCCACCTTTCTATATATAACCAAAAATGCAGTTTCTTGTGAGTAGAAAAAAGAACAAAGCCAAACCATTCCACTTTTAAAAACCAAAAAACTCACCCCACACACCCCTTTTTTCAACCCCTCTATAAAAAATCAAAAACCATTTAATGTTTCAGAAATACTTTTCCGAAAAACACCAACTATTATAATAAAAAATTCATTTTCAAATATTACAAATTAATTTGAAATCATTTCATTCCATTAAAAACCACTTCAATTTTCACACCAAGAATAATTTCATCAATACAATTTTAATTAAAACTCAATTGTTATCATTTAAAACATGTTTTCAAGGCCATATTGAAAATGATGTTTGTTTTTCCTAGCTAAAAATTTTCTAAAAAATCACAATAATTGATTATGAAAATTCATTATCCTTAGATTCATTCTAATTTTTTACTAAATCATTTTATAGATTTCCAAATTTTCAAACCTCCTTCAAAACAATTCTAAAAACCCATTTTCCTTCCATTGAAAATTATACCATTTCAAATTTCAAAGAAAAATATTATATATTTTCAAACGAATGCTTTCAGATTAGTCTTCAAAACACAATGAAAAAAAGATAATGTAATTAGAAAATATTGTATGTGGGTGACGTGGACATCTAGTTGGAGGTCACATTAAATTCACTCCATAATCACAGAGAGTTTTCTGGGGATGTTTTAGCTACTCCACATGGCTTTCTAGGCCCTATGAGCTCATTGTGTCCATTGAACCAACTCCCTTTTAATTTCCCCAAACATCAGTGAACCCTAAGAATGAAATGACCCAAATGAAACCCAAATTTCATTAGTGACTTGAGTATCATCACGAGATGTTCTGGTCTATCACCCTACTCATAATTGGAATGTCAATCCATGAAAATCCTAGCTTCAGTCTACCTAGAATCTTCCCCAAGGATCGTTACCCAAAAAAATGTGACCTCTTTCGATACCAAGTTTTCACGATCAATCCAAGTTTGACCATAAACCGGTCACTCGAGTCGATCTGTTACAAGGCCTGAAGGGCATTCCCGATCCCCAAGAGTTGCAAAAATTGTTTTTGTATCAAATAAAAATAGTGGTAATGATTTTCTACAATTTACTATATCAAAATAACTAAACAAAACTAAAAAATTAGATATTGAAAATCTACACCAAATGAGCCCTTAATAATTTTCATATTTATGGATGCAGGTTCAAAATAATATTAAATGCTACATCCTTAAAGAAAGTCCAAAATCCTACTCAATCCACTAAATGGAAAGGGGGTTCATCTCCCTCAAGACATCCTCACAATGCCACACCAAGAGAGACCACAAACGGTCTATACCAAGATCACCAAACCATCTTTCTGTTTACTTGGGAATAAAAAAACAAGGTCTATATACACCCAAAGGTGTATGAAGGGTGTGAGCCAAAGCCCTGTAGGATGCCACCTAGGAATAATTATTTGTTGATATAACATTTTAATACAACTAAAAAAATTTATCTAAGTTTCTTGAAAACAAAACATTTAACGAAAATATTTAAAGAGAAACCATATTCATGGGGCACTTTTAAAAGAAAATATTTTCTTAAAAACATATTTACGAGAAGAACATATTTATAGGAGGATTATGCAAAGAAAACCATTTTCCAGACCAGTTGCATTAAAATTTAATCACACCAAAGGTCAGTCATATAGTAATGAATGGAACCTTACTATATAAGTGTCATGTCACAATAAAGACACATTGGTGAATCCCAAGAGTTAATATAGCTGTAGATGGACACTAGAACTTCATACATTGGTGTAACATGGCATAGAAACCATAATCATCATAAATATTATGCATGATCCACTAGTAGGAGACACCCCCATAACCTAGTGGTCTATAAACATCATAGTTTAATATGTTTTGTAAGCATAAATATTTCAAGATGAAACTAGTATGTACCACTTTGGTATCATCTGTCATACTAGATCTATCCATCTAACATAGATACTCTAGATCCTAATGGGATCAAGTTCATGTTCACATATCACACACGACACCACTTTCGTAAGAGATTTCAAAGCATTTCAAGGAAAACACCAATTTTTATATAAAATCCCATTTTAAATTTTACTCATGCCAAAACCACTTTCCAATTAATTTATCATCACTTCCATAGTTCATTGATTCCCATTTTTACAAAACAAAGGAAGAACAAACTAGGGATCAATCAATGCCTTGGTCCAAGTGCCTTAGTAAAATCATACTAAATCCAATCACATTTTTAAAACATGATTTCCATAACATAAACTATTTAAAATTTAAATTCAATGGTTCATAATAAGTTCAACATGCCAAAATAATATATATTTCCTTAAAAATATCATTTTTAACACACTCACACAATATGTTCCTTATAAAACATGTTTCATACCATTCGAATTATTTATAATACATTTTTGTAGAACATAATACCCAATCAATCAAACAAAATATAGCCAATTTCATTTATAAAATGAAATCCCAAAACAAAACAATGTTAAACCCTTCAAAACTTATTTTTGCATCACTAACAATATTCTATGAACCATTTATAGAATTTATAAAAGACATTAAATAAGAAAAAAACATTACACCTAAAAGACACATAATTTCACCTAGAAAAATCTTATTGAAACCAAATTCTCATCAAATTCATTCAAAAAAACATTCATAAACCACAATAAAATTATATATCATTTAAAAATTAACTAAACAAAGAAAAATCATTAAAAGAAATTTATGAAAGGAACCACCTACCTCGGGTAGATAAACTATTAATAAAAGGTGTGAAACTAAAATGGAATCTTGAGATTACCCTAGGATGGAATGAGCAATCCAAATAAATCAAAATTGGACCCTAATAAACAATAAATTACCAAAAAATGAACATCCTACCCACTGGAAAACTGAAACATCAAAGAATGTAAAAGAAATGTTTAACTGGAGTGGTGGCTACCATAGGGAGGAGGTGCAGCTATAAGAATAAGACATCAAATGAGGGGTCACATGCAGGGGAGGCACTGACAAGAGGGGTCTTGCACTGACGAGGCACTCACAGGGAGTAGTGACGCATAGTGGAGTAACTGCTAGGGAGGTTTTGCATGCCAAAGAGGTGACAATAGTGAGCACATCGAAATGAGGAGGGATGTCGGCCAATGGGGTTACTAGAGGAGGGATGCACACATGGGGTCACACGGTGGGGAGATGGAAGGGGAACCTGGGGTGTGTGAGGGAGAGGGGGCAAGTGTCAAGTGGAATAACCCAAACCAAAAAAAGAAATAATTATAATAATAGTAATAACATTATAATAATAATATTATTATTATTAACTATAATATTTAAAATATTCTTAATAATAACAATAATAAACTATTTAATAATAATAATAATATTACAATTATCTTTACTATTAATAAAATCTTTTAATTTTTAATTTAAAATTCTTATTTATTATGTTATATTTTACATTATATTATTTGACTAATTTTTTTTCATTTAGAACACTAGGAAGGCCGCATAATGACCTTGGTGAATCCACATAGTCTTCCTTAAGTGTGCTACTGATGCCCAAATGTTTTGAAGCCATAAATGAAAATTTTTAAATAAAAATCTAAAATTAAAATTGGGCATCAACACAAACCTTGAAAAGGATACCATATGGAAAGAAAATAAATAAAATAATAATAATTTAGAAAATTTGGGTGTGATTGATTTGGTGTCTAATTTATAAAATTTTCATAGATACAATTGATATATTCCTAAATGATAGATCTAACTCATATTCTTTCAAATCCAGGTACATTAATTATAATCATTTTTCATTGGAAATAAAATATAAAATACAAAAAACATAAATGTTAGGCACCCTTGAAACACATTGAAACATTTCTTCTTCATCTCCTAGAGAAACAATAAAAACAACAGTGAGCTCAAATTCTCAATAAGGATTATGTATAGTGTATATTGACAAGAATATATAATTCATAATCAATATTTAAAGGTAGATGAAGAAAACACAATCCATTTAAGCAATAATATGAGAATAAAAAAATCCATGTATAATATTAGTGCAGTAAGATTGTGGATAATAAGAATGGATTTTTAAATAAATTGAAAACCAATATTGGATTTCCTAATCTATGAAATCAAGATATCTATACTGTCAAGGCCTTATTTCAATACTTTTTAATCGATGTGTAGGTATAAACCAAAAACCAAATTAATTTAGCCAACTTAATTATCTCATGAGGTCCACTTATGCATCATGGGGGTATTTATAACTAGTCCACACCCATCACTGCTTGTAAATTTCATTACTCATATAATCAATTTTCAATTAAATTCATAAAAAATATTCATTTTCAATAAATATTTATATTGAGTAATAAATACATATTTATCAATATTTTTACCAATAAATTAAATAACATTCTTCAAAAAATATCATATTGAAAAATTGTATATGGTTAAGGAAATAAAAATATCTATGATACACATATTATAAATATTTAAGATATATTTAATTTCCACTGATCATATAAATGTAATAGTTTAATTTTTTATTTAATGGTGTCAAAATTAATAATATATAATAGATGATCATTAGTTCATCGGATTTATAGATTATGTAATAAAATCATGTCTATTTGGAAAATATAATAAAATGGATGTGAAATATTAAAAAACAATTATTGATGATACTTATATTTATAATAATTGTAATCATATATAAGAATAAAAATATCATAAAATGGTTATTTCTATGGGGAATTCTGTTAACTCCATACAGATAGAAAATATTAATTTTTAATTTTCTTGAAGAATGTTGAAAATAAACCTTTTATAAGAATAATAAATATTGATTTCAAACATTATAAAATTCCATGGTTAAATTTAAATGTCCTTGGTAAATCATTCGAGTATTAAAATAGAATTTTGTAAAACAATTTTGAAAACTATTGACATATAAGAATAATATATCTGATCAAAAGAATAATGATATAAGTTTTTGATTTGGACAATTATTTTACATTATCACGGCAAATAGAGGGGAAATGTTTGAAAAAATCCTGAAAACGCCTTAAAATTCCATTTTATAAGAAAATATATGGATTTTATAAAGGATGTAATTTAGGACTCACTCAACTAAAATAAGACATCACTAATGATGTGATTTTGAAATAAATCCTTACCTATTTAGGAACATTTACATTTTAACCCCTTGAATGAATTAACATGAATTGAAACATTAATAATCATGAATAGTTTCTATTCATGATGAATATATTAATGGGAATTTATATACACTGAATGAAACTAAATTCATTATTAATATCCAATATGTGTCAATGGAATTGAAATTGTCATGAATCCCATTACATCACCCTTCCCATTAGTCGAACAAAATTCAACATCCTATATAATGGTATTGAACATGATATAAATTAATAATAAAACCTTAATATTATTTACAATATAATATACGATACACTTAATACATCTCTCCACCTTTTATTTAATAACATTTCATTATTACCATTGTTTTAGGTGTTACTTCCTTCATTTTATCAAGAATGTTTTAGCGTGGAATTTTGAGTCCATGGGAATAGTTTCATGAACCAGATCTAGTCTCCTTTAAAACCAGAACCCATCTCAACCTGAGGAAAGTATTGAAGGGTGTTACATGTCCTCATGGTCTATTTCATCTACCTGGGTAACATATGAAATGTCAATACTTTCACCATAAACTATGAATGGTATAAAAATAGCACATCCACAGTCAAACATATCACAAAACCTTCAATACAATATAGAAGTTTTGTATCATAATAAATCAACTTCAAATAATCTTAAAATCCATCAAAGGATGTTGACATAGATGAAATCAAATTTCTTTTTAAAGAAATATCTCCTTTTATTTTGAAATAATTTAAGATCCATATAAAATAAAACATTTTCTTTGAAAATAATCTTATAAGCTTGTAAGGGAAGCTTTGACGATTTTATAACGGCGGAAAATAACCGCACCCGCCGTATAAGTTAAAAAAACATTCTTATCTTAATTCTGTCGAAAAGGTTAAAAAGCACCTTGTTTGGAAAACGACGGAAAGATTCCCTTATAAACCTCTTATAAAAATTCAAACAAGGGTATAAATCACTTTAACCCATATTCTTTTAAATATTAAAAATGTTTTGAAATACATTTTGAAGAAACATGGATGTGGATGATAACGAGATCCCAGTAGATTATTACGTATAAACAACCTCGGATAATGAAGAGATTGCGAAATAAATCCTTACCTTGTACTTTTCCTTTGTTGGGGTAGGTTAACCTCCTGTATAATGGTGAAATAATTGTTATTAAATTATACAAGAATCATATACATTAATATGATATCATATATGATCTTTTAACATTGCTTTATTAATAATATCTTAGTATTATCGTCGTTTTAGGTGATAATCGATTCGTTCTTCTTAAATGTTTGGTTACGTAAGACATGTTTGTAATGGATATATTAAATATTATTTATAATCAGAATGATATTAACATTATTTTTAACCATAAAATGAGAATAAGACTTGAATGGACACGATGGAGGATGGATCTCACCGCGTTCGTGGAGACGGTAGTCCGTACGTACGCACGAACGCTACTTCCATTAAATTTTTATTTTAAAAGAATTGAATCCAAATGATACATAGGTATATTACTATTCCAGTATAATATAATATTTTATATATGTTACTTAAGTTCATTAACACCATCCTTTATACGCTCCATGTGTGGTATGAACGAGTCATATCATTTTAAGGGGGCGGTAGTCCGCACTTCCTCAAATGAAATTATCGTATGTATATACAACATGAAACGAATCATGGTATGAAATAAAATGGAATTACAGAAGCTTATATATAAAATATATATCATTAATATCATATTTAATTACAGTTCCATCATAATGGCCACCATGAGAGGCGGTAAGATGTATTTGAACAATCATCGTTTCGTGAGGCGTTAGTTTGCCATCCACAGAAACATTATGTTCATCATCCATTAGATGGAGTTGTGTGTATGTGTAGTTTGAATCCTTCTTATAACAACATCCTAGTATATTGAGGATACTGGTGTTGTTACAAAAGAAAGGAAATAAAAAGATTTTGGGGTTTGAAGAAGCAAAATAAATGAAAATAATTTAAGAGAAATCGTTACCTTTAATTTAGGTAAGTCACTTTGGTTGGAACCAAAGGACTTCTTGAAATGCTTTCTGCCTAAGGGGAAGCTTCAAGGAGGAGGAAAGGGATGTGGGGAGCTTAGTTGGGCAGATTTTGGACGAACCAAGTGGCTTGAGAGGTGTGAGGAAATGAGAAGGAGGAGTGCCCTTTTATAAGAGGGGTGAGGGGCACCTTTGGAAAAGCTAGAAATATTAATTTATAATAAATTCATATTCGGTTTCTAATGGCTCCAAAGTTGATTATTTAAATGTTAAGGTGGGGATAGGTCGAAAACCACTCAACCAATAGAATTTAGACAGGTTTGGGTACTTATATTAACCTTATCTTTAAGTATTAACTCTAAGTTAATTAGTTTCATTTTTACAATGTCTCTTTGTATTTTTATATAATATGGTTAATAAACTTACTATATACATCCAAGCGACCCCCAAGTGGTCCATTAATGATTAACCTATCATAATATAAGTCTCTTTGCCGAACCTTAGATTTTTAGGAATTTAATATCAATTAATAATATAATATTGTTTTAAGAACTCTTTTATGTCAATTTTGACACTATTCAATAGTTGATTTTTGTGAAACTCATAACAGATTGATTACTTCTAAAAAAGTCAATTAAATCAATCCTAATATATCATATTATCCTAGAAAATTAGTGTAATTCATTAAAAGTTTCATATTATATTTATTTGGGTATTTATAATATCAATTATGTTAATTTTTTACTATTTTAGTAATTACTGCATCATCATTGTGTCATAGATAAAATAAATTATTTAATGTCTAAAAATTATAAATAAAACATCATTATGTAAGAAATCTTTTTATCTTTATAATTAATATTTATAATCGAAAATCCAACATGTATAACCCTATGTAAAAATTGTTCTTCTAAAAGATGTAAGCTAATGCCATTTTTATTTTTATTTTAACTTTATTAATATAATGTGTCCCTACCACATACAAGTGGCTCCAAGGGGTCCCCAAATTGACCCAAGGATGCCCATGGTCGGGTATGTGTCCACCAATAAGTTTAGGACACGTTTTAGGGTAATTTTGTATTATTATAATATTATTTTTTTTAACCCTTATTTACCGGATTTCCCCTTTAACCATGGTAAATAAAATATTTACCGCAGTAATTATTCAAAATGTCTAAAAATAAAAGTTACCTATTTACACAATTTGAACATCCTGATTCCAAATATTGAATCCATTTTTCTAAATTCAAAACACAGAAGTGGCAGAAATTAATTTAAAATTAATTCCCGCTGTCAAAACAAAAAGCGTGTTTTTAAGAGATAATAACTATCAAAAGATTGACACTTGTTTATGTTTGGTTTAATTGTAAAATTATGTCCAATGACCAAAATTATATTAAATGGTAAAAATATATTCTAAATATACTTTAAAACCACTCAAATTCATAATTTATCACTATTAATTATTTTGATTAAAAAAGTTGTTTTTAATTAAAATTTAGTAATTTTCACTATTCATCAAAATATGAAAGTTATCCGAAAAGTACCAAAATTTCACCCTAGACTAATTTCGATATTCCGAATCCAAAAATGAAGTCCATTTTGAAATATAAAATATATATGATTTCAAAAATTAAGTATTACTATTTACAACGGCTAGTTTAATTAGTTGTGGTGTGTGTTAGAACTCGAGGTTGCGTACAACACACACTATCTCATTATTCGAAGGGAAACGTACCGTAGAAGCTTGGGGTGTTACATTCTCCCCTCCTTCAAATAATTGCGTCCTCGCAATTTCTAGGGTATTACTGCATAAAAAGACTCGGGTGGTTCTTCATCATAAGTTCCTCGGGTTCCCACGTTGCCTCTTCCATCTTATGATTTCTCCACAAAACATTTACCAGACGCGTCGTCCGGTTTCTCAGTACTTGTTCTCTTGTATCAAAAATCCTGACGGGCTCTTCACAATAGGAAAGATCAGGTTCCAGTTCTAATTCCTCATAGGTGAGTACATGCGTTGGGTCAGGCATGTATTTTCTCAACAGAGATACGTGGAACACATCGTGAACTTTGGAGAGACTTGGCGGTATTGCCAATCGGTAAGCTACAGCCCCAATACGTTCTAGAATTTCGAAAGGTCCGATGTACCTGGGACTCAATTTACCTTTCTTACCAAAACGTATGACTCCCTTCCACGGAGATACCTTCCGGAAAACATGATCACCGACTTGAAATTCCAAATCCTTCCTTCGATTATCGGCATAGCTCTTCTGCCTACTTTGAGCTGCTTTAATGTGATTTTGGATTACCTTCACCTTTTCCACCGTTTCCTCCACCAGTTCTGGGCCTACAAGTTTTCTTTCACCAACGTCATCCCAACAGGTTGGTGTACGACATCTCTTTCCGTATAACGCTTCATATGGTGCCATCCGAATACTCGAATGGAAGCTATTGTTATAGGAAAATTCTACCAAAGGTAAATATTGATCCCACATACCCTGAAAGTCAAGTGAGAAAGATCTCAACATGTCTTCTAAGGTTTGAATAGTCCGTTCTGATTGTCCGTCTGTCTGAGGGTGGTAAGCAGTGCTCAAATGAAGTTCAGTATCCAGGGATTTCTGAAGACTTTTCCAGAATCTTGAAGTAAAACGGGGATCATGATCAGAAACAATCGATAGGGGTACTCCATGAAGTCTCACAACTTCATTAATTTATAGTCTTGCTAGACGTTCCAGGGGTAGATCTTCTCTTATAGCAAGAAAATGTGCTGTCTTGGTAAGACGATCAACAATAACCCATATTGCATCGTTCCTTCTAGGAGTCTTTGGTAGCCCCATGACAAAGTCCATCGTAACATTGTCCCATTTCCACTCCGGTATGGGAAGAGGTTGCATGACTCCTCCAGGCTGTTTCCTTCCAGCTTTCACTTGTTGACAAACCATACATCTTGACACAAAATCAGCAATCTCCCTCTTCATGTTGTCCCACCAAAAATGTTCCTTCAAATCTCTATACAATTTGGTGCTCCCATGGTGTACAGAGAAATTGGAACTATGAGCATCATCCAGCAATTCCCTTTTTAGATCAGGTATATTGGGAACACAAAGTCTCTTCCCGAATTTCAGAATTCCATCTTCATACACAAAGTCTCTCAATCTCCCATCATTCACAGCTTTAATCTCCTTTTGGAATTCATCATCATCGGTCTGAGAACTCTTAATCCTTTCTAGTAAAGATGGGTTGGCAACCATTTGAAAAAGCCTTGATGTTTCACCTTCCCTGGTTATTCCCATGTCCATCTTCACTAGATCCATGAAAATTGGATCCCTTTCAATTCTCATATTGTTCAAAACTCCATGGTCTTTTCTACTCAAAGCATCTTCCACCTTGTTTGCCTTCCATGGGTGGTAGTGTATCGTACAATCATAATCGTTGAGTAATTCAGGCCATCTCCTTTTCCTCATGTTGAGTTCTTTTTGTGAGAAAATATACTTCAAACTCTTGTGATCAGTATAAATCTCACATTTTTCACCATAGAGGTAGTGCCTCCATATCTTCAAAGCAAAGATCACAGCTGCTAACTCAAGATCATGAGTAGGATAGTTTTGTTCATGAATTTTCAACTGTCATGATGCATAGGCAATAACTCTATCATTCTGCATAAGGACACAGCCAAGTCCTTTCTTCGATGCATCACTATAAATAACGAACCCATCATTCCCCGATGGTAGAGTCAATATAGGAGCATTGACTAATCTTTTCTTCAGTTCTTCAAAACATTCTTCACACTCTTTTGTCCAAACAAATTTAACCCCTTTACGTGTGAGCTTCGTTAATGGGTTAGCCAATCGGGCAAAATTCTGGACGAAACGTCGATAATAACCTGCCAAGCCAATAAAACTACGTACCTCAGTTATACTCGTAGGTGCTGGCCATTCTTGGATTGCTTTGGTCTTAGAAGGATCAACAGAGATTCCATCTTTAGAGACAATATGGCCAAGAAAAGAAATCTCCTGAAGCCAGAATTCACACTTGCTAAACATTCCATATAATTCATGCCTCCTCAGAGTCTTCAAGATAATGCGCAAGTGATTTTCATGATCTTCGTAGGTTTTGGAGTATACCAAGATATCATCAATAAATACCACCACAAATTCATCGAGATACTCCTTGAAAACTCTATTCATCAGATCCATGAATACAGAGGGTGCATTAGTCAATCCAAACGGCATTACAGTAAACTCGTAATGCCCGTACCTGGTTCGAAATGCTGTCTTCGGAATGTCTTCCTTCTTTACACACAACTGACGGTATCCAGATCGAAGGTCAATCTTTGAAAAGTATTGAGCTCCATGCAGTTGGTCAAATAAATCATCAATACGAGGTAGGGGATACTTGTTCTTTATCGTTATAGCATTGATCTCCCTGTAGTCGATACATAACCTCATAGATCCATCTTTCTTTTTAACAAAAAGAACAGGGGCTCCCCATGGAGAAACACTAGGGCGAATAAATCCCTTATTACTCAATTCCTCTAGTTGTTTCTTTAGTTCGACTAACTCTACAGTGGCCATTCTATAAGGGGTCTTCGATATAGGCCTTGATCCAGGAATCAAATCAATGGAAAACTCAACTTCTCGTTCTTGAGGATGTCCAGGTAAATCTTCCGGAAATACATCTACAAATTCTTTCACAACAGGTACATCCCCTATTTGAACATTACTTTCCTCACCGAAAGTTATTTCATTCTCTTCCTCCCCAATAATTTAATTAAGTTGAGCTACTAGGGTGGATCTAAATAAGAATTAGGTGGTGACGATTCTGCTCTAAAAATAAGGTGTTCCTTATCATTATCATCAAGAATCGTAAGCTCTTTCTTCTTACAATAAATCTTCGCATCATAGTCCGAAAGCCAGTCCATACCGAGGATTATATCAAACTCAATCATAGGTATGACGATGAGATCAGCATATAAAGAAAATTTATGTGCTCTAATGGGGACTGATTCACAAAACTTTGTTGCAATGATACTTCCCTTAGGAGTTTTGACTGACAACTCCCTTATTAAATCAAATTGGAAATATCTAATTTTCTTAGCAAACTGTGAAGATATGAAACAATGCGATGATCCAGAATCAAATAATGCATTTTCTAAACTTGAGGAAACCATTAAATTACCTGCCACCACGTCTTTCGGAGCTTCTACCTCAGCAGTAGTGATAGCATAAGCCTGGCCTTGATCCCTTGGCCTTTTCTGAGGTAAGTTCTCCTGGCGCTTAGGACATGCATTTGCATAATGCCCCATCTCCCTGCAATTGTAGCACTGAACGTTGGTAGCTTCCTTCTTCCCCTTGCAATCATGAGCTTGGTGGCCTTTTTCACCACACCTGTAACAGACTCCCATTCCCTTCAGGCAAGCACCGGGGTGTTTCTTCCCACATTTACCACAAGATGGATATTCAACCTTTCCCTTCTTCCCCTTATTTCCATTCCCAGATTGATCAGCAGGTCTCTTCTTCTCTTGCTTTGCTTTAAAGTCATATGACTTAGAGAATTCCTTTTCGGTCTTTATAGCACATGAGACAATGTCTTCGTACGATGAAAAGGATTGTGAGACTAATGCTCGACGGAGAAATGGTTTTAACCCATCAAAGAAACGATCAATCTTACTTCTTGGGTTGTGAATATAATCTCTAGCATACCTCGCTAACCTTGTAAAGTTAGCCTCATACTTTGTGACATTCTCATCCTCCTTTTGTCTCAGACTCAGAAATTGTCTTTCCATATCTGCTCGATGGTCGCGAGGAAAGTATTTTTCTAAAAACGGATCTTTGAACTCCCTCCATTCCATATTTGATACTTCATCATCTTCCTTCATGTTCTGAATCAATGACCACCATTGATCAGCATCTCCAGTGAGGCGGTAAACTGCCATGATAACTTTTTCCCTTTCACTGCTCCCCAAAGCCGGAAATATTTTCTCTAGGGAATTTATCCATTGCTCAGCTACTAAGGGATTTGTACTCCCATTGAACGTTGGTGGTTGTTGCCTCATGAATCGATCTAATATTGATCCTCCACGCTGTGGATCAGGGTGCTCCATACGGGTAAGGTTATTATTCATAACCTGAGTAAGTTGTCCCAGTATGGTGATTAGCTGATCAGCACCAGTTGCATCACCAGCCCCACTATAATTATCTTAAGTAGGAGGGCAATCCCTACATGGAGTGCGTGCATTGATACGGTTCCCATTTCTTCCACTAGGCGCAATTTCTAAACAATGGCATAAACTAGATCAGTTTATGAATCAAAATACATAATCCCATACTTATAAAACACTTAACATAAATTGAACTATTTATGGATATAATCCATAATCATAAAAATGTTTTCTTTGAGGAAGTATATACTCATTAACCCTTCATAATGATTTGTAAAGATAATGAGAGTTATCCTAAGCATATCCCCCAGGAGTGTCGTAACCAAGAGTGCAGCAAGGCCCGTTGTCGTGCACCAGTTCCCGTTCGAGTCTAGCTCAAAGCGGTGTTTTCGGGTTTTACCCCTAGGTACATCTGTGCCAGAGCCGCCTCTACCTGCTCGTATCCAGACAGGGATGTATTGCTCGGAAAACTCACAAAATCTCTACAATACCAAAATTCTAGGAAGTTCTTCTATACTAATCCTCAAAGTTCATCTTAGGTCTACGTGCTCTAATCAGAGTTTATCTAAATCTAGCTTCCAAGGTTTGTACAAAACTTCCTCTGATACCAACTGTAACGCCCCGACCCCAGCTACCCAGAGTCGGTGCATTACTTCGTAACATTGGCATGATCACAAGAAAGATCAAATCTCGAAAGACCGATTGGTTTAGTAGCCTTGGAAACACTAGATATATTCATAAGTTTTACATTACATCATAAAATGAAAAACTACTACAACAACATAATGTTTCCACAGTCCACACTATAATCCCCTCATAATATCCCTGTAGGTCATTCATAACTTACTTCTTCACTACCTGGGAAAAATAAAACATAGAAAAGGGGTGAGCTCAAATGCCCAGTAAGGATAACAATATAGCAGAAACTTTCATAAATAAGAATAAACATTTAAGGCAATGTATAACTAAAACAAAAGCCTTTTAAATATGAACTTTCAACATGGTATGGCATAAATAAAATGAAATAATGCCATTTACTTATTCACATGGATATTATACTAATCGAATAATCACATGCAAAAATCAATAACCACTTTCATGATGTTGGAATGCATAATGCCAGACTATCATAACGACATAGCCAAGGCCTCGTGCCAAGACTACAAATAAGATTTTGTCAAGGCCTTGTGCCAAGACACTAGTTTGTCTCATGAGACCTACCGATGCATCGAGGAGCTATAGCGGGCTCCACCCGTCACTTATTAAGTCCAATGCATTCCCATATGAAAAGGTTTAAACATAACATAAACATTCGTATTAAAACTAGCATATGAAATGTCAATACTTTCACCATAAACTATGAATGGTATAAAAATAGCACATCCACAGTCAAACATATCACAAAACCTTCAATACAATATAGAAGTTTTGTATCATAATAAATCAACTTCAAATAATCTTAAAATCCATCAAAGGATGTTGACATAGATGAAATCAAATTTCTTTTTAAAGAAATATCTCCTTTTATTTTGAAATAATTTAAGATCCATATAAAATAAAACATTTTCTTTGAAAATAATCTTATAAGCTTGTAAGGGAAGCTTTGACGATTTTATAACGGCGGAAAATAACCGCACCCGCCGTATAAGTTAAAAAAACATTCTTATCTTAATTCTGTCGAAAAGGTTAAAAAGCACCTTGTTTGAAAAACGACGAAAATATTCCCTTATAAACCTCTTATAAAAAGTCAAACAAGGGTATAAATGACTTTAACCCATATTATTTTAAATATTAAAAATGTTTTGAAATACATTTTGAAGAAACATGGATGTGGATGATAACGAGATCCCAGTAGATTATTACGTATAAACAACCTCGGATAATGAAGAGATTGCGAAATAAATCCTTACCTTGTACTTTTCCTTTGTTGGGGTAGGTTAACCTCCTGTATAATGGTGAAATAATTGTTATTAAATTATACAAGAATCATATACATTAATATGATATCATATATGATCTTTTAACATTGCATTATTAATAATATCTTAGTATTATCGTCGTTTTAGGTGATAATCGATTCGTTCTTCTTAAATGTTTGGTTACGTAAGACATGTTTGTAATGGATAGATTAAATATTATTTATAATCAGAATGATATTAACATTATTTTTAACCCTAAAATGAGAATAAGACTTGAATGGACACGATGGAGGATGGATCTCACCGCGTTCGTGGAGACGGTAGTCCGTACGTACGCACGAACGCTACTTCCATTTAATTTTTATTTTAAAAGAATTGAATCCAAATGATACATAGGTATATTACTATTCCAGTATAATATAATATTTTATATATGTTACTTAAGTTCATTAACACCATCCTTTATACGCTCCATGTGTGGTATGAACGAGTCATATCATTTTAAGGGGGCGGTAGTCCGCACTTCCTCAAATGAAATTATCGTATGTATATACAACATGAAACGAATAATGGTATGAAATAAAATGGAATTACAGAAGCTTATATATAAAATATATATCATTAATATCATATTTAATTACAGTGCCATCATAATGGCCACCATGAGAGGCGGTAAGATGTATTTGAACAATCATCGTTTCGTGAGGCGTTAGTTTGCCATCCACAGAAACATTATGTTCATCATCCATTAGATGGAGTTGTGTGTATGTGTAGTTTGAATCCTTCTTATAACAACATCCTAGTATATTGAGGATACTGGTGTTGTTACAAAAGAAAGGAAATAAATAGTGTTTGGGGTTTGAAGATGCAAAATAAATGAAAATAATTTAAGAGAAATCGTTACCTTTAATTTAGGTAACTCACTTTGGTTGGAACCAAAGGACTTCTTGAAATGCTTTCTGCCTAAGGGGAATCTTCAAGGAGGAGGAGAGGGATGTGGGGAGCTTAGTTGGGCAGAGTTTGGACGAGCCAAGTGGCTTGAGAGGTGTGAGGAAATGAGAAGGAGGAGTGCCCTTTTATAAGAGGGGTGAGGGGCACCTTTGGAAAAGCTAGAAATATTAATTTATAATAAATTCATATTCGGTTTCTAATGGCTCCAAAGTTGATTATTTAAATGTTAAGGTGGGGATAGGTCGAAAACCACTCAACCAATAGAATTTAGACAGGTTTGGGTACTTATATTAACCTTATCTTTAAGTATTAACTCTAAGTTAATTAGTTTCATTTTTACAATGTCTCTTTGTATTTTTATATAATATGGTTAATAAACTTACTATATACATCCAAGCGACCCCAAAGTGGTCCATTAATGATTAAACTATCATAATATAAGTCTCTTGGCTAAACCTTAGATTTTTAGGAATTTAATATCAATTAATAATATAATATTGTTTTAAGAACTCTTTTATGTCAATTTTGACACTATTCAATAGTTGATTTTTGTAAAACTCATAACAGATTGATTACTTCGAACAAAGTCAATTAAATCAATCCTAATATATCATATTATCCTAGAAAATTAGTGTAATTCATTAAAAGTTTCATATTATATTTATTTGGGTATTTATAATATCAATTATGTTAATTTTTTACTATTTTAGTAATTACTGCATCATCATTGTGTCATAAATAAAATAAATTATTTAATGTCTAAAAATTATAAATAAAACATAATTATTTAGGAAATCTTTTTAAATTTCTAAAGAATATTTATAATCGAAAATACAACATTTATAACCCTATGTAAAAATTGTTCTTCTAAAAGATGTAAGCTTATGCCATTTTTATTTTTATTTTAACTTTATTAATATAATGTGTCCCTACCACATACAAGTGGCTCCAAGGGGTACCCAAATTGACCCAAGGATGCCCATGGTCGGGTATGTGTCCACCAATAAGGTTAGGACACGTTTTAGGGTAATTTTCTATTATTATAATATTATTATTTTTAACCCTTATTTACCGGATTTACCCTTTAACCATGGTAAATAAAATATTTACCGCAGTAATTATTCAAAATGTCTAAAAATAAAAGTTACCTATTTACACAATTTGAACATCATGATTCCAAATATGGAATCCATTTTTCTAAATTCAAAACACAGAAGTGGCAGAAATTAATTTAAAATTAATTCCCGCTGTCAAAACAAAAAGCGTGTTTTTAAGAGATAATAACTATCAAAAGATTGACACTTGTTTATGTTTGGTTTAATTGTAAAATTATGTCCAATGACCAACATTATATTAAATGGTAAAAATATATTCTAAATATACTTTAAAACCACTCAAATTCATAATTTATCACTATTAATTATTTTGATTAAAAAAGTTGTTTTTAATTAAAATTTAGTAATTTTCACTATTCATCAAAATATGAAAGTTATCCGAAAAGTACCAAAATTTCACCCTAGACTAATTTCGATATTACGAATCCAAAAATGAAGTCCATTTTGAAATATAAAATATATATGATTTTAAAAAGTAGGTATTACTATTTACAACGACTAGTTTAATTAGTTGTGGTGTGTGTTAGAACTCGAGGTTGCGTACAACACACGCTATCGCATTATTCGAAGGGAAATGTACCGTAGAAGGTTGGGGTGTTACATGAACATATCATTATATTTATTCAAAAACTCACTCACCCTCTCACCACTGATCTACCTTCGTAAACAATTCCCCCCATTTTTGGTCACACATAACAAACAAGCCTCTTTACTCGGCACATATCTCAATCCACACATTCAAAATACACATCATTTTCTAAAAAAAGGGGGATGTTTCAAGATATTTTTTAAATAAAATCATCATTATGGTTCCCACCATTCTTATTTATTCACAAGGCATTCTTTTCATTTTATAAAATATAATCTTGTAATTGTTTCATGTTTCCAAAACCGTTTGTAAGATTAACTAAAAAACCAAGGTACCACCTATTTAAAACAATCATAAAACCATGATTATAATAAAGAATTCCTTTTAAGGAGGTCAAATCACCTTTTAATCTCATATTCACAGCCAAACCCATTTCAGAAATCACTCTGGAATTTATTTGGAATGTAAAACATGTCATTAAAATTTTATAATAAAATCATATAACAGGCCAGATGTCTTTTGAAATACTCGTTTCACATTCAAAACATCTAGGAAGGTAATTTTCAATAACAAGAACCATTTATATATATATATATACATATGCATATTTACATACATTTCATATTAATTTATCATAAAATCAATGGAAATACTTTTAAACTAAAACTAAGAAATTATGGAATTTATAATTAATGGATTGGGCATAAGTGACCCACCTCAAGGTGTATCCCAACCATCCACAACAAGTCTTCAGGGTTTCTAAATAAATGATGATGCTCCCCACTATGCATAAGTGTGCATCACGTTTGGAAAGGTACATTTTCCTTGTGGAGAGTAGCATATTTTAATTAGAAAGATCATATAGATGAAGTGGATGACTTCGTTCCACCACGAGGTAGGTCCCCTATTCCCAATCCATTAATTGGAATTTTCATAATTTCATGGTTTTATTTTAAAATTATGTCCCTTTTTTATATGAAATTTATATAAATTTAAAAAAAAATTTGTATATATATATATATATACATGGGTCTAGTTCATGAAAAGTATATGCCTATATGTTTAGAATGTGAAATGAGTACTTCCAATGACATGTGGACTCTCTCTCAATTTAATTATTAAAATTCAATGAGATGTTTGATTTTCCAAATAACAACCCTTCGGATTTCCAAAAATTAATTTAGGCATGAACATGAGATTAAAATGAAATTTTCCTCCTTAAAATTATTTCTTCATTGTTTGAATTGTTTTAGGGATATTGTATATCATTAGTACCTTGTTTTTTTAACTAAAATCTCATATGGTTTTAGAAACCTTAATGTGCTTGGTGATTATGCTTTCAAAAATGAAAATCAATCATTGTGAATACTTACTCTGATCTGTCTCTTTTTTAATGGTTTGGGTAAATAATACCTATTTAAACATAACCTCTTCTTTTAGAAAATTATTTGTATTTTTAATGTCTAGATTGTGATATATGTTCAGTAATGAGTCTTGTGTTTTATGTGTGATGTAAAAAGGGGGTATTTTTTGAAAGAGGTAGATCATTGGTGAGTGGGATAGTGTGTTTTTGAATAAATAGAAGGATATTTTCATATATGGGTGCTTGATAAAACTCACCACCACTTTGAATGGATCACATGAGAAAACCGGTGTATCTAGGTGGGCAGACTAGGACTAGTGAACTAGATGATATGAATGTGGTTAGCCCTGGTTTTGTCTAGCTATATTGATACAACATCACTAACTAAACAAAATTATGATTGGAGACCACTAGGTTATGGGTGTGTTCCCTACTAGTGGATTGTTATTTAGAACATAGATTGTAATGGTTCATACGCCATGTTTACACTGAGGTATGAGGATCCAAGGTCCCAAAATATCACAAGTTACATAGGGATTCCCATGGTGTTTGTGATATGATTTTGAATTCAGTAATTTCATTCTAGTTTCCTCATTCATGAAAACAATATTTAAATAGAAATTGATTACCTTTAATTTTGAAATGTTAATTCGTGTTTGGATTCTATTTAGAAAATGTAGTGGTAGAGAAATTTTTTCAATAAAAAAGTAAACATGTTACTTGAGTTAGAAAAGAATGGTTAATAATATTTTAATGTGCTTTATTTTCAAACAATCATGTTGTGGGTGAATTTTTAAATGTAAGGGAACATGGAATTGTTGTACACTAGCATTCCTACTGATCATCTCAGTGCTCACTCCTACATTAGATATCCATATCTAGGGTCTAGTTTTGTATCGCTATTGCAGCGATTGTGGTTATGTTCCATAGTCACCCATTATGCCACTTGAGGCATGTCATGTTACACAGTTTATTCCTTTTTCTACAGCTAGTTTTTTCAGTTCAACATCTTTTATTTAACTATTTTTGAGTTTATGTTTACTTATCTCTATTTTCTATCGGTTAAATAATTCCCCAATCTTACGTTGATACCTGGGTTATTGTACAAGACCGCGGGGATCGGGAACATCCCTATGGCCTTTCCGCAGACTGGGTCGAGTGACGGGTTGGATGGAGACATGGTATGGTTCGTGAAAAATGTATGTAATTTAATAATATCCATAATTATAATAAAATTATAAATATCATTTGTATGGGTTAGATACTTTTTTTATAATCATTAATGAAATTGTGACATGGAAAATGAATCACATTGTTTCGCGGGGACTATAGGTTGTACATACACAAGAGTGCCTATATCATTTCCTTATGGTTGAAAGGGTAAGGATGTGTATAATATTTTAGTGTTATGGAAATAATATTACATCATAAATAATGTATATATTCATTATTTACTTCATTATTACTATACATGTTATTCGGTGATGGAAACAAATTACATTGGTTCGTAAGGCGGTAGTATACTATACATACGAGCAATGGTTTTGTTTCCCATTTTTTAGAGAATGGTATAGAAATCTATTATTCCATAAAAATAATAAAATATAAATATAATTTTTATAATTTTGTTATTACAATTTAATTATTAATACATAATGTAATCTGGTAAAAGAAAATGTAAGAAATAAATAGCATGGTGAAGAAAATTACCTTCACATTGAAAATAGTCGTGAGGCTATCTTGTTATGGAAACAAGGGTTGGTCTTCTAAGAATTACAAATCCTATCAACCATGGATAAGGATGTTTAAGAGTTATTTTAGTATAATTTTTGAATAAAAGCTTCATAATATGTGTTCAAAAGTGTGGGTAGGAGGTTCCCTTTAAAAAATTGAGGTGAGTGGAAAACTTGTTATTTTTCATAGTTTTAAAATAATGTCAAGTAAATTTCCTAGAAATATGATTCCAAATAGATAATATATTAATATGAAAATGTTAATGTATAAACACATCTAACCAATTAAGATTCGGATATGTTTTAGGTTATTTTATCCTTTATCTTTTTAGGTTAACCACTTGTAAATTCGTTTTAACCTTAACATGGTGATTTTTTTGTATTTTTACTATTAAATATGAAAACAAAAAATTGTAATATTTACCAAATTGGTAAATTATAATAAAATATATGGAATCCTTTTTATTAAATTTAATATGGTAATTTTTTATAATTTAATTTAAAAATTATCCTGGAAAATGTGTCGAAAATGGATTTTCAAAATATGCATTTTTTCAAGAATTCAATGGTATTACATTGTATTATGGACCAATAAGTATAATTATAGGATTTAAATTAAAATATTTAGATATATAATATATAAATTTAATTTAAAAAATTCATTAGAAAATATTAATTTATTCAATTAAAATGCAATGAAATCATGAATTAAAAAAACAATTTTATGAAAAATACCACTTTTACCTCCAAATTATATTATATTTATTTATATAAAATTGATAGTAAAAAGATTTTTAATTCAATATACTGTAACATATTATTTATTTTGAATTAGAACTATTTAAATAAGTCATTTTTAATTATAAATATAATCATATTTCCTAACAAATATTTTAAAAACACATCCTACAACCTATTTGTCCTAGTAAGATCAAAATTTATATTCATCCTAAAAAATTATATTTTTTGTGCCTTTAATTAATTAAATATACATTTTATTATATTTTTATTAATATATAATGTTTGCTTTATTTAATTGAATTTCATTTCTTATAATCAATGTGTCAATTGATGGTTTGAATATCTTTTGGAAAGTGCCATCTCAATTTGATCATGAATTTTTCTCACTTTTCCATTCGCCTTATATGAGGGATGATGAATCTCATAAAAATGATAGATAAAAATGTTAACTCCTTTATTTTTGGTCTTAGGGTTCTATCATGATCATTTTATCCATCAAATCTCCCTTGGTGGATCCCTAGTTGGGTGACAGTTGATCTTCTAATTTAGGTAGGCAATTTCATAAAGAAAATATTATAAATTTTAAACATTAATTACTATTGATTTCAAACGGTATTTGTAAATGATTTATAATTATTTAGTTGTTATTATTTAAAAATTCACATAAAATGGAATAGTGTGTGTATTTAGTGATTTTTTTGAATATTACGTTGAGAATAAATAGAGATTTTATGAAAAATATTTTGATTGAAAATGATTATTTAATGAATGATTTTGATGATTCATTTTAAGAATAAAATGTATGATGTGTTTATATTATTTTAAAATGAATTTATTTGAATTGAAATGTATGATTTTTGATAAAAAAAATTATGTTTGTTTTTTTAATTAAATGGAATGTTTTGAAACATGAATATGGGTAATACATGAAATGATTGATTGAATGATTTGAGAACTAGTGAAATTAATGATTACCCCTTATATTATTGATTAATTTGAAGCACATTGAATAATATTTACATTAGTGGGTAATCTATAAAAATTATTCTAATCTTGTATTAGCTCTAAATAGAAATGTATTAATGATGAAAATGACCCAAAATTTGTGAGGGAAGATAGTTCATTCATTTGGTTATTCTCCTATTCCACTTAGGTCAGATATCAATGGATTTCTTCACACATGGATCCATATTTCAATAAGATGTGTAATGATCCTTGATCCATAATCTAACCATCATCAAGAATTATAACCCTGGTCATATTATTTAAATTTCTTACAACATTACAAGTATTTACAAATGTTTTAGTCATGACACATTTTTTTGATCTGATTATTCATCCTTGTTTTGAGAAACATGATAATATATGATTTATTTTATGTAAATTCACATTAATACCTCTTTTTTACTATCTATATAACGTTTATTATATAACTATTTCACTTTGATATATTAATTATTACTATTCAATTCTTTATTTAAAAATATTTTTTTTGTTTTATTTTAAATTGCAATGATTATAAACTTATTTGACATATCCTACAGGGATATTATTTCTTACACCTTACCTATTATATCATGAATGTTTTATATTTTCGTATACAAGATCCATGAAATGGTAAATAAATTGTTGGAGGTGGTGGGTGTTCCTCAGTAGTGGGCATGTGAGTTTCCAATGACCAATAAAGCAAGTGAACCATTTTTTGCATGGAGATTTTGTTTTGATTTGGGACTCATATATTTCTTCTTTTGGAACTCTTATCTCATTTATCGTTTTCATAGAAAATTTTTATGGTTTTATACAAGAACATTTTCTTGAATAACTACTCCTATGGAGTAGTCGTCACTTATTTATTTTATTGATGTCCATGCACTAATATCCCGCATATATGGATCAGGAATAGACATTGAGACTTGTGAATATTGATTCATTAACAGTTTATGTGGGTTATCTGGTAAGGTTCATGATAATACATGATCCCCAGCATGAAATTATAAGTATTTAAATTTATTATCAGAATATCTAATTTGAATTATATCAATTTATTTAATATGATCCTAATTTGTTTACACTTTTTCTGTCATATCCATAAAAAGCTCTAGGCCAACTGACTTCCTTTCTCCACCTTCATTCGAACAAGTTAGAGTACAACACCTGTTACTATACAATGATTAGTATGGTTCCATCTAGATTCTAGAATAGAATATTTTATTGTTTGAAAATTAGACCAAATATAGATATTGATCCCACATATATTGACATTGAATATAATATTATCACAATATATATTCTAATTTCTAGATTTTCCTTTCTGACTACCTATTTTTATGACAACCATGGTCATTATTAAACATTATTTCATTATTTATTATATAATATTTAAAATAATATGATTTTTATGATCAATAATTATAGTTTATTTGAGAATTGCGTATATATAATATCATTTTAAATAAAGGTTAAAATAAAATAATTAAAGACATCCATAACATTCTTCTATAATTCCATATATTTTATGAATACAAAGGATAAATTGGGGACACACATATGAATGGGGTGACCTATAAATCCCATTAATGGAGTAATCATGGAATAACATCAAAATGGAATTTCATGTAAGAAAATTTCAATTTTAATGAGATATAAATGTGGTGATAATCATAAACATGAACAATGACGCATGATATATTTTAATAACTTAAGGAATCACCGGAAATATTGAAACAACTTTAAACATGGTGTCATAAGCATAGGTCAAGGATAATCAACAACACATCTATATGAAAAAAAATTCATGACGTTTTTTAACTCCCTCATACCTTGTATGACATCTCAAGAGACTAAAACATTACTCAATTCATTTGAGTTCTATATAATTTCGAGTGCACCTCTAACTTTCATTTCCTTAACATTCATAAATTCTTCACTTAGGTTATACAAAAACATAATCCTTTATGATTACATTCTTTCTATTATTATGGTGTTTTGAATAAATTAATCAATGTACCCAATAAAATAAGTATACATGAGTAAAGTAGAATACCCTGGATATGAATAGGGTGTGGGTATTTTTTACACAATTGTTTGTCCTAGAAAATTACCTTGAAATTTTGAAATAATATTGGGGGAAAAATGTTCATGTGATGGATTAATGGGAGAGAAAGAGGTATATTATAATTTTGACATAAAATTAAAAGTATGTATGATATTTAGGAATACATAAAAACATTAGGAATTGGAGATAATACACATAAATAATTATGATACTGGAATAAAGAGAATAATGAGAGGATCCCTTACTAAAGTTATACATGGTAACTAGTGTACATAAATGATCCTGGGAGAGATTAATGAAATTTAAAGGTTTATATTGTAATTTGCATAAAAATGTATTGTAAGGGGATATTTAATAACATATCCCAATCTGAAGAAATTGAAATTAATAGACATAACATAAAATATGTTCTTGAATAAAAGGATAGTGGAAGATCCCTTACAAAATTTTAGCAAGGTAACAAGTGTACATAATGTATAATTATACGGACTAATGAGAGTTAATGTGTGTGAATTATCATTTATAAATTATGGTATTTAAGGGGTATATGGAATAACATATCCCAAATTGTACAAATGAAGATTAAGAGACATAATTTAAAGGTAGTTCTTAAATATAAAAGAATAGATTATGATCCCTATCCTTGATAGGGTGAGTCGAGAAGCTTGAGAGGGGAATCATGAGAGTTGGGGTGAACCATGGTTGGAATATAGATACCGGAAGAAATATTAAGGAAATTATCAAAGGTTTTTAATAAATAGTAATGTGATATTGGATGGGTTAATATAGGTAATGAGATGGGAGTTCTTTATTATTTCTCGAACAAAGGTTTTGGACTATATACAATAAAATAATCAAAACAAAAAACCTTCACATGAAATTTTCCAAAGGTTTCATCCAAATTGATCTTTTCTAATTATTTTGTATGTAATGGGGATGAAAATTAATAAAATAATTACATTGATGATGTGGAAGTGAGTAATGTTTATAATGAAATACTTTTTAAAATAAAAAATATATAATATTGGTTTTGGATAATTCATAAAGCCTTAATAGAATTTATAAAATAACGTAAAAAAAGCATTATTTTAAATTTTAAAATACATATTTGTTCTTGCATACCAAATATAGAATTTATTAATTCACTATTTGATCATTATGAGGTCATAATTCACAATATATATTTACAATGTATTTAATTTTTATCCTAAAATTTGACTATCATATAAAATTATTAAAAAATAACCAATATATAATTTAAAAAATTTTATTCAAAAATTAATATTTATTTTTTCAAATTTATTTTTAAAATATTTTAATTTTAACATTAATTGTAATATTTATCATTTATTTAGATATTCTACATCTTTGAAAATAATAGTTTTCAATACAATATAAATCAATCATTTCAATTCCTAAAAATATATTATCAGACATAAAAATTACTTAATATTGTAATTTTTTAAAAATATAATTTATTTTCTCTATTCATGGAATCTTAAAAAAACAAATACATTAATTAAAATTCATCATTACCCAAATATTAAATTTCAGTTCCCGGGTATTGAAATATATTTTTTTATCAAACTCATTACATAATTTTTTATAATGTTATAAAAGAGAATATAAATTTAATTATTAATAAATGTAAAAGGAAATAAAAAAATTCATAAATTATTATTTAACGTAATTTTCATTGTTCAAACAATATTTTATTCTTATCCATAATTATCATATTTTACTTTTATTTCAGTTATAAATATTTACTACAGTTACTATTCAAATTTTGGAAAAATTAAGTTGACCTTATTACCTATTATTAATTATGTTGAATCCAAATATTATATCAATTTAATAAAAATCCATTCAAATAGTTGTATAAATTTAATTTAAAATAAAACCCATTAACCCTGATGGGTAACGACTTTTTGAAAAGAACATTTTATAAGGAAAATATGATTTTACATGAACTCTATATTAAGTAATATTCATTATATGAATTTAATTTAATAATATTATATTTATAATATAAATTTTTAAATAAATTGTTTCTTTTCAAGGGTTATTTTTACT
Source organism: Viscum album (assembly GCA_963277665.1). NCBI lineage: Eukaryota > Viridiplantae > Streptophyta > Magnoliopsida > Santalales > Viscaceae > Viscum > Viscum album. The sequence goes on along the minus strand of OY728136.1, from coordinate 711,582,242 downwards.
AATTATTATGGTGAAACATTGTTCATTTTAAAATATTTTCCAAACAATCATTTTTAATCCTAAAAATAAACATATTCGAATACCAAATATGAAGAAGATTTAAGAGAAATTAAATGAATTAAATATAACTAAATGACACTAATAATCACTTGAAATCATATTAAATGAATATTGGGACATTTATATAACTTAATTTGTCAAAATAAATGAAAATTTTACATATAATGGTATTTTCAGGGTTTATTGAAAAATCTATATTTTATAAAAATATCCAAAATTTTCACCCAATGTTAATTTTCATATAATGATATCAAACAGATATTTTTGGTTATTTAAATTTTTTAAATATTAAATAATATAATTATAATATTTTTTTAAAAGAAATCAAAATCATTTTTTAAGAAAACTTATTTTGATGAACATAAATACATTTCCAAACATTGATTTATTACTTACTGAGAACATATCAATATATATAGGACCTATATATATATATATATATATTAAGTTATTGAATCCAAATCAAATATTAAAATATGATCGAAATGTTGAATTGGTTATATTTAAATAATAATTATTTTTTGGGGTTTGATGATGAATATCACATATGTTATCAAACATAGATTTCTATTTTAAAAATGTGAGGCGTTACATGATTTACCACTTTAATAAAATGTGTAATCATATTTTTAACTAAAAATTGAAAATACGTAATTTAAAATATCCTTATTGAAAACCCACATTATTAAAATGGTTAATAAAACAACCACTTGAAAAGAGATAAAGGGAAGTACTGTGGTTATCACTTCACTAGGATACCATGTTGAAGAACATTAGTGGGATTTGAAAAAATATACATGAAAAAAAACTAACACGAAAAAACTAATAGAGTTTGATACAGAACATGGCGAGGAGGAATTTGACGATTAGAAAAACCCTAAAACTATGATGGGTGAAAATATCATCAATTCGTTGAAAATTATCATCATATGACAACATTTGAGTTTTAATATTATTTTACTAGAATTAATTAATTATATTAGCATACAGAGAAGGCCATAAGAAAATAAAACTTATTAACAAATATACCATCATTATTTACTATATTTCATCTAATATCGCATATTTTTTCTCCAAATTATGAGTACTCAAGATAAAGAAATTATACTTGAAGCAACATAAAAAGAATCTAATAGATCACATAATCCAAGAAAATAATAATAAGATATTCCTTCAGTATTTACAAAATCTATAATGGTTATAAAAAATTAAGATATTAATGAAAATTAATAAAAATTAATTAATATCAAAAATTAAAAAAATCCAAAATGGTTATCATAGTGCATTCCTTAAAAATTAAACATATATCCCAAGAAACACTAATATAATTGACATTACAACATGTTTTAACCTCAAAGGTTATATCATATCTCTCACATCCGACCTCAAAAAACATAATATCATTATTCTAAAATATAACTTTATATTATACCCAATCATTATTTACACCACATTCTAAAAAAACTACTCCTAAAATATCATTAAACACCTAAAAATAAAAAAAAATATTAGATCCAATAATATGTTTACCAAGATATCATTAATCATATAAAACACTTATCACATAAATCCTCATAAGTTGTATCAATGATTTTAAACATAATACTATACATAGACCTATTATCCAAATACTCTATATAAGTATCCCTATATCAATCACATAATAAGGGTTTTCAATATATTTGTCATTGTATCACTTTTATAGGTTATTAAATGCATTTAAAATTTATTTCAAATCATTAAATAAAATCAAATGTGGAATAATATTTATGTGTTTCAATATAAATATTTCTATAATTTCATTTATAAACTATTTATACCACATAGATATAAAATATGAATATAGAAACACTTAAATTATTACAAATCAATGATTTCTATAGCATGTGTCCTTCCTTAGTCTACGATTTAACCATTCGGTTAGAGAATTTGTTTGGATAATTCCTATATCTTCCACACTTAGTACATTAAGAAAATGATATCATAGTTTTTTATTCATTCCTTTCAATCATAATAATAATTTTTTATGAAATCTAGCTACATTAAGGCTTGTTTTGGCACACTAAAAACAACGTTGTGTTACTTTGTGACATTCGGGTTGGTGCTGCATTCCATATTTTTGACATGTGAGAAATTGAACCTATATTACTTTTTCACCATTATTAGATGAACATACTTGATATGTCTTCCACATATTCATTATTATAATTATAAATTTAACTATATTTCTATTTCTAATTGTGATTTTTGATATCTTTTTTGGAATATTCACAATATGTCTTACATGAGATCACATCATGTTTGGCATCTCATTTTGAGAGTCATAACATTGACCATAATATTGGTTGTTGACATAGTTCTTCCTATTTCAAACCATTAATGATAATAAAATAGAAAATTTTGGATGATTATATATAAAATATTAAACACATAATTGTAAATCCAATGATATTTAATGGATAATATATAAATGCCATGTATTTCCAAATATATGAATTTCTATAATTCAATCTCTATTATCCATGATATATTTCTTAAACTAGACTAATATGGGAATTTTTCCCCAAAATAGTGAATCATAATATTCTTTTGATTTTTCTAAAGAATATCCCATAAGTGTTTCAAATCAGTTGTTCTGAATGTTTCATTTTTGTGCACCAATTCTTGATCGAGTCTTGGTGAATGGGGTATTTTTTGGTTTTAACCCTATGCACATATGCCCCAGCTCTATATCAACTTATAGTATTAAGACATGGATTTATTTTCTATGAAACAACTTAATATATAATTTACCAAAATTTAGGGAATCATTTATAAAATTATACTTTTCCTTAATTATATCAATAGTTTTTTCTAAACCTCATCTAATAAATAACTTAACACTTCCTTTTATACCATCTATGAAAACATTCTTCTTAATTTAACATTAATTAATGATTTGTTATATAAGATTAAAAATAAAAAAACTTTTAATATCTATAAGGATATTTTATTTTTGTTAATTAGTTATATAGCATAACATCTTCAACATAGGATAAAACAACATTATGGAAAACTTATTTAAAAGACTTCTAAAGTTGGATAGATTTTAAAATAGTATAGGATAACCTTGAGATATAAATTTGAATGGATTGATCCATAAATCCCAATAAGGGAGAAAACATATAATAAAATGAAAAAAATTTACATTTTAGAAAATAGGAATATTAATGAGAAGTAAATGTGGTGATAATTATAAACATTAATGATAAGTCATGATACGACATGATAATCGAAAGACAACATGGGAAATGTGCAATAACTTTAAACATAACATAATAATCATTGTTCAAGGATAAAAAACAAGACATCATAATGTAAAATTCCTCGTGATGGATTAGGTTCACTCTCAAATCCCTTTAATGAAGACTCATGGGACGAAATCATTACCCAATTCATTTGAGCACTATATAATTCTTGGTGTAGCTGTCACCTTTATTTCATTCATATTCATAATTGTGACACATAAATCATACAACATGGAATAATTTATAATAAAATTGTATTCCATTATGATGAAGTCTAGAATATATTTGGGTATTTACCCAATAAAATATTTATAAATTCATGATTTTGAATACACTTGATAGAAAATTGGTATCGTTAATCAATAGACAACTGTTTTTCATGGAAAATCATAGTGAAATTTTGGAAACATAAAGAGATTACAAAAAATTCATGGGATTTATTAATGAAAGTAAAAGTGATATATAATCATTTATAAATAAAATTTATAGAATGAGGGATATTTAATAACCAATAAAAAAATTATTAAATGGATATAAAAGTTATACGATAATAAAGATTCATGAATAAATAGTAGAAGGAGGGTATCTCACACAAAATTTTAGTATTGTAACAGTTGTTCATAAAGTTTCGTGGGAGGGTTAATTAGAGTGAAAGGTGTATCTCATAATTTATACATCAAAAGTTTTGTAATGTAGATATGGAATAATATATCCCAATATAAAAAAAATTAAAATTAAGATGCATTACATAAAATAGGTTTCTAAATTAATGAAGTGTGGGAGATCACATACATAAAATTAGCATTGTAATGGGTGTAAATAAAGGTTTAAGGGAGTGATTATTGAGAGTTAAATGGGTTTATTTTCAGTTATATATTATTTGGGATGTAATGGATATATGTGATAACATATCACTACTTGAAAAAGGGAAATTTAAAATAACAACACTAAAGATGAGCTTAAATACACAGAAGAGAGAGAGATCCCATAGCTTTATAGGGTAATTACAAAAGAATTGGAGGAGATGAATGATAAATATGGTGTACCGAGGGGAACCTAGAGAGTTTAGTGAAGATTTATGAAGTGGTACTTTGTTTTTTATTGATGTGGAATGAGATATTGCGTGGGTTTTTATACGAAAAGAGAGGTGGGTTCTTTATTATTTCCCAAATATAGGTTTTGGACTCTATATATTAAAATAAACAAATTCAAATAACATACCAATTAATTTTCCAACTAATTATTTAAAATAGAGGTGGTATTAGTTATTTTATAAGGAAAATGTAATAGATTATTAAATTATTATTGTTTCAGATTTTTATGTGAGTCATTTTTATAGTAAAGTGATTTTATAAACCGAAAATATAATATAGGTTTTGAAGGGTTCATAAAATTATTCAAATATATTTCAAATTACATTATTTTAAATAGGAAACATAAATTAGGTCGTGGATAACCATTTTGTGATTAATTACATCAATTTTTGGTAATTATGATGTCATAATTCACATAATATATTTATACAATTTTTTATTTTTATATGAAAATTTGAATATATTTGGAAATTATGTAAAAATAATTATTGAATAATTTTTAAGTGATGAATAAATAAATAATATTAATTTCATCAAAATAATTTCATAAATATTTTAACTTTAATATAAAATATATCAATCTACATTTATTGGGCAATGATTTGTTTTAAAAAAACAATTTTCAAAGCATTATCAAAATTTTATTTGACATCATAAAAATATATTATCATTTATAAAAATAAATAATAGTATATTTTCATTAAAATAAAAAATATTTTGAAAATTTCATGAATTCATTAAAAAAATGTATATCCTAGTGGGAATATTTTATTTCATAAAAATAAAATTTGGAGTTAGGTTATATCAAAATCAATTTTTAATCTAATTCTTTACTTGAATAATCAAAATTTATAAAATAATCATAAATACATATATCAATAATTTAACTAAATAGGAATTATATAATGATAAATATTGGGTTAACCATTTTTAAGAAAATTACAATTACAATTTTACTAATAATTAATCTGTTTTACTTTTACAATCATAATAAATATTTACAACATTTAAAATTCTTATTGATCAAAAATTATGTTGGACTTATTACATAATATTAATTGTTATAATTATAAATATTGAAACAATTATATTAAAATCAATTCATTGTTGTCTAAGAATTAAATTTAATATAAAATCTACAAGCGTGGTGGAAAGATGTTTTCTGAAATGTGAATTTTTATAAAGAAAATTTGATTTTACTTGAACTATATAAATATTAATATTAATAATATGAATTTTAATTAATAATATTATTTATATATATTCAAAATATTTAATTTAAATAATTTCTCATCAAGGGTTATTTTAGTCAATTATAATTTAGAAACACATTGCATTTTAAAATAGTTTTTATGTAAATAGGGTTTTTCTTATTTAAAATAAACTAAAACAATCAGTGTTAAGATAATTTAATTGTAATTAATTTAAATAAATATAATTAAAGATAACCTTCTATACCATTAAAACAAATTAAAATACACTTGGTACTTTTATAATAAATAATTTATCAAAATAAATGAATTTTTTTAAAATGGTATTTTATCTAATCACTAAAATATCTATTATTTTGAAAAAAAATCCAATATTTTCACCCTATTCTAATTTTGATATAATTTTATCAAAAAATAGAGCTATTTTTATCAAATTTATTTCTTAAATTTAAAAAAAAATTAATCTTTTTTCATAAAAATAAATAAGAAACATTTGTGAAAAACTAATATTTTTTAAGAACCAAAAGACATTACCAAAAATTAATTGATTATTTACAAAGCATTTATCAATTTATTTAGGATATATATATATATTATATTTTTTAATCCTAAAAATATCCCAAAATATTATAGAATGGTCAATAAATTCATATTTAAATAACCATTGTTTGTTTGGGTTTGGTGTGTGGTATTATGTATGCTATCGAACATACATTTATTTATTAAAAACCAGTGGTGTTACAATCTGTTTGATGATTATATATAGTGATTAAATTTATATGAGTTTTGAGAGCCCAATGGATACTCCTATATAATTTATTGGTGGACCAAGGGTCACAATCAGTTATGATTGATAGTGCTACCCCATGAAGGTGTATAATTTCATTAAAATAGATATTGGAAATGCTGTCAATGGTTAGATCATATAAAATCACTAAGAAATGGGAAATTTTATTAACTTGTTTAATGATGGCCTATTAAATAACATTGTTCATTGGAATCATTAATATTATTGTGAAAAATTGGATTGTAACATTACCCCACATCCATATAGGTATAGGAATAGGTCTCTTGAAACCCTTAGGAAGTTTTTATTCATCCTTCACCTGTAGTCAAACTAAGAAAAGAACACATAGTTTGTAATTTCCCACATAAAATTCCACCAATATTATTCTCTTAAGTCCATATATATATATTTTTAACAAATTATTTAGATAAAATTCAGTTATAAATTTCATATAGATTTTCCCTTCTCAACATGGGTATTGATGGAATACATAACCTCTTCCAAAACATCAACACACCACTTCTATATATGAACTCTATAAACATCCCATCAGTTACTATTTTCATATTCCAGTGTAATTTATAATCATCCAAATAAGACATCATTATCATTTATAGAAAGGATGGTATAAAAATTGATTATAAAAATAATTATAATTCCCTGATCTTAGAGAACTCTATCTGAATATTAAAAAGATTTCAAAATAAATAGTCCTTATTAATCCACATCATGGTCTTAATTCTATGACTTTCCCTACTCAAGGAATAAATCACCATGTATTCATTCATATAGTAATGTTATGTCTAGTAATCATCATCCTTGTTAGTTAAACACATTTTATTCCCCATGTAGAAATCATTATAATAAAAGATATACTTCAAACTCTTATGGTTCATATATATATATCACATTTTTCCATTGAGATAGTGTATCCATACTATCAAAAAAATGATACAATTTCAATATCTATTCCATGAGTTTGATAGTTATGTTCTTGGATTATTAGTTGCTTGGATGCATACGAAATCTTCCTATCACCCTATATAAGGACACTACCATGTATTTTAATTAATTCATCACTATATACTAAAAATAATTTCTTACCTAATGGAATATTTAAAACCATTTCATTAATTAGTCTCCTGATAAAATCATCAAAATCTTCCTCAAATTTCCTTTAAAATATCAATTTTCCACTTTTCATGTTATCATTCATACCAAGTTGTATAACAAGGAAAAATATTAAAACCCCATTGATAGTAAATTATTTATCCATAACAACATCATATCTAAGTTATATGCATTGGTTTATGCCTTTATTTTAGTAAATTTTTATTTTATGGGTTTTAATATTTATATCCTTGGAGAGAATGTGTCCATAAAATGAATATCCAATGATCCAAAATTCTGTCATATGATAATTAAAATATAATTTTTTATATGGGTCTTCAGAATTATATTCATATGAATCTCATAAAACATGAAGAATTTATGAGAGAATGATTATCTATCACGTAATATAACTAAGAATTATACATAGTCATCTTGTAGGATGACTCGGGAAAGGAAAAAAATAATAATGATCTAAAATTCTTAGTATGGAGGTACATTTTATATAATATTTTATGTGACAAAAATAGAATAAGTGATATGGTGGGAATAAATGAACAAAATGAGTTTATAATAAATTTAAATTGAGTACATGTTATATCCATGAAAATAAATGAAGATATTCATAACAATAATCACTGAACTCATTGTGATGGAATATATAATATTGGACATAAAAATATGATTTAAAGGCCTTATTCCAAGAAACTATCCTGTTATGGGTAGAGGTATACACAAAAACCCAACATATATTGTTTCATGAGACCTATGAATCCATATAGGGACTATATATTCAAGCCCCACCTATCACCAGATTATGTCCAATCAATTCACTATAAGAGTCCTCAAGAATATTCATACCATTCCCCATAGATCTTCTTAATGAATAAATTCAGATATACATATAATGAAAATATTATAATTTCAATTCTTCACAACTAAATATAATAATGAGGATGTATATTAAAAAACCCTTAATCAACATAGGAACCGTGTGTTATCAACAAAGTGACATGAAATTCCCTTATAAATGAAATATATTCTATAAGGTAACTACAATGTGCTAGGTTATCCATAGATTATATGAGTTGTATTTGATATAATGTATTGATATGGGAACAAGGATATGGTAGGTAATGTCTTTCATTATTGTTCATAATGTGCATATTAATATCCCAAAGCATATCCCCTAGAAGTTTTAATGCAGGTGTTTATTCCTCAGCCCATTTTTTAAGCCTTTGAGTGTTGAGTGAGTAAATGATCAACGAACCCTTTCAGGGTGATTACCTTGGTGAATATATTCCACATATGTATCAACTTTTTAATATCTATAAATTATAATATTTTATATGAAACTATAGATTATTTTACTTTACCAAAATTTAGTATGGTTTTCCCACCATGGAAAAGATTGTGTTTTATAGTAGTTTTTATAAAACATGATTCAAAAGAATATGATAGGGATAAAAATACTAAATTTTAAAACCACTAAATTTTTTTCCATTTATAATAAATTATTCCATGTAAAATTATCATATATGAAAAAGGAAGTTGGCGGTGAATATAACAGGAGTCCCAATAAATAAAAATTGTAAATGAAAATCCCAACTTATAGATTGGGTAAAATTTTAATTAAAAACATTGGAAAATGAAGGACTAAAATTGATCATTACTGTTCCATTAATAAATTCATTACAAAATATAATATATCATAGTAAATTTATACACTATATAAATGAAATTATGCGTGTGTTACAAAACATATCTCAAATAGGGGAATTTTATTTGGAAACCCATTCTATCGTCTCCAAAATTTCTTGAAAAGTATAAAAAATATTTTAAAATTATATTAATCTTAATTAAATAATTTATGTCTATAACCTTGTTAATTTACATTTATAATCTTCATAAATATTTATTCTTTATATAAATTCTACTAATTTTCTGTGATAGGTGTTTATTATTTATATTGATTGTACATATTTCATAAAATAAGTGTCTATGTTCATTCTTATTCCAATTGTCATCATTATTTGATCACTAATTCTACTGTTAATGAATTTTTTAAATATTTATGACATTTATAACTTCATTCGTGACCTTTTTGACATTATCCTTGAAGATGGTACCGATAACAAACATGGTTTGATGAATCTCTAATATAGATGTTTGTTTTCCTAAATGATGAATTAAATATAGATAAAAAATATATCAAAATATATTTGATCGTTTATACAAAATTATATTTTTAACTTTGTTACTATAGTCATTCATGAAATAAATTCATAGTATTGTTCAATTAGGCATCTAAACTGACCCAAACATGAATATACAATGATTAATTGAATTATTATGGTGCTGTTTTATTTAATAAAATTATAAATAATCCTAATGAACGTATTATGTTTTTATTAGTTTTATATATTATAATTTCAAGGAATTATAATAAAAATTATTAAATGTAATAAAAGTAATCAATTTTAATATAATATCATATAATTAGTAAACTTTTGTTAAATGATTAAAAAAAAAGTTATCATTTGATAATTATATCATTAATAGGTACTGAATATTTTCAATCCCAAAACATAATGATATTATAATCATAATATTTTTATTTTAATCACATCCATAGATCCAACTTCACAATTTAGTGATATAAAATGAAACACACTACATCACGAGGGTTGTAGAACACACAATACACAAATGACAATTTTTATTTTCATAATGAATTGGAAAAAATGTGATTTTTATTTATTTAAAAAAATAAAAAACAATTTATGATATATATACATAATACATCACATAATACAGAAAAAATGCCCTTCAAAAGTAATGATTAAATGGAAAGACATTGGTGAAAAGATTGAAATTATGTTAAGAACGTTGGGATTCTCTGGTATAATTCCTTTGGAAATCAGGAGCATATGATAATATCATGTGGCCTAAAGTGTAATATAGTAAATGATTATTCTCTTAGAAAGAAAAAATTCTCTTTCTAGTGGAAAATGAATTTTTATCTATGATTGGAGGGTGGTAATTGGTCATATTTATAACTTGTGAGAATGAAATTTTTTAAAATACTCTAACTTAATATAAAGGGATCGTATATTAAACATGTAATGTGTCCCAAAAAATATCCAATAATAGATTATAGGGTTATATAATTTCTATAATCTCTTAGACACTCAAGTATAGAAATTTTTATGATGTTTTAATACCTTTACCCCTTGAATTCTTACATTTACCAATTTAGTATTGAATAGAGTAACCTGTTTCTACCAAGGGTAACATGATCTTTAGGATTAAAAATAAAGTAAAACATATAAGATAATTTGGACCCGATGATTCAGAATTTTAAATATTTTTTTCTGATTCAATTTAATTAATTTTTAAATATATATTTAAATATGGAGAATGTTTACTATATTAAAACAATTTTTTAGGAAAATATTACATTAGTTATGAAATATGAATAATGGTTTATAAACAATAATTAATATTTTGAAATGTATAATTTCAGTTAAAAATTACATAATTTTCAACGAATTGGTTTTGTAATTTTCTATGTGATATTTATAGAATAAAAGTCATAGTATTACTAAAATTTGAATATTTTTCAATTCACCTAACAAATATATTATTGAGAATTCCAAAAAAAAATTAAGTTAATATCTTTATAAAAAATATTACAAATTAATTTGATTTTGTCAAAATAAATTTATAACATTGACCAATTAAATATTTAAATATACATATAAATAATGTTTCTTTAGAGTGTGGTTTGTATGAATGTTAATGATATGTTGTTTATGTGGAATTGTTGGATCCCTAGTATTTTATTATATTTTAATTAAATCATAATTTCTTATTTCATTATAATTTTAAGCATTACTTTAGATATTTCAATTATGCTAATTTTTTTATTATCCACCTAAAATGTTAGATATTGATTTATCTATATAAACGCATAATGGTATCATAAGTTCTTCCCATGTATAAAAATCTTCTTGGATTAAATTTTATGGGATGATAATTCGTTATTGTCTAGTTATCCTGAAAATAGTATATTTTTTTATGAAATTGGGATAGCATTTTCTATATAAACCTAGAGTTCATATAAATCATTATGATTGGGTAATCTATTATCATGTCACAAATCATACCATGATTAAATATTGATACAATTATGGAAATGAAAATCAATTGGTAAATTATTGATTGATATTTGTATTGATACCCAACAATTATGGATATCTATATTCAATGGTTGGGGTGGAACTCAACAATATGGACCAGTGAATTTTACAATAATAAATCTATGTTTTCCCAAATAGTTACATGATATTCCCATAGAATGTGAGCTAATGGTTTCAATTAAATCCACAACTACTTCATTGAATAAAGAAAATAATCCTTATAGAATGATCGTCATTAAGTTGAATCATTTAATAAAATGTAACAGAGAATTTGACAGGGATTTTATAATCATATGTTATTCATCATGTGGTAATTCGTTTATATATTTTATGCACCAGAATGGGTCAATATGACATTAAATAGATTATTATGTGCATAATAGGGTCACGATTGATAATATGTAGACACTATCTTATATTAATTTTTTTTCAACAAAATTATATGTGATCAACAATTTTATAAGGTGGGACATCAATATGAATATCATCAACTTGGGTGAAAAGGGAATATAAAACTAAGATATACTTCTGTACAATATATAGACACAATGAATTCACAGTGATTCAATTTAAACATACTAATTCCCCTATTATAATTATGAATTTTATGAATATATTATCTAGATATTTCCTTGATAATTTTTCTATAGTCATTACATTTAATATTTATATATAATAACATTTATATGAAAAACATGAAGAACATTTGAGGATTGACCTAATAAAGGGGGAATATATATTCCAAGTTTATTTAGTGTGAATTTTGAAGAAAAAAATCCTTATTGGGTTGCATTAGTGAATATAATAGTGTATTATTATGACACATAGGTGATTGAAAAATGAACAAGAACAACATATATATATAATAGAACCATATATTCCTTGTATTGGATTAATATTATCGAATTTTTGTAAGAAATTTATCATGATTTTCTAGTCCAATAAAATACTTAACACAATAGAATAAATGTCACTATAGATATAGGATAGTGAGAAAATTATTAACAAGATTAATTGGACATTTTAATTTCTTATATACTAAAAATTATCTACAATAATAAAGTTATTCTTGTATACAGTTTCTATTTAATGATAGGATTGGAACGTTTCCCCATTAAAATGGGTATAGACTATGTTTTACAATTGATTATGTACCATTAGAAAAATAACCCAATTCATGATATGTATTTAACTGTAGTATTTTTTCTATTAAATTTTTTTAGTCACTATTATTATGTTGAAAACTCTAATATATATATTGATCTAATAGCCAAATATATATATTCATAAAAATTTATTTTTACAACAACCAATGGTCAAAGTTAGATTTCAAAATGGATTATTATTTGTTAATAAATAAACTTCATGGGAAGAAAAACAAGGTGTTAAATGCTCTATGAAACAAATATCAGGATATCTAATCTATAATAAGGATCAAAATTCAATTAATCATCATGGGTTTCTAATGGATATAGATATAAATCCTAATGTAAGTGATTATATTCTACCTTTCCCAAAAAATTAATCAACCATCTTTCAATGAGAAGATCAAGGAAGATGATATGGATAATATAGGACTCAAAAATAAAATATTAATAGTTATTCAGTTCAACCATTAGTAATATAGATTTATAATTTTGGGAACTTAAATATTAGTTCCATTTATTATAAAGATGAAAAAAAAACGTTTTGGATGATACAATTATCTCATTCTTATATATTCATCCATGAATCAAAATGGTGTATGAATACCGTAAGGAGTACAATAGGTGGTAATATATAATGAGGGATATTAGAATTTATATATCATGATGAATGGTTCACCGAAAAATGGTACTCAAATCTCATAATTTAAATAGGGATTATTAAAACATTTCATATACCAATATGATATTCAAAAACATCACCCACATATTTCCCAATAATAATTCTCAATAATTATATTGACTATAATCCCAATATATTTGTGGTTGATCTACTTGTAACGTTAGAGAATATCATTTCTATTTGAGATAATTTATAATATTATCTTCTTAAAATTATTTTCATAATATATATTGTAGTTCCCTATGGAGTATCAATTAAAATTATATAATAAAAATTCCCAAGTCACGCCATTATTTTCTAGATAAGTATTAAAAAATAATTGGATATTTATTTGAGTATTAGCATAGAATCCCATCCTTAAACAGATGGTCAATAAGAATAGACCATTTAGATTATTGCGGATATACTATGATAATTACCAGTGTGTCTCAAATGATATTTTGATCAAAATATTCATTTCCCATGTCCTCATAAACTAGTATATTCAAAACTATCATCCAAGTGGAACTATATGACATCCTCTATGTGAAGAGATTCAAAACTCCAATATTTCATGATGATTCAGGGGAGATAAAGTTGATGGGGATTGATGATTCTCAATAAATGATGGATAATATTGGAAAGATTATTCGAAATATTAATGTGACACTAACACAATAAAGGATTTATACTAATAATAGTCGGCGAGATATTTATTTTTAATTATGTGGAAAAGTATTGCATCAAATATCAATTTTGAATAGGGTTAGAATATTTGGAAATAAGATAAAGTTAATCCCCAGAAACATTGGACCTTTTGATATTTTATTACCATATGGGGAATATTAATTATCACCAATAACATCCAACAGCCCTATATCATGTATATGATATTGTATATGTATTACTATTGTAGAATTTCATAAAAAATTCAACACAGGTACTAAATATTGAAGTTCTATAAATTTTACCTGATGTATCTTTTGAGGAAAATCTAATAGATATTTTACATCATAGAGATAATATACTAGAAAATAGGACCACTCACCTAGTCAATATTGTGGGGAACATTATTATATTAAATGAAGTTATCTGGGAACATAAATATGCAATGAGACAAAATTACATTAATTTCTTTTCACCTGTGTAATGAATCATTTAAAGTGAATTTTTTTATAGTGGTGTAATATAATACCCCATATTTTATTATCAAATTCCCTATAAGAAACAATTATCTCTAATAACATTAGTAAAATGTAATATTAAAAATTACTTAATCAATAATTTTATTATATAGAAATAAAATGAAAATTAATTCAAATAGAAATGAAATAAAATAATGAAATTTTTAGAAAGAATAACGTTATATGTAATAAAAATATCTATAAGGATGGTATATTCCTTATTTCAGTCTTCTATGGAGATAATACAATTCATTTCTTCTATATATAGAATACCCCATGATAGAAACAAGATAAAAATTTGATTAAAATAATTGATAAAATATGTTGAATAATTTTTATGAAGTATGTGACGATATATATAATAGTGGAATATGGTAATTAGAAAATTTTTTCCATTGTCCATATATGGATGCAAGGAAAATTTATATGTTGTCATTATATATCAATTGGGTATATAATTTCATTGCATATAGTCATAATTAAAGGGTTAAATAATAATTATTGTTGGAATAATATCATATAATTAATTAAAATTTGACACTTATAAAATATTAATTAAATTGGTGTGTATGATTAAGTGTCACTAAATTAAAAAATTAGTGTTGAATTTGAGAATAATGGTATATATTATATTAATACTTCCTAATAAGGATTATTCGATTGATCATAGAAAGTAAGTGGAATCATTATATTTTCCCCTTGACCAATCTAATGTTAAACATCAACATGTTTCACTATAGAAGAATTAATTATGGTAAAATTTTAAGGTCTTATAAATCACTATTAAATTTATAGTAACTAAATCCCCACCTGAAACTGCAACAACAAATTGTCGCGCCCATAGGTTTTATCTAGATATCATATGGTATTTTATTAGAAAATGTTTTGATGAAATCAACATGTAATTATTTTATGTCTTCTAATAAAATTATTTATTCCAAGAATTATTTTAAAATAAATGGAATGATAAAATTAAATGATTTATATAATTAAATAAGTTGAAAAAATAAATAATTTACAATTAACAGGATATTTTTTTGATAAATAATAATTTTATATATCTTGTTTTATTAAAATAATATTATCACAAATAAATATTAATTTTAATGAAATATAAAATTTATTACTATTATCAATGATTATTAGTTGGATAGATAGTGTGGAAAAATAATTTAATGGTTAAAAATATATATTTTAAAAAAATGATATACATTTTGGTTTAAAAAAATTAAATTTCACTTAATTAATATGTGATTATAATAAAATTAAACTGTTATAAGTATAAAAAATAGAAAAACATTAATGACCTTTATGTGAAATGTGAATTAAAATACCTAATGTTTAAAAAAATTAATCTTTATAAACCCAATTTTCCTATATATTTTAATTTTTTAATTTAAAATTTAAATATTTTATATTTTGGATTACAATTAGATTTAATTGAGTCCATATCATGAATTTGAAATTAAATATTAGGAAATAGTTATAATATTTTATTTTTATTAAAATAATAATTATAGTGGTAAATAATTTAATCATGTAGAAATATGAAAAAGGTTATAAATTTACATGGAATGAATTTGGAATATTTATATTGATAATTTGAAATTCATGAAGTCCATTGATATGTTTCTATGTATATCCTACATTTTTAGAACATATTTCATACCTAACTCACCTAATTCACTTTTATTAGGTCCTTACATTTTACATAAGACATTCCAACAATAAATATCTTTGATTTTAAAATAAAAAAGGTGATCTCCTCTAATAACAAAAATATGCTTCTATTATAAGGTTGAATATTGAATCGCTTCCCAAATTTATACTCCTAAATCCCCCCAACACTTTCAAGTATATTATCTGAAGAAGTATTCATAATTCCTTTATTCGAAGTAATATGCTCTATGACTGTTTGATTATATAAAAGGTGTGAGACAATTTCTGACCATGTTCAAATTCAAGGAAACGGTTTTCTGGAATCAATGTTCATTTCATTGGGGTGTCATCTTTCACCATGAATAAAATATGTAAATAATTATATATACCAAAATATAAAATAATGTGGTATTTTCTTCTTTTATTATAGGGAGATATCATTTAAATAACCAAATAATGTTTCTACTGATTATTACATCATTAAAATATGATAATTTAAATGAAACCATATCTTTCTATTTTATTTATTCCACCCTAATGCATATTATTTATTATAAAAAATTGTTTCTATAATTTTTTTTAATAAAATAATTTTTTTATTTAAATCTTTCAAGTTTTTCATTATCTATATTCAAATTAATTTTTTATAATCATTTTAATCGACTAGGATTTCATTAAAAAAAATTATTTCCATATTTCTATATATTATATATTTCACTCAATATTTATTCTAAATTCACATTTATGTATTTTAGATGCTCCATTATTAGTACTTTATCTTGTGAAACAAATGTCTTAATGGACATTAGTCAACAAATTATAATGACATTAAAGGTGACTTATAAAAATTCAACAAGATTTCCATAAAATTTAAAAAACCAATTTAATGATATCACTTCATGTTTTCTATAAATTTATATATGAAAATCCATTAATGTTGTTATAATTTATATATCATACATTTAAATATCATATTTCATGTCACGTACAATTAATTTAATTATCTAAATCTTTTAATCTAATTATTCATTTATTCATATGTGGTATATTATGAAAATTTTATTTCAACCATTTTATTTTCATTGGGATTTCTTGAAATGATGTGTGATTTATTTAATATCATATATATTTACATCCATATGTTACATTGTTAAGTGATTGGTGGAACTAATACATTTCTTCAATGTAATTTGAAACGTGTTATATCTATGAGATAATGATGTTCTTTCCAAACATGATTGTGGTTAGCTGTGTTCACATCATTGTAGGACTATATGATTGATAATAACCATGTTCACAATATTAAATCATGAACATGATTGTAGTAATACATATACAAGAATTTTAAATTTTTTATGATTATATTTTTGATGAATTTCCATCTTATGATTCCTTGGGTCAAGAAATTTATCTATTATTTCGACATTACATGACATGGTATATGTTTTTATATCACGATGAACCATTTTTGGGTTCTATTTTTATGTTCTATAATCCATGTTATTAAACTTTCTTTATAATCATATCTTATTATTATATGTTCTTTTTAATTAGGAAATTGTCTGATACTTTTTATAACTTCTGTGTATAAATTCTAATGCTCTATTACTCATGGATATATTTTTTCCTTAGAATGTGTTTTATTTCACTCCTTTTTTTGTTTCTAGAATTATGAAAAACCTATATGCGCTAATATGGATAGTAAGAAATCATGTATTGTTGATTTTATGGGATATGTTTTAGTAATATATTATAATAATATGAGTAATTATATATTATCTAAAGATTATAATCATTTGGGTTCTAGGAGTCTATTTTATCTACGATAATAAATATTTAATTATGGGAAAATAATGAAATATATTTAAATAAATTATGCTTCGTTCATCATAAGAATTCTTTAAATGAAATTTCTAATGACCCCTTTTTAATATTAATAATTGATATTAAAATATATACTATTTTATAGTTTACTATACTATATTATCTATAACTACTATTCTATTATAAACCCCATAAATTCATATTAAACATAGATCACATCAAATAATTTTTTTGATGTTTAAATAATAGTATATCGATGTCATTGGTTTTTGAGTGTTTAATAATTATTTTTAAAATAAAAAATCATAAAAATTTCTATATAAACTATGAGGTGGTTTTAACAATATGAAAACACCTACAAAAGGATACAATGACACTTTTTTCAAGTCAATCCTTTTTATTAAGAGAATTATAACTATTTAATTTGAAACCATAATGTTGTTTTAATTTTTTAAATCATCTATTTATTAAGGAATTAATATTTTTAATCTAACCATTATCATTTTTTATCAAAACCCAAATAGTACTGTATTTATTTTTATAATGAATAATTTTTGGGATGTTTTATCTACAATATTTTTCATAAACCACAATATGGTTTTAGTAATTATAAAAAAAATCTCATATTTATTACATGAACATCATGGTTTTGATATAAATCAACTATTTTTCTAAATTCACATATTGGTTTTTTGAATATTACACTTTCGGTATTCATTTCTATCTAATACATCAATTCATATGTAAATGAAGTGACATTAATGACATATAATATTTTCATAGGGGACAATGTATATCCAAAAAAATAGAAACAATAGTCAAAACCTATATTTCTAAAATATCCAAAAAAACATTTTAAATAAAAAAATAAATTATTAACACAAATATTTTCACTAATAATATGATCTATCCACAATTATTCCACATGATCTTGATAATAATCGTTAAAAAGTAGAAAAATGTGAATTTCCAACTATATTATCCATGGGTTAAATGAATCACTCAATACATATGAATGATTATCTCTTCTGCATGGTTTTTTAGAACCTTTGTTTGAGATTCATAAAGTGTGTAGGATTTGAGGAATTTAATATAATAATTCATTGTACCATACCAATCACATATCTATTTGAAAATAATGTTTCTATTTATTTTCACCTCTAAATAACTCATGAATTTTTTAAACATTCATCCTATTAAATGATAAATTTACATAATATTTTCATAAGTTATACAATTTATAAAAATCACATCACCATTTTGGTAATTTTATTAATATTTAAAAAAGTTAAATGGATACTGAAACTTCTAAAATATTCATAACATGAAGATCTAGAAAAATGTGATATCTTAGATGAATGAATAATCAAATAAAATGGATTATCTTGTAGTGAATACCCATTAAATAACAGTACAATATCATAATAACCTTCACTATTGTCAGGTTTACCCCAAATCAAAAAATGATGTGATTTATTCAATCATGATTTTTTAGCATTATCCTTAAATTATAAAAAAGAAATTTTATTGGACATTAGTTTAATAAACTTAATTGGGTGGTGGATATACAATATAATTTTATTAGTGCAAGTTATTAGTGGGGAAATTTTAGATTATAGTGACATTTTAATTTAAATAGATTCAACTATATAATTCCATTCCAATCATGGATTGTTTGTACATTGTACATTCCAGTATGTGTTGTTTTTATCATTGAGCTTTTATCTTTGATATTAAAGATTACAATGTGATTTTCTTTGATGATTTGGAATGTTGAATAGAAATTCACTGTATAAAACCTATCATGTCATAGTTTTCTAGTATTATTTTTTTTATCATTGATTTTATGGAGGAGAATCTTGGTATTAATTAATACATTGTTGTTTAATCCTTAAAATGATATAAATTCACTTCCTCATCGTAAAATTGAATTATCTAGAGCATGGAATTTAATTATTTCTTATATATTAATGAAATCATGTTACTTGATTCCCATATTTGTTACATTATTGAGATTTCACATTAATTATTGAGTTTAGAAAAGTTTTATTCGATTGTGTGTGTATATATAGGGAGCCCTATTTTCCAATTACATTTAATTTAACCTTATGTATTGTTGTATATTAATATAATTTGGACTATTTGACAGAGAAATAATAATATACTTCATCATATATTGATGATATATATATTTAGATTAAGGGATATATCTAGAATTCATTGACAAACATATAATATAGTTTTCTCAAGATAATAGTGATGTAAGAGGATATTCTGAAGATTAAATCCTAACACTGATTTGATTGTTTTGTGTTTCTTGTGATCCCATTTTTTAAGTGAATTCCCTCATGAGGATTATGGAATTGATCCCCTGAGTGTTGTATAAAAATCATGATAAAGTTTTTATGGTACTATATAATCAAACTGTGGTATATTAATGGTTAAAGGAAAACAAATATAAGGTGTATTTAAAGATAATTTTTGGACTTCTACACCCGAATAAGTTGTATGATAATATGTAGAGGTGGAAATTTTTTATATTATTTTGTCATTTTGATTGTCATATATTTTTCAGAATAAGGGATATTTATTAAACCCTTCAATATTGATTTTTTTGGGAGGTACCTTGGAAAATATTATATGTTCATTGTTTTCATGGTTTATAATGCTATTAAGGGTTTTTTTGTTTTTGAATTTTTTTATATTTCGACACTTTTATTATGTCTAACATACAAATATCATGATTTCATCTAGAAAAATTATGAAAAAATAATGTCTTAGATATTGAAGATGATATAATTTTTTTCCATATAATTTATCTACCTAGAGAAAGAGATATATTAGTTTCTTATTGAGATGATTCTCAATATAGTGTCAATGTTGTCTACACTCAAGAGAGTATAGCCATATTTAATAGATAAATACATTTTTTACCTCAAAAACATAAATAAGAATGATATGAACTCGATTAGTGTTGTACTTAACTTGAGGCAAGTCCCCTATCACAGTGCTTGAGAATGATACTCAGAATTTATGATCTATATAGGATTAAGCTCAATAGTGTAATATTTTCAAATATTTAGATCAATATTGAGCTTAATATATCCTTTATGGGATACATTATTAGGCTGAAATATAAGTAATTGAAATACATTAATATATATTTATTTTCAATCTCGATCAGAACAAGAATATGTGAACATGAATTTTTAATCAATGTTAAATATTGAGAATAAAACACAAATATATATATATATATATATAATATTAATGTTTAATACCTACTATTTGGATCAAAACATACTATATTATGTTATTATAATAAATCAATATCATTGTTATTTAATACATTACGAGATAGAACATGATCTCAGCTCGAACAAAAATATATCAAATTTCAAGTATTATTTTATTTAATCCATAATATATCATGATTATAAATGTATCATTTACACACAGAACCATTAGAAAAAAATTAGTATTTAAATAGATGTTTTTAATAAAAAATCGGCTTGAATTAAACTCATTGTTCTCAACATATCAACCATTCTATGAAATATATTCTTAAAAAAATATTTAAACATTTGTTAATGGATATGGGGAGATTTTATCTATGTTTTTTTATATTGAGACTAAAAATTGTCCTATAAAATGTAATTTGGTTGCAGATTCATTTTGTATAATTAATTATAATGATCTTACAAAATAATTTAAAGAGTTCTAGAGAATGATAAAGAAGAATAATTCCTTGCATTTAGAATAATATGATGTATGTATTATAGGATATATATATATATATATATATATGATGATTGTGAATTCCCTATTTTTCAATAGATATAAGACACTCAATTTGAAGACATTTAGGTAGAGGTATGGAGTGGCCATATAGTTCACAAGGATACTCTTTATGAATTATTCTAAAATGGGAAAAATCATGTATGGTTTTATTGGTTCCTTAATATTTTTCTATGAATACAAAAAAATGTGTGTGTTTCATTTTTTGAATTTCTAAAAATATCTTGGTGGGTTCGACATATATCATGATTAAGAAAAGATGTTTTGTTTTCTAAGGATAAATAAGTATATTCTATAGTTTTTATCTTGGTTTCAGGTATTCAAGCACATTTAAAATGAATTTCAGTTTCAATAGGTTTATTATAGCTCTTAAATATTCCATAGTATAAGTGGTAAGATCTCTCAATGTATTTTATAATAGTGTTTCTTCATGAATTGATATGGATTAATATAATTTGGGGAATTTTTGTTTGTTGAAAAATCAATTCGTTTCTTATGGAATATGGAATTGAACACAGTGGTGAGTTTGGAAATAAATTTTATGGATGTGGTAGTGAGGATTCATGTAATTCCATGTCTATTTATTTCATTTAAGGTTTGTTGGTTTATATCATGGATGAATAAGATATTCCAACACTAATTTGGTACCCATATGTTCAGTAGACCCACATTCAATCTGTAGACTGATGATTTGGAAGAGTAAAAAATTCATACACTAGAGGATATGTTGAGAGTTTTCATTATGTATTTTAATGGATCTTTTATTGAGTAAATATTATTAGTTTAGTTTCCCTATAATAATAGTTTTTCATAATCTATTTGTATGGATCTAGTTAAGAATTTTTATAGATTATTTAGTCAATAAATCTTAATATTGAATAATTTTTGTGATTTGAGGATTATTAAACTAGTTATAGTATGAAATACTATGGAAAAGTTGTTAATGATCTGATAGATATTGCCGATAGTGTATGATTTAGAGAAATATTATGTTGACTAAATATGGAGGACATAAGAGTTTGAATTTAATGATTATTTTGCTCATGATTTCACCCCATTGTAAATAAAATGAGTTTAGTAAAGGAAGAAAGCCTTGTATGAGGGTTTCTATACTTTTAATGGTGTTAAGGTGTATTTTTTATGTATTAGATCAATTTTTACTTCAACCATGGTTTTTGAGTGTTTTCCATGTTTTCTAAGTGTCAACACTCTATTAGTAGAATTATAATTATTTTTATGTGATTGATTAAGGTGATATTGGTATTATTAATGTATTTAAATCAAAATAATAATATCTAATATCATCAATAGAACGTAATTTTTTGGATAGATTATCTCATTAGAACTATTCCTTTTTAGGAATGTGGATTTAGAGGAATGAACATGGGAATGAGAGTACCATGTCAGAGATCAATATCAAGAGTTATTTTTAAAAATTCCATTCATGTATTTATATAGTAAATTAATGATATTTTATATAATAAATGATAATATTTTTAGTCATAACATATTGTTTTTATTTTTATGGATGAAAATATTTTAAGAGGTATGTATTTTGGTCGAATAACATGACGAACGAAATTGCTGAATTTGAATCTTTATGCTTGGAATTCCATTGCATCATGGATGAATGAGAGAATTCTATGGGGATGTTTTAACCATATCCCTTATAAATATGGAAATGGAAAAACAAAACCATGTTTTTCATCATTTTATTCCATATGAAATTTAAATATTATAACACTATTTGGGTGGTAGTGAATCACCATAACATGTCATCACATTTCATTATTATCTAGGAATATTTACGGCTTGACCAACTCACTAATATATAATTTATAATATGTTAAGGGAGTGACACAGTACACCATATCTGATCGAGATAAATGGATTGACCTATTTCTTAAATAAGAATTCAATAATAATTGTATAAAAATATGATTTTGTGTACTACTTATCCCTATCAAATAGATTCGTGGTCTAAAAGAACCATTAAAAAATCAATAGGATTTGTTGAGATTATGTTCTATTGATTTTAAAAGATGTTGTAAACAAGAAATTTTCTTAGTTAAGTTCTAATATAATATTTTCTTCTATTATATCATTCAAATAAAACCTTATATGGCTCCTCATTGGAATATTAGTTGGACTCCAGCATGATGGGATGAATTTATAGAGCAGAATCTAATGGGGCATGATCATATTCAATAGCTAATAGAGAAGGTTCAAGCCATTTAGTGTCATATGAAATAAATGAAAATTCAATAAAATATAAATGTAAATAATCATTTATGATACCTAGAGTTTGAGGTGAAACATAATGGGTTCCATTATATATCACCAATGATGAAATTCGTGAGGTTTGGGAAGAAGGTAAATCATAGTCCTAGAAAAATCGACCCATTTTGATACTTCATCATGTCATAGTTGTAGACTATCAAATTTCACTCAAACCTAACCTATCAAAACTACATAATTTGTTCTATGTATTCCACTTGATGAATTGCATACAATACCCCTTACATGTAAAAATAATATGTGATTTTACGCATAGAGAATGATATTTCATATGAGGATTATTTAGTGAATATTATATATCATAGATTCAAAGCTATAATAAAAATAAAAAAATCACATGGATTAAGTATTATGGTAGAACAAAATGTTTGAGGATAAAATAAGTGAAAATTAAGAGGTGATGAAACAGAAGTACCCTCATTTATTTTGGGTTATAAATTGATATTTCAATAGTGAAAATTCATAAGGGGGATGAATGTAAAAAACTAATATTTTACAAATTAAAATCAATTATAGTTTAGTAAATGCCTTATTAAGTAATATATTTATATAAAAATCATTCAACACATTTTTTATTTTTAAAAAATTGTAAAATATTTCATGTATTATTTAAGAGACTCTTAATCATATTAATCATTAAAAATATATTCATTGTATAGTGAAAGATAAGATTCAAATATGATAAGGGTTATGATAAAGTCTAGTTTTCACAGATGAAAGGATTAGTGGCCTCGACTAGTAGGTTTATACCCTATAAAGAAAATTTATTAATTATTTAGAGGGATATGTCATAACTAGGATTTTCCACTGAGAAACCCAAAAATGAAATTTGAAAACAACATAATGAATTATATTTTTTACAAGGGATGTTGAATTTTATTGAGTTCATGGCTCAACCCATGTTCTCAAAACCACCCAAATAAAGCCCCACCATATAATATCTTACACAATAGGTGTATGATGGTGTAACTAGTGGTTCTTTGTCTACAACCAAGCATTACAAATTTTTATACTTTCTTATTATTAAAATAATTATATTATTTACCCCTTTTCGTATTACTAAATATATGATTATATAATGTGTTGATAAAAAATAGATTTCATCATTAACAAATCAAAATTGTACTTTTTGGAAAATTTATAGTTTTTAATAATACAATCTTTTGATAACTTCCAGAATTTTTGAAATTATTAATGTGTTTTTAAAATATTATTATTAGTTGATAAATATTTAAATATAACTTATAATTTAATTTAATGAAGTCTGATGTAATATTTTAATGGTCATAAATTGGTTAATATTAAAAATATTGTGTATTTCGTAGTAAATATGTCTTTATATAAAATGTAATATTATGAATTTTTTAAAAAAAAATTAATAAAATAATTTTTTTTCAAATTAATACATTGAAATTAGGGAATTGTTAATTATTCATTATTTTTTACGGTATATTTTTTTCAACAAATAAAAATGTTATAAATATAAATTCAATATTAAAAAATAATAATGGCATAAAAGTGAAGTAACAAATATTATAAATGGTATCCATGACGAAAAATATTTTCCCTATTTCAAATAATGTGTTTTGAATTTAATTGAATAATTTTATAAACCCTCAATAAATCATTAACAACTATATTATATTTTATGGTTCTAAAATCAATTCTTTATAAAAGGGACACACTCAAACATCACCAAGTTTATAATTTAAAGGATTTTGGTTCTTGAACATAAAAATTAATTAAAACTACTACACTTTGTAAGAAACCATCAGTGATAAGCATTGAATGTTTTGAAGTGTTGATTATTTTTCCATATAGACTCAAAAACCTCTGATTAAAAGTTAATAAAGATTTACATCCTCTTTTTCTATAAATTCTCAGCAATAATCCCTCTCAGCTTAACTTAAAAAAGGATTGATCAAAATTTTAATCTCATTATATCAATATAAATTTCTACCAATGTGTTCAAATGCTCACGATAATTTCCTTACAAGCTCTTACAACTGACAGGTCAACAAAAATGACTCTTTCCTCTTCATTTATTTCCAGAAATTTGTTTATACTAAGCCACTTTGATTTAAAATTTTCCATGTATTAATGTTTTATACACATAAATTTATTTCCCTTATTATTCCCTTATAATTATAACCCATATTTCACTGTCATCCACCACATCCATAAACACTTATGTACTCCTTTTATGTCCTAAAAATTATCCTATGAATTTCCATAAAAGATTTATACAAAGTGAATACCCATCCCCATTTATAATCAGCGGTATTCACTTAGATATTCCTATCCTTAATTGATTGGGGATTCCATGTATTTTTCACACACTCAATAGTCAAGGGGTTAAATGTAATGAAATGCATCCTTATGTAGTATGAACATTATAGAAAACATATTCATATACATATAAAAAAGTAATGAGTGGGATGGAAATTATATATCCCATCAATGCATTTGGTAATTTTCATATCTCTTCATATTTCATTAATGGGTCCTATAAGGTGACCTGAATCACATTATGTTATGATGTCTTGGTGTTTATAATTTATTTATGCCAATGATGTCTTATTTTATGGTGTTTCCAACTTTCTATTTTTCATTGATGTTATCATCTTATATAGTAATTTGATGATCATTATAATTATTCTCACATAATTTTTATCACCTTAATATTCCTCTTAGCTAACATGTATTAATTTAGTCATGTTATTATTTGATTATTAACCTTATTGGCTTTATAGTTCATCCTTTTCTTAATTACATCATCATATTATCTTGTTTAGTATTAGTAGATAGAAGGAATATAAATGCTTGATTTAGGGTTTTGATATACTATTTTTATATCATGTCGTCATTTTAATGTGATATGTACATCATTCCCTAATTACACTAGTCCTAATGATCTTTTAGGACTGTATTATGTGTATATTTTATCTAATAAATCATGAATTACTATGTTTTAAATATATGAGATGTCATATGATGTAACCTTCCTTATATCTAAATATGTCTCCCTATGATATATTACTGCATGTCCCTATAAGGACACTAAAAGATTCCATTTATACAGTGAATTAAAGGATTGTCTTTATTCTGAATGTTTAAATGAAAGAAAACATGATAGTTAAGAGAGATTTTAAGGATTAAAAATTTGAGAACAATAAAGATTATCATGGATGAATCTTTTTCTTATATTCATGAATTTATAATGGAAAATTATTTTTTAAATAATGAATTATGAATCACAGATGTTTATAGTTTCAATAATTATGTTTTCATATAATAGAAACATAAAATAATATATGGAATGGCATGGAGTATTTAAAAATCAAATAATTGGATGAATATTTTTGATTGGAGGAGGGGAACTGACTCTAGTATCATATTGGAAATTTTGTGAATTGATGAAAAATTTGTTCCAATGATTTTTAAAAATTTATTGTCCTAGTGTTTTGAAATAAAAGTAAATAGGTAAGGGGGATAGATATAATTGTTTTTTTATTCATATTCTGGACAAAAAAAAAAGATGAACTGAGAAGTCTCGTCTATGAAATCCTTTTATCGTAAAGTCATATTTAGAAACGTAGGATATGATATCCTTATAATGTATAGTAAAAATAAATGTGGGGAATATTTTTTATTAATACACAATATGTAAGATGATCAAATCTTATTTTCCCCAGAAGAGATTTGTGTTTTCTCTATAATCCTTCTTTATATAGATAACATCCAAATGATTAATTTTATAGAATAAGTCATGGTTCTTTCTATATCCTAATGAAAATAATTTTCGGTATCATATTTTATGTGGTAGTTTATAGGAGTATGGGTTCAATTATATACAGATCATGAGCTTCATCATTATTGTAAAAAATCGTACCTCTGTTTGTGATAAAAACACAAATAATCCAAATATGTAGTAATCCACATTAGACATGATCCTAATTATTAAATCTCATTGTTCATTTTTATACATTCTTAATTATATCATTGACTATAATCCAAAGGTATGTTTCAAGATAGATAACATCCATTCAGAAAACTATATTTATGGATAAAAGAGTGGGAAAATAGAAAAGTTAGAATAATGTTGATAACACTGACTCAAACTTCCCCCATTCTCAGTGTGGTACAGTAGCATGGTAGAAAAATAACTGGTATCAAATCTATTATTCGACACCAAAAAATATTATAAAAAAATAGATTTTTTAGGTTTGAGTTTTTATTTTAAATTAATCATGAAGTGAATATTTGGAGAGAATGAATCTATTATTTATCTCAATCCTATATCATAAAATACATTAAATATCATGAAGGAAAATGAAATGAGGAATATTAATAAAGATTCCCTCTCATATAAAAATTATGATAATATAGTTTTCATTTGTTTTAATCCTATTGAATATATTTTTGTAACATAGTAATAAAAACTAGTGATTGATTTCCCATGTCAGAAAATAAATATTTTTTCCAATTGTATTTTATAATATTTACATGATGATGATATAATTGGACTTTCTTATCAAGATATTATTCTATAAAACCTGTACCTATGTGGAATAGCACAACATTAAATATTCGTATGACGAATCATATGATGATTCATGTATTTATTTGGTAAATTCCATGAAGAAATTTCCAAAAAAAAAATTCACTTTTTGTTTTTGTACTTTTTGGAACTAAAATGAGGATATTACCAATCTAGAATAATATAAGTAAATAATGTAGAATTCGCTAGATCCCAAGATTAAGGCATGTATCAAACTCACCATATATATTGATTCCAAAATATCATTAAATGAAATGTATAACACCCAATGATTTTAAAAGAGTAAAATAGTGTTATATATTATATAAAACATTATTAACCAATATTATAAGATAATATAATGGCCAATTAAATTAGGAGATATTTATTTTTAAATAAATTAAATCTATTCAATTACTTACGATGCAAACAACAGCATGATTGAATGAAACAGAATCCTATATTATTATTTAAATATTATCATTATAAAAAATTCATTGTAATATAGTTTATGAATATTAATTAATATATTTTTATTACATGGTTTATAAATTTATAATCATTTTTAACATTAGTATTTATATGGAAACATTGTAAGCGTTTGAACATTTTCTCTGTGAAAACATTCTTTTTTTCCATGTTTATAGCAATAGATTTAAAATAAAAATTTAAATTTATTGGAATGGAATTTGGTAAAATTTAGTAAAAATTTTTATTAATAAAATCTTATATCATATAATAATTTCAACATAATTCTATCAATATAAATAACTGTAAAAACATTATAAACTATTTATCATGGTCAAGGTGAAAATCGGTTTACTCAGTTTTAAACTAAAAAGATAATCACTAAAATGACCCAAAACCTTTACAAGACGTAATGTATTAAATTATTTAGACCTTATATATTATTATTTAATTAATTTCGAGGCATTTTAAAATTGGGGTACACCTTTTTCTTTAGAAAAATTAAAAGTGTGCCACCCACCACACTTATAAAATGTCTCCCCTCTCATCTACAATTCAAATTTACAAAAACCATTTGATAAAAATATCTACCCAAATAACATTCATGATTACTTAATTTCATCATATTATCCATATTTTTTTCATAAATCCTACCAAATAACATTTTTGTGCAAATGAAAATAAGATTACTGAAAAAGATGTTACGTTCCAAACCTAGCGTTTCATTTTCTTTCTTCTTCCACCTCCATAAATTATTTTTTCCATGATAATATAAGGACCAAAATATATTTAATATAATAATATGTTATTAATTTATTTCAATAACATAAATCATTCTCATATTAAATCAAAATGGTTATGAAATCATTATTCATGTATACGACAAATTGTCACCTCGTGAAACGATGTCATTTATTTTCCATCACCAGCATTCATGTGTGAATTAAATGATATATTTAAAATATATATATAATATATATTTAATTATTAAAATTATATAATTTCCATTTCACATATATATATTCATACTTTATATTCCCATAGGGGTATAATAATGTCACTCATGTGTAAAAAAGACAGTTGCCTCGTGAAGCGTTGTGATTCATTTTATTGGTTGTTCTTTTTAACGAAGGTAGTAACTGTAAATTTTAATGAATTAATATTATATTTCTTATATAAACATATTTCCTTAATTATTATATCACATCTAACATCTTACCTTACAATCAATCGGAAAACAATAACATTGATTATCTATATGGGTGGGCTGCTGCTTCCATGTAGCAATATGAAAGGTTTTCTATTGTATTTGTACACGGATGGTAATATGGATAGATATAATTAATATAAATATTATATATAAAATATTTATGATTATATACAATTATAATTATATTTATTTTCCTTTCATTTGATCCATCAAGAAAAATGGAAATTATGTTCAATCATACGTACGTCCTACATTCTCCATGAACAATGTTAACCATCATCTATTTCTAACGTATATAGAATACTATAAATACATATATAATTAATATATATGATATTTTTAAAATGTTTTAACTTATTTATATGATTTACCCATGATAAAGTTTAAAACAACAAAATTATCAACCCAAAACATACAAGAATGAAGAAGCAATTATCACATGAAATTGTGATTTTAACAAATAATTTTTAACAACTGGGTGATAAAATACTATATGAAAATCGTATATGGTATGAAATATAGGAGTATGGATATTTAATATATTTTTAATAAAACTATTAATATCATATAGGAGGTTTAAACATATATGATGGAAGTCACAAAAGTGTTAAGGGTTTCTCGTCTCACTTTTACTTTCGTCATATATACACCATATTCACCACTTACACATTTTTGATGAGTATAAATTTATAAATTTGATATTTTATATAATTCATATATGAATATTATTATTTTTTGACTTTTCATTTGAATTTATTTATTTCATGCCAATTATGATTTGAATTGTACCAAAGCTTTAAGGGTTTATTTTTTAATCTCATCATTATTCGAGACTGTTTTTGCTTAAGTCTCCATTGGATGAATTATTTGATATTTATAAATATATTTTCTTATCAATAGGTATTAGTAAATTTTCAATGTAATATATACAATTTTTTCACTTTTGTATCTAAATTTATTATGAAAATTCTTTTAATAAAATCCAATATTATTTATCTCATTGATAGAAAATCATTTTTTTAACAAAACCATGTTTTTTAAAAAAGATTTCAAAATTGTTTGAACATTCTCCAAATGACTTATTAAATAACGTTTTACCCAGTTTTTTATAAATCTTATTGAGTAGAATATTATGTTTATTTTTCATACAAGGAACTTTTCTATCATTTTTACAGTGTAAAAGGACTGTCCTTTTTAACTTATATGAAACGTATGAAATTACCGGTCATCTAGACCATAATTTCATTGAAGCATAATTTTGATGCTTACAATGTTATTTTTTAGATAATTTAATTCAAAATATTATTGAAAATTAATGTTTTTTAAAGTCATTTTCAAATAAAATATTTTTTTACTATATTTTTAAAATTTTATTTTCTTAAAACTAATAGGGATGTTTTAATAGAAATTTTATTTTCATTAAGAAATTTTCACCTTCGTAATTACAAATTATTTTCAATATATGGAGACATTATTTGAGGTATATTATGCTTTAATGATGATATAATCTAATGATACTATACTTATTATTTTTTCAAAATGGTTTTTATCACTTTGATTGGGGATATAATTTGTTAATACCATTAATTTTACAATAGATGGGTTTTTATTATGTTTATTGATTTGGGAATGTCTTTATATTTTATATTCTAGTTTAAATTTGAGTGTTTATGTGGATTTTGTTTCACCCATTTCATATGAGTAATTCATTTGACATAGTTAGTGATGACTGAGGCACTATGTATCCAATCAATGCGTTAGTAGTTCTCATGAGAAAAACTACATCGGGTTTGGGATGAGGCATTAACCATTTATTTTGAAGTCTTTTCATCAGCCCTTGATGAGTTTTTTTGTAATTATGAATTCCAAAATTATGATTTCAAATATTGATATTCCATGTCATGATTCGATTAGTTATAATATTTATGGTTAATTTTCAATCTCAAGCAAAAAAAATTTACAGAATTATTTGATAATATTTTATTCCATTAATATTATGATTATGTTATTGATTAAATTGAAGGTTTTTTAGTTATTTAACTATTTATATTTATTTTTTCAAATTTATTCATATCTAATATTGAACTCTTATACTTATAAAGCATCTAAGATCCCCTTTTTATGCTTTATTTCCCCATGTATAAATGGAAGTGTTTTTTGATTTATATGAAGGGATATACTATGGTTAATACTAGTGTTATGGAAGAAAATAATTATTCTATTTGATATTTTAAAATTTAATGTAAATTCCATTTGTTTTTCTACATTGTAGATACTATAAAACTATTATATCCTTCATGAAATAATAGTTTGTATCTGGTAACAATGTAATAATGTTTCCATTGGATCTGGGGTACTGGGATAAAGGTCACTATAGTTAGTAATGGAGGTTTTTTGTAGAAACAATGGAAACATGTTTTAAGAAAACATTGATTAGGAAACACAGACCTATGTAAGTATTTGACTATATGTATAGAAGAAGATCCTAATGATTTTGTAATAAATAAATTTTGTAGTTTATCCTAGAAAATAAATTAATTTATTGATACTAAAAGTATATTCTATAATTGATGTTCTTATGGGTCAATACATAGAAAATTCCAAACTAGCCTTGACCTAATCATCACCTGGTTCACAAAAATGGGCCTTACTACACACCTAGATTGGAAATCCCTAGGGATATTCTTTTATGAAATTACATATTCAATACAAACCATTTAGAAGTAGTTGAAAATAATGATATCCCCATGTAAAAAATGTTTATGATAATAATATTATCTATGTATAAATTTTTAAAATTTGGTTAATTGTTTCACTAGTTTTGGGATTATACACTATTTTTCATTATGGAATAATCGAATATAATGTATTACATTATTTATAAATAGAACCTAATCTAAGGAATGGGAACTGTATCAATGCACATACCCCATATAGGGATTTCCCCTGGTAATGATAATGAATATGCAACTGGAGTTGGATCTAGAGATGATCAAATTATATCCATATTGGGGAAGGTGACTGAAGTTATGAGTAATATAATTTCTTTTATGGATCATCCTATTGATCTACCATGTCATTAAAGGTTGTTAAATAGATTCTTGAATTATCAACCTCCATCATTAAATAGGAATACACATCCATTTTTAGCTGAGTAATGCATATTTTTTCAAGAATATATTTTATACTCTGGATGTAGAGAATGGGGGAAATTTTTGGTGTAATTTTTCATTCATTAGGAGATGAAAACAAATAGTGTTCAATTATTGAAAAATATGAATGAGAAGAAATTATAAACTATAAAGTGGATGTATTTCAATTCCTCTTACTAGAAAAAAAATTCCACATAAGAAACTAAGTGATATCGAAAGATAGTTCTCGAGTCTAAGAGTGAATGAAGAGGAAAATCCATCTATGTATGAATCCATAATTACAAGGTTATCAAAGAATGTAGAAGACTAAAAATATAATCCATATAGAATGATTTAAAGTTTCACAAATGAGCAAAAGAAAAACCTTAAAGGGACCTTAAAATCCAAAAAATAGCATCAGATTAGGTTATAATATAATATGTTATGAAGACAACAAAATTCTCCAGGGCTAATGAAATTGGAGGGAAGAACGGTAATAAGAGTATTTCAATGATAAAAAAAGATAAAGTGAAGAAAAAAATATAATTTTCCAACATGTGATACTTATGGAAGGAAACACATAGTTAATTGTTTTTAAAGAAAATGTATTTTCATTACGTTTGTAGAAAAGGGCCACCATGATTGTTATGTTAAGGGTAATAACTAATATTTAAATATGTGATTCATCCACTATTAGGAGATGGGGATTTCTGAAAACAAATGTCCCAATTGTCAATGGGATATACAAAAAATTATCTAAGGTATAATTTTCAAGCTTATTATATAACTACATAATAAAAGGAAGATTAATGTTCTAGTGTTTGGATGCATAAATTGAGTTATATGTGTATTTTAATCAATGATACTATGGTTATAAGAATTATAAAATTTATATGGACTGTACTATAATAGTATTTCATTAAGTATTGGAAAGAATTTGATTAATGATACCAAGAAAATTGATTCAGTAAAAATTTAATATTTTAGTAAAACACATAAATAATGTTTTGAAGCCCCTTAATATGTTCCCGATGCTGAGATAAAAATGGTAATTTATGATATAGGTTTACTGTCCATTAAATTTTTTAATGATTTTATGGTTTCTATTTTACTTTCTAAAATTTATTGAATGTTTTTCTTTTTTTAATATATTTGATAGCCTGAGATTTCAAATTTGAAAGAATTTATGCTTCCATTAATATTTAATAGTGATAAAGGTATTCCTATTTTTTAATGTGAAATTAAAATACACATTATATTTTATGGGGAATATATTTTTTAATTAGTGGCATTCCTTAAACAAATATTTATGTTGAATTCAGATAGACATTTTTTGAATGAGTCTTAAGGTTAGTAATATATCGAATGGTTTAAGTTGAAATTTGGTCTTTATTTTATAACATCTACCAAAATTTTTGGTTTTAGTAAAGATAGATGGAATATATTGTTACTATTTGATAGGTATTATGATCAATTAAAATCTAGTTTTAGTGATTTTTGAATAATATAATTTCTTGAATATTCATTTCAATTATAAGAATGAAGTGGAAGAAGATCAATGAAAAACCTGATGTTGAAATTGGGCCTATGAAATAGAAATATATAATTTAAATATATATATTTATATATTCTTAGTCTAGATAGTTAAGGAATTACATAACTCTAGTAATAAGGGGAAGAAGAAGATGAATAAGGGAAAAACATCACGACTGGATGAAAATGGCTAGCAGGTATGACCTCAAACAAGGGGCATGACCCTTAAACAATGATGATATTTTAGTGGAACTATCCATGGTTGGGGAAATCCCCAATGTAAAAAGTCATTAGAAATTTTTTTGTGGCCTATAGACCATTACTTATAGGCATTACTGATTATAGGATTCTAATTATTAATAGGAGGGGCCTCAAGTGGGGATTCTATGGGATATAGATTTTTCTCTGAAGTCTCTCATGAATCTAGTATGGATAACCTATTAGTGTTAATGTATGAATCTATCACCACTAACTAATGCAGTAGGATTCCTTAGAGTGTTTCTATTTCTTGTAATAGTTTATGGTATTATTCCTCAATCTCATTTATATATGCATATACATCATATTAGGATAATAGATTTATTGCACGATAATAAATCCAATTATAGAAATGTGGATAAAAAATGGATAGTTGTAAGAAATTTCAACAATGTTCTGAAACTTGATGAAAAAAATTTATCTATCATCAATCATATTGCCTCTTTAGGATTATATTATTGCATTAATTATTGAATCCTTGTTGATGTTCTAATTGGAGGTGCCGTCATTACATAGAGTAGATACATTGTCCATTGGTTAATGCATGTAAACGTGATCAATGATTAATTCAAATGGATGAAAAGAGTGTGGTGAATGGTGTTTCAAGGATCATTGTTTTGAATCATCACTCTAATCACAATATTTTCATTGTGGATGTATCTCCACATTTGAAAAATTCAACACCTCTTCAATTCCAGTTTAACAATGGTTGACATGTTGTTCCTGGGTGTAGGGAGACTCTATTGATTTCCTAGAAACACGAACATATTGTCATCCATTTTCATAGTCCTATCACTAAACTTAATCATGATAAGGGGATGCTTAAATAATGGGGTAATAATTAATTTTCCATGATTCATCCAGCCATTAATGCCTCTGAGCAACATCTAGCTCTATATTAGACCATAAATCACCACCAGAATATATCATGTTTAGATGATACATATGGTGACAACATTCATGATGATCTTTTAAATACCATGGAAATGTTTTAAAAAATCATCTAAATTTAAAATAGTTAAAGTATGGTAATAGGAAATCTATGTTCTTTCATAGATTACACAAAAAGAAGAGGGTCCGGAATGCGAACTATAGTTATTAGAATTGTTGTAAATAATTACACCTTTTCTAATAAGATTTCCCATAAAACAATATATCATTTTAAAAGGATTTATATTCTCAATCATTTAGATAACACCAAAAAAATGGTTGATAAATTTACTCCTGGCATACAATATTTTCATAATCGAACCCTTAAAGTGGTTATATAAAAAGAGGAAACCAAGGTGGTACTTTTATCCAATAACATTGATAGTTCTACTAGCCTTGATAAATTCACTAACAAATTCTACATGTTTTATTGTTATATATTACAGGATTTTGTTACTCAGTACATCATATAATTCTTCACTCATTCATCCAGGTTATATTGTGTGAATGTAAGTTTTATTGCCTTCATTCCTCAAAAGTAAAATTCTCTTGAGGTAAAAGACTTAAGGCAAGATTCCCTTAGAAACATGATTCCCAAAATCAACATTATGATCCGTATAAATATGATGGGAGGGTTTGTGTAAATATTATATTTCTATAAAGAAATAAATTTTTTTTAATAAGAAACATTTAAAATTTTTTATTAAAATAATTAGAAGGTGTTAATAAGATGAGGAAAGGTGAAGAATAGACACATTTTCCTTAAAGGATACATTAGAAAGTCTTTTGAAATAATGAAATGGAGTTTCCTCTATGATGTTCCTATAAGTTATGATTTTTACAATTATTTTATTATGATGTTCAGTGTCATTCATAACTCTTCTAGGTTGTCCTTTATTATTTATGGGTAACCTAGAGGTTACATTCAGTGCACTAGAGATGTAAGAAAAATATATCCTCAATTAGGGAATATTTTTATGGTGTATGAGGATTACATGAGCATATACAGTAATGAAATGGATCAACATGGTTATTACAAAAAAACATATATATATGTTAGGAATGACCATGCTCGTACATATAATCTATATGGGGATGATAATATTTTGTTTGCTCAGGATTCAAGAAAGAATATATCCGCAATTAAGGATATTTTTTCACACTATGAGGATATTAAGGGGCAGGCAATAAGTTGGGACAAATATTTCATTATTTTTTGGGATGCCTTGACAATTAATAAAAAACATAATTACTAAGAACCTTATAGTTAAGAGATAACCCCTCTCATTCACTTATCTTGGTGTTCCTTTATTTTGGGGCAAGGTGAAAATGCAATATTTTAATGAAATGTGATTGGGAATTATTAATCAGATGGCTCAGTTGAAAGGGAATTCTATGTACCAAGATGAATGAGTGTTCCTCATCAACATTGTGATCACATATATTTTTCTATATTCTTTATCCTCTAATAGGTGGCTTATAAACCTCATAATAGAACTTTAGGTGATGATTATGAACATCATATGGATAGGATAAATCCATTAAAAAATCTAGTCAATGTTTCATGGAAGGAACATAACAAACTAATTGATTTGGGAGGTATTGTAATTAATGATCTCAAGATCATTAATGATGGTCAAACTGAGAAATTCAAAATGAATTTGATTTCTTATTATCCCTTCTAGGAATTTTTTTCAAATAGTTCAAAGAGAATCTTCTATCTGGATATAGAAATCATCTTGCATACTTTATTTGGGAATCAATCAAATATTACTTCAACAATATCATAGCATACATCAAATAAAAATGTTAGTAGGGACTCCCAACTGAACTTTTGGTCTACATATTTCGTTCATAGTCTTTCTAAAGATATTAATAGTATCTTATATAAGTCATTCATTTTGTTAATTGAGAATTTGTTCTCTTGTTTAAATAGATTTGATGGTTTATTTACTATGTAGATAAAACTAGAAATTCATAGGTACTCGTTAATAGAAAATGATACCATCATATGAAAACACAACCTTGATGGTCACATTATGACTAATGAATTCAATATACTGTAATGTGGTTGTATCAATAGACCACCATCATGGCTACTGATGTTCAGGACTTTTATAATATTTCCCTCCCAGTTTCTCCTGTTATGGTGGAAAAAGAAGTACCGATTTCCTACATAGGATCAACTAAAAAAATTGGTCATCATCTTTCTTCTGGACGCACTCTTTTCTTCTGGGAGGAAAAGGATAAAAATCATATTTTCATGGATTGTGACTTCCTATACGATTTATAGAGATATATCAATACCCTTTTTGGTTTGGTTTTTGATAGATACATACACCACAATACTCTCATTGATAGTTTTAGTGTTGTGGAATTTAGTAAACATCTTTTGAATCTTTTTCTAATGGATTTCAGTCCTATTATTACTTATATATTGAATGATCAAACCCAAAAAAAAACTATTTTATAGTGAATAGATTTTGGTTAACATGGGAATAATTACAATACATAAGGATTTTTATGTACAATCACTACTACAAACAAGAGGAATGTACAATACTATGAATGATATGAATAATCACAGGTTATTAGGTGTAATAGGTGAATAGAGGAAAACTAATGTTACAAAATTCTTCTTGAGGATTCCTCTAATCACATAATATATTAAATTTAATATAGATAGGGTAGATTTTTAAATGCATGTCCCTTTGGGATGTGAAGGTGCCATCTATACTTATCTTGGTTTTGTCAAATAGTGCTTCAACCACTTTTTTGGTGGCTGGAATGGAATATGAAGCTAATCATTCAGGTACGGTGTTTGTAATTCGGTATGATGTCCATCATATTTGGACATCATTGTGGATTGAATCTGATTTTAAGGTTTATATGAAGTATTGA
Organism: Viscum album; assembly: GCA_963277665.1. Classification (NCBI taxonomy): domain Eukaryota; kingdom Viridiplantae; phylum Streptophyta; class Magnoliopsida; order Santalales; family Viscaceae; genus Viscum; species Viscum album. The sequence goes on along the minus strand of OY728136.1, from coordinate 711,542,951 downwards.
ATGTATAAACATGGGATGTGCCTTGGATAATTATACCATGTTTGATTGAGTGTCTCCATAAGGCTACCCATGTCAACCTAGTATCCTATCATGTGTACAGGGAGCCCAATCAAGTGGCGGATGTGTAGAAAACTAGGGAGGTTATCAAAACAGACATGATGCAGTCTTTCATGGATCCTGATTATTTTCATTCAGTGGTTTATGGGAACATTAATGGTATAGTTTGTTCCTGATTAAGTAATAATCCTTTCTTACCGTTGACTCTGCTGATCTCTTTTTTATATAAATGTTTCTAGAACTGGTTTTGACCATATCCTAAACTTTTTTGTGTAATTACCTCTATCATTGTCTATAAATATTTATTCTTTTCTTCTGTGACTATATATTCAATTCCCACATATGTTCTCCTTCCTAGAAACCAATTTATATGATTATCTTAGACGACCTTCACGCTTCCCTTTATCTCTCACCAAGAAGATGTTTTATTAAACCTTTCACAATTCGGGGTTTACAGGAATGTATTTCCCAATGTAAAACCCTTTATTACCATTATCATTATTAAATAATGAAGACATAATTTATTTAGTGGGGATATAATGTAACACCCTGATATTTTAATAGAGAAGAATCATATTTTATATCAAAAATGAATTTAATAAACAAGATAATAATAAAATATATTTCTATATTATGTTAATCCAATCATTTTGTTAGCTTGGAATAAACAAAACACTGGGTTTGAACAAAACATGATACTCGGTTATAATTTTAATATTAACATTATGACTTAGCTGTTAAGTTAACTGGATTCAATAAAACTAGCTAAATTATTAAAATTATATACGTCCCAAATGTATAAAATATATTATGTTGTTCTATATTTATTATAAATAATGTAATAATCATTTGAAGGAAAATGACATGTTTCTAAAAACTATATTTTTCTAATAAGTGATACAGTTACCCATTATCAAAATATGATAGAATTAATATGTTCAACATTAAGAAAATAATTTTACAAAAATAAACTATATTTATTAATATCTATGTGTCAAAATTATATCTTTGTGAGTTTTTTAGAATTTTTTATAGATAAAATTTTTATGAATAGTGGAAATTCATAATTTTAATTGAAATAAGCCTTTTTGTTTAAATATTCTATAATGATAAATTATATTTTAAATTAATTTAAAAGTAAAATTACTTAAATTATAATATATTAATAAAAATTAGATCATTGGAATAAGTTTAATATTCAATCTTTTTTTAAAAGACTTTTTAAACTTTTAAACATGTTCTCTTTAAAAACAGGCTTTCTCATCGTGTATATGAGAGTAATTTTAAGTTAAATTTTTCCAAATTTGTGAATGGAATATGGTTAAATGGACTAATTAAATATTGAATCATATAAATTTATATTATATAATATTTTCAAATCAGTTGTTTACAAAAAGTATTAGTAAAAATGGTAAAAATTATTTACCTTAGTAAATGTGAAAATGGGATTACTGCCCGTTCAAATGAAAAGTATAGGGTTAAAATGGAACAAAACATATAAAAAACCATTTTCATGAAATATTTACACCTTATTCATTATTGGTTCAATAATTTCCTATTTTTATTCATTGTGGCATGTGAAAAATGTGGGTACTCCTTTTTGATTTCAAACATTAAAAGTGTATCACTCTCTCACTTATAAAATGAAACCCACTGTCATCTTCTATGCACACTCTCATACCCAATTGGATCAGAAAATACCCATAAAAATTACTTCCTTACTTGCCTCATCATTTAGGTGAAGGATTATTTTGGATAGAAATGAATCCTAAGAAGTCATTCTGTGAGAACAAAAAAAATAGCCTAAAGAAGAAGAAATATCACTATCCAAGCATTTTATTTTATTTTTTCCTATACCTCCATAATTTATTCTTTTACCATGATGGAATAATATATTAAGTATTTTAAATATACCTAGATTTAATTATGTTAATGTAATTACCTAAATAATTATCCTCTTCAATCAAAAGGGTTATGAAATCATTATTTTTCTGTACTGTAGAGTACCCCCTCACGAACCAATGCCATTTGTTTTCCATCACCACCTTTAAGGGCTTGATTTAATGATGGATTGAACATATATATAAGATAATTATGTTATTAATATACATAATTAATTATAATGTCACATATACCTTTTTTATATCTATTTCGTTTCTGATACGATAATGTCATTCATGTGTACGTCGGACTACCTTCTCCTAAAGAAATATGATTTTTTAGCTTACACATTATATGGAAGGTATTATTGATAAAATATTATATATATATATATATTTTATATTTATTATCTAAAAAATTATATAAATATAATAACACGCATAACTTCTTACCTTCTGAATCTGTTGGATAACAATAACCTCAAGTCTGTATATGTATTGACTACAGCCTCTACATAGTGATATGAAAGTTTTTTCATTTTATTTTTATATGGATGGAAATAAATTTAGATTTCATTAGAATAAATGATATATATAACATTTTAATGATTCAATAAAGGTGAATTTATTTTTATTTTCCTTTCATTCCATCCACAGAGAATAATGGACATTCTGTTCATGCGTACGTATGACCTACATTATCCATAAAGAATGTAATCCATTTTTTATCTCAAAATTTTATATATTACTATAAATAGATATATAATTCATATATAATATATTTATATCATTATTAAAATTATGGATATTATGTAACCATGACCAAATTAAAATGATCCAAATTGCAGTACCAAAACATACACGAAATAAAAAAATATCACCTAAAACATTGATTTTAACTAAAAAAACATTTTTAAATAGGTGTTAAAATAATTTAGGTAAATAATATATGAATGAAATATATGAGTATGGTTTTGTAAAAGATTTTCAATAAACCTATATTTTTTTATTACAGTAGTTTTGGTCACATATGATGGATTTCGAACAAGTGGTAAGGGCTTCTCGTCTCACTTTTTCATTTGTGAGAAATATTTTGTATTTACCACTTAGGCCTTTTGGGTTATATACATCACATATTGATATTTTAAATCATTAATTTATTTATCATAAATCAATTTTATGTTTTATTTGATTATATTTATTTAATGGGACTTATGATTCAAAAGTAACTCTTATAGAAGAGGTTTATTTCACAATCTCATCATTATTCTTAATTTGTTTTGTTAAAGTCTCCCATAAAGGAATTATTTTATAATTATACATTAAAAAATTATTATTTTTTCTTATATAGTTATTTTTCATTTTTTCTTGAAAAAATATAATATTTCATTCCTTTTTTTACGTTAAATGATTAATAAAATGTTTTTTATACAATTTAATGTCATTTATCTATTTAGTCGAAAATACTTTTTCTTCAAAAACCATGTTTTCTAAAAAGTTACAAAATTATTTTAGAATTATATAACTGATTTTTTAAATAAATTTTAACCCATTTTATACTTTTTAAGAAATAATCCTCAGGGAATATTTTAATTACTTTTAAATTACGTACTTTTTGAATAATTTTACAATGAAAAAGGAATATCCTTTTTAACTTATAATATATGCAAAAAATCACATACCATCTTGACTAATATTTATTTAAATATTCATTTACATTTTAAAAAGTTATTTTTAAAGATAATTTTATTCCTAATATTATGGAAATTCATTATTTTACAAAATTTATTTTCAAAGGAATATATTTTAAAAAATAATTAATAAATTTTATAATTTTAAAATAAAACCATTCATTTTGAATGAATGGTTATTTTACTCTAGATATAATTCAAGTGATATTTCAAAAAAATCAATATAAGAAAACAACCTTTGATTTAACTTGTTCTAAAATTGTTATAGACTCCAACGATACAATGATTGTTATATGTTCATATAGGTTAGAATTAGTTTGACTTGGGATATAATATGTTGACACCATTCATTTGATTTTAGATAGTTTAGGATTATGTTTATCAAATAGGGAATGTATTTAAATTTCATATTATTCTTTAAATTAGATTATTTATGTATATTATGTTTTATCCCTTTCATATGAGGAATATAATGGATGAAGTAAGTGATGGTTAGGGCCAACTATATCCCTCCAATGCATTAGTTGGTATTATGAGACAAACTAGACCAGATTTTGGCCAAGGCCTTACAATTTATTTAGATTCCTTCATAGAATGCCTCATAAGTATGTTAAGTATGTTTAGAATTATTCATTCTATCATTATGAATTCAATTATATGATATTATATGTGATATTTCAATTAGTAAGAATATTCATGGACATGTTTCATGCTCATGTGAATATTTTTGGGGAATTATTTGATCATTCTTTATTAGTATCAGATTATTTTAAAGTAATATATTATATGGAATGTGTATAAATTAGCTTCCCTTCTATTTTGTATTATTCCTTATTTTTTTTATTGCTTATGATTTATGATTTCCCTTACTAAGAATATAATCTCAGCCCTTCTTAATTTTTCATTTTTCCTGAGGATATTAGAAAGTGTTTTAAGATTTATATATTGGGATATAATAAGCATAAAATGGGCTTCTAAAATAAAATACCCTATATATTTTATTTTTTAAAATTTAATGTGAATTTAAAATATGTATCTAGTTAACCATTACTATTAAACAATTTAGTACTTTAGGATGTGATACCATGTATCTAATTCTAATGTTATAATGTATCCACCAACTCCAAGATCCTTTGAGCCGGGTCACTAAAAAATTCATGAATATCTTCACACTAAAAATATTATGAATTTTAAATATGAAAAATTGGAAATAGATAAATCTTGAAAAATCTAGTGAAAAACTTCCAGGAATTGGGGAAGAAATGAAAATGATATAATTCAAGAAAAATCACTCAGTTGAATATTATTTCATGAAATATGAATTAATTTGACAATCTAGTTCAATAAAAAATAAAAACTCATGAAATTAATGTTTAAAATAATTTAAATGACTGTAAACATTTAAAAAATTCAGTGGTGGATTAGAAAAACAACCTTAATAATAAATGTCTTGATATTCAATTCAAATGATCAAATTTAAAAATTATTCTTGTTGAGCCTTTGTAATAATTTGATTGAATATGGGCTAGTATGAACACACTATAAGGGGATATTTATCCTAAAATACCTCTATTATAGGAAAAAAATTCTAATATAATTTTATAATAAATATTTAACATTAAAACAACAAAATTATCTATCAATGTCAAAAAAAATGATTGGGATAATTCTAGTTTCATAAATAGCAAAGGATCAAATCTAAAATTTTCAAAAATAAAGATGGATGAGATTATATTGGGACACAACACTACATGTATGGTGTATATTAATTTATTTTATAATTGTTTCACTAATCAAATCATAACTAATTAATAAAACATCCAAAATATATTAGGCATTTATTTAAAACTATATTGCATCTATGAAAAGGAAAACAAGGATTATTGGCTATTTTTGGTGTTTTTATAGGTTTGTGTGTGAGGAACATGAATTCATGGATAGTTTTTTAAGCTATATAAATAAAAAATCATTCCTTAAATCATAGTAATGATAAGATAAAGAAATGCCCTTAATATAAGGAAAATAATCTTTTTATTTCAAATATATTTTTTGGATGCAGAAATAATGGTTGTCCCGTAGAAGAAAAATGCTAGTCCAAATAGAAATTAATATTATAATAAATTGAAGAATAATTAAAACTAAATCAATCAAGAAATTATGGTGATTTATACTTAGTTAATAAGAAAACAAGAAATATTAACTCAATAAAACCACATATTACCAATAAAAAAATTCAACTAATGTAGTGGGTTTTTATATAATGTGAAAGAAGAGAAAATATCATGGATAACATGAATTATGTTATAAATGGATAAAAATTATAGAAAACTAGTAAATTAGATAAAATAATAAATAATGTAATTATTTTTTGAAAATTATTTCTGAGAAGCGATGAAGAATATAGATGTAAGATCACAATGTTTCCAAATAATGCATTATTATTTTGATATCACAATTTGAAATGTAAATGAAATTAAGGAAAAATAAAAAAGAAATTTTTTAATAAATTAATAAATTTAATATTAATATGATTCCCAATTCGATGATAGCTTTTTTAAAGGTGATAACCTATGATTTCATGAAAATATTTGTGGAAGGTGTATGCAATATGGTCTTATCTCTATGTATTTTTTGATCATGATATCATATCATGTATAAATAATAAAAGATTAAAATCTATAAGTAGATGAATCATTTTATTTTATGGAAAATATAAAGGTAAATTTTCTATACAAATTAATTTAGGAAATTTGTAAAGAGATAATCCCACAAATAAAAATAATGGAAAAAATCCCTAAATTATGAATACATGGTTTTTTAAATTTTGATTTGAACATACACAACAGTATTAGTTGATAAAAATATCTGCATATAATTTATCCCAGCAAATATCATAGGAGTCTCACATTATTTCCCTAAATCTTCTTTGTTCTTTTTATACAAGAAATTTATGTTGATCCATTATTAAGTTGGAGAACCAAAATTTGAGAAATTGGAAATATTTTTTATAGACATGGTAGAATATAAAATCATTTAATTGAATTGAAATTTTTTGTGTAGAAGAATATCATTGATAATTATATCAAGGATAGTGTGAATATAGAGTTTTTACTTTAAGAAGGATAAGTTTTAAATACTTCCAGAATACTCATTTCATTAAAATATTGAATTATAAAAAGTTTATGAAAATAGGGGATTGATAATGAATTTATAAAAAAAATATAAATAAAATATGTTTTAAATTTTGATCAGTAAAAATATCTATTTTAATAATACTTAAGGAAATTTTTTTGGGTTAGTATTGTACATTTATTTATTTTTTGAAAATGTTGTTCTTTATATTAGACCCTCTTAATTTATATATTTATTATACTCAAGTAGACATGTAGTTTAATAATTGGTTTCACACTAAATTGGATTAATTTATTCCAATGTAATTCATGTTTCATTTTATTTATTTGTAATAAAGGTTATATTGATAAAAATAAAAAGAGATGTTGACATTAATTTCGTAAATGGTTATTGAAAACAAATCCAGATGAGGATATTATTAAACCCACATTGTGTTGAGTTATATTTTATTATAGTTATTATGAATCCAATATGTTTTATTTGGATTATAATCCTAGAATGTATATGAATTATTCAAGTATAAATGGGGATAATAATAATATAGATATAAAGTAAAGGCTTCAATGTTTTTTGAAGTTTAAGAGTGTTAAAATTTAGAAGATTTGAGGCAACTATGTCTCAGTATGTTAAAAGTTACATTATATGTGATATATGATTAATAAATATCAATAATATTGTATGAATAACTTATTTGTTATTTAATAAATTATTGGAAATAAATATTGTTGAATAACTGAAATTTTTTATTTGATAAAGGATATATAATGTTATAAGTTTTTATTAGATATTTTGTTGGAGATCCATTCAAATATGGAAACCTGTTTGATTTTCTTCCATCACTGGATGATGAAAAATTTTCAATTTAGATATTATAAAAATTGTTGAAAGGATACAGTTGTTTCAAGATGGAATCTAAATATATTTTTAATGATTTTATAGTAGATTAAATATAGTAGGTTTTTGTAATTATTGAGATTGATAATATCACTAATTTACATGAGTTTTATATAGTATAATGATTGTATATTATATTGTATTTGTGAAATATGTCAAAAATTGTATCTAATTAATTAAAATACATTGAATATTTTTTTAAAATAAATATTATATTTGGATATTGTTGAAGTAGGTGATGGTGTTACTTAAGGTAGTGAAAGATAAATTGAGTTACTCTACGGAGTATTTATATGTTTCATAATCATTAAAATTATTTTTAGTATTGATTACAGTTAATTTATAGTAATTTAAATGTTATAAAGCATGTTTAATTGTTTGGAAGAATTTTTTAAATAAGTTCTTAAAATATTAATTTTTATTGGTTTTTGATAAATTAGTCATGCTAAGAACTGTGTAATTAATACTTACGGATTTTGGAAAATTATAAATTTGGAAGAGTAAAAAACTAAAATATAATACATAAAATTATATATTACATGATATTTAGTAATTTACTCAATGAATAGTAAAATATGTAAGAGTCCTAGATTTTCAATAATTCAAAAAAACATGGTGAGTTTATTGAAATAAATCATATATTATAGATAATGTACAATAGTGAAGCATATTTAATATATTGAAAATTATGTAATTTATGTAACACAATTATATTTAATAAACCACGAGAAAATAGAAATTCTAAATGTATAGCATGATGTGTAACAAAAGATTCTCATATTTGGATGATTATAAAAGTACAGCGGATTATAACTGGGAAATGTAAGGCCCTTCTGTTTTGAAATATGAAAGAGTGTTGACAACTCAAAATTGTGATACATAAGGTATTGATTTATATTTATTATCAGTTAGATGTAATTTTGAAAATTTTGGGTTTCCAAGATGATATGTAATGTTAAATTTGTTTTGAATGAATTTAGAATTATGAGATGAACTATTTAAATTGAGGATTCCATTGTAAAAAATATATGTTATTAATAAAAATTATTTATATCATAATGAAGTTATGGTTATGTTTTGATTCATGAGACTAGTATTGACTATGAATAATAAGGACTATGATTTTTATATAGGTTGTGCATAATAATATCATGTCACAAATATTTCTACGGAGAAAAGAAATACCTATTCTAGTTTTGGAATGTGATATATTATCAATCTAAAAGGAGACAATTATGTCCTTTTGCCTGATAAATCATGTGGTGTGGTAGATAATCACATTTTGGTTTTATGTTTTTATAGAATAACAAAATGATGGAATGATATTATACATTTATTCATTCTACAATCAATGATTCCCTGGTTGAACAATAATAATTTCTTCTGTATTTTGATCATGAGAAATTCCTTCATACTATAGTAGTGACATTGAATGTCTTCAATCATATGATGTATTAAATTCCTGTGATTGTTGAGAGGGTTTTAGGGAAGGAAACCATGATAGATGAGGGATATTTTGAGGAAAAAAGGAAAATAATCATTATAAGACCATTAAATGTTAATTGTTTGAAATGATAAATATTACTACCCATGTCAATAAGGTGAAACATTTTTCTTGATCCTACCTGGTTATAATTTCGATTTTAATGTAGTTTTTCCTAGTGTAGTGATTGAGATTTGTGACATATTTGGATGATTTCTTGTGTGTGTAAGTGAATAAAAATAATACAGGAAAAAACATGTGTTATCATGTGGGGATACACATTATTCTAATGACTCATTCGGGCCTGTTAGTGGGGACTAATTGGGAAAATACATGTATCTTTAGGGAAATCGGGGTTCTTGTTGGGAATAGTTGTTACATTGGTATAAAAGAATGAACCCATTCAGAATTACCACATAACATCATTGGATGGTATATATGGTCCACAATGAGGCCTTCATTCTCTAAGGGTTGAATGAAACACAATAAAATTTTAATGGGTGAAAATGTTAAATTTTACTACCCAATTCAATAAGGTACATCATTTATTTCTAGATCCTAAAATATTAAAACTCCAACATTAAATAGGTTTGTCCAGGAGTAATGATCATGATTGGGGACCTCGTGGTAAGTTTAACTATCTATTTGAGAGTGAGGATATATCACACTAGAAAGACATGTTTTTTCCGTTGGGATCTTGCATTATTATGATGACATGTTCAGTCATGTGGCCAGCCCCTAGGGAGGCGAAAAATGTGTCTGTGGGGGAACAATGGTGCTTATGGGGCCCAATTTGTTATAATCAAAGAGGTTTTCATGGGTGTTTCATAGTCATGAATTCATGAATATCTTATTGAAAATTATATTGGTAAATATTGACAGAGAATTATTGATATTTTAAGTGCATATATGGATGGGTTTTCATATTATCAAATATAAAAACCAATATATTGGAATTTGTATTGTATATGGGAATAAAAGAATGATAAAAAGATGTGTGATTGATTTGAGAGGGATAACAATTCTCTTATATTGTGTATTTTTTCTGTTAATAAATAATGTCATCTAATTATTCTGAAAAATATATCATGATAGTGTGTTGAATAGAAATAAGAATACCGTTGTTGGGTTATAATCATAGTGGAAAAGAATCCTTGTATTACTGAACCAAGGTTTAGTTCGAGTCTCAGATTTAGTGTATTTTCGGTGATGATGTCAACTACTAGGGTTGGCCGAGCTAGCAGTTATAGGTGAGAAGTAGTACATGTTTCCGGGGATTCAGTGCTATTTGTGGTTATCAGTATACGATGGTGGATGGACCTTGGCATATCACACCATGTGGTGGTAACATTGATAATTGTGTTCGTTGTCACGACCATGAGTGGTGTAAGAGGTGTAGTTTGTGGTGAGATAAGATTTAGGTGTAGAGGGCTTATCCTTAGGCAATCGACATATATGTGGATGGTGGATATAAAGTATTGGTGGTGGGATGGTCATGTTGACACATACTATGGAGGTTCGAGAAACTCCTCCAGTGTTGACACATCAAGGAAAAAGGGAATCCACTAGTAATGCTTTCAGATTGAAATAATAAGAGATAATAGATTTATCCATTAGTGTGAGGAACCATCTAGTTCTATATTGATCATTTATATTAGATAATCCGTCTAGGTCGGCTTCTATATACATTTTTGGGAAAAAATATCATATTCATTGGGGTCAAAATTATTTAATTATGCCTTCTAGTGTCATATTTTAGACTTATGTTCCTCATAGATTTTGAGAAATTTAAGGTTACTCCTAACCCTATAAAAAAAGTGGGTAATCACAAAAAAAATTGGCGTTCAGTCTTGGGGTCAAGAAGAAAAATATGTACATATAGATATTGATAGAGTGACAGAACATACTTTGGTTTAATTTCATTTAAGCAAAATAATATGGTGTGTGAATTCAAACCTATTATCTCAATATATCATAACATAACAATATAAATTTTAGTCATTTGTCTCCTTATATCATAATTTATAAATAATTATAAGGTAGCCTTTTTATTATTATACATTAAGGAAGTGGTTCATATTTTTTTTATTCTGGACAGTACTTGTATTTTACTTGTTATCAGTATTCATCGGGGAGAAATCTTTTTTTGTTGAAGGATTGGTTGGTCCATGATCCTAAAGAGTAAAATGATAATGATTTTATTAGAAATGGTTGTGCAAGTAGTATGGGTTATTGAATATATCATTTACTAATCTTCATCTTGGTAATATTATAGGATCATTTTGTGTGTGTAAGAAAATAGCCACAATACAATGGGGATTCAGTCATCCACAATAGCGGAGAAACCCATTAACAATTTATGGAATGACTTAAATTTTTATCATTCTTGTTCATATCATTAAATGGAAACTAAATTTATCTTGAGAGAGTGGGAGAGTGAGATCCATTCACTAAATAGATACAGAGGGAAAACAGTTGTGGTGGAAGGATTTTATTGGAAAAAAACATATCAAATGTATTTCCCCTCACCCCTCTCATTATTGTTCACTGATCTTATTGGGATGACCATTAGTTTATTCTTACATATATATAAATATATATTAATCTCACGTAGTTGAAATTTGGGAATCATATTTTATTCTTTCATAGATTTATCCCTTACAAAGGACATCTTTTGGATAACATAGTTTACTCTTATATGACCATTTCCAATTTCAAATCACACTTATTCATGAATATGTACACATAAAAATAAAATATAATACCTCATTAAATTATAAATCACGCTTGAAAAATAAAAACTACATATTTCCGAAACATATATGACCAATTTAAATTTTAAATATCACTTGTGTGGATCAAAAAAATCCGTACTTAATTATACAGTAACATCAAATACCACTAAAATAATCCAAAATATATTTATGCATAAAAACATTCTAAAATACATAAGAAAAATTAATGTACTTTATAACATAAAAATTTCATTAATAGTAAATATATAAAACACCATAACAATTTCATTGGTTTATCCACCCATACGCTTTAACATTAATATCATTGTAAATATTGGTTATTTATTAATAATTAATGGTGAGATGATTACTTTTTTGTAAATAGAATATAAATAATAATGTTTGATCCTAGAATATAAATTTTGGCTAATTTTCATAGAAATAATTCACTATGATGTTGAGAATAATTAAATCCAAAGGTATTTAGAACAAGCACAGTAACAAGTTTTAGCATGAAAAAAATCATTGAGGAGAAGTTAAAAATTCAGAGAGAAAATATTTGGGGTACTAATATGATTAAATATAAAATACGGTACATTTTTTTCACAAATTTATATTAAATAATAATCATTATTATGATATTTTAGGATATACTAGAAAATTCAACAGTTTTTAAGAAGATAGCCAAAATTATGCCTAATGTATTTCATAAATAGTAGTGACTCTTATATATTTTAATTTAAATGCATTTCATTTAAATATTATTTAGAGTTTCATAACATAATATGAAATAATAAAATAGGAAATAGTTCATAATATTGATAAATCTACAAAGGATATATATTTTATGTTTATTAAAAATGTAAACAGTTACTATTAATATAATGATATAGAAACATTGGATTATGATAATTGTAATGTTGAATCAATTTATGAAAAAATTATTTCTATTATTTTAATATATGTTCTAAAATAAAAGTAAAATTACTAAATTAAATTACCTTTATATCATTCTAATTATTGTTCCATAAGATACATTATTATAAAATATCCACTATTGAAAAAATAGAATAACAGAGTTGTTGTGGATTACTCAAAGATATTTGCGAGAATAAAATAATTTAAATATTAAATTCTAATTTTTTTTCTTACATGGTAAATATAATAATTCCTTGTAATTAAATAAAATTGATTTCTTTTATGAATTTGACTATAACATTATCTATTATATTATAAATAATGATGAAACATATAGTTAACCCAAATATAATATATTGACTTCGAAGTAAATGTAAAATAATTTTTTAGAGATTATAATGATAGTGGAATTAGATAATATATTATGATAGTGGGAGATTTTATATTGAATCATGAATAGAAGAAATATATTTTAAAAATTCTGTTTTTTTGGAAAGTATAAAAATAACTTTAATAAATCATTTCATAAATCATGTAGAGATAATGATACCCTTGCAAAATAGATTTCATCATTTTATAAGAAGATTAGGAAATATAATATCTCACATTCCATAGTGAAGTGTACAAATAAAGGGATTTAATTTTTGTATTTATTCAAGGATAAAGAACTTTTAAACCATTGAAATATCATTGAATGATAAATCTCATATGAAGAAGATAATGTTCAAATTAAAAAAAAATAGTTCAATTAGTTTGTGAAGGTTAAGTGAGGAATGGATATGATGAAAAAAATTCCAAAATACTTGATAATGAAATTTAATGTTAACTATATAAATTAATATAGATAAAATAAATTTATATGTATAATATAATATTATAACTCAATTTAAGAAGATTAAATTAATGTTTTTTGGTTTAAAATAGATTTTATTGAATTTTTTTACCTATAAATATATTATTTGAAGAAAAAACAATTATAATTTGGAAAGAATTTTTTTGAAAAATATCTAATAGGTATATAGATAATATTAATACATTTTATAATTTTATTTATAAAAATAATCCTTATATAATATATAAATGTTGAAAATCAAAAGTTATATTGAAGTGAAAATTTATAATCCTTTGAATATTATTTATAGTCAGAGCCATCCCCGAGGGATGCACCCATATGGTGCTCCATGTAGGGGTTTTCCCCCGCCACTGTCTTCCTCTCCCCTTCTACGGCTCGGATTCCCATTGATGCTTAGGCTGGCAGTTTGGTGGTATGTGGTGTCTCTTGGGGCGGCAACATCTTGAACATTATGGAAATATCACTGTTTACTGTCCATCATCTCACCCTAAGTTGGAGAGGGCTCCCAGTGGCATGGTGATGATCCAAGGATTGAGTTCTCAGCTGCTGTGGTGAATATGTTGTCATAGATACACATCATCTGGTTGCGTTGGTAGGATCTGGACATCATGAGTGGGCTTAAAGGTAGTGAAAATATTTCAGTTCAGGTTTCTGGTGGTTTTTCTCATTCACCATTTGCTATTTTTGGTTTCATGCTAGATGATTTGGATATAATGTTGGTTTTGATCTGGATCTGGTTTCGTGTTTTGTGTAGGGTTTTATTCAGCGTTGTAGTGGCGGTGTGGACTCAGTGATGAATTTTGATTTGTTATGGGTTTTTTTGATTTTGTCAATGGTGGAGCATGAAGGATGTTGGTAAAAAATCCCTCAAGGTATCATTGAAGAATTTTTGAAGTGATTGTGTTTGTTGACAAAGTGGACATATGAGTGGTGATTGTTGACAAAGGAAAACAATGACATACAAATTTTTTTACAAAGATGATTTCATGATAGAATGTCGAGTTCAAGAGATAAGGTCAACGATTCATGATTTATTCATCAATTTTGACAAAAGGAATGGATGATCTGGAGGTGGTACAAAATAACAGATACAAGGTGGCACCATTTTCCAGTGTTTGCCAAATATTTGGGCTTGAAAATCGACAAATGAAAAAAAGTTGTTTTTAGCAAAGGGACTTTCATGCCGTGTACATGAAGGCTTGGAAACATGTGTGCCATATGTTTTTCAAGATCAGATCATCAAAATATGGAAAAGGTATAAGTGTCGTGCAAGTATTGGTGGTGTCGCGCAGGTGACTTGCGCGCTGATGCTTTTGAAGCTTGAGAACATGCGCGCCTATTGTTTTTCAAGATCATAAGATCAAAATATGGAAATGGAAAGTGGTTCGTGCAAGTTTAGAAGTGGGTCGCAGAAGTGACTTGTAGAGGAAGAGACCTGCCCGCCGAGACTTGCATGCCGAGGAGATTCTTGCGTGACGTCGAGCAGGGGTGACTAAATGCCTATAAATACTAGACCACCCCTCTTCATTCTTCACCAGAGTTCAACACTTTGAAGATTTAGATCTCCTGTCACGTAGTTGTGGTGGTTGCGCAAGTGGTGGTGTGTCGCGCAAGTGGGACTTGCGTGCCAGTGTTGGAAGTTGTGCGCCAAGTGTTAGTTGTGAGCCTAAAGTGGTTTGGGCAGCAAAGGAAGTGCATCGTGCAAGTTTGTCGAAGCTTAATCTTGAGTCGCGCAAGTGATAAGAAATACTTTCGTGACTGTGTTGACATTCACGCCGAGACTTGTACGCTACCATAGAGAAGGGTGCCAAGTAAGTTTGATTTCCGGCAGTGATTCAAGGCTGCGAGGAAGCTGGGGGATTGACTGATACATTCGGTGCAAAGAGAAATTCATCTATGGGTGAAGGTTGAGCTTCAACAGAGCATCCTCATACAGGAGAAAATGCATTCATTCATTGAAACGAAGAGACCTACAGGTCTATAAACTATGAGTGGATCCTTTCCAGAGTAGTGAGAGAAGGAATAGGAAGAAGGTGATCCTCTCCACCGGCAGTGACCCAGAGAGAGAGAGATAGGGAGTGACCCTTGGTAAAGCAGCGAGCTGACCCTAAACATTGTAAAGGCATTGAGCCTAGGACATAGTGACTGTGCCTGAACCTTGTAATCCACATCTAGTGAAGAATAGTGGAATTTGGTACGACTGGCAACTTTTCGGTGTATTCTCTTTTGACGTAGCCCTTAGCGCTGAACCAAGTAAAAATTGTTGTGTCTTGTGAATAATTTACCTTATATTTATATTGTGCAACAGGAAAGAGGGAGAAGAGTGTTTTTCTTAACGGCGAAACAAGATCTGAACGAGCCTTAATTTTTATTTAGTTATACCCTGATTCACCCCCCCTCTCAGGGTACTCAGCCTTGTGGACATAACAAAGGATTTATCATCTTTAGTGATTTTTTTCAGTATGGATGGAGGATCTACAATTTGTGCAGGTTTCATCGCAAACCTAATTTTGGTGTTTTTTCTTTTATTGTGTTTGTTTGCTTTGAAACTGTGAATTTGTTTTCTAAATACACTAAATTGGATTAATGATATCTTAGTACTTTTTTCTTGTGGCCTTTTTTATTGTGTTTTGAGGGATGTTTCATATTTCTTACAAGGGGTAGCTCCATCGAGGTTTGATTAGAGGGTTTTCTTTGGGTCATCACTTCGTAATCAGACGTTCGAGATGGTATGGATTTTCCATTCGTTATAGGACTTTGCATTCATGCATGGGCAGTTAGCTAGTAGCAAAGAGTAGAAGGAAGATAATCTTATTATTTTGATGATGGGTAGGGGATCTTCTATATATAATTATGTGGTTTGGACTTTAACTCTTGTAGCATATGGTTTCTCACATCATCCTTAAATATGTTTGAATAATTAAAATTTTAATTTTATGTCATTTTTAATAATATTTATAAATTATAAAAACATTTGACGATATAGATTCTATTAGAACATATTAATTTAATGTAATATTAATGAATGATAGGAAAATCTATATTAGTATTAATAAATTATTTTTTGGGGGTAAAAATTCAATAAAATAACAAATGTTCATAAAAATTTAAAATTATAAGGTGAAGTTTGAGAAAAATATTGGAATCTAATTGGAATTTTTGAAAGAGATGACCAAATGATTCATAAGGATATATATTATATTAAAATATATTTGGATGAGTAGATAATGAATAATTATAGTTATAAAAATAAAATTAATATGAAAAAATTAAGTTTCCTCTTTTTTGGATGTTGCATTAAAAGAACATTGGAAAGAGATTCTATGAATCTTAGACAAATTGTGATCATCCCATTTCATAGAGGATTTAAATAATTTTAATAAAATATAATTATTAAAAGTAAGGAACTTCTACATTTTTAAAAAATCTCTATCTCTTAGGATTATGGTTATTTGATTGAATAAAATCAACCAGAAGAAGTTAACTTCAATGAAAACATTATTTATTGATTGCTTGAAATATAATGTTCTTAGTATGTCATAATTTTATGACAATTAAGTAATTATTTTTCAAAGATACTAATTCTACATTATAAGGTTAGAATAAATCTGAGTTTTTTCTAAATGGTAATGAAAAAGATGTAATAGTTTTCAATTAAAATAATCTAAAACTCAAATCATTTAAGTATGAATAATGAGAACGATTATTTGGAATCTAATACTTGTTATTTTGGAAAAATAATCATATTGAATATTACTCATAATGATGTTTTATATGATTTTTGTAATATTTAAATTGATATGAAGATTTTGATTTATATATTTTAAAATCTAAAAGTGGTAAATCATTCATAAAATAGAATTTATATAATAATATCAGAATATTGAGATGTTTTAAATTTTAAAATTTTTTGTCCTATATAGTAAAAATAAAATAATGTACATAAGTAGTCTAGGTAAATAATTTATTAATTTTAACGGATTACTTGATTCATGTATATAAAACTAAAATCTATGGACCTTTACAAGTTTATATGCATTAATGTAAGTACTAAAAAAAGAAATTTATTTATTAATATTTTAAAATAGAAAATAATGCAAAATGTATGAGTGGAATTTTCAAAGTATATATTAAGAATAAAATATTTTAACAAGAATATAGTATCTATTAAACCCTCAAATATTTGTTTTCAGGTATAATAATAATAGATACATAGATGGTTTTTATGACGTTAGTTGATCATGGGAATTTAGGATATTTCTAGTGACATGAAATTGTAATACAATACACATTAAAAATTATTTTTATATAATAATATGAATATATTCACCCATATGACATAACCAAGAGGAAAAATTATTCACTAATGTAGGATTAAAAGTTAACATATTATCAAATAAAATGTATACAGCATTGAAAGATTATTTTGTGAGTAGTAGATGTAATTTACATATTGTATCATACATATAGAAGAGGTTGTCATATTTTATAAATGATTTTATAAATATCATTAATATTTATAATTTAAATTTTATTTAAATATAATTTAACTAGTCTCTAAAAAAGTATATATCTATAAAATTTAATGTAGATGATACTTATTATTTTCAAAATCATGTACAATGTTTTTAAAATATTTAAGATATAGAAAATTAAAAAAGTTGAAAATTATTATTTGGCTATATCCAATATTGAATAATGGACTGAATTATTTTTTCCCTAATTTAGAATGAATATTGAAAATCAACTAATCATTTAATAACATATTTTACTAGTTATAATAAATACCAATGATGAAAAAACTCACACTTTTACCAAAAATTACTTCTAGGAGTATTGATGAATAATTGAAATAAAAATATTGGTTTGATTTAATTATGTGACATGTGTTTGCGAAACTACTATAGAAATAATCATTTCAAAACATGTTGTTTATGAATTTTATATAATATCATACAAATAAAATTAATGCTACTAATTTTTATACCATTTCCATTAATCATTTGATTCATATTGTCACATAGGGAGAATTTTATAAAAACAAAGTAACTATAATAGTTTTTCATAAAAGGGTCAAAAAACTATTAATGTGGAAAAATATGGGAATGTTAGGACTTCTCTATGTATATGTGTGGGTTAATTTTATTTAAATATTTGATTTATTTTTTGATGTATTCAAGTAAAAATTGTTTCGAATAAACTAAATATTGACTTTTATAAATAAGATACGAAAAGAACTATACAAATTATAAATGTTTGAAGGTATTATTTTTGGAAATATTTGCTTATAAAAATGATCAATAATTTTATATATATTTATTTCTTATATGTAGGATTAAATTTCAAAAATTGATAGTCATATATGAAACATGAAATTTTTTGATATTTATCTAATTTTATGTAGAATTTAAATAATAAATAACCGGTGTGAACATATCATATGTTTGTATCAAGAGTATATAAAGTTAATGTTATACAAGTTATTTAATATTTTTATCATACTTGTTAAATTAATAAATTTTGAAGGAGTATGATTTTTTTAATCATATAACATATTTTTTAAAGCAAAATCTAAAGGGTGAAATTTTCAAGACCATTATGATGGATATAGCCAAATATGACTTCAACGAATGAAATTAATTATCATTTAATGAAATTAATTTATATTTATTTGATATTTAAATTGATTACATAATCTTAAATGTGTTTTATTTTCTACTCAATAATATTCAATAGGTTTTATGACAAGTTAGATAAGCTAAATAGATGGTACAAATTAAAAATATCTATAGAAAAAAAAGTCAGAGGTTATAATAATCAAGTGGGTAGTATATATGTTTTGTTAAAACATATGAGTTTTAGTGGAATGAACTAGAGTTATGATGAAACGAAATAGATAAAATTGTATTTCTATCTTGTAATGTTATCAGAAATAATTTTGAAGTTATTTGAGATGTTAGAAATATAAACATTTATCCACCCCTTTCTTATGTATTTAGATCTCACATGTGAATCTATAGAGACCTCATTATTTGGGAACTCTATTTAGAAGGATGGAAATGTTTCCCATGATCACTTTTTTTAATATGATTTGACCAAACAATGGTTATTCATATGTTATAGTATTGGTTTTTATAACTATAGTTGTGCCTTAAATCTAACGCAATTTCTGAAAATAGTATAGTTATTAGTAATCTATTTTCATTATTTGACCAAACTACATAAATAGTTTACCACTATAGCCAATCAATAATATCTTCATGACTAATATTTAGAAATTTTTATTCTATTTTCAGGGTTTTTATGAACTGTAGTGGTAAATTATTATTTTATCATAAAATATATATATTTAAAAAAATACGACCACATTTAAACATAATAGGTTCCTTGTTAAACCACTCTTGTAAGTCATCTACAATAATAAAAATATATGATGAGGAAGTTTCTACAAGTGACCTGTAACTTGATAAAAAGGAATTTCATAGACTATATTAAATGTTATTTTATATGCATGTGTGTGATATATATATAAGAGAAAATATAATATATATATATATAATAAATATAAATATATATGTATATATATATTATTTAATTTATTCATACACTCAACTATTTATTTCTTTAAATTAAATGTATATATATATATATATTTTTTATATTTATTTATTAATTTATTGAAATATATAGATATAGTATTTTTATATTTATATATATATATATATATATATATCAATATATATGTATATATATATTTAATTAATAGTTTTAATTGTGAATAATAATACAATATTGAAATTGATTTAAAAAATATATAAAATTATATATTTACACAAAGAAATATATATGAATGTATATTGAAATTTAGTATAGTATTTATATTCCCTAGCTAATAATCTTTTATCCTAGTATTTGAAAGTCACATATATATATATATATATATATATTTTATTATATGATACATACCACATGAGATTGAAAATAATGGAAATATGTAAACATATCACAATATTTTCACCAAATCATGGTCATGTGGTACCATACAACATTGGTTTTATATACATGGATGTATTCAACCATATAGACATAGATTGGAATACTATGGGAATGGGTGCACCTATTTATAGGGTTTGAAAATTGTGGTTACATTTTATTGAACTATTGGAATTCATCTACAAACCAATGATGATGGTATCTACTGACAAAATATTCTAAAATATGGTTGTACCTGATTTTTACCTTCTGGAATATTTTTTGAACAATAACTATTATTTTAAAAAATGAAAATATATTCATAATGAAGTAGTGTTGTAGTGAGTTATGGTGTATCTCTATCCATTATAGGCATTAATATATAATGGTAATCTTCTTTTTTTTCTATATTCGCATATTCATTATCATACTTTGGTCACATTTGTATGGATTATGGGAATAAAAATAATCTATGAAATATGTTTTTAGTCATCCAAAATTGTACTATATTATCAAATATTCAGGATCATATCAGGGGTGGTGTTGGAGACTATTAGGAAAGGTGGTCGGAGAATTTTTCTGTTGGGTTCTATTGGATGTATACCATTTTTGAGGTGTATTGGGATATTTTTTGAGATTATTTTATTTTATTTTCTTATTTCAATGTTTTATTTACCTCAAATATATATTCTATATGTGTATATAATTGTAACCATTAATGCATGGTTATACATTAAATTTACAATTGAAACTTCTTTTCATTTGGGACCTGGGTTATAAGGAAAATTATTCATATAAATGTGTGATTTTGAGACTTTATTTTCAATGTCATCCCTTGAACTATAAAATGTAGAATTAGGGTATCTCCTCCAATCATCATTTTTAGCCTAGGGAGGGGTCTCTTTGGGATCAAATCTTAAGAAAGGAAAATATGGTCATTTTTTTGTTCAAATATACTTTATATGATGATTAAAAAAGTAAAATTTATATTGAAGATATAACTTTAATTAGTAGTAGTACCTAATTATGTGAATACTTTTTACTTTTAAAAAATATTTTATATTATTTTCTTGGGGGAACTAAAAATATTCCTTATAATTTATATTTTTTAATATTAAAATTCAATTTTTTTGTAATAAATTATGTATATATGAAATGTTAATGATAATATCTATGGAAGGTATAATCTAGATAACACTACCTATAAACTTGAATTTGATTGACTTTGAAGACTAATTAAATAACCACTTTAAAGATATAAGATTTGAATTCTTATATTCTTTATTGATAGTCAACCTCATATTTTCATTAATAAATTTATATATTCCATATTTAAAGAAAATATTAAGGAGGCTCATAACACAATAGTTAAATTAACTTTTAATTACCTTATGAGAAATTTTGGATATAGTACTTTTAATTTAGGTGGAAAGAGAACATCTATAAAATTTCACTTCTAACTCAAGTCTCACATTTGAAAACATATTACAAAAAGAGAAGTTTTTCCATTATCTAAGAGTGGAGTAGAATATATACATATTATATTATGGGGAATATAAATAATATAAAATATTCACAATTCTATGAGTATGGATTTTAATTAGATAATGTTCATATAAGGCATCGTATTTTGAGAGGTCATTACTAAAAAATTAATAACAATTTTCAATTCATCATTAATTAGTTTAATCATTTTGATATATTCACTTAAGATTTTGACCAGGAAATATCTAATTATATAGTATATAAACATAGGATGACATATAATCATTTATTTAATATGTGTTAATAATTAATTTATCATTGTTATTTATTTAATGGTTATTATTAGATGAATGATTGAATTGTTACTCACAATTGATTTTATAATTAATTATATTAATATTTTGAAGTAAAATAAATTATTTTTGATCTTGAATATTGACTCACTACCACTTTATGTGACCATACTAATGTAAATAGCCTGCTATAACTACCTAAAAATAGACATTTATTATTACATATCATTTTTGTTTTTATCTATATAAATATTTAGCTAAATTTTTTTATCCCATATCAAATTATATTCCCATATAGAAACTCTAAATACATTTTTCACATTAAAAAATTACATTTTCGGTACATTATTTTTTATTTATTATAATCTCAAATCCACTCATACTTATCATTTAAAAATACAACAATTTAGATATTTAATTGTAAAATAATAAATTATGGATCACATGATGATGCAAAAACCTAAAATATGAATCATGTATACATATTGGAACCATCTAGAGTATGAAATCCATATATAGAAGTTCAATAAATAAGGATTTATCATATTATAAATGTGAAGTAACATTAGAGGTTAATATATATTTCTTTATTATTAATGAGAATTAATATTCAAAAAAATTAGATTATTCATGGGAATAAAAAAGAAATTATTAATTAAATTTTTAATGGATTTAAAGAATATATAAATTTTAGAGAGTGAGAAAATTTTCATACAGTACTACATAATGTGGGGTATGAGAGTTTCCAAAATACTATGAAAATTTATCATTTTATAGTGGAAGAAGAATTTCTTTTTCTAAATTGAATAATAAATTATAGGATAACAGTAGTAATAAAGCTTAATTAGAGAAAATAAAATTAATTTAATGGAATTAAAAAAAAATTATGTTCAGTGAGGGGAAATATTTCAAGTATTATTCATAAATTTGATTACATTATATATATTATGAGGAATTGTCCTAGGATTGTTTTATAGATTTATCTTATGACACATGAAAGAAGTTTGTAATAATACATCCATAGTCCTTTTGTTTCATTATACTACTCTAATTTCATAATTTCTACATCTCAAACCCTTAGTTGTAATAGGAGAGTAGACATATGTTGTATCATGTATTATGCATTTGATCCACCCAATTTTTTATCCTATGAGACCTAAATTAAATCCTTAAAGACAGTTATAAATGAAAAATGTGTAAAATTAATACACTTATTTATTATTCAATACATCATTAGGGTATGAAAGACCCTATACTCAAACATGTTGAGTTCATAAGGGGGCCATGAACCTTCTATTAGACCATATAGACAATATTCTATTGATGATAAAAAGTATAACCTTAACAAGATTCATAAGAGTATAATGAAAATGAAAATATAGTGGAATATATATATATTTGATTATTTTTAAATTATATTATCCAATGTATTGAATAAATCATGATGTTTTCCAAGAAATTTTGAGAAAAATATATTAATTAAGAAAGTTTATGTAAAAGTTGAAATATTTATTGTAGAATTAATGGTATAATATATTGATAGATAAAGACTTCTTGAGACCACATCTATGATAAATATAAATGAGGTTATCAAAAATTTACTTGGAATCAAAATTAATTCTATTATTGAACTTATCTCACATACCAACATATTATTATTAGTATATATATTATTTTAAGTTAAGTATACTCCAACATCATTATATAATAATGATTTTATTTTTCTCAATACCCCCTCCACTAGTACCCCTCTAGGGCCAATAGTGAAGAGATGGTTTCCCCCGAAGTCCAACCACCTGCAGGCCATCGGTTTGAAACGAGCACTGAGGGTGTAAAACATTTAATTTACTGGAATTTCAATATATATATATATATATATATATAAGGGGATTAAAATTTAATATAAAAAACACTTATCAATATAATTATATACTATGAAAAAC
Organism: Viscum album; assembly: GCA_963277665.1. Lineage (NCBI taxonomy): Eukaryota > Viridiplantae > Streptophyta > Magnoliopsida > Santalales > Viscaceae > Viscum > Viscum album. The sequence continues at coordinate 711,518,615 of OY728136.1, read as the reverse complement.
TTACCATCTTTAATGTAAGTCTGGAAATAAAATAAAAGTCATCAATATAAAACCTCATGAGATAACTCCATAACACCTCAAGTGTCTGTGGATTTAATTCATATCATGGTCCCCAAAACCAAACTATAATCCTAAAAAAATTATATATATACATGTTTAAGGTGAGAAAAACATCCATACTCAATAATATCTTATAAACGGTCTCCTATGTAAATCTGAAAAGAGCATACTAATTCGATTTTGAATTAAGAGAAAAACCAAAAACACGTTAACAATTCAATTATTCAACCCATCCCCACCAAGTCTAACTCACCAAATAATTAATCAAAATAATAACATAATATTATTACAAATTGAATATATGAACACTGTATTCACTTTTCCCAATGATATTTCACTCACACACAGGAATGTCGAATATCTTATACTCCAATACCTTCTAATCCTCGGCCTGATATCACATATCAAGGAAGATCAAATATGTGGTAATTATAACCATACACACCCCAACCACCCATAAAACCTATAATCTAGCGTAGGAATCAATCAGAATCTGAATATCATGAGCCTCCATCACATCACCATCCTCATTATCACACATCCAAATGTAACCATATAACCAAGGTAGTATAGTATAATGAATTTTATGGAAATAAATATTTTTCCCTAATCTTAAAATTTGTAACCACCAATAAATTTCACATCCTCTAATAATTGGGTATCTCTAACAAATACAACATGATCAGTGGGTACTGACAACCTACTAGGTATTTCTTTCGCAAACTATAACATCTCGACTTTTTCATATAATAATTTTATTTAGTTTAACTTGTTTTGTTTTTATCCTCAATTATTTTTTGGAAATATTAAGATGTGATTTGAGGATTAAATGATGTTTCTATACAATTTTAGTTAAAAAATGATTAGTCTAAGAAATGATCTAAGACATTTTCACCATGATGTTCCCAGGATGAAACAAACAAAAAAAATTCCTAGAGATGGGTTATATCTAGGATATAGTTTTTTGTTAATCACCCTATCCAGAATGGAAAAAAATATCCATTAAGGAATTATAGAAGCATTGGCTAGGATGAAATTGCCTTGAATTAATCAATAGTATGTGAAAAGGTCATTGTGATTGGTATTTAAATTCTTAAATTCCTAAATGTTGTTTAGTATTTAATGGATGGTTACTCTAGGATCATGAAATCATAAGGGGGTTAAATGTGTCTCTTAGATAATTTTTTCCTAATGAAATTGAGAAATCTCTTTTCTTTTTCTCAGATTTTAGATTGATCATGTTTTAGGATGGTATTTTTAGGTATTCTAGCTTATGTTAAAGGGTGATTCAGTTCCTCCCATATGATTCCTAGTTATTCCATAATTGATATCTATAAAATAGAATTAGAGGTAGTATGTCATTGATCATTGTTCGAGAATAATAGGGTACCCTTTTTCTACATGTATTGGATCCCTTTTTAATTTTTTATGATATTATTATTATGGACAGTGATTTCATAAGTCCATTCCAAGGAATTTAAATCATTTTTATATTTAATTTAAATTAATTTTTAATTAATTTCAATTAAATGATATGATACCCTTGGTAAATATTTTAAAATTTCTGGGTGTGTGTTGAACAACTTTTACATTGGATTTTCAAATAATGTGCTTCTTTCTATAATAATAAATTTAAAACAATGATTTGATTGATAATTTTTAGGATTAAATCATGATATAGTTTATCAATTTTTAATGAAATTATTTTTTATTAATGGGATTATTTTTTAATTAACCCATTTGATGCTAGTTTTTGAAATGAATAGGTATTTTTTGAATAATAAATTTGGGGTTTCTAGAATGATTACTGACAAAACTAATTTGATACAAATGATTTACCCCTTTATTAGTTTATTTAATGCACTTGGGAGACTAGGTAGTTATGGGGACCATCATTAGGTATAAATCATGGTCATGTATTATCTACACCTTTAAATGGGTTTTTTATGAAAATTATGAACAAACATAATGAGTTCAAGTGGTTCAATCTTAAGGATAGATTCATATTCCACCTAGTATATAGATTAAGGGATGTGTGCATACTTTGAGTTGTATTAGGATAATGTATAGAACCATGAGTGTCGCGTTAACAAACCATGGGACTCATAACCATCAGGTTGTGATTAAAAATTAATTTATACATACCAGGGATTAAGAAACATTTATTCATGCACTATTAGAAAGGTCACATATACCCATATTTTTGAACTATGTGTATAATGTAAAGGCCCTTAAAATTCAAGGGAAATTTTTTTCTTCATTTTATTTGGCATTTTACAAGAATGCAGTTTCTGACAAAACCTGATTCTGAGGCCCGGTGTGCCCATAATAATTTTCCGAAGTTTAGCTCGGGTATGTTCAGTGAACGAACGAGAGGGGTTTTCTAAATTTTGAACTGGTTCCCAGAATCGAATTCTGAGGGCATCGATGGAATTTCAGTGCCGATAATTTCTTAGAAACACATTTTCCGGAGTTGCGTTTGCTCGGGTGTGGTTTTTAAATTTTGGGGTTAAGTAAAGGAATAAAATAAAAATGGTGCGACCAATTTTTATTTTACTTAAAGATGTTTAACCTAAGCTAAGTGATTGGAGCGGGACCCACAATATCCTACCCACTAGGTAGGATATTTGTGAGGTGGGTTCCAAATGAACCCCACCGTTTCTTTCAACTTCCTCAACCCCCTTTTAATTAAGGTAACGCACCCGCACCCCTATTAAGTGGAAGTCAACCCTTGAGTTTTTCTGGTTATGAAACACCTCTATTAATTTGGGCGGTTTAAACATTACAATTAATTCATTTAATTGATTGTTTCATTTTTGAATTTCAAAACTCTTGGCATGAAAAATAAAATAAGACAAACTCTTATTTTATTAGAGTTGTTGGGTTGTGACAGGCTTGGGAGAATTTGCTTGAAGTCTTGAAGTTCTTCCTCCTCGATGAAGAACGCGAAGAACGCCAACCTCTGATGATAGACAACGGTGAGAGACGCCTTCCTCGGTGATCGAAGACGCGACACTGACGAATCTTTTCTCCGCGATGCGACGATCCTCCTTCTGTGATGCCTCTTTCAGTGACGTCCCTTTCCGCGACAACCTCGTTCAACGACTACGCTCGAGGTAGGGGATTATTTTAATTGTTTGTCCCTGATTACTTCCATCTCCTTTATTTATTTCATTTTTATCCGCTTGATATTACAATAACAGGAGGAAGTTGGACCGCACGAACACGGCCGACCCTTCTCCCCCCTTGGTTGTAGATTTTTGTTGCGGCACGTGTAAGGCGGCGTGGTGCCGTTGCACCGCGAGGAAGCTATGAGTTTGGGCGAAGAAGCACGACGCCATCGCGCAACACCATTGAAGTCGAACAACGCGTGGCACTGTCGCACCGCGACGGAGAACCACAAAAGAACCGCAGCCGGAGTTGGCTCGCGGTGGAGGGGCGCGATGCCGTCGTGCCGCACAGGACGGAACAAGGCCGCGCCCATAGGCCGCTGCGGAGCAGGGACCGGCGGCCGGTTTTCGGCCGCCGGCGCCGGATCAGGAGGGCGGGACCGTGGGGTCCCGCAGCAGCAGCACGGTCGGCCGACTTCTGAGAAGCACCGAGGGTCGTAATCTCTGGCTGGCCAGCAAGAGCGGCCCCCCTCATGGGGGTTGCGGTTTCGAACTGGTGGGGGGCAGCGTTCCCCCACACACCCCCTACGCTCGGCCGTTAGGACCAAGCCACCTGGTCGTGCCACGCCCAGGCCGGGCTGGACCCAGACCCGGGTCGGGTCCACCCCGTTCGGGCCGACCCAGGGGGTACCGAGCGGGGTCGGACCGGGCCCAAACCCCCTAATTCCGGACCTCTCACAGTCTTTTTCCCATAACATGGGTTGTAGACCTCCGATGGATACACCGTCAACTGCGATGCAATCCTTGGATCGAGATGGTCGTTTCGGTATATTACACTCAAGGTTTTGGAGAACTTTGGGTTTGGCCGGGTTGGTTCGTACACGAAACCAACCGGGCCCTCGGAGCAGAAACGCTTATAACTTGAGCTCTAGACGTCCGATTGACGTGACGTCAACATTAATGGATTCCTCTTAGTGAGACAGACCTTTTGGATTACTCCACTCGAGGTTTGGACACAGTTGGAGTATGGTCAAGTTGGCATTGACTTAAAATCAACCGGGACCCCAGGACGAAAAAGCCAATAACTCTCAGATCGGGCGTCCGATTGACACGCCATCTGTGTCGTTGAGTTCTTGTTGAAGATACGGAACATTTGGATACATCAACTCCGGACTATGTGTCAATTGATGTATCAGCCACTCGGCTCGTGGAGCGGACCCTCCCAAACGAGCTTGCTGTGTGCGGGAACCCTAGAGGTGGCTGCGATTGCGACGACGATGACGACTGTACAGAAATCCTCTGTGGATTCGATGGCGATGACTATAGCACTCAGTGATACTACGTGGATCAGTGCTACCGATCCTGTGTGGGTCAGATCCTGTGTGGGTCAGCGCTCAACGGTCTTGTGTGGGCCAGTGCCTACAGATCCTCTGTGGGTCCGATCCTATGTGGGTCATTGCGGGGGTTAGTACCTATCGATCCTTTGTGGGTCCTTTCAAGGGTTAGTACCTATCTATCATGTGTGGGTCTGACGGCTTAGATGATTTAGTGGCTACATCTGATCATCTCTATCGTCTTACGAAGATGTATACCTGTGTGAGCTGAATGTTGACATTCAATCATTATCTTCGATATGATCGACTTTCTTTCCAATGTGGATTGTGTTGTGCTATACTATATGGATGTGATCGAACTTGGGCTCATATGTTGGAGCCGAACTAGAATTGATGACTTAGGTATACATATAGGCATATACCTATGTAGTGTCGGATGTTACTACATGATTGTATCTTTCCTTTGTGGATTATTCTTTGTGTATTTTGGGAGACCATGGGTGTCTTAGGGTCCCTACTGAGTAGCTTATACTCACCCCTGCATGGGATATGCCCGCACTACATTGTGTTGGTTACAGACAACGGACATCACTAATCGTGGTTGAGGCTTGCGGAGCAGTCGGTACCTGGAGGTGGACCACTGGACGGGACGTACACAGAGCAGATGACTGGACCCGAGGAGCGGAGGTGGATATCTGTACCCACCCTTCGGGTGGGAGTACTAGTGGACGCCTCATCATAGAGGCTTTACTTTTCCGTTGATGTACTCCCTATTTCAGTTGTACTTTACTTTCATCTTGGGTTTGTGTTCGGGTCCGCTTACTTTTTCGCACTTACTATTGTACCCAGTTTTTACTTAGTTTTCATTTCTGCTTGCTTGCTCAATGGTGTTTGTTTACTTTACAAAGGAAATTCCTTCCTTTTTTCGGGAATTACGCCTTGGTTCTAGTCGCCAACCCCTGGCCTATGGAAGGCGGGCTTGAGGTAGTCACGGAACGGGCCCCGAGGATGGGTCATGACAATTTGGTATCAGAGGAGTTCGGTTCTACCGCAGAACTCCGAACTCTGATCTTTCTTCTATGTGAAGCAATATTGTGAAAAGTATTGAGTGTGGTTATCAGTGCAGGGAGTCCAATGTTGGTGCGGTGACCGACGTATCCATACACCAGGACCCTGACTTCTGATTTCCGACTTAATGCACGAAAACATTGATTGCATGTGTGTTTTAAAAGTTTTATTTGTTATTAATTTGTATCCGCTCACCAGGTATACTGTTTAACTGTGGAGCACCTCTTTATTTTCAGGATGGCCCCACGACGGAGGCCAGCTAGGGCTCCGAGCGTTGTGAGGGATGACAGCCCACCGATCGACGAGGCCTCGATACAGGGCCCTTTGATAGCAGAGGCACCGGCAATACCTCTACTCGCTGAGCCACTGATGATACCTGCCCCAGCCACTGACGATGTACGTCGCCTTAGTGCACTTCACGAGATTCAGCATCAGCGACCGCCCACGTTCCATGGGGAGACGGACCCTCAGGCAGCCAAGGATTGGCTGGAGGCAGTTGTATGAGTTTTCGGGTTAGTGAGGACACCAGCTGACCTCATGGTGATCCTCACAGCGAGCCTCCTGCATACGGCAGTAGGCAGATGGTGGAGCTTGATGCTCCAGGTGCACGACAAGGCATCTCTCCTCTGGACAAACTTTGAGAGTCTCTTCCATTCGGAGTTTGTCACAACAACCCTCCGTGCAGTGCGCATCCATGAGCTTCTACAACTGCAGAAGGGCAGCTTGACGGTCGCCCAGTACTCGGTGAGATTTACAGATCTCTCGCGCTACTTGACGGACATGGTACCTGACCCATTTTTCTGGGCCTGGACCTTCGTGTAGGGATTGAGGCAGAATATCAGGGCATCGCTGATCTCCCTCAGCATTCCGACACAGGAAGGGGTACTGGATCGAGCCCTTCTCATTGAGAGCCTTCTTGCGGATTCTACACCAGTGGCAAGACCTATCGCAGGGCAGCACGTAATAGAGTCTTCTGCAGCTGGCAGTCGACGGATAACTCATGGGTCCAGGCAGACCAGAACCTCAGGCAGACGACCCCAGGACACTGGCTCAGAGGTGCGGGGCACTCAGTGTAGATCTAGTCTTTCGAGAGGCAGACAGTGCTAAGCATGTGGCGGGTAGGGCCACATGGCTCGTGACTACCCGACCCGCCATACGGAGGAGTAGCAGACGGTTGAGGGACCACCCAGGCCAAGGCAGATTGTCGACCGTGGCGGTCCGCCAGGAGCAGGCGGACGAGGAAGAGGAGCTGGCCGAGCAGCAGGTGGTGGGCGACGCTTTCAGGCTCTACCACCACCACCCCCAGGAGGTCCACCCCGATCACAGGGAGCTGGCGGGCAGAGACAGGCACAGCTCCAGGCAGTTGCGGCCTATGACCACGATGCGCTAGAGATGATTCGAGGTACTATCTGTGTCTATTCCACCCTTGCTACAGTTCCTATAGACACAGGAGAGAGTCATTCTTTCATATCCGCTACCCTTGTTCAGATCTCGAGGATTTCGACAGAGTCTTTGGCTCGATCCTTATCGCTAGAGACTCCTACAGGAGCAGACTCGATGATTACGCACTGGTGCGAGCAGTGTGATATTACTCTAGAAGGTGAGATCTTCAGCTGGGATCTTCTTGTAGTAGCGTCGAGGCCTTAAGACATCATCTTGGGCATGGATTGGTTATCTACAGTCCATGCTCAGATTGACTGTATTAGGTGTAAGGTGCGGTGTGTACGCACCGACAGGAGCAGGTTCACCTTCACCGGCGAGAAGGGAGCCTTCGCAGCATAGGATGGACTCTCGTAGAGGAGAGGACAACCCATAACTCATCAGTTTTCTAGCCTCATCCTAGGAGCAGTTGACGTGCGAAGTCCTAGTTTCCCTACAATGGTGGATCAGTATGAGGATGTTTTCCCCGAAGACGTTCCAGGACTACCTCCTCGCAGAGAGGTAGACTTTTATATTGACATGTACCCCGAGACAGCCCCGATATCCACCCCACCATGTCGGATGGCTCCCGCTGAGCTTCGAGAGATATGGGTACATATGGAGGACTTGCAGGACAAGGGATTCATCTGACCCAGTGTTTCACCCTTGGCTTCCCCGATATTGTTCGCCAAGAAGGCGGACGAGAGCTTGCGACTTTGTTTCGACTATCGTCGCCTGAACCAGGTGACAGTGAGGAACATGTATCCGCTACCGAGGACTGATGACCTCTTCGATCAGCTCAAGAGAGAACGGTGGTTCTCAAAGATTGACCTTAGATCAGGCTATCACCAGCTCAGAGTTCGGGATGAGGACATGCAGAAGACGACCTTCAGATGTCGGTATGGCCACTATGAGTTCTTGGTTATGCCTTTCGGAGTGACCAATGCTCTAGTAGTGTTCATGGGCCTCAAGAATAGGATCATTCAGCCATACCTCGATCGATTTTCCATGGTCTTCATTGACGACATTTTGATATACTTGACCACTGAGGAGGAGCATGCCTACCACTTGTGGGTTGTACTAGACACACTCCGAGAGCACCAGTTTTATGGTAAGCTCTCAAAGTGTCAGTTTTGGATACGTGAGGTCCACTTCTTGGGACACGTCATCTCTGAGGCGGGATTTGTGGTGGATCCTGCGAAGATCGAGGCAGTTCTAGCTTGGGAGCCACCCAGGAGCGTGACAGAGGTGTGGTGCTTCTTTGGACTAGCTGGATACTACCAGAGATTTGTGCCAGACTTCTCCAGAGTTGCGGCACCACTCTCAGCTTTTACAATGTAGGGGAAGACCTTTTGTGGTCAGATAGATGTCAGCAGAGCTTCTAAGAGCTGAGATAGAGATTGACCAGCGCGCCTATCTTGAGGCTACCGGAGAAGGGAGTTGTGTACGTAGTTTACTGCGATGCATCAGGGACCGGACTCAGATATGTCCTGATGTAGGAGAGGTCCGTGATCGCCTATGGATCATGAAAGTTGAGGCAGCATGAGCAGAACTATGCTACCCATGACATGGAGTTAGTAGCAGCGGTCTTCGCTCTGAAGATGTGGCGACACTATCTGATGGGCGAGCGCTTTACAGTCTATTCTGACCATCAGAGTCTCAGGTACATCTTCTCGCATAGGGACATGAACCTGAGATAGCGGTGATGGCTTGAGTTCATCTAGGACTATGACTTTGAGATAGTCTATACTCCTGGAAAGGGGAACGTAGTAGCAGATGATCTCGGCAGGAGGACGGGCATTCAGCTACTTGAGGAGGCAATAGAGCAGCTAGCCACTTTGCAGATATCCTTCGTGGATAGAGAAGGAGAATCCTTTCTTCAGTCACTCACAGTCACTCCTCCACTACTGCATCGGGTCAGAGAGGCATAGTGTGGGGACGCCGACTGTGAGATGCGGCGTGCGCAGATATCCTCAAGACAGGCACACGATGGTTTCTCTTTAGGAGGAGAGCAAGACATCCTTTTTAGAGGATGTACCTTGGTACTAGTTGCTTTATGGGAGGAGTTGATGAAAGATTCTCACACTTCCCCTTTAGGGGTACATCCTGTAGTGGCGAAGATGTACCAGGATCTCAGACGACAGCCCTGGTGGTCGGGCATGAATAAGGTTGTGGCACTGTTCATTTCTTGATGCCTCACCATCCATCAGGTGAAGGAAGAGCACCAGGTACCAGTAGGCTTGGTACAGCCCTTGGAGGTCCCAGAGTGGAAGTGGGACGGGATATCTATGGACTTCATGACTGGACTTCCATGCCCTTCCAGATGTCACGACTCCATTTGGGTGATTGTTGACCGACTCACCAAGTCGGCTCACTTCTTACCCATCAGAGATCAGGGCTCAGTGGAGAGCTTGTGATATCTCTACATTTAGGAGATTGTACGGATTCATGGTGTGCCATCATCTATCATCTCCGATCGAGATGCTCTCTTTACTTCCCGACTTTGGAAGGTGTTGCAGGAGGCATTCGGGACGCAGCTACGTCTGAGCACCTCCTTTCACCCCCAGACAAATTTTCAGATAGAGAGGACCATTCAGACTCTCGAGGACATGCTCTGTGCATGTGTCCTAAACTTTGGTCATAGTTGGTAGGACCACCTACCCTTGGTGGAGTTCGCGCACAACAGCAGCTTCCACTCCACCATCGGGATGGAACCATACGAGGCGTTGTACGACCGACCTTGCAGATCACCTCTGTGCTGGACAGACCCTGGGGAGTCAGCACTTGTGGGACCGAAGATGGTCCAGGCCATGATAGAGAATTTCCAGGTCATCCAAGAGCGGATGAGGACAGCTTAGAGCCGGCAGAAGTCTTATGCTAATAGGAGGTGGAGACCACTAGATTTTGAGGATGCCGACCACATCATCTTGCGGGTCTCACCTCGATATGGACTACGAAGGTTTGGCTGAGGCAACAAGCTGTCTCCGTGCTTCATCGGACCATTCCAGATCCTCAGCAGTATTGGCGAGGTGGCTTATCACCTGGCTCTACCACCTCAGTTGCACTGGGTGCGCGACATCTTCCACGTATCCCAGCTGAGGAGATACGTGCACGACACAACGCATATCATTGACCATGGGGAGTTGGACATTGATGATGGGGAGACTTTTGCGAAGGTCCTGGTGGAGATTTAGGATCGACAGGAGTCGGGACTACGTGGATGGTCGATTCCACTAGTGCACATTAGATGGAAGCACAGGAACCTCTAAGAGAGCACTTGGGAGCGGGAGGCTCAGATGCATGCTCAGTTCCCACATTTTTTCCCTAGTTTTTTATGTATCTTTACGGGGACATAAATCCCTGAGGTGGGAGTAATGTAAAGACCCGTAAAATTCAAAGGAAATTTTTTTCATAATTTTTTTTGGGATTTTACAAGAACGCAGTTTCTGACAGAACATGATTCCGAGGCCCGATGTGACCGGAATTATTTTCCGAAGTTTTGCTCGGGTATGTTCAGTAAATGAACGAGCCGGTTTTTCTATCTTTTGAACCGGTTTTCATAATCCAATTCTGAGGGCACCAAGGGAATCGCAGCATCGGTAATTTCTTAGAAACACCTTTTCTGAAGTTGAGTTTTCTTGGGTGTGGTTTTTAAATTTTTGGGTTAAGTAAAAGAATAAAATAAAAATGGTGCGACCAATTTTTATTTTAATTAAGTTGTTTCACCTAAGCTATGTGATTGGAGTGGGACCCACAATATCCTACCTACTAGGTAAGATATTTGTGAGGTGGGGCCCACACGAGCCCCACCGTTTCATTCAACTACCTCAACCACCTTTTAATTAAGGTAACACACCTGTACCCCTATTTAGTGGAAGTCAACCCTCGCATTTTTCTGTTTATGAAACACCTTTATTAATTTGGGCGGCTTAAACATTGAAATTAATTTATTTAATTGATTGTTTCGTTTTTGAATTTCAAAACTCTTGTCTTGAGAAATAAAAAAGGACAAACTCTTATTTTATTAGAGTTATTGGGTTGTGAGAGGCTTGGGAGAATTCGCTTGAAGTATTGAAGTTCTTCTTCCTCGACGAAGAATGTGAAGAATGCCGACCTCCGACGACGGACAACGGTGAGAGAAGCCTTCCTCGGATATCGATGATGCGATGCTGACAAATCTTTTCTCCACGACATGACGATCCTCCTTCTGTGATGCCTTTTTCTGCGACGTCCCTTTACGCGACAACCTCCTTCGACGACTACGCTCGAGGTAGGGGTTTATTTTAATTGTTTGTTTGTGATTACTTCTATCACCTTTCTTCATTTAATTTTGAGCTGCCAGATATCACAATAACGGGAGGAAGTCGGACTGCACGAACACAGCCGACCCTCCTCCCCCCTTGGATGTTGATTTTTGTTGTGGCGCGTGTAAGGCGGCGCGGTGCCATTGCACCGCGCGGAAGGTATGAGTTTGGGCGAAGAAGCGTGGAGCTGTTGCGCCGCGCCGGAGAACCACAAAAGCACCGCGGCCAGAGCGGGGCCGCGAAAGAGGGGCGCGATGACGTCGCGCCACACCGGACAGTCCAAGGCTGCGACGGAGCAGGGAGTGGTGGCCGGTTTCTGGCCACCGGCGCCAGAGCAGGAGGGCGGGACCGTGGGGTCCCGCGGCAGCAGCACGGCCGGCCAGCCGAGCCGGCCGGCTCCCGAGAAGCTCCGGGGGTCTTAACCCCCGGCTGGCCAGCAAGAGCGGCCCCCCTCATGGGGGTCAAGGATTCGAACTGGCGGGGGGCAGCGCCCCCCCCCCCCCCCCCTCCCCGTACCCCAACGCTCAGCCGTTACGGCCGAGCCACCTGGCCGCCTGGCCACCAGGTCAGGCCGAGCGCGCCCAGGCTGGGCCGCCCAGGTCGGGCCGCGCCGCGCCTAAGCCTGGCTGGGCCGCACCCCAACCGGGTCGGGCCACGCCCTAGCGGGTTTTCCCTGCACCCCGGTCAGGTCGACCCGGTTCGGGCCGACCCAGGGGTTTCTGGGCCGGGTCGGACTGGGCCCGAAACCCCTAATTTCAAACCTCACACAGTCTTTTTCCCATAACATGGGCTGTGGAACTCTGATCGAGACACCATCAACTGCGATGCAATACTTGGACCGAGATGGTCGTTTCGGTATATTACACTCAAGGTTTAGAAGAACTTTGGGTTCGGCCGGGTTGGTTTGTAAACGAAATCAATCGGGCCCTCAAAGCGGAAACGCTTATAACTTGAGCTCTGGACGTGCGATTGACATGCCATCGACTTTTATGGATTCCTCTTAGTGAGATGGACCTTTTGTCTTACTCCGCTCATGGTTTGGACGCAGTTGGAGTATGTTCGGATTTCTTTTGACTTAAAAACCAACCAGGCCCTTGGGACGAAAAAACCAATAACTATCAAACCGGGCGTCCGATTGACGCGCCGTCTGTGTCATTGAGTTCCTATTGACGATACGGAACATTTGGATAAATTAAATCCAGACTATATGTCAGTTGATGTATCAGACCCTCGGCTCGTGGAGCAGACCCTCCCGAATGAGCTTGCTGTGTGCGGGAACCCTAGAGCTGGTTGCGACTGCGACGATGATGACGATTGTACAGAAATCCTCTGTGGATTCGACAGCGACGACTACAGAATCCAGCGATCCTACGTGGATCAGTGCTACCGATCCTATGTGGGTCAGTGCTCAGCGGTCTTGTGTGGGCCAGCACCTACAGATCCTGTGTGGGTTCGATCCTATGTGAGTCATTTCAAGAGTTAGTACATATCGATCCTTTGTGGGTCATTACGTGGGTTAGTACCTATCAATCCTCTGTGGGTCATTGCGTGGTTTAGTACCTATAGATCCTGTGTGGGTCCGACGGCTTAGATGATTCAGTGGCTACATCTGATCATCTCTATCGTCTTACGAAGAAGTATACCTGTGTGAGCTGAATCTTGACTTTAAATCATTATCTTCGATATGATTGACTTGCTTTCCTATGTGGATTGTGTTGTGCTATCCTGTGTGGATGTGATCGAACTTGGGCTCGAATGTTGGAGCCAAACTAGTATTGATGACTTAGGTATATGTATGGGCATATACCTAAGTAGTGTCGGATGTTACTTTGTGATAGTATCTTTCCTTTGTGGATTATCCTTTGTGGATTCTGGGAGACCTTCGAGGGTCTCGGGGTCCCTACTGAGTAGCTTATACTCACCCTTGTACGGGCTATGTCTGCACTACGTTGTGTTGGTTGCAGACGACGGACATCGCTGATTGTGGTTGAGGCTTGCGGAGTAGTCGGTACCTAGAGGTGGACCACTGGGCGGGACGTACACGGAGCAGATGGCTGGACCCGAGGAGCTGAGGTGGATATCTGTACCCACCCTTCAGGTGGGAGTACCAGTGGACGGCTCGCCGTAGCGGCATTACTTTTTATTTTTTATACTCCCTTTTTCAGTTGTACTTTACTTTCATCTTGGGTTTGTATTCTGGCCCACTTACTTTTCCACAATTACTATTGTACCCAGTTTTTACTTAGTGTTTACTTCTGTTTGCTTTCTCTATGGTGTTTGTTTACTTTACAAAGGCAATGCATTCCTATTTTTTGGGGAATTATGCCTTGGTACTAGTCGCCATCCCCTGGCCTATGGATGGCAGGCTTGGGGTAGTCACGGTACGGGCCCCGAGGACAGGACGTGACATATAACCCCCAAAACTGAGGTTATAGTATATACACAATGTTTTGGGAACAGTGGAATGTTACGGAATCAAATTAAACCTATACCCTTGGTTCATATATATACCATGGGTATAGGTCAAATTGATATTCCCTTAGCCATTGTTTTAATAAAACCATGGGTATATATATTCCAATATTACAACTTATAACTATAATTTGTATAACTATGGCCATAAGTAACCATCAGAATTTGGACGCAACACCACCATAGATTCTTCTTATCAATCATTAACAAAAAACTATGATAAATTAGATAATATGCATTCATTACAGTACATCATTTCTACACTTAACTTATAAATAGAAAATTTTAATGTTTTTGAAATCATATAAAATACTAAAACATTCATATTCATTGATAGAAAAAATCCATTTATATCATTACTGATCTACACAAGCCATCTTCCATCTAAAAAAATGGTGGGATCAATCTATCCCACATCATCAATATCCTAATCCTCAACATAATCATCACCATCACCATCATCATCCTCAGTAGAAACAACCTCACCAATGACATCATCTGGAGTAGCAACATCATCAACAACATCATCCGAACCACCTTCCACTCGATCGTCACTAGGACCCTCATCTTTATCACATAAGGAATCATTTTAATAAATAATCTATTCAATAAAAGAAACAATATTAGTAGAATCCTCATATAAAAGTGATTATCTTATAACCAACATAGCTTTCATAAATTGTTTAGTGACCATCTTACTTCTTTAATTCTACTGTTTACTTATTTTACACTTCTCTAAAGAATGTTTTTTTAAGAAACTTTATTATAAGAACATTGTATCTTTTGGGTATGAGAGGCCTGGGGGAGACCAATGAGAAACAATACCTAGAGGGTATGATGATTTCCCTTATCCAACATCAGACTCTTGCCTAGTGATTATCACCCAATACCATTCTCAAATGATCGTTGAGCCCAATGTTTCATATTCTATACCATAAAGGGACTCTAGGGAAGTCTGTTGAAAATATAAAAAAGATATTTAATTTTTAATTTTGAATAATTAAATGAAATATAAATAAAAACATAAAATATTTTCATGAGTTTCTGCATTTACCGAACTTCCATATTTATTCATCCTACTTGAGAAAAGAAATTTAGCACATGTTAGACAACCATCAATGGTAAATATAACATATTTCAAATGAAAATGATTAGTAAACACATATTAAAATTTTAAACAAATTTTTAATCTTTAAAAATAATAACATGGAATAAAATTTAAAGAATTGAAAAATTCATAATTAATGTGATAAAAATTAATGAAAAATTCATATAGAAAATCTACTAATAAAACTGTATAATTTTATTTACTCAATATAAACATGCAATAATATTTAATATGAATGCTTTATATTCATTTAATTATATGACCTATATATTATTCATTATATATGTAGATATTTGTTAGGCCCATATTCCAATTATCATTAGCCCTATTGGCCTAATGGTCAATTAGGAATTAGGCAAAATTTCTAATTGGCATATAGTCATAATGTCTTAATATCCAATTAGATTATATGCCTAACAGAAAATTTTAATAGAGGATTGATTGTAAATTGATCAACATTCCAATTGAAATTTTTTAATATTAGGCATATCATACATTTGGCCCTTAGGAATAATAGGATTATTTATAATTAGCATATAGGCCTATTGTCGAACTGGCCTATAAGCCTAATGGAAAATTACATTATCAGACCTATAGTCCAATTTTCCATTAGGTCTATAGGATAATTTTCCATTAGTAATATAGGCGATTTTTAAATTAGGTCTTATGGGCCAATTGCCCGCTAGGAATATTGGCCAATTTCCCACTAGTCCTACAGACCAAATGGTCAGTTCGTAAATTTTCCTCCAGGACTAATGGAAAATTGGCCTATATGCCAATAGGAATATTGGATTATAGAATATTATCCCTATTAGCCTCTACGAATATAAGCCAACTTTCCATTATTCCAAAAGAAAAATTGTCCATTAGACATAATTGGACATTAGGTCTACATGACAATTGGCCAATAGGCATTTTTGAAAAAAATTCCATATAAATATTAGTCATGTAAACCAATTGGCCACATATCCTTTAGGCCATAAATCCATTAGGCCTATAGGCCAATTAATCCTAATGACCAATTGACATATATGACTATATGCAAATTATCCATTAGACCAAATGGTAATTTTCCAATTCGAAAACTGTCCATTACGCCATGTTTGGCCATTATGTCATTAGTTCATTAAGCCTATTGTCCTATAAGTTTATCGTCGAATTGGACATTATGCCTATAGTAAAACTAACCACTATGCCTAACTGGTAAATTAGTTATTAGGATTAATTACATAATGTCTAATTACCCTAAATGGATAATGGACATTTGAAATGGGAAATTGCAGCATTTTATTAATGGTATTAATGATAATAAAACATAAATTTCTACATAAAAATTTACTAACAAATAATATAAATAATTTTAAAAAATCAGATTAAATTATTTTTAACTTATCATTATCAAGAAATGCAGTGTACCCATGTGTGTATACATATGTCATTGAATATTTGTTCTTTGTTATTTTACCTTACACTTCTTAAAAAATCCTAATATAAGTTCTAATAATTATGTTTTATGTCAAAACCATTAAATATTGGGAATAACATAAACTCATAAATCATAAAATTTGCACTCAGTTTTTGATATTGTGTTTTTAGACTATTGGGAAATGTGGGTACACCCTCAAAATCATAACCAAGTCATCTCTTCCAACCAACCCACAACTCTTATTTTTATGACCACCATAACTACCCATGATCTATCAACCTTGCAGTCTTAGAAAATTGTCCATATGGATAGTCAAACTGACTCTGAAATGAAAATTTAATTTCTTTTAAATATAATTATAATATAGATATATTTTTAATATTTTCTTACCCATATCTTATAACATGCATTCTACTTGATGGCATTGCTGATATGTCTCTGTGAGACAAGTTCCATCAAAATGATATCATGGTACATGGGTAAACTGTACATGAATCCTCTACACTACCTTGAAGATTTACCTACCATCTAATTTTATGCATTTAAATCCACCTCTATTTGTGTCAAGAAATTCTAGGATTCCTTCATATGTCTTTTCCCACATCTCCTACTAGAAGATCCCAATGAATAAGAAAAGAAGGGGAAAATAAAAATTAATTCAAGTTAGAAAAGTAAAAAAATGAAATGATATAATATTACAATATTATAATAAAAACCTTGTTTTGGGATACATAATAGAATGTGGTAGATCTATGGGTTTTAAGGGATCGGTTGCCTCAACAAGAAGTTTCTGTTCCAATTCATGCTTTCAGTGGCCTTTTTGCACTAGAGTATAATCTAATGGAACAGACTCATCATATGTTGGATGGATAGTAGAAATTGGAGGCGACGTAAAAATTGAATAATATGGGTAGTAGTTTGGGGGATACATCATAGGTTATGGATATGGTTATGGTGGGAACATCTGTGGGTGAGGTGTAGACACAGAATGAGAAGAATGGGAAAAATGAGATGATGTAGGCATAAGTGAGATCATCCCTATAGGAGGCATAGACATGGTATCTATATAAGAGGTTATCTGAGATGATGATGGAGTCATTGATAAGAACATCCTTGGATACTCAAGTAGAGGATATTAAGGTTTGGTATATAGGTTTTCCACTGGTGGGTCTATCTGAGAACGAGTATGATGGTGGTCCATATAGGTCTAGGAGAATCCCGATTTAGAACCAGGATTTCATGATGAGAATTAAACTCTATTGGAACTGGATGTCCCTTAAAATTTGTTAGATAATATAAAACTAAATTTATAAGTAATTCAAGATAAAAATATTACAATTATTATACTCACTGAGGTATGAGAAAGAAGCAACTCATGCTCAGGAACCTATTGATTGGGATTAAATAGTTTCTTCTTTTGATGTTTTAATTTATTTGACCAAATATTCATGATAATAAAATGTAAATGTTTTAAAAATAGTTTTTATAAATCACTCTTACAAATTAGAAGTCAAATATTGTATTAGAAATGTTTTAACATCTTTTAGAAACAATAATTGTAAACCATTTTATTTATTTTTTAAAAAAATATTTTCAACCGAGTATTTAAAATTGATATAAATAAAATTAAATGAAATGACACCAAAAAATACTAAAAAACAACTCATTCCAAAATAAAACTAAATTAAAGTAATTAAAAAATAGTAACCTGAGAAACTTATGTCAAGGTAAATTTAATGAATAGTTATCATTGATAGTCACTTCGATATATTACCAACCACCACATTTGGTTCAACATCTAATCTCATAATGAGCTAATTTGATTCATCAAATTGAACATTTAGGTCAACACAAATTAGGGCGTCAATGGTGGTAATTTCTTCACCAGCATCATGAAAAATGTGTATGGTGATTACCTCCTCAGTGACATCGTAATAATGTCTCAGATGATCTCTCAAATAAAAAACTAGTTAATCCATTAATTCCAAAATGTTTTGTTCGTTGGTATATAGGAATAGAATCATGTAAACAATTCTGAATTCACAATCATCAATAAATTTACCATGTATCCACATTGAATCGATATGTTTACATTTCATCATAGTTACTCAACCTTGAGATTAGTATTCCAATAATAATATTTTCTCAACAGGTCCTTCGTAATACACAAAGTAATATATAGGGTGACTGTTTGACACATGGCATAATAATCTATTGAAGAGGGTAACATAACGTCATCACTTTGTGTTCTCATTTTCACTACTTGATCAATTGTTAAAAATTTATAACCATTTGTTATTAAATATTTTCATTCAAGAACCAACGAATTGGGTCCAAAATTCTACGCTCTTAATTCTTAAAAATGGTGTAAATAGATAAACTCAATTACAGAAATATATTTTTATCATAAAATTACATAGATATCTATATTTAATTAAAATTTAATTAATTTTCATACCTTTGATTTCATCGACGATGTATACTCTGGATTATGAAAAGGATCTCTCTTTTTCAATGGTAAAGATAAATGAACTACACAAATAGTCTTTCTATGATACCTATATAAAATTATAATAAAATAATATGATATATTTTAAATACCATTATTTGAGAGAGCATATAAATATACAAATTACATACATGATATAGTCATTAACCAAACCACAGTTAAACAAGACTATATGATGTGCCATATCTTGATCTTTAAGGCTCAATGTATCCAATTTTTAAGACAAAAAAATTCCTCCTATTTGGGGAATATACGGAGATGGAAGCGAAATTTCCTCGTAATATTCATATTTATTTCTCCTTGGTTATCTATGTCTTGTTCTCACATCCAAAAAATAAATTGAACAAAAAATCATACGTTCTTGATCCAGATAACCCCTCGCAATCAAACCATCTAGATAATTCATGTTTCAGATATATTATTTCATTATGAACACATTAATTTCAGTATGATACATCCACTAAAAATAAATTGTTCCTCAATGAAGTGTTTCTTTTGGAATATGTACAGTTAAATACAATATTTTGATGAAAAAGAATGATGGAATTTCTTTTTCATCTCAGAAGAAAATTAATGGCACATTATGCATAATTTTTATCTAGAATAACTTGGATAACCTTTTTGCATTGTGTTATATAAAAAATTTCACAATAAAGACACATTCACCATTATATTTTTCGAGTAGAAAATTACAAATTACAGTTGGAATCAATTCATGAAAATAGTTGTGATAATCAAGAGGTTTTAGGGATTTTAGTTTTAAATCCTTTAGGTTTCTGATTTAGATAATTTAATTGAATAGCCATTAGAAACCTAGATATTTTATAATAAAACTAAAAAATTTTATTTCTAGGATGGTGTCATCACATAAGAACCACAAAATAATGTTCTTTAAATTTTCACTAATATGCATTAGATGATGCTCTGGTCGAATACCCAAATCTAACAAGCCCGAATGAGATCATAAGATATCATTGATATTTCATTTATGTTTAGTATAATTTCAAGAAACATTTCTCATATATTCTTCTCAATGTGAATTGTGTATAAAGGATAATGTAAAAAATTTGTAAACCAACATGGAATCTCAAAAAAGATACTTCACTTTTTCTAATTTTATATAGCTTCTGTGTCAACATTCATCCTATTTCTATATTTAAGATTATTATTACCTAATGAAAAACTAAAATCATTCAATTCCTTAAGCACATAACTACCTAAAAACATTGGTGTGGTATTTCAATGTGAAATGTACTATCAATCCTCTGACGATTCATCATGTATTGATAATCCATGGTAAAGAATCGTTGATGCCCCATGAAACTAAAACTATGATGATATTTGAACCTTCCTGCTCATGTATTCTTCATTAATAGATGATATCATTGTTTTCCCTTTATGGTCCGACTATACTTCATTTCATATGTAAGTAAATAATTTATAGTTCATAGAAGGCCATCACACATCTGAAATACATGTTTGGAAGCATCGAATGTCAGCACACCCATATCCCAATGTTTCTTCAACAGTCTTACTAATGGATAGAAATGGATGAAAATATAATTTATAAGACTATAAGGTCTAGATATATATAAACACAAGAAAGTTAATTGTTTTTTAATACATATACCTGGAGGAAGATTATAAACATGAATAAAAACTAGTCACGTGTTGTGAGTAGTAAGAATCTAACCAAACAGATTAACACTATCATAGGATAAACCCAACCTGAAATTATGATCCTAATATAAAAAATCAAGGATTTTTGAATCAAATTCCCACCATTCTAATTAATCTACAAGATGAACCAACTCAACCTTACCTTTAATTCACTCATCATCGTACCATCACATATTCGCTAAGAATTTTGCAAACAAGAATAGACTGTGATGTCTAGGAATCAATGGAACATTTCTCATGACATTCTATGGAACATGATATGGAGTTCAATATTCATTTTACTTCAATATAAATGTATAAAATTCATTACAGATTTTTTTTTTGGTGTTTCCTATTAAAATAAACCAAAATCTTTCTGATAATCATGATCTTTATTATTCGTGAATCCAATAAATTTAATAAAATTCAATTCCATATAATGATTTGATGGAATATATAAACTATCTAGAATAAATACCTTAAAAAATATGACTATAATAAATAATAGTATAATACATTCTATATATGGTTCTTCCATGATATAAACTCATTAAAAATTCCAATATGGTCATTTTAGTACATTCTTCATATACCAGATTTTTGGTGACATCCATTTAATTTTTCACTCTATTAACATCATCATAATCAGTATTTTCATAATTTCTATTGAAAATATTTCTTTATTTACAGTGCATATTATCACCCCCATGATTACACACAAATGTAAAATGATCAAATATAAAATTCTGTAAAATACTTCTTTCTTTTTGTTCATAAACAATATTTTATTGTCTCGTCTCTCCATGGTGACAAAAAAATTTATAATTTTATTAAAATATATCATTTATTATTTGGTAGATAACTTATTATTCACTTAAATATAGTCATCCAACACAATTATAACATAGTAAATTTATAAAACCTCCATCTTAAGCAGAGTTAAATGGAAATTCTAAAAAAATCCAAATTCTTTTGAAACATTGTTGAAATTTTGTCAGTATGATACATCCATCTTCTGTCTATTAAATTATAAGGAAAAATATTATATTCCAATAAAAAATGTAAACCATAATTAAAAAATGAATTAAATATAATTTAAACATTAATGACATCAATTAAAAATAGTATCCATCAACTTCAACACTGTGTGATTTGGGATTTTTCTAAGAAAATCCGGAATATTTTTTTGATTGTGGTGGAAGAGCTCCTGCGTGTGATCTGGTATGATAGAAATAATATTATTCATAATAATTTATAATTCAGTCTCAATGTAGGTAAACACGTATTCTCATTGCCATCAAGGATGCTGCCTCACTTCAGAAAGATCATTGTGACGACTCTATTGGTGATTTTGAGATCCTCTGTTGTCTTCGAATTGTGGGATCTAATAGGAAACCTCGACATACCTTTGAATTATTATGCCATGTTCCGCTTCCATGATGGATCAAAGTGAATGTCGACAGTGCCTCTAGAAGAAACTCGGGTCCGGCAGGTTGTGGTGCCATATTTAGAGACTCTCTTGTAAGATGCCATGGCTACCTCTTCGGTGGATGTGGTACGACCTCAGCCTTGGAAGCTGAAATTTTGGGAGTCATTCAAGTGGTGGACTTTGCCAAGAAAAAGGGTTGGAACAAGCTGTGGATTAAATGTGATTCAACCACTGTTGTCCAAGCTATTTGGAAGGGGGTGGTGCACCTTGCATGGCTGCTTACTTCTCGATGGATGAAATGTCATTCTTCGCTCATGCATCTCAAATACATTGCCACACATGTGTACCATGAAGAGAACATGGTTCCTGATATCCTTTCCAACAAGAGGGTCAATCAGGTTATTACATGGTTGGATGATTTTCCTGACGACTCGCTCCCTTTTTTCATTAAGGATTGTAATAAGATTCTGTCCTTCAGAATTTTTTAATCCCTTTCTTTTTTTTGATCAATAAATTTTGCCTTGGTCTTTGACTAAGGCACCACCTCTTAAAAAAACATAAGAAATGTATTTTAAATTAATAATATATAAAAATTGAAAATTATATATTGAAAATTAATTTTGGCCTTTCAAATCAATGAAATTTATTATTTTATTCTAAACGGAAACTCTAGAACCAAAGTATCATAAATGACTAATAGATTCAAACAAATATGTCGGTAAAAATCTATATAAAATATAGTTAATAATAATCTATGTGATAAATCTAGTGGGGTATTCATTGAAATTTTTTATCATTTCATTATTACAAATATGGAAATTCCTCCATCAATATTTTATAAGTTGTTGAACTTATAGAAATCACTAAGCTATCCTTTATACATATGATGTTCGTATACTGAGTAAAATCATGGGATTATCTCTTAGGGTGACATTCATATAATTTAATTTTTAATCTAAACATGTTGTTACAGAAATGACATTAATTACTATAATGTAAGTTAAAATAAAATTTTGAAACCCTTATTATCATTTTTACGGTGTTTTCTCGATAATTTCAAAGACTAAAAAACTATTTTAAGAAAACTATAACAAAAAGTTATATAATTTAATTCATTAAAAATGGTAAAAGTTTCATTAAAATAATTAATCATCCAATATTGAGATGCTCCTATTTTTTAGGAATATATTGGGAGTTTCTATGTAATCAAAAATCTGTTTTTCATATCAAATTTCACAAAAAAAATTATCATAATTTTATAATAATGAATTTATTTGGTAGAATCTCTCAAACCAGTTTCATTTTGGAATACAATTTTGTAATATTTTGGTGAATGTAATTGTCTTCACATATTTGACTACAATAGATTGATTTACATTTTTAAATTTATTTATAATTACACTGGTCATTAAAAACCTAATGTTTTACTCTATGCACCTTTTACTGATATCTATTACTTCATGAATTATTGTTTCCATTATAAAACAAGATCATGTAAATAGTAAATGTATAAACATAAATATAATTTTTAGTTAAATAAAATAATCAAGATATTATATTCTATTTAGAATTTTATTATAAATATTTAGTTATTTTATACTATAAATATTTGAGTATAATTTTGGATAATATATCCTTCACATTCATATTTATTTGCATCAATGAAACTCTTGGTTATGTTATGATAAAACTAGGTTATTCATCACAGTTTTCATCTAATAAATTAATTTGATCCTCAACGTATTCATGTTTTAGGAATTCATTTACCAAATGGATGTCAATCATTAATTACCTTAACATTTTAATTGATACCCCAATCAATTTATTTGCTGCTCTCATGTTCCTACTATTATAACCCAACTCTACTAGAATTAATTCTATGTCAATTATGAAGTCCGGTGTTCTCTTTGATGCTTACCCTTAATTGGGTATGGCTTTGAGACAAGATATGAGGTTATAAAAAATTTAATATAAGAGAAAATAACCTCTATAATCAATAGAATGGATGAAAATCAACCAATCAACACCAAACATCATTAAAGAAATTAACCCAATATCATAATAAGAATATAAATATCCATATAATATCATTCAAACTAAAACATTAATGTGGAAAATACAAGATTCAAAATACTACTAAGGAATAACAAATCATCCATTTCCGACTAATATCCTGTAACAACCATGTGTTTAGTCATCCTAATCTCAAACACAATTTTAAAAATTATAAAAATAATATATTGAAGTAGGGTTGATAATACATGTATAATGAATAGGTTTATATAAACAATCTATGTTTCAAACTAAGAAAATGAAATATCACATATATATAAATGTATTTACTTTTTACCGATGATTTTATATATTTTATATTTTTAGTATAATCTCTTTAAATTTTTCATTGAATCTGAATCATTATAATTCCACAATAATTATAATAATAAAAAATATTAAATCACCTACATTAAACTGTAGATGAATTAGTTGAATAAAAAATTGATGACATTCAATGCTTAAACTCCCACATTCTCACCATGGTTCTCTCGTGAAATATAACTCACAGACATGAAAAAAAAATATTCCCTATCAACAAATCATTCACTGTATTTAGATCTCCAATATTAAAAAAATAGTATAATGTGGGGAAGGTAGAAAAATATCACATCAAAAGAATCCCAAAGAAAATTACAATAAAAGGAATAACACTATTGGTTGTGTACAATGTTTTATTTGGGACACCAAATTCAATATCTGAGGGATGGGAGATGTTGAAATCATTTGGGGAGAGGGGGGATTCCAAATCTAGTTGACATGGGGATATAGGAGGCCAAAATCAACCAAGGAAAGGGAAGATGTGTGGATGTATTGGAGTGTTAGGGATTGAATGAGGAGTTGGGAATGAGGATCTCTAGTGGAATAGACATATCTATTCCCCTATACCAACGGTATTATAAAAACCATTGGTATATCCGTGAATAGAAATTTAATATCCATGATTTGTCTAACCATGGGTATTTTTGCATTAGGATAGATGGGTTTCCCAGTATTGATTCTTGATTTGATTAGAAATTAATATTAATGAATGTATTGATGGTAATTCTCTTAATATAATTTTTAAATTCATTTGAAATGATTTGAAATGAATGTTTTTTAGTAATTTTTGAAAAAATTACCATTCCATAATCTGTACAAAATCTATATTATTTGGTTTAGTTGATATAGAATCTTAATGAAATGACATGTTGGAATCTTAGGGAGATCATTCTTCTCACACTATACTTATTCTGTTGAAAATATTTATAATTTATATTACAAATTCATGGAAATGCAAAAGAACCACTAAGAGATTTCGGTTGTTCATGATATTGTGACCTTGGGATCTTGTGGTTATAGGTAGAGTGTTTGATCCACTCCTTACGAGGAGATATTATAATGATAGAATTTATGGTATTGTGGTATCTTGTTATTGATACCATTGTTTACATGGATGCTCGCCAATGACATTTCCAACAGCATAGTTTTGACTAATATATATTACTTTTCAACTACTTTGACTGATTTCCAATAGCATAATACCAAAGTTTCTCGAATCATCCTCCAACCTCCCCAAACATCCTACAAACTTGTCACACACTTCAAATTTCATTGGAACAACTTCATATCAACTTTAATCCGAATAATAGTAATTCCAAAATTTAATTAATCAAATAAACAATCCTTAGATTATTTCAATGATGTTCCCTAGAATGAAAATTTTCAGTTATTTTTATAGTGTTGTACATATATAATATAGATATATGACTACCTTTATACATGATATTACCATGTATAGAACTCCATAACTTACCCTTTATATTTATTAATACAGATAAACATTCATAAATCTACATACTCCAAGGAATTTAGCTCCTCTTTGACTTACTAAAATACACTAAAACTAGTTACGAGGAATACTCATCCAGAACAATGTCCCTAGCCATTTATTAAAATGAAATATAAGTACACCAAGAAAGAAACACAAGCCATAAATGCAACTGCATATCATATAAATCATACCCGTCCCCATAACTATGATATGTTCCATTATCCGTATTAGCTGACTCCCACTCCGAGATTTCATATTGTGAAAATATCTCGACATAATTCTTCTTGAGATTTAACTTTTCCAAATATAGGAACTCTTCAGAAGACTGCATGCTTTATCCGTATTGACAGAGGACCTAGTAGCCATTAGTTTCTCCATAGAAGAGTAATCTTTCCTCTGCTTTCTTCTTGGTGGAGCAGTCATAGCATTCTCATTCCCCCACAAATTTTTCTTCCCACCATGAACAATCTCACTATAAGAGATTCAGATCTTGCCAATAGCATTCTCCTTATCATTATCATATAGGTCCCCCCATTTTCTAGATATATGCACCTCCTGGTAACCACCATTTGCTTATCTTTCTTGCTAAAGGTGACTATTAGTATCAATCATGGTTAAACATTGCATGTTTTCCCCACATTGATAATTACTAGGATAAAAAAATTACTCCCCCTCCACTTCCTCCTCCCCTTCCCCTCTTTTGGTGGTGACTTCAACCTACAAGACAACACCTTGAAACACCTGGGGACCTTCCAGCAACATGTGACAGCTCCTTAGACTCTATAATCTTAAATCGATTGCATGAAATAACTTTATTGAGGCCATGAGTACCCATATTCAGAGCCATAGAGCCCCCATCTAGTTTGGACAAAGACTCATCAGGGAGAGGAACCACCAGCAGATGGCATGCGCCCTCCACTGCAGATCGAGACTCAACTCCAAGGTCACATTTCAGCCAGTCATAAACCTGATGCTGTGTAGGGTTCAAAGGCACCTGCATTACATTAATACTATAACCAAGACTCAGTACTGCTACAATAAGACCATGCATCAACTACTTATCCACCCTCGCATCATAATTATCCTTAACTAATGCCACATCAGTACATGAAGACTCCAATCAGGCTCCATTCCCAGTAGAATCTCTAGAATTGGAACTCACTGTAGGTTCCATAGAAGAAATCAAATCCCCATTCAGGTTCCCATACTCTAATAGAGTAGCCCCAAGACCACCCATCACCACTGCCTGAGCCAGCCTCTCATCAACACAAACATCACAGCCACCACTACACTGCGTCTCCACCCACAGCGAGATAACACCCACCTTTCCACTACGACAAACAGCCTCCAGGTTCCCAAACTCTCTGCTCCCTACACAGAACTGCATCCAGGATTTGAAGACTACATCCTGCATCCATTGGAACTCCTTCCAATTAGAAATCCAAACACAATGCATT
The DNA here is from genome assembly GCA_963277665.1 of Viscum album. NCBI lineage: Eukaryota > Viridiplantae > Streptophyta > Magnoliopsida > Santalales > Viscaceae > Viscum > Viscum album. The sequence continues at coordinate 711,491,395 of OY728136.1, read as the reverse complement.
GGCGGCTTTGAAATGTTAACTTCAACATAGACCCACGTGAAAATCTGGTGGGATCCAGATTCATTTATTTGATCTAATCATAAATACCTCCTAATCATGTAACCAATGGTGCGGAGAATAACATGATTTCGAAATGAAAGCGTATGAACAGGGAGACTTACCCATGTTGAAATTGATGAAGGGTCCCACCACATATGAAATTCAATGCTCCATCAGAATAGATAAAAATAAGATACACCGCACCTACAAGGAGCCCTAGACCAAGAAGAAACCACATCTTCCTCCGATCCAAAATGCACCATTATGTTTCTTCGGTCAGGAAACCTGACGACCGCTCACTCAAGAAGCTTCCAAGATTCAAATACAATCTGGGTAAAATCTTCCACTGAGGGTTGATGAGGACAAACCATTTGGGGATTTCTAACCTCATCCTTCAAGTTTCTAAATTCATCTTAGTTAATGGTATCAAGACAACCATTCTTGGTAACCATACCTCATATTATATACAATATGTATGTGAACATCCAAATACATGGTAAAATATTATTCTTCAATAAAAATTCCTTTTAATCTTTTATACTCTAACAAATATTAAGATCATTCATATATATTATATATTCATTAAAAAAATAAACACTATGTGACTTCAATAGTTATTTGTAATTAAACAAAAAAACTTACATAATGGAAACAATTATATTCAGACACCATATATCCACTGACCTTATATCCAATGTCTATTTTTTAAACTATCATATAACCATTGAACATATATATAATAGTCTTATTACATTCCTATATATATGTTTATATGCACCTCTAAAATAATTTATCATATCCTATATATTGTTTTTCAATATATATATCATATTTATAACTTGTTTTATTCTTTTTAAAATTATAATTAGTAGTATGATCTTTATGGAAGATTTTGATGATGATAATTTTAACATTGTAGTATTTTTATTTACCTTTGGGTTTTTTACTTTAGCAATTTTACAAATTCTATTTCATTGAGTCATCCTATAACGTATTTAATTTTTTATTATAATATAAAACAATAATGAAATAAGGAATTGTTTATTTTAGATTGATGTTTTGTATATAAAAATCCATAAAACACAAATGATTTATTTAAATTGAAATATATACTAAAATTATGGTGTGTTTGTAAAATCTTGTTTTTTAAAAGACATTTTATGTTTTAATTTCCATTTTTTGCAATGAATTTAAAAAAATTAATGAAATATTTATCCTTATTCAAGGCCTATACACTACGTAAGGGTAACTCATAAATTAAAAATTGTACATAAATGTAGGTAGTAAAAACATACATTGTATATTGGTAGGTTGGAATCTCATGCACTGCATAATGGTCTTCCCAGATCCAAGTAAAGGTAAACCTATTTTTATAATGGTTTTCTAGGAGGAATTTTTTCTCTAAATAAGAAAATGGTTTCTTTTTCTAACACTATGTTAAGGTAGTCTTGGGTTTTCAGGAGTTTCATAAATGTATTTTTTGTCTATGTAAGTTGCAGGAGAGAAATCCTATGCATCCGTAAAGGTAACCCTATGTTGCAAAAGGGTAATTCAATTTCTCCAAAGATTATCTACGGGTAAATGTGTATATAAAAGTGTAGATCCTGTTTTGAAATTCTTACATAAGAGTAACCTTACATATATGCAAGGGTGGCTCAATGGATTCAAATATTACATAAGGGTAATCTTGTATGTATATAAGGGTCAGTCCTTGTCTTTATATCTTATATAAGGATAATACTTTATGTTGCATCATGGTAAGTGACCTATGCAATGATAAAATATAATACCCTCAAAAGAAATTTATGATTTTAATTTGGGTAAATCCATCTCATGATCAAATAACACACTTTTAGAAAAAATTGAAACATGTTATTCTAATTTCCTTTTCCAAATATGATCCAAAATAAATTTTGTGAATTTTAAATGGCTTAAATCATGGAAATTTATTTTTTTAATTGTTTAATGTTATTAATAAATTTATAATTTATTTTAATTTCTCCACATATAATAAAATATTTAATTATAAAAATTTGTAATTATTTTTTTAATGTTGTGAACTAGTATGCAGTTTGATTTCTAGAAAGTATTCGGACATTATACTACATTAATTTTTGATATCCTCTTGATACTAAGAATCCTATAACTTCGTTATATAATATCTAAATATATTTTTTTAATATACTTGTTTCTTTTTATGGTTTTGATGCATAGTAAAAACACTCTATATCTTATATTACAAAGTTGTGTTTTTCAATGGATAAATATCAATTATACATATTGGCATTAGTTTGAAAGATTTATGGGGAAAATGATATTGTTTAATGAAATGAAAATTAACCCAAAAATTATTAGATAATGATAAATAATAAAATTCGTTCCTATCATGGTTTATAATAGAGAGATAATGTTATCACATGAGGAAATATAATTATTATTTAATGAAGAAATTGTTAACACATGCCTTGTGTTAAATTTTTAATATAAAAATTATATAATAGAGACAATGTTGTTATTGAATGTACCATTTTTTCATAATTGAAATAAAATAACGGAATCGTTTCAAGGAATATTTTGTGATTTTTTTTGAACTGATAGTCATACAGAAATGTTTCAGGTGATTATTTGATGATGAAACCTGAAATTTACATAAAAAACCATGAGGTAGTTGGTATTGTGTACCCAACCATATTATTTATTCATGTTTTATTGGAATATGAAATGAGGTTATCTACCTTATTTTAATGGTCCTTAGATTAAATGTTGAATTATTAATATGGATGTCTTAATTAATTATCCAAGACTCTTAATTAATTAAATAAACCTTTCCAAATGTAATTGGAAAATGTGAAAATGTCCATGTTGGACCCTCATACACTCACTTATTGTTTTCCGTTGATGGATGATTGTTTATCACTATAGATTTATTTATTTACTAGACTCCTTGAGGTGCGATGTGTGTTTTTAATTGCTCATGAAACCATTAATTATTATTCATCCATGAGAATGAATACATTTTATATATGAATATATTTAATAGTGATCACATGTGTAGCTACTCTGACTCATGATGATTCCATGGACAATTTATATGTATATTATTTTATTTCTATGATGTGATATCTAAACTAGCATAAATTATTGACCACGGTTAACTAAGATCCGATGTGGGTGTGTGGGTAGCCTGTGATACATTCTATGATTCATTATACTGGGAGTATACTTGGGTAACTATTAGTTACAAGTTAGTCATGATTACTTGGTTTATATCATTTCCCCTAATACTCATAATGACATGTTTTGTTAAATTCATCATGCCTTATAATGAAATATTGTGTTGTATTTTATGTTTCCAATAGAGGATAGTTTGGTATCCATGATAGGTGGACCATCATTCCATGCATATCCCTTAGAGGGAGAGTGTGCATGACATGAACTATTGATGATGATAGACCCATACATGGGGTGATAAAATGATAGACTAGTGTCTTGGTTGTAACTATATTCCATCCAGATCCCGAAAATCTATTGATACCCAATTCCTTAACTGTTTTAGTAACATGATCATTATAATGCCTTTAAAATTTGGAGGGAAATGTTTACAATTATTGTGGCCAGTTAGCATTGTGGACAAATATGAGACTCAATGTCACATGGATTCCAATTACATGAACACTAGTCATCCTTATGTCCTAAAATAGAATTAACTAATTGAGGATGCTAAAAAGTTTGATTAGATACTTGTGGCTAGGCCTTGATCACTTTAAAATTACATTATCACTATCCTTCCTAGATGAACACATGACTTCTTGACATATGATTAATATTTTTCATATGTATTCTCGGATTATATGCTATGTTGTCTAGTTATTTCTACATCTTAACATTTATATGATATTATCACATGGACATAAACTATATAATATCAGTTGGTTGTTGTAAATCATTGGTGGTGCACTACAGGATTGTACACCCATGCTGTTCGGGTGGCCGTGGTACTTGTGTACCCGTGAAGTCCTCACTTGTGTAGGAAAAATGATGGGTTGTTCCCATGGATTGATCGATTAGTGGGATGTAATTATATGATTTTATATACCAGGATAAGAAAATTTTGGGATTATCATAACCACTTATACCTTTATCGAATATCCGGTTGGGTGATTGGCCCGATGGGTGATCATAATCTTGCACATTGGATGAGTATTTTGATTTTGTATTCATAAAACTGTTATATAATTGGTTCCAATTCATTTGACTGTATACTAGATAGAGGCTATTTTATTTATTGTTATTATGAAATCTATATGGGGGTATATTATCCCTATAGTTCCACCTAGGACCCTCGCTACTCATTAGAATCCACTAGTATAAAAGGAGGCTTTCCTAATATGATGTGACATTCATGCTTGGACATAGTGATTCTGGTTGATATGATAAAAAATGGTAGCAGAATAAAGACTATATTTTTATTTCTTTTTAAGGGTTTTAGTATATATGAAGCATATGGATATGTTATATTATGTTGAAAATAAATTTGCTGCATCACACACAAAATTCCCAAGAGAATTATAGGTTACTAGGGCCTGAAATTTATGTTATTGGTTTTTGTTTTTATAGTTTTATATGATTTCAACTTGTTTGATGTATATGGTTTTTTTGTGATTTTATATGGATTTGAATCTTAGTTTAATCGAATATAAAAATTTCATCCATCATATTTTGCACATAGTTTTATCGAAACAAATGTGGTTATTAGGTTCAATTGTACTAATGATAGATGGATTTGTTTTTTGAGTGTCAACAACTCATACTATGGTTGTACAAATGAGTTATTGATGAAATTTCTGTGGTTAAACCCCTATGAAAATCTATTAATGATTGAAATTCATGTGATATTATTGAATAATGCCCCTAGTTGATGAAAATGATGATGATAGGGATGATTATAACAATTATGAGGATGTTGATGTGGTTTCTCTATGAAAAGGTGGTTTCATAACCATGGTTAGGTCATTCAGGGGCATTAGTATCCTTAGTAATGAACCCTGTGCGAGTACCCTTTGAATTGGTCTAGATGATTAAGGTGTAAACTATAGTCTATGAATAATTATCCTTATATAACCTAATGAAATCATTTTTAACCATACTAGGTATAATTGGATATCAACATGGATATAATAAGGGTCAATTCATCATGAAATATCTATGGATATGTACCTAGATGAGATTCCATGAAAAGTAACCCCATTTGAAAACTTGTGAGGGTTCTCGTAGATCTTGTGGCCTTAGAAATGTGACCCTTGTTACTAACAGGCTAGTGCCTCTTACTTAAAGGAGGTAACATAAGTGAGGATTTTCATTGTGAATGTATATTCAAGGTTATATCCTTTCAAATGGTTTCTATTGATGGAAATTCCATGTACATGTGGGAAACCAATGAAAGACTCTAAGGAAGGTATTGAAGGTCGTCTTCCAACCTAAGTGTATAAACATCTTGAGTGATAGTACTCATGATACCATGTTGGATTTTCGGAGAGGTTTAATGATTGTTTCATTGAGGGTGGGACTAGGTGATACAAAGACCATTAATTCGTAATCCAACTCTTGAAGGATATAGAGGAATGAACCAAGGTGGTTGGACATAGGAGGGTTGATCATGGTTGAATGCCTAGTGGCATGAGCTAACATGCATGAGATGGGTGGTACATGGTGAAACAATAAAACGTAAAGATTTTAAAATAAAAATATTATATTCGATATCAAATATGACACACAACATTGAGCATAAAAGAACCATGTTATATTATTATATGACCCGTTTTTTATAGTCAATGAATTGGATGGTATGAACAATAATAAGCACACTATGAAATATACATAAAGCCCCTACTATATAAAAATTTGTTGATTAAGGCATTGGAAATTAGAATTCAATTTTGTTTAAAGTCATAATATGCTTAAAAGATACGTTAGTTTCAAACATGAAATTTATTGTTTTTATTGATAAAATTTTATATATAAATATTATATTTTTTAAAATTTTGTTTTATAAAATTAAATTAAATTTTTCATTAATCAAGTAAAAATTATCTTATAATTTTTTTTATGATTTTTTTGAAAAGATTGATTTTTCAATCAATAGTAAAAAAATATTGATTTTTATTAAAAACTATTTTATTGTTCCTAGAATTGTTGAAGTTCCATTTTGTTTTAAAATTGTTTTAGAGTTAAATTTGTAATAATAAATTATTAATAATTTAATTACATTAGTGGTAATAATTTTTTTTATGAATTTAATTTAAAAATCTATTATATATACTAAAGTTGGAATTCTCCAGCTTACATGTTGCCATAATATGTAGCCAGGTCACATATTTTTTTCTATTCCAACCTCTATTATCACAGATCCCCCAACAATGAATTCCTCACTCCCATGTTCCTTCTAAACTCCCCTACAACATGGTTCACACTACAATCATCCTCCATCCAGAATTTCGGATCACTCGTCTGTGAATCGTCACTCCATTGAATCCTCTGAAATCCCTTTATTCATAAGGTAAATATGCAATCATTGTCTGAAAAACAATTAAACATGCACTTCTTCACAACTTAAATCCAGCAAATGGTAAAAAAAACATACATCGCGACCCCTAGCGATCATCACGACCTGTTGGATCTACATTTATTTCTCCCTTACAACTCGCATATGTTTAGCGATTTGTGATATTCCCTTCATCTGAGGGATCCCACATCCATTTCCACCTGCTATAAAAGTATCTACGTACCTACATCTCCATTTTCATATATCTTCATTCTTGCAGAACCCACCATATCTTCCTCTTCACCTTGGTTTCTGACTCAATCTGTCAACACTCACATACAACCATCCATTGTTCATTGCCTATGGAAATCACTGACTTCTTGTACTCCTACAATAATCCAAATGAAGTAAGTACTAGTGGATCATGATGTGTTCTTCTGTTAAATATCTCATTGTTACCTTGAAAAAATAGAAAAAAGATGTATCATTAACAAATATGGCTACATCCGTAATCTTACACTCCTAGAAAACACCACCTCTATTTTTAATGCATTTCATTGACACAATCAACTCCGAATCCTTATATATGTCCCTGAAATTAAATGTTACCATTGATTTATGCATCATCAACATACAAAAATTGTGTATCCTTTTCCTTCAGGTGATTAGTTTTTAATAATACTATAAAAATAGTCCACATTCCCAACTGTTATCACAACATGAAACATTGGGTGTCTATTTCGGGTTCAATATCATCAGACCTACATACTGGTCACAAAATTACACACCTAAGGAGGTCTTCTTCTTATGCAACAAATTCTATGAGCACCACTGGTGCATCAATCTATTCCATCCAAAATATTTAATAGGTAAAACAATATTCAATTTCACTTAATACCAAACAAAATATTTTTTTTGGAGTTATAGTAAAAAAAATAAGTTCCCTTACATATTTAGTTATTAATCCTTTTAATGACTTAGTATGAAATGTTTTAACCATATGCATTCATTTTCTTTCATTATTTAGATGACGGTCATTGAAAATATTAAGAAAAAAAATATGTTTACAGAGATTGTTAGTGAGATACAAATATGTCTTCCAATTATATATTAAAATCAATCTACCCACACAAAAACATTCTATCATTTCCATCCAAACCTTGACAATTCAACAAAAAGGAAACTAATACAAATATGATCTCAATGTCAACATCGAGAGATGAAACGTCACAAATGAGACTACATATAAGAGAATAAAAAAATGTTGATAGTTACTATAACTATTCTTACATATTCGATAAGGTTTTTTACTAATTAATGTGTTTTTAAATGTATATGAAATTATTTTTCTGACAACCATTACCTATGTTCTACTACAAAAGATGATGCAATAACAAAATACTTCAAATTCAAATAGAGGATTACACATACCACTGTAAAATATATCAATAAATGGTGAATTTAATTTCAATTTGTCTAAATTTCAAATAGAATGTATATATTAATTATAAATTACAATGACTAATTATCTTCATCTACTATTAAAACAGTAGTGCCTCATGATTGTGGAACTTTATCACCAATATTTGTTATAACAAGAAATATGAAAGGTTTTAAATATATTATAAAATATAATTGAAATTATTTTTGTTTCTTTTAATATATCCAATCTATTTGTTTACTTTTTTAAATTTTTTAGTTATACTCAAAATTCACCTACGGACTATACTTACCTATGTTCAAATAAAATATCTAAACCAATACAAAAACATTGCACCAACAATTGAATAGCACACATAACATTTTCACTTTTATCTACCATTGGCCAGTTTCATTATAGTGTAACTTTACATTGTTTTATATTTATACATTTTCTATGTCGTAACAGGGATAAATTAGTTTAATCATCTATTTCATTCACATAGTATAATGAAAGTGAAACTTATTTAAAAATATCTGTCAAATGTTGCAAGAGAAACTAGATAATAGAAGAAAATTATGAAAATTATGTGCCACTTGGTAGGTATGATGTCGACCTATTTTGCTGAACAATGTTAAGGTTACATATCCCTTCTATTAAAGAATTAGTTATTTATGCATTACTTATGGTAACTCTAATGACTGAAGGTAATAATATCTGATACTCATTGTCTGCCTCCTTATCATAGTAAGAAGATTTCATCCAATTACATATTAAAACATTTTCATTCAATTTAATTAGATGCATATGTTTTTTACAATAGATGCTATTTTCATATTGTGACTAATAGAAACAATCTTATTTTTACTAGCATAGGATTGATGTAATATGTTCTCATGATTTCTTATATTTTTGTAAATAGATAAAAATAATCATGATTCGGATATTTAGTAATATTTTAAATGTAGGTTCTAGCTAGAAAAATTAGCATTCAAGTACAATGAATCATGTCTTATCGGAATGACATGTAACAATACATGCTGAATGAAATGCTAAAAGACATCATGTAGCTCATTTTTTAGGTATGTGATTCTACAAATTTATTTATTAATGTGTACAAAAATTTCGCATGTATTATCATTCTAACATTAGTATATATTTTTTCACAAAAGACACAACTACTTCTACTAGCTGAAAAAACATGTTACTGTAATACATTTACCTGTCATTATAGTTGGATTCCATTCATGACATCATTCTGAAATTTATAATTCCTTTTTATTGACACCTTATATTAAATATATATTCACCTATTTAATACTTTAATACTAAAGATCCTTCTAATTTGTGTTAGTATTGTGGTTCACTCTTCTAGTTTGATTGAAGAAAAAATACAGCACCAAAGAAAACCAATGATTTTCTATATGCTACTCGCAAGGAAAAATATGTCTGTATTTACAACTATCATGTCCTAAATACCAAATAATGTTAGTATTCAATCAAAAAATCACAAAATAAATAGCATTCTAGGAACATATGAATATTTAAAATTATATTTTTACATTCACATCGATGGGAGGGAAGGTTGAGAGGTCACTAAATATTTGTCGAGCTTCAAATATTTTTTAGATTGAACGACCAAATCTACCATCAAATAGGTAGTTTGTGTCCTCCTGAGAGAGGACCACCAATTTTTTACAAACTATACATGTACGATACATCAAATGAGTGTCACAATAGGTTTTGGAATATTAGGTAAAATTTACATAGTCATGTAAACACATTAATGAATAAAATATTTTCACTTCATTCAAAATTTTATTTAATGTGCAATTATGACGATTCAATTTCAAAGAAAACTGTTGATTTTAATATTGTTGAGAACCTAAAACATATTCATCATGAAATAAATGCACTATATTTTCATTTTATTAGTTTAAGGGATGTTTGGATCATCAATAAATTCCAAATTTAATGTTGTGACTACTTAAGAGAAGACAAGTATATGTAGCGACATGCAACTTTCCTACAACTTCTGAGATGGCTATGCTTATGTTTAGTGACATTGAAGATCTCAATTGTGAAAGAAATTTTATCATTCATAGAAAATTTAGTGATTCATAATTCATTGATGATATTCACCCTTTACATATTTTTTTGCAATATCCACTAATTTTCATAGGTGCTCGGAATGGATATGTTGACAACATATTACATCGTTCTACATATTTTTGTGAAAGTAAAATACTTTGAATGGTTTCAATTCGAGAGTACATATCCTATTAATTATAGTTTTGTTTCAATGATGAATCAATATTACAAAATTCTAGAAGGATATTGCAATAATTTATTGTTTATGCCTATACAATGACAGAGTCTTAGAGACATTCCTTCACTCGCTTCAATCAAGAATCTTTGATGGTTGGATTGTACAATGGGCTACAAGATGCATTTTTACAAGGTGCCCGTGAAGGGTTTTCATGTAGGAATAGAATAATTTTACCTTCTACATTTACTAGTGGTCCCAGGTATATGATTCCTAATTACCAAGATGCTATGTCAATATGTATTTGGGTAGGATATCCAGATTATTTTTAATGTTTACATGCAATCCATTATGTCATGAAATTTGTAGATTTGTTATAAATTACTATCTTCATCTATTAGACTTCCCACATATTGTATCCATAATATTCAATACTAATGTTGACTAGTTAATGAAATATTTATGAGATGTATTTTTCTTTGGGAATTCAGGAGTAGGTAACTAACTTTATACCAATTACTCTTCAAGTTATAAATTTTCTTATTAAATGGCTCTTATACAAATATGTGTCTTTAATGTTAATATATTCCATGTAGTTTTTTGTATAATGGAATTTCAAAAACATGGGTTTCCTTATGTACACATTTTTTTGTTTTTATGTCATGAAAACAAAATCAGTACTCTGACATGCATTGATAGAATGTTTGTCTTGAAGTTCTTGATAAATGTGAAGTCCCAAATCTTCATGATGCTGTTAAGATATTCATAATAAAAGGAACATTTATTGATGCTAATTGTATATCACCTTGTATGAATAATATATTGTGTTTTTAATTTTTTCCTAAATGATGTTTTTGTAATACAATAGTTGAATTTTATGGGTGTGTTCAATACCGATGATGAAATGATGGATGCACGATCGTGAAAAATGGTGTTTTGTTGGATAATCAGTCTATGATACCATATAATCATACCTTGAAAATGAATTATGGAGCTCATAATAATATTGATGTTCACAATAAATCAACATCATTCAAAAATTTGTTTATGTATATTAGAAAAGGTCATGATCATGTTACAACATCATTGTACTAGACCAACATTAAAGAGTTTTCAGCCAAAAATATTGATAAGATTAAGATGTGTTGTGATTTCCAGTATATCTATCCTTGAGATGAATCATTGAAGACATATATTTATGATATCCACTATATATATTCCCTAGTAGAAAGTTTGAATTTCCATTTACTCAGACAAAATACTATTACATACAGTGACATTAATAATATTTAGGATATCTTAAATAAGGTTAACATTTCTGAAACATTTATGAAGGCGTGGTTTAAAGCTATTGTTTCTCACTAGGAAGGTAGCTGTCTGAAATATACAGAATTTCCAACAAGATTGGTATTCAACCATAAAGAATAAAATAGAATCCAAGAAAACATGGGTTGTGTATTAGTACACTTTATTAAGTGGTTCCAAAAACATGAGAACTATATTACTTGTGGTTACTGCTCAAAAATATCAGAGGTGTAAATATATATGATTATATTAAAATAGTGGACAATATTACCCATGGTACTTCTCAGGAGGAATGTTTTTAATTTGGACTACTTGTCGATGATAGGGAATATATTTAAGTAATAAAAGATGTCTCAACTTGGGTTATAGGATTGTCATTGCCCGGACATTTTTGCATCATTCTCTTCTCAAACTATATGTATTGACCAGAAATTATGTTCCATGAAACCTAGAACATCCTTACTAATGATATTATTTATGTCTAACAAAAAAGGCAACAAATTCCTCGTATAAAACAGAAGTGTTTTAATTAATTAATAAAAAATGTGATTTCCTTCACAAAAATATACCTCCCCATATTAATATGAACTTCTATAACATAATTCAAAAATATATAATATATATCAATTTACTACCACCACTGTTCATAGTAAAGAATAATGTAGAAACATTTAATTATTTAATTTTTATATATAGATTCTGACCACTTCAATTATGAAGTCAGATAGTAGTTCAGTTATGTTTGCAATAAGCAGGTTATCAAGTAATTCTACTGAATTAATCCTACAACAATAATGAATACATAGTGCACTATTTCTTATGTGTTCATTCTCTAACTACTTACCAATTAATTTAGTTCATTCTATTAATGGTTATTAATGTAGTAAAACATTGTAATAGTAATGTAACACTAATTCTGAATTTCATAGATTAGACACTCATGAATCATCAAAGACAAATGTAATCTTTTCATTAAAAAGAGAACCTTCTTTAAAGGAATGGAAAATCTCATCATTCTAATCCACTAATTCTGATTCGAGATTCTAAAATTGATTCTCAAAAAAATCAGGTAGTAGAAGATGAACTAAAATATAATGGAGTAATCTTTTGGAATGAGTATTTAAAAGTGCATACTAAGATTACAAATGAACATATAGAGGTGATGAGTATTATTATGTCTTCACTAACCTCGGGTGATGGTGGTTTATTTTTCTAGCATGGACATGGAGGACCAAGTAATACATTCATTTGAAATGTATTGAAATATATTCTATAGTCATATGATAATATCATTCTAGCATTTGCAACTAGTGGAATTGTGTTATTACTCATACCTAGTGGGAGAAAAGCACATTCTAAATTTCAAATTATAGTAGCTTTTTTTGATAACTCTATTTGAAATATTCAACAAGGTAGTGATGTTTGAGATCTTCTATAATTAATAAATATAATTATTTGGGATGAGGCACCGATGATTCATTAGTACTATTTTGATGATCTTGAACACAATTATAAGGACCCATCCTTAAAACATTACATAATATTGAATTGTATTTGGGGTTTGTCTTAGTGGTAATAACCCCATAATCCTAATGAAAAATAGGGGTTCAAACCCCATTGGGTGTAGGTACTATAGCATACTATACCAGTGATGACACTAAAGAAAGGGCGGGTACTGTGCAATACTATAGCAAGCAGGGGTACGGTAGTAGTAAAATTCACGAAATGGGCCATCGACAAAAAATTTGGGCCTACGAGCCATGTAATGTGCTAAAATGTCCACTAGGCCTTCAAACCATGAAATGGGTCTCCCTTAACCTATTTAAAAGAGGTCCTTTATTTTCTTTAATAATAAATGAGGATTCAGCCCCAACCATTAAAAAAATACATCATCATGAATTAAATGGATAATTCGCATTTAAGATCTTTTCAGGTTTATAGATTTATAGAATTATTCCATAACGATTACATTACATCTCAAAAATTACAAAGTAGACACTTCTCCTCAGTTTCAAATTTTTTTAAAAAATAAAAAATCTAAAAAAAGTTTCATGTCTAATCCCATGTTTTAGACAGCATGACTTGTCCTTGATACCATCCTTCACCCAATTCATCTTTATGTCCTTTGACAAACATTTCAAAACGTGGGATGAGCATAAAAAGCTCCGAAAAGGTTATAAAATAAATAATGAAAACATTTGTTCATCAATACATGCATAACATAATCTCTTTAACACACCTCAGGAAATCATAAGATTTATTAATAATACATAGTAATCAAAAATCCTAAAGGTAACTTGTGGCATCCATAACATACTTAAATTGTAACTTTCATAGATTTGTAAGGAGTTACATTTGGAATTCCAATTACAGTATATTCCCTAATTATATTTAGAGAAACATTCACTTTTACCCTCGTCACATTACCCAATGAATTGGAGATCTATCTCGAGCTCACCCGTCCTAGGTTTATCATCGACCAATTGTATACGTAAACAATGCCCAAGAACCATAACATATACATAGCACATAAAACAAACAAACAAGAAAGATAAATTTTCCACATTTCAATCACAATATATCATTTAAATATATTGAATGAAAAAATCCATTATCAAAACCATTTTCAATACCAAAACACATAAAAGATTATATGGTATTTAATTTCCTTTTAAAAAATTACGTCTTTTTATGAAATCCATATGTCAAATAATATTCATGGCAGCGAAAAATGTCATTGTCACCACAAACGTTAAAAGAAACATTCTTTTTGTTCATTTAGTAAAATTCCCTATTGAAAAGGATTCCAATTTAATGAAATTAACATTCAAATGTTTTTATACATAGTATAAAATAAAGTCTTTTATAAAACAAAATATGACTCAATGAAAGGAGATTGAGATGAAGTCCCTTACCTCGTGTCCGACATGACCCGTTCATTATTTAATCTCTTGAATAATAAAAAAATGTTAATTTATTTTTTCTTAAGAACCTTTTTCATGTTTATTATTCCTTTTATATTACTTATTAACATGTTATAAACATTATGCAATCATTTAAGTAAATAATTTTCCTTTCGTCAATATTTGGTACTTGAGTCAAAAATGAACATCTTATAATTACAAGTTGTTCATGTGGTGAAAAGTCAATTATCCCCAGAATGATATTCATTATATCGATATCAAAGGTATCATATATATCCAGTACGTATATGTATTTATAAAATTAATTAACATTTGGAGATAAGAAATGAAATTCACCATTCATAAAGATGATAAGTCGTACGTACAGAAGAACGCTACTTCCATTTCTATTACATATTTTTAATGGAATGAAAACATAATGATAAATAGGTATAATGTAATTCCAGTTATAATATCATATATAATTTCATTAAATAAATCCTTTATACATTCCAATTATGGCATGAATGAGTCATATCACTTTGATGGGGCGGTAGTCCGCACTACCTCAAAGGAAATTATTGTATATACCCACTTTGGAAACCATAATGGTATTCTATAAATGAAAAATAAAGAAGCATATAAACAATATAAATATAATATATATCACATATAAATACATTTCAATTTTAATTTCCACTATAAGAGGCGGTAAGAGAATTTTGAA
Source organism: Viscum album (assembly GCA_963277665.1). NCBI lineage: Eukaryota > Viridiplantae > Streptophyta > Magnoliopsida > Santalales > Viscaceae > Viscum > Viscum album. The sequence continues at coordinate 711,476,194 of OY728136.1, read as the reverse complement.
CAATCATCTTTTTGTGAGGTAGTAGTTCACCATCCACAGAAACTATATGGTCATTACCAATTTGATGGAGGTGTTTGTAATTGGAGTTCGAATCCTTATCATAAAAAAACCTACTATATTGAGTATACTGTGTTATTATAAAAGAAAGGAAAAATATATTTTATGGGGTTGGGGAAGTTAAATAAAAGAATAGAACTTAAGAGAAGATGTTTACTTTAAATCGGGTAACTCTCTTTGGTTTGAACCAAAAAGATTTCTTGAAGTGGATTATTAATAATGTAAGTCTTCTAGGTGGAAGAGAGGGATCTTGAGAGCTTATTTGGGAAGAGTTTGGACGAGACAAGAGGCTTGAGATGTGTAATTAATGGGATAGAGATGATGATGCTTTATAAGGGGGAGGAGGGGCTCTTTAGGAATATTTGAAAATATTATTTTATTATATTTTGTTTTTTAGTTTCTAAAGGTCCAAAACTTATTAAAGTTAAAGATAAGATAACTATTTTTCGAAATAATATCATCCAATAAGAATTGTACTAGTTTTTAATATTGTTTAAATTTTATTAAACTTATTTATTTAAATAATTTTTTAATGAGGTAAACACTACATCATTATTGTGTCATAAATAATTTCACATATTTGAGGTCTAAAAATTATAAACAAAATACCATGATATAGAAATATATTTATAATTATAATGAATATTTATATTCAAAAGGATAACTTATATAACCCCATGTAAAATTTTATTTACTTAAAGATATATGTTTATGTCATTTTTGTCTATACTTTAAATTAATTAATATAAAGTGTCATTATCACACTTAAGTGGATTCATGGGGTCCCAAAATCAACCCATGTATGCCCATGGTCAAAAATTTATCAACCAATAGAATTTGGAAACATGTTAGGATATTTTAAAATTATTATAATATTATTTTTACCTTGAATTACCCTATTTAGCTTTAACTGCGGTAAATAAAAGTCAAAAGTTACTGTTGACCAAATATTATTTTCATCTTATTGAACAATATATTATGTACTAATAACAACCATGTATGACAGATTTCTGAAAGTTAATTCAATGAAGTGGTAAACTTTAATTTAAATGAAAAAGTCGGTTTTTTAACTACTACTCAGTGTTTCACTATTCATAAAAAATTGATGGTTTTAAGAAAAATACCAAAAACTCATCCAAATCAATATTTGATATTATGAATTCAAAAATTATTCATTTTTTACCAAATTCAAAACATAGAAGTTGTATTAATTAATCTAAATTAATTCCTGTTGTTAAAACAGAAAGCATATTTTTATAAAGTAATAACTATCAAAAGATTATCATTTTTTAATGTCCAATTTCAAAGTAAAATTACTTAAAATGACTAGCATTGGATTAAATGGTAAAAATATAATCTAATTACACTTTAAAACCAATTAAAAAGATAATATAACCTTATAAATATATCATATTAAAAGGTAGTTTTAAACTAAAATATAGTATTTTCATTATTAATTGAAAAATGAATATCATCAGAAAACTACCAAAATTTTCCCAAAGTTAATTTTTATGTCCTGATTCTAACGAAGAATTTTATTTTGTAAAATAGAATATATAAAAGTGACCAAAACACTATTTCAAGAGGGTTCTCCATAAAAGGCTGTAAATCGACCTTTTAATGTATATTAGAGTATTTATGCTTAAAATTAGATTCATTCACATTTTAAGACTCTGAAATTTATTAGAGAAATGTAAAAACATTTAAAAATCATGTATAATTATGTTGTAGTTAGTTTTATTCATTCCCAAAAATAAAATGGCATGGTTTTAACAACTATTTAAAATAATATTATATTATTATTTTTCAATAGAACCCAACATTGTGTGCAGCGTGAGATTTTAAAGAAACCCATTGTTACATATCAGGTTCGCCATCAAACATAGCATTCCATTTAATGTAAAATTAATATTTAATTCAAAAATATTAATAAATATGAAATTGTATTATTCTTTATTTACATGGGATGTTACATCGTTCCTCCCTTTTAAAAATTATGTCCTCGCAATTTTCTTCACCTATCAGATATCTAGGGGTATTGATCCCTCATAGAATTTTCAGATTCTCACTTTTCCTCTTAAACCATATGGGTTTTCATAGAACTTTTACTTATTGAATAACCCTATTTTGCAACACTTTCTCTCTTCAGTTATGAATATGGACTGGTTGTTCCTCATAAGAGATATTCCCTACCAACTGAACTACATCTGGGCTAGAAACACGAGATGGATCCGGAAAATACATTCTCAACATTGATACATGAAAAAAATTGTCTATCGGGGATAAATTTGGAGGTAAATCTACACTTTATGTAATTGATCTAACGTTCCCCAATATTTCATAAGGCCCAATGAACCTCAGACTCAACTTTTCCTTCTTACCAAAATGCATCTCACTTTTCCATGGATAAACTTTGAAAAAGACATGATCACCTACCTCAAAATAAAGATCCTTCCTCTGGTTATGCACATTATTTTTCTGCCTGCTTTGAGTTGTTGTCATGTGCTTCTGAATTAGCAGAACTTTTTCTACCATATATTCTATCAATTTTGGTCCCACCAACATCCTTTAACCAACATAAGCCCAGAAACCTAGAGTTCGACAGTGCTTCCCATATAATATTTCAAATTGAGCCATCTGTATACTACAATGAAAACTTTTATTATATGAAAATTAAACCAAAGAAATATGTTGGTCCCAAATTTCCTAGTAATCAATTGAAAAGGCATGTATCATATCCTCCATGTTCTGAATTATTTGTTCTGACTTCCCATCTAATTGAGGATGAAAATCTGTACCAAAATTTAATTCTGTACCCAACAAATTCTGAATGCATTTCCATAAGTTAAAAGTAAACTTCAGATCATAATCAAATACAATGAAGAGGGGATCTACATGAAACCAGAATATCTCTTTAACAAACAACCGAGAAATATGATCTAGGGACAAAGTATCATGAATAAGATGGAAATGTCTATATTTAGTCTATCAAACAACAATAACCCTGATTGCATTATTACTTGAGATGTCTTTGGTAATCGCACAATGAAGTCCATGGATATATTTTCCCATTTCCTCTCTTGAAATGGTAATGACTGAACCATCCCATTCAAGAACTCCTTCTCTACATTAAACTACTGACAAATAAAACACTTCATAGTAAAATCATCCATATCTATTTTCTTTCCATCCCACCAGTAATACTCCCAAAAAATCTATACATCTTAGTTTTTTCAGGATGAAATGAAAATGGAGAACTATGAACTTCACATAATAAATGCCTGTTCAACTATGAATCAAATGGAACACAAAATATCTTTCAAAATCCCAAAATACAATCATTATTCATGTTTATATCAAGAAACTTACCCATCTAAATCAACTCTATCTTTTTCTGCAACTCGTTGTCTTCTTTCTGTTCTTTCTTAATTCTGTCTGATAGAGACGATTTCACTAAAACCTAAAACAAAACATAGTAATTTAGTACTCCAACAACTTCTATGACAATTTTTATCAAGTATTTAATAAAAGGATTTTGTTCCAAATGTAAAAACATTAATATAAAATTACATTTTTGACTCAAAGAATCAACAACTTTATTTTCCTTTCTTGGATGGTAATGAATTTTGCAGTCATAATCTTTGATTAATTTCATCCATCTCTTCTATATCATGTCCAATTTTTTATGATTGAATATATACTTTAAACTATTATGATCAGTATATATTTCACACATTACTCTATACAACTGATGCCTCTAAATTTTTGAAGAAAAAAACAACAACATCTAATTCAAAATCATGTGTAGGGTAATTAATCTCCTGAGGTTTCAAGTGACATGTAGCATAACCAATTACCTAATCATTATAGAAAAGGACACAACCAATTCATTTCAATGAGTATCCCAGTATATAACAGACACACCATTTCTGTAAGGCAGTGACAAAACTGGATCATTCACAAATGTTATTTTCAAGTCTTAAAAACATTCATCGCATTCTTTTGTCCAAATGAAAAAAACACATTTTCGAGTTAACATAGTCAGTGGGCTAGATAATCATGAAAAAATTTCAGCAAAACACTAGTAATAACCTTCCAAACCAATAAAACTTCAGATCTCAGTTATATTTGTGTGTCCTGGCCATTCTTCAACAACTTGTTTTATCAGGATCAACAGTTATGCCTTTTTGTTAAACAATGTGACCACTGAATAAAAATTTTTGTAACCAAAACTCACACTTCATAAATTTCCCAAACTGTTTCTTTTCATTTAATCTTTTAAAGTCTACCCTTAAATAACATTCATGCTCCTCCTTTCTTTTAGAATAAACCAAAATATCATCATTGAACATAACCACAAACTTATCCATGAACACACATAAAATTCTATTCATAAGTTCCATGAATATAGTGTGTGCATTGGTTAATACAAAATGCATAACCCCAAATTCATAATGTCCATATCTAGCATGAATCATAGTCTTCATAATGTCTTCTTCTTTTATATTCAACTGATGGTACCCCTACCTCAAGCCAATCTTCAAAAAATATTATGCTCCCTAGATTTGATCCAACAAATCATCGATATGAGTCAAAAGATACTTTTTCTTGACAGTGATATTATTCAATGCTCTATAATTGATGAAAACTATCATTGAACCATCATTCTTTTTAAAAATAAGACAGGAGCACCCTATAGTGATATACTAGGTCAAACGAAACCTTTATCTAATAACACTTATAATTGGTTCTTTTAACTCTAAAGTTCTATTTGAGCCATTCGATAAGGGAGTTTTGAAATTTTCTTAGAATAATGAATTAAATCAATAATAAATTCAACTTCTTGATTAAGTATTTTACCAGAAAACCCATCATGAAAAACATCATGACACTCATTTACAACTAGCACATCATTAATATGAACAATTCTTTTATTTTCAAAAATATGTACAGTGTAACATTCATCTCAATCATTTACTAGTTTATCAACTTCTTGATATGTTATCATAAGCCAGAGTTCATTCTTGTACACAAACTAAATATCTTTCTGAAAAGAGAACTTTTTAGCTTAGCAATAAATCATAGCATGATAAACTGAAATCCAATCCATAACCAAAAAAATAGAAAACTCTACTTGAGGCAATACAATAAGTTCTGTAGGCAGATTCTTTCTACACACAAGTACATAAAGTTTCTTATAATTTCAATTTGTCTCAACATCTTCCCCAGTGTTTTTACCGTAAGCTCATTATTCATTTCCTAATTTACTAAAAAACTTCTTATATGTGAATGAATGTGTAGAGCCCAAATCAAACAACACATTAGCATAATCTGATCAAACAAATCTTTTACTTCATACTACTACATTTTATGGCCCAACATCTACTGAAATAGTTGAAAAGGATTTCACCACCCATTTTTGCTTGTAGTCCAGCTTCTTTCCATCAGTTGAGTTCTTCGTTGGACTCTAATATTCCTAATGATCCATTTAATTCCACTTAAAACATTTTATAGACTATAAATTAGATTTTGTCTTACCGTTAACATGATCTTTTTCAGTGCAATTACGAGCCTTCTATCCCATTTTACCACATCAATAGCACTTACCATAATTCCAAAGACATTCCCTAGAATGATTTTTATAACAATTCTCACAAACTGTAAACTTGATTTTTCAGCTATTAGACTAATTTGAAGGGTTCTTCCCTTTTTTCGGCCACCTCAACCTCTTATTCTTTTGTTTTTCAAAGAGCATATGATCATCGGAAAAATCCATTTCCACCTTCTCCGCACATCGAACAAGTATTTCATAACATTTGAACTCATGTGAATCTAAACCCATTTGATACATTGGCTATAATCCTGAGAATAAATAATTGATTTCACTATCCAGATCTCAAATGAAATTTGGATCATTCCTTGACAATTGAGTAAGTTTTTCTTTATAATCATACATTGATTCATCCTCCTGCCTCAATTATAGGAATATTTTTTCATCCTAAGATGAACCACCTTAGCTAAATATATCTAAAAAACATACCATTGAATTCATCCCAATTAATAGCATAAATCTCCTCATTATCCCTGATATTTTTCACCATGGACCACCATTTATCAGCTTCACCATCAATACTATAAAAAAAGACTAACCTTTTGATGTTTTGAAGACCCCATGACATTAATTTTTATTTCCAGGTCATTAATCCACCCTTCAGCTAGCACAGGGTCACATGATCCTCTAAATGATTGCAGATGTTGCCTTGTGAAATGCTCCACTACTGTCATGATCCTATGTGGTTTATCTGGATGATATCATGCATTGATACCACCGCTATTTATAGCTTGAGTCAACTATTCCATCATTGCAACTAACTGTTCAGTTCCAATTCCGACCATCTTGGGTTTCTGATTTTGAAGGTTGTCTTCCTCTTGATGCCATCCCTGCATAGCTACCATATTTTTTCTATGGAAAACCATTCGAAATACAGTAACATATTAGGCAAAGCAACAAGGTAATCTATAAATGCTATATCATTTCAATATTAACATAAATTAATTTATGGATATTAATTTAATAATATTATAACTCCAAAAGATATCCTAACTGACCTTTGATACCAACTATAAAGACCTAGCCATAAAACATTTCATAATCTTGAATTAAATGGTTAATTAACATTGAGGATCTTTTTAGGTTTTGATTTTTAGAGAATTATTTCATAACATTTACATTACATAAAAAAATTAAAAAGTAGACACTTCTTCTCAGTTTCCATTCTTTCATAAATCAAAATCTCTTGAAACAAATAGTCATGTCTAGTTCTTGGTTTTAAACAGCAGGACATTTCCTTGATCCTATCCTTGACCCTATTAATCTTTGTATCCTGTGAATAACATTTCAAAACTTTGGATGAGAATAAAAAGCTCAGTAAGGGTTATAAAATAAATAATGAATACATTATTTAAAAAATACATGCATAACATAAACTCTTTAACATACCTCATGAATTCATAAGATTTATTAATAACACATAGTAACCAAAAATCATAATGGTAACATGTGGAATCCATAACATACTTACGTTGTAGCTTTTATAGCTACATAGTGGGTTAAATTTTGAATACCCATCACATTATATTCACTAAATATCTTATGAGAAAAATTATTTTTTACCTCTGTCATGTTACCAAATGAGTTGGAGAGCTATATCGGACTCACCCATCCTAGGATTATCACAGAACTACTCGTACACTTAAACATTGCTCAAGAACTATAACATATTCATAGCACATAAAACAAAAATAAATTAAAGATAAAATTTCCCCATTTCAATCACAATATATCATTTCTATATATTGATAAAACAAATCCACTATAAAAACCATTTTCCATACCAAAATATGTAAAAGACTATATGGTATATATTTTCATTTTAAAAAATTTATTGATTGTTACAGATGTTGTAGATCAAATAATACTCACGGCAGTAGAAAAGGTTGTTGTCACTGCTTACGTTAAAAGAGACATTATTTTTTCTGTTTAGTAAAATGCCTCATAGAAAAAGATTTCCTTTGAATGAAATGAAAATTAAAATATTTTTATACACCATATAAAAGAAACTAATGTATAAAACAAAATATGCCTCAATGAAAAGAGATTGAGACAAAGACCATTACCTCATGCCCAACTAGACCCATTCATTATTTAATCTCATGAATAATAATCTAATGTTAATCTATTATTTATTAATAACATTTTTCAATTTTATTTTTCATTTTATATCTCTTATTACCATATTATAAATATTATGAAATCATTTAAGTTAACAATGGTCATTTCGTGATAATTGGTACTTGAGTCAAAAATGAACTTCTTATAATTACAAGTTGTTCATGTGGTCAAATTTCCATTATCTATAGAATTATATTCATGATTTAGATATAATATATATCATATATATCTAGTATATATATGTATTTATAATATTACATTACATTTGGAGATAATAAATGAAATGCACCGTTCATTGAGACGGTATGTCGTACATACGCTAGAACGCTACTTTCATTTCTATTTCGTATTTTTAATGCAATTAAAACTTAATGATAAATACGTATTTTATAATTCTAGTATAATATAATATATATAATTTCGTTAAATCCATCTTTTATACATTCCACATATGGCATGAATGAGTCATATCACTTTAAGGGGGAGGTAGTTCGCAATTCTTCAAAAGAAATTTTAGTATTTACCCATTATGGAAACCATAAAGGTATTCTATAAACGAATAATATAGAACCATAGAAAACATATAAATATAATATATATCACATATAAATACATTTCCATAATAATGGAAACCATAATAGGTGGTAGGAGAAGATTGGACAATTGTCAATTCGTGAGGTAGTAGTTCACTGTCCACAGAAACGGTATGTTCTTTACCCATTAGTTGAAGGTGTGTGTAAGTGTAGTTCGAATTCTTCTAATAAAAAAATACTAGTATATTGAGGATAGTGGTTTTGTTATAAATGAAATGAATAAAAATAGTTTAGGGGTGTGAGAAGTAAAATAATAGAAATGAACTTAAGAGAAGATGTTACCTTTATATCAGGTAACTCCCTTTGGATTGAACACAAAGGATTTTTTGAAGTGCCTCTTTCCTATGGTAAGGCTTCTAGGTGGAATAGAGGAATCTTGAGAGCTTATTTGGGTAGAGTTTCGATGATCCTAGGTTCTTGAGAGGTGTGTGTAATGGGATAGAGGTGGGGTCTTTTTATAAGGGGGTCTCTTTAGGAAAGTTTGAAAATATTATTTTATTATATAATTATTTTCAGTTTCTAGTGGTTTAAAACTTATTAGAATCAAAGATAAGATGACTTGTATTCCAAAAAATCATCGTATAAGAAATGGATAGGTCTTGGATATTGTTTTAATTTTTAAAATCTCATTTCTGTAAATCATTTATTAATGATGTAAACACTGTATCATTATTGTGTCATAAATGTTTTTTTATTTGATGTCTAAAAATTATAAATAAAATACCTTGATGTAAGAAATAATTTTTATCTTTATGAGGAATATTTTTAGTCAAAGACGTAACTTATATAACTCCATGTAATAATTGATTTACTAAAAGATTTATTTTTATGTCATTTTTGCTTGTACTTTAAATTATTTAATATAATGTTTCATTATCACTCTTAAGTGGCTCCATGGGGTCCCAAAATCGACCAAGGATGACCACCATCAGACATTTATCAACCAATATGATTAGGACACATGTTATTGTAATTTAATATTACTATAATAATATTTTACATTGAATTACCCTATTAACCTTTAACCGTGGTAAATGAAAGTCAATATTTACTACTCACCAAAAATTATTTTCATATTATTCTTCAACATTTTACTTATTAATAAAAACCATGTATGTAAGTATTTTGAAATTCTATTCATAGAGGTGGTAAAATTTCATTTAAATGAAAAAGTCTGCTTTTTAACTACTACTTAGGGTTTTCACTATTCATCCAAAATTGAAGGTTTTCTGAAAAATACAAAAAACTCTGCCTAAGATATATTTTATATTATAAATTCAAAAATTATGTTTACTTTGAAAACTTAAAAACATATATGTTTCCCTACATTTTTTAAAAAATAGAGTGTTTTTATGAAATAATAACTATCAAAAGATTGACACTTATTTATGTCTAATTTCAAAGTGAAATTACATCCAATGATCAACATTGGATTAAATTTTAAAAAAAATAATCTAATTAAAATTTTAAAATAATTAAAAAGCTAATTTAACCATATAAATAAATTATATTAAAAGGCAGTTTTGAATTAAAATGTAGTATTTTCACTATTGAATAAAAATGAATTTTATAAGAAAAATGCCAAAAAATTACCCAAAGTAAATTTCGATGTACCAATTCTAAAGAAGAATTTCATTTCATCAAATAGAACATATAAAAGTTACCTAAGATATATTTAATGTGGGTTCAACACAAAAATATGGTAAATTGACCTTTTAAGGAATATAAGAGTATTTATGCTTAAAATTAGATTCATTAACATTTTAAGACTCTAAATTTTATTGGATAAATGTAAAAACATGTAACAAACATTTATAATTATATTTTAGTTAGTTCTATTCATTACCACCAATAAAACGGCTAGGAATTAACAACTATTTAAAATAATATTATATTATTAATTTTCAATATGACCCTACGTTGAGTGCTATGTAAGATTTCAATGAAACGTGTTGTTACATATCGGGTATTCCATCGAACATAGAATTTGATATAAAGTAAAATTAATATTTAATTCACCAATATTAATAATTATGAAAATGTATTATTCTTTATTTAGTAGGGATGATAAAATAATTTAAAAAATATAATTTAATATAAGATTCAAAACACTTTAAACGTACCATTCGGTGGTATAATGGTTATGTTGGGAGGGGATTTTAGGAAAGTACAACCTGTAGTACCAGGTGGTAGGATAAATTAAATAGTCTTTATAGGTATAGAATCATCATACTTGTGGAAAAATTGTCATGTTATATCATTGAAGAAGAACATGATATTGCATTCCAATTCTTTGACTAATTGAGATGATGTTCAGGACATTGTGAAATGGACTTTTGATATTGGTGAAGGAAGCATTAGAGATCCAAATGACGGTGAATGTATCATTTAAATTCCTTCATCATTTGTTCAAGCTTGTATTATAGATCCAATATGTACAATTGTTGAACATGCATACTCTAATTTCAGGGATAACTATGCTAATGTAAATTTTCATAAACACTATACCATATTAGATCCCACTCATGATATTGTTGAAGATGTAAATGAGTACGTGAGGTCTCTCAAATGTTCTGAATAAAATGATTATTTCATCTCAAATTTGTTTTGTGATGCATGTTTTGATACAAATAGGCTAGAAAACATCTACACATATTATATTTTGAATGGTATTAATGTTTCAGGTATGTACGCCCAAAAATTAACAATCAAAATTGGGGCTCACATCATGTTGCTTCGAAATATTAATCAATCTGTTGGATTATGAAATGGAATTCTCTTGATTGTTAAACACTTGGGTGACCACATCATCAGAGAGAAACTATTATGTGGCTATTATTCATGGTATATTTCCTTCTGTCCAAGATAAAATATGACACACTCTGATTTTCGACGGACTTTCAAACTACATAGAAGACAATATATTATCATTTCATTATATGGTATGATAATTAACAAAATTCAAGGACAATCATTTCATTCTATTTGGTTATATCTTCAAAAACCTATGTTCTTTCATGGTAAAATATATATAGTTGTATCCAGATTCACATCCCCATTAGGTTTGAAAATAGTACATGGTGATAATAATCCCACAATCTGTGATTCCACACAAAATATAGTCTACAAGGAAATATTTGATAATTTTTTATAGGTATAATTTAAATATAAATGTTTAAATGTCAATGTTGGGTTTATTATTCTTAGTTATATACGATTTAATTCTTATCATTATTTCAGAATATGATCTACTTGTACACATATTCAAGCAGATCAGAGTATGAAACATGTCACAATCAATTACCCCTTTGAATGAGATCACTCTTAAGGCTGATGATACATTGAAGATACAAATACATATTTTCAATTTGAAGTGAAACACATCATTAGGTACTCCAAATATTTTGTTTCCATTGATATGATCATTGGAGATCAACATGTGAGTTATCATTGAAAAATAAATCCAACTTTTGGTCATTTATCATAATTTATTTATATTTAATATACAAAATGATTTTCAACTAGATATTTATTTTATTAAATTTTACACAATCATTGAAAAATACTTACGCAGGGAGAAAAGGTACAATGTACTATTAGTGACAGTCAAATTATCTACAAATTCAAACATCTGAATCCTAAAGCATTTTGATATTTTATACAAAATATTCCAATAGCTTATAATCAAGGAACCTACATAGGAACTAGGCATGATTGTCGAATCCTTTTCACATCAATGTTGTATATCCTGCCATGTGATGCACCGCTGCCACATTTCATTTTGAATTTTACTTATTTTAAATACATAAATCTGAGAAGGGTTCTAGAGGAGCATTTAATAAGTACAATTTTATTATGTTTTTCTAACATTTTCTTAATTTTTGTAAAGTTATATTTACTTAATTATAAAACATAAGGATTCCTCTATAAATTTTTTGATTATATTCAAATTATTCACTATTACATAAAAATTTAACATATTTAAAAATGTTAATAATGGTTGTGTCCTCAAAATAATTGAATTATTCATTTCATAATATTATGTTCATTCTTATATATTTTAGAAATAATTAGACATTTACATTGCACACATACTCTTTAATAATTGGGTAATTCCAATTTCAAGATGGATATTGTCTAAGAATATGAAAGGTGACACATAATGTCTTTTTAGTATATCTGACTGAATAATTACATTAAACTATTTCTCATTTATTTTCATATAGTGGCTTACAAGTGAAATCACGTTTATGGGGTGACTATGCAAATCAATTTTCATGTTACTTGGAAGACAAACTTGGTCATCTACTATTTTAATATTACAACATTTCATAGTGGAGAAATTGAATAGTGTTATTTCTAATAAGAAAATTCCTTATTCCCCTTTCTATTTCTCAATAATTTTATAAATTAGAAAACACTATTCCCACTAATATGATTTTCAAACATCTTTCAGGCTCTATTATAGTAACAAGTACCATTAATGAAACAAAATTTCTTTTCCAACATGATATTGAAGATGTAAAATATTTATGAAATAGGTGCTACAGATACTAAATTGAACTATGAATTTATATCTCTTATCCATTATACACTATGTAATTAATGAACAGGTTTTACACATTATATTGAAGTGTATTGTGCAATTATAAAATGTGGATTTATAATGGCATTAGAGTTTTGTAGTCTAGAACAGACATACCGAATGTCTTCCTCTATATAAATGATTTATTGGGTTAACGAAAACCCATTTCTGAAGACAAAAATTGAGCACTGGTATGTAATATTTAGTCAAATAAAAAAAATATGCACTATAATTTATTCTAGATTACTTTACTATATTTTACATATTAATTACTGTACTCTAAATATTCCAAAGCCTAAAAAGTTCTTAATATTAGTCAAAATACAAATAATTCAAATCACCCAAAGCTGGTTCTGTGTATCATGATACTCTTGCATGAAGAAAGATAACAATGTCGATGGCAAAATTTATTGAAAAAATTTCAAAATTTATCCATATTTCACTACTCTATGGTTTTTATATGTCAATTTCCCAGATTGATTATTAGTCATTTGATATTTTTATATTATTAAATTTTATTTTTTATTATAAATCCCTTAGTAGTCACATATATATTTCAATAGATTATAGTGCATCTGCATGTGACTGATATCAGTAGATCCTTTTCCGTGGTTTTATTTGATAATCAAGCCATGAAATTTGTATGTAAAACAGCTACAGATCTGATGGATTCATGGATATAGGTATTATGATAGAACTTATTATATGATGAGAAAATATATTTGGATTATATAAAAAACATCTATTTTCATTTTTAAATTAGGACGATGATGAGTACGGTTTTCCAACAAAAATAAATGTTTTCAAATAAAAATAGGGTTTGTTTTCAATTGATGTATTGGCTTTTAATATTCAAAATCATCATCGTCCAATAGATCAAAACACATAAAATGTAATATTCATTTGTGAATATTAAAACTACATCATAAATTTCAATGAAATCTCTATACACAATCAGTAAATAGATATTTAATATAACAAAATTCATTTATTTTCATAACATGCAAAGAATTATTATTATATTCTTTTTTATACAGGATCATCAGAGATATAGTGGTTCAAGAGTATGTATTAGGGTTGAAAATAATTAGTTACACTATTTTTTATTCTCTTCATTCTCTTTTCCCTACAAGTAAATCACTCCTTTGTAGAATATTTCTTTTATCATCGCATCGTAAGATCATCATAGTGTTGAATCATTTCGACTTAGTGAAAAGGTTGAATTGGGATTTGAAACATCATCTACAGTTTCATAAAAAATTAAAGTATTTATATGTTATCTCATGTATATGTTGTTTAATAATCCATTATTTTATTCTGATATTATAGTTTCAATGATTACTAGTATATCTTATAACTATTTTCAATATGTATAAAAAACTATTGAATGAATTTTTCAATGAAGATGTTATTGAGAAAGGTCATAAATTATATCCATAATGATTTTGTAGAACACATTGGGAAAAAAATCTATAATTTTGAATGAAGGATAAATTTAAAGACAAATCATTAAATAATGAAAGATATTTTCTGTTGGTATAAATTGTAAAACGTTAACATGGAATTCATTTTTATTTTAACTTATACGTTATGAGATTAAATAATTACTTTAATTAGGGTATTACTATTTGGATTCTATGTTACAATAAATTTAAATCAATTCCATACCATATCATTCAAGGATTCATAAGTTTTCACTTCCTTATATTTGGAAATTATTCTATGAAATCATATGGGAAAATCAGTATATGCATGAACATTTAAATATTTTGTAAAAATTACGTTGGAGTTTTTTAATAATGATAGGAAAACACACTATATTTTGGGGGATATATAATGGCATGTTGGAGAACAATATGTTATTATTATATATCATTACTATTAAACCTCATTATAAACATATTGTACAATATAGGTTCAATAACATAACAGAAAATAATTGATGTACAAACTATATTGATGTGGTCATATTAGGTTTTCTTTACAAAAAATCGTAGTCATCATAGTTGGAGTGAACTTTTATGGTTTTATTCAATAAAAGTATTTTAATATTTCATTATTTTAAATTAAATAGATAATAATTCAGGGTTTTATTCCTACATTTAATATTAATGGGTTTACTGTAACATGATTTTGGAGATATACAACTTCTTCGAATAGAAAATATGTGATAAGATTAATGATTTGGGGAACATTTTCTATATTTTATGTCATTATATTCTTCAACCTATATTGCATATCAATTTTCAACCACGTATTTAAAAACTAGAACATATACTTTAAGAAAACTTATCAACTATATATACATAGTGTTATATATTTCATTCATTAAATTTGTTAGATTTC
Organism: Viscum album; assembly: GCA_963277665.1. Classification (NCBI taxonomy): domain Eukaryota; kingdom Viridiplantae; phylum Streptophyta; class Magnoliopsida; order Santalales; family Viscaceae; genus Viscum; species Viscum album. The sequence goes on along the minus strand of OY728136.1, from coordinate 711,460,881 downwards.
CCTTTTAAATATGCAGTTGATCATTCCACAGTATCATATTATGTAAAAATTATCACATTAAGTATGATGATAATGAAATAAAAAATTATATAGAAAATATATGGATCCTTAATTTCCTACCATTATGCAAATTACTATCACATTAGTAATAGTTAGGCTGAACCACTCATAAAAATATATCATCATAGTTTCCAGATTATATGAGCTATATCAAAGTAATGTTTCAAGGAAATCACACCACCAGGGATATGTGGCGTATTCCAAGCTCATTATTCCATGTTCTAAGATAATATGATGATGTATATCAAGAAATAAAATATTTATGTAATGGTGCATATAATTTGATGTATGATATGGGTATTCTTTATGTTAACAATTTTATATAATGAATATAGTTATGAGTCATCCATTTATTATTGTATCATTCACTTTGGAGATAACGGTACAAGTAGTTTCCCATTTTTTGCTTTGTATATTAAAGAATCATATTGGGGGTGTTCATCTTCTCAACTAAATTTTTTTGGTCTATTATTATACTATAGAGAAATAATTGTTCTATGTGTGTTAAAAAAGCATTATTGTCTTCCTACCTCTTTTCATTTAGAGATCAGGAGGTTTTCAAGTAGATTTAAGTTGCATCCTTTCTTAGAGCCTCTATATGTATTCGATAGAAATATGGTGTTCCTGACTCTATATGTTTTGAACTAAATTTCATTATTTTTTGATGACTCTATAAATATGCAGCTGGTGAAAGAGGATGATTCTATAAACATGCACCCTGGAAATGGAAAGGGTAGCAACATGGTTATGAAGATAGATTTTCGGGGTACCCTAATAAGGTCTTACATTAAAATCATAGAAAATTATTCTATCACAAACAATATTACTGAAATATGAACATTTCATATTTTGTTATCTAATTGAAACATGATAAATGATTCATATCAATTGGAACATTATTATTATTAACAAGTTCAAAACAAATGGTCATTAAAATATGTTTTCTTTTCTCTTCAATATTTAACATACATTAGGTCATGGATGAAATGGATTTCATAGAAAGGGTTGGATAATCATTTTTTACAAGATTAATTGTTTCCAATTTTTTCCCTTACCACTAATATCATTGGACATATTTCTTCACCCCCAACATCATTCCTTGGTACATTACTTTTTGGACAGAAATTGAGGTATCCTCGGGGGGACTGATGTTTTTTTATCATTACTATCATTTGATGAACAAAATCCACCATGATATTTGATTTCATGTCATTCATAATCAATTTCCTTAAATTCCTCTACACCATCTCATTGAAATAGTGAGTATGGTCATATTATTTCACATTATAATGAAATTAGGATCACTTATTGAAAATGTTTTATAAAACTAAACACATACAACAAAAAGACAGAAAAAATAATCATTTTTAATAATATGATCCATACTATGAAGGAAGTGTTCTCAAAGCTAGTGCTTAGGAAATACTACCACGAATAAAGGTAATCAGGTCCCCTTCATGTTACCTTTTGGGAATTTTTAACAGAAGCTTTTAGCGTGATCAATATTTCAGTGTTGATGTAGATGGGATGTACATTGAAACTAATCATGATTTATGAAAATAAATATTGATTCATTCAAGGATTCTTTGATGTAGAAATTGATGGTTCTGGTGTAGGAAGAGAAGGATAAAAATGTTCCAAGTTTGTTGGCATTTTTTTAAACATGATAAAAAATACAGTTATGGGATTTGTAATATCTTATTACTATTGATACTGCTCATTATGTATCTTATATTCCTGAAAATCATAACTTTTGTTCCCAAACAGTCAGTCATTCTATAAGTTTTATTCTTTTATTATGTATTTGAAAGAGAAGGATACTCATTATGTAACCTTTTTTCCACAACATCTATAACTTTTATTCCTTCATTATGTATTTGTAATTTTTTCAAATATTTTCAATAATAATAATATTTATTATGTTTTATAAATTTTATTATATTATTAATAATAAGAGTTTATATTTAGTTCCATGTGAATGCATTGGTGGAGTAATAGTTTTTTACTAAAAAGGAATTTTTATTAAAATAATTTTTTTATTGTAAATTTTTATCTTAAATTAATTTCTGCCACTTATAGAAATTGAATCATGGAATATGGGTACCATAGATAAAATTATGAAGTCAATATTTGTTAAATAGGTCAATTTTATTTTAGGTCAATATGAATAGTAACCAAAATAATTTTTAATTTCATCAGTAATTGTAAAACTGGTTAATTAGGGTTAAACCTAATGTGATAAGGCTTTAAGTTCATACAAACACTTTCCTTTATACAATTGGATGACTGGGGTTCGACCATGTCTATCAAATTCTCTATTATATGGCCATTTGGTTCCATATTTCATTTATTATGGAATTTATATTAGTTTAATAAATTCATAAACAAAAAATTTCACCCTATTGACATTAATATCATTATGTTTTTACATAAATTTAAAAATAAGATATGTTATGTTATAAATGTTTATTTAAAAGATGAAAAAAATCAGGGTAATATATTTTTAATTTTTAGATATTGAATAATCATTTTCAATGTCTATGCTACACCGACACAACATTTATTCAGTTATTAGAATAATTAAAAAATGATTTAAAAATATAAATTGTAACATAATTTGGATGAATTATTGTGATCCAAGAATTTTTAGATACATATTACATATTAATAATGCATGAAATATTTATATTTACATTCCATTTCATTATAGTTGTCTTTGATGTCAAATTAAATGAATTGGGCAAAAAATAAAATTGATGATATTTATGAAAATAATATTTTATTAAATAAAAATAAAAATATTAAATTTTTAATAGGACAAGGTGGATAATATATGTTCTTAAATTTAATACATTGTCCATTTATGAGCCTATTTTCACATTATAGGTAAAATTTAAAACCTTTAATATTGAAAAATTGTTTACCATGGTTAAAGTTAACATTAGTTAACAAAGAGGTTAATAAAAAAGATATCAGTTAAAATGAAAAAAAACATTATATATTTAATTAGTTGATGAAATCTAGACATTATCCTATTTTTTATAGAATTATATCCATTTTGAATCATTTTTCTTTAGAATAAACCAATTATATTTTAATCTTTTTTATAACCCCAAAAGTGCCCATCCCCCTCACTTATAAAAGGGAACCTCTTCTTCTCTCATACTCACACCTTTTGAGTCTTTTATGTTATAAAATCCCTACCATCATACCATCAAAGATTACTTCACCATATCATTATGCCTTTTTCATGAAAAAATATCATCCCTTATGGCATTAAGAGTATGATAAAAAGGGATTCTCAATAAAGAGTAATTTCAAACACGTATGAAGTAAGATGATATTTGAAGTAAGGGTTTATCATACCAAATTATCATCTTTGGGATATATTTTATTCTATAAAATAATATAATTTTATGAGGTTTATATATATACAATTTTATATGTTATATCATTAATCTAATTATTTTAATGATATTTCACTTCCAATATGTGGTTATTATTTCATGGGGAATATTATATAAAAGTTAGAAAAATGGTAATTGTTTTTTGTTACAATCTCATCGTTTATAATTATTTCTTTTAATTATGTTTTTTATAATAAAATTTCATGAGATATCCCCCAATAATATCATTAATTTTATTATCTCCTTGTTCTTTTTTTAGAATACATGTTTTAATTACATTTTTATATCATTATGTACTCAAGAGACCGAAAGAATATTTTTAAGAAAAATGATCAATATTTCTATCTTTTGTCAGATATAATTTGTATTCCTTGTCTATGTTTTACAAATATGTTTTCAATAATTTTAATAATATTATACTTTGATTTTTTAATGTTATTTTTACCCATTGTTAAATTTGTTAAAAATGGTTTAAGAAAATATTTTGTTCCTTTTTCTGAATGAAGTAGTTTTTTGTTTTTTTACAAAAGTGTGAATAAGATGTTTTCATTTTTGTTATAAAATATGAACTTAATTACCGACCATCATTAAAACACAATGATTTTAAGCTTCCTTTACATTTTTCCATGGTTCTTTTCTAATACAATATTTTATTTAAATTATTATAACTTTATAGATTTTAAATAAATGATTTCATAGAATAAAAATGATATTTTCCCCAAGAAATGGTCCAAGCGATCTATTAAATAAATTTTTCATCTAAGATGAGGTCCATTAACGTTACCTAATCTTTACTGGGGATATAACCCAATGATACCATCATTATTCATTCTATATATGGTCAATGATTATAATTATGATATGTTTATGAATCTAATTTCCTTTCCATGAGTTATGATATATGGTGAATTATTTATGATTTTTTTGGAACACATATGTATGGATTATGATTATTTGAGTTGTGGGACTATAACTATATATCCCTCCCATGCATTGGGAAAATATAGAAAAATCAGGGGATAAATTTGTTATGCATGAAGCTAATTTCATGTTCACAATTTTATGTATAGACTATGTTATCATGTCTATAAGATTATGCATGGACCAGAATTTCATGTCCATAAGTTTATGTGAGGGATTGAATTCCTGTCCTTAAAATAATGAGTGAACCTCTTTCTTTTGTATACATGATCCTAATGGTTTAAGATTTTGTTTTTTCACATTCGTTTGACTATGTTATGATCTCATGGATCATGTTATTTGATTTATTTATGATTTTTGACTAATAAACTGCCAGGATTTATGCCACAACCCTTGTTTATAAAATTTGATATACAGGGTTTTGTTTAAAAATATCATGCTCATGATCACATACTCTTATGATTTTGTTTTTCTCAAGTAATCATTTATATCTCCCCTTTTTACCATTATTAAGCATTTGAGATAACCCTTTTTTTGTTAACTTCACACACATTTTGAATAATGGTTTTAATTATAGTATGACTGTGATGGGTAATCTGTGGGAATATCATTTTGGTTAATATTTATGATCCATTAAAAAATAAGAATATTGGGTATCCAGAATCCAAATAGACTAAACCATTATAGTCATTAGGTGTGTATTAGTAAAATATAATGTGTATTACTCTAAAATTATTCAACAATTACATATGGTGTGCTAAGTTCACATCAGTTGGAATCAAAGGAAACTTTTATTAAATATTTTGAGATTAGTATTAGATAACATTGGTAAAAAGATGGGGTTATGTTTAGGAAGAGGAAATGATCCGAAAAGTTTTAAAAAGGAATATATTATGTGATTTTCTAAGAAACACATCCTTATATAGATTGTACAAGTGGGTATATTTTTTAATAGATGAATCAAGGGGTAACATGCCTAAAAGTTGTTATTCAAGTATATATTGATCATCATTCTACTTCATGGTGAGTTTTATATTACTGTATACCGGGTTTGACACTCCAAGTTTATATTCTTAGGTTAATTCACATTTTAATTATGAAGGATTTGAATACATGATGACCATGAATGACCTAAGTATCATAATATAGGGAATATCATGAATTATTTTCATGAATGTAAGACTTTTCCCCTATAATTTTGTAGCATGATGCTTAAAAATATTTTCTGGTTTTAGTAAATGGCTATAATATAAAGGAATCATGTGAACAATGAACGTGAAAGATAATGAAATGAATGTACTCATGGGAAACCAAATGGATTAAGAACTGAGTTGTAATAACTTATTATTATTCTCAATCAAATCTCTAATGTTATGAGTGGTAAAATGGATTATATCAAACATCTAAATCATCCAAGAAGGAGAAACATTTCATTAAATCTTTTTTTTGGAAACATCCACCGTCCTTATATGGTTTTTATAATTGATTTGTTTATAGGAAATGGATCAATGAGGTGAATATTATATTGTTTGAACATTGATTAGAAGACCATGAAAAATTTATCTTTGTATTTTATCTCATGGAAGTTGAAGCTGATCATTTGAAACGACCAAAAATTTAAATGTATGAACATTGAATTTGATAGCGTGTATGACATGTAACACCAAGTAAATGAGAAAACATTATATCATAAAAATTTATAATTTATTTAGTATTTTAAATAGATTCAATATATTATATGTATTTCAATTAACACAACACTTATTTATCATTTATTACATAAAAGAGTGAATTTGATTGGTAATTTATGTTACACACAAGACCGAGTTCTACCAGACAACCATATATTATTGAAATATTATTACATAATATAATTAGACATAAACTAGGTATTAAATTAGTGGTTATAAATAGTTATTTCTAACTCCTGAAAAATATATGTGTTATAAAAATATAAAATGAATTTATATGTTAAAAAATAATTTTAATTTAATTTAATAACCCATTGAATATAAAGGCAATATTTTTATAGAAAACTATTTTTATGCTCAGAAAGTAGTTTAAACCTATTAAATTAAATTAATTTAAATTATTGAGTGATAAAAATTATATATATATATATATCATAGTTAGTAAAAATATTATATTAATCCAACATATTTTATAGGATTAAGATAAAAATAAACTCAATTTTATGCATAAAATACTTTATTTTTATTAATGAATTTTTACCGGCTTTTAATTGAGGAAATTTTTTAAATAAAATTTTTGGAGATATAATGGATATTATATTTTAAAATAAAATTCAACTTTGAATTATAAGCATACAAATTAGGTTATGGTACCTTTTTTTATTTTTCTATGATGATTCATTTTTTATAAATAGTACAAAATACTGAATTCTAGTTCCAAAGATGATTTTTCATCTAATTTATTTACAAGGATAAATTTATTTTACAATTTATTTTGAAGATTAATATGATATAATATTTTCCAATTAATCCAATACAATTATCTTCAATAAATTTCACTATTAAATTTGGTATAAAAACATAACAGACTTTTGGATATTTTTACTTTAAAAACCCATGTTGTCTTCCTGTCTGTAGGATTAATTTTAAATTAATTTCCACCAATTTTGAAATTGAAATATAGAAAAACGGATTCCATATCTGTAAAAATAATAATTTATGTTTTCTAATAATTTCAAGTTAGTTTTGACCAAAATGATTAGTGAATATAATTAAAATTAATTGTAACGATTAAGGTAAAATTTACCTTCATAATGGACTAAACCTTAATCTTAAGGACCCAAATGACTTGAAAACATGACCAAGAAAAATGAAATTGGAATATTTATACCCTATAGAATTTGTTTTATAAATTTTAGTATTGTTGAATCAACATTCAATGTGGAAATCATGTTTGGAATTCCATTGTAAAAATATTTCAGGAGTACCACTCCTCCTCCACTATAAAAGGGTCTACTCACCTACAACTTCCTAACACATATCAAAACACATTGTATCAACCAATATCTTCCCATATTGCACATTAAAAATACTCCCCTCACCCTAGAATCATACCCTTGGTCAGGAAGCAATCCATGGAATGCTTTTCGTAAAAACTAAAAGGATTTACATGAATAATAGGTAACAATCTTCGCCAATATTTTTTCATTAATTTACATTATCCACTCCTTAAAATAAAAATATTATTTGATTATTTAAAATAAAAAGTGTAATAAAATAAACTATGATTTTTTTATGTTAATCTTTATACCTATACATACACACACCACCATCTAATGGGTAATGAACATACAATTTATGTGAATGGAAGACTACAACCTCACAAAACAATGATTGTTCGTTCTTCCATTACCGACTCTTTTGTTGGTCATTATGATGGAAAATATATTTATATATATGATATATATGATATTTATAATGACATTATAAATATTTAATTATTTTATAATTCATACCTCAATACATTCCAATTTATGTAAATATGATAACATCGTTTGTTGAACTGTGGACCACAACCTCCTTAAAGGATTGTGATTCTTTCAATCCATACATGGAATGTATAATTGATGGTTTAAGTAAACATATGAAATATATATGACATATAAATGATACTATAATCCTGACATACATATCTATAATATAATTATCATTCTTTTAATACAACCAAGAAATGAATGTTATGTAAAAGTGTATGTACAACCTACCATCATCATGAATAGTGCACATCATTTCTAATATCCAAATATTGAATAATATTATAAATAAAAATGTAATAAATATATATGAAAATTAAATAATATTTTACATTATAGATATAATGAAATCATAATATATTTAACAATAACAATAAATGACAAGTCAAATCATACATGAGAAAACATGGAAAATGACACCCAAAATAGTTTAAATAATTAATGAGTACTAATAAACAAGTAAATAAATATTATAAAAAGTTAATATATTATAATATAAACAAGATTATGGTTATTTTATTAGTTTATAAAATATTTATAATTAAATATAACAGAGGATAAAAACCATATAATTGAAAAGAATTTAATGCAATGGGATTTTGTCTCAATTTACATTCCATTGAGACTTATTTAATTTTATGCACCAATTAACATTTATATGCTGTATATACTACCCTATGAAATTTTATATCCTGAATATTCTTATTATAATGGAATTTGATTTTCAATTTACTTTTATTACATCATGGGGATAATGATTTAAATATTTCAAAGTGGTATGAGACACTTTAGAAATTTTAAAGATCATTGTCATCAAGAATGTTAGTAATGATTATCACTGTAATATCTCTTTATTTGTGATTAGTTACTTTCTATTGAAAAATAACATTATTTAAATCAATTTTCATTGGAAATTTAGTATAACATCTATATTATTATACAGTGAATTTTATTTTCCTAAACAGTGCTTCATTTTACATATAGTGACTACTTTGATAGTTATTTGATTATTTAGGGAAATATTGATAAATATATATTATGTATTCAATAGAGATATTAAATAAGGAAAACTATTTATTTTTCCTACTTGATATGAGTAATTATTTTTTGAGGAAGTCATTGGTGGGGCTTGGACTTCATATAGCCCCTTGATTCATCGATGGGTTCTCATGAGAAAAAGAATTTAGCCAAATAATATCAGTTTCTATCTATAGTATTAAACCATCTAGTGAATGTTCTTGAAGATATAGGTATTCACGTGACTTATACATGACACCAAATAGTTAAGAATTTTCTGCATATATATTTCATCCATTATTCATCCATGTATTTTTGCATCAATATTTCTAAAGATATAGTTCATTCCCAGTTTATTGACTTGTAATAATGTGTTTCACTTTCATACCTTGCGATATCTTTTCCATATATAGTTAATTTATTTTAAGGTTTTCTCTGTTATTTTAATTTCCATGTTTATTTATTATATTTGATTCATTATTTTTTATGATTTACTTAGCCTTACTAATAATTTGATCTCTCACTTATAATTTTTTCCTACCGTGTATTATGAAGAAGAAATCATTAAATAAGATATTAAAGAGGAAATTTATTTCATTTTATTAAGTATCATTTTTCTAATTTTCATTTCCTAATGTATCATGGGTATCAACTATGTCCTATTGATTTCTATGATAGTTAAACTGATTGTTTTTCTAGGATTTAATTCTTTATAATCATGCCAGTGTAATAAAATAATGTACCAACTCTAACATCTAGTTACCGTTTTATTAGGTACACCCTTAACCTCGTCATGATTTTCCCATCATTTGAGATTGGGAGGAAACCTATTATAGTGAAGTTAGATATTTCTTGAACATACACTAATAAATATTAATATCTATAGACTATAGAAAATCTAAACACAATGTAACTATGTTAAATTCCAAGTAATGGTTTCAGGATGTAAGTCGTGAAAGACGACTTCATGCTGTGAAAGGTTGCACATCAAATCTATGACTTACACAACATGAGCTACAAAAAAGTCAGTTTTTAATTTGAGGTGATCATTTTTTTATGTATGTTTATCATTCAGGTAACATTTTCGGTAACTAGGTCACACATCATGTAATGGACTGAGTAACATTTTTAAAAACACCATGCAGCTACTTGTTTTTCAGATCTTTTGTCGGTTCTTCATGGCCCTCGACCAAAGGTTGTTCGAAGGCGTTTTGGAGAAACTCAACCCCTTTTATATCAATCTGCTGAATAATCTATAACTATTACATTTATGGTGCATCATTATGGGTGAGTAACTGTTCCTTTCCTTCATTTCATTTGATCATTGTATCAACGTTCGGTGGCATCATTATATCTATTGGTCAAATGATAGTGATTCTTCTATGTTTCATCCTATATCTGTTGTGTGATCTCATTCTGAATGCCTTTTCTTCTATTTTTCATCATGTGGTGGATGTTAGTCATTGAGGTATGTGGGTGTCCTCTCTTCCTCTGACCACTTTTTTTCTAAATTAAATCAATCTTTATGTGGATTTTATTTTATGGCCTTCGTTGACATTATTGGGTTTTTTTGATTTTGGATTCCATTGCTGGCATGTGTCACCCGAGTTTTGAAGTAGGTTATTTCCAAATCTATTCTATGTTGATAATATTGATGACTCTTAAATTATAAATTTTTTTATAAATTTAATTGGCACGATCGTTCTTTGTTTGTTGTAAATATTTTTCAAAGTGAAATGAGTTTTCCCTGGTTATTGAAAAATGGAATGAAAATTTGGTATTTTCGAAACATTGAAATAGAATTGGTGAAATGGTTTTCAAATCATTATAATGAATTTTTAAAAAGATAACATGGGTTACAATCGTTACTTAGGTGGAAGGTTTATCTAGGGTCCATTTTCCATTGTTTTTTCTTATCAAAGAGGTTTAGCATAGGGATTTCTGTGTTTCCTAGGACCATTGTTCTAGGAGACCGATATTGAAATTTTGGGGGTTATAATACTGGGGTATTAATCTATTTCCAAGACCTATGGTTCTCCGATACTGATAGTTTTATTTTTGGGTGATTATTCATGGGGAATTCCTTTTCTTTCTAGGGATGATGTTCTTGGTTCATAATTTATGAAGTAAATTTATTATTATGGAAATAATAGTTTGTGGATTGTACTTGTAGTATTCATTGGTGTTGTAGTACCAAGGATACTGTATTGAATTGGTTAGATTTATTAGTTAGCATTCATATTTGTGTAAATGATTATGGAAAATCATATTGATTTTTTTAAAAAAATTTATACACCTTTTTTTTAGAACTATTAAAAAAGTGAAATTTTTACCATGTTTTCTATACAAATGATTTACTGATTAAACTACCATTTTTTACATAAAATATGTATATATGAATTCTTATACAGAGGTTTTTTATGTAACACCTAGTTGGGATCCTACTAATCCTGTTATCTCACACCCTACACACCACTTCATTAGTGTGTATACCTTTTTTTGTCTTCCAATACTGGGAAAGGTAAGGCGATGTAGTGAAGTGGCGAGATTCATGTTAGATAGTTTGGCAGCTAGTGGTGAGATGGTGGGAGTTCAACCATGCCATCATCTGGAATAGTTGTTTGGTTTGGTTCCTTTAGAGTTGTACTTGTCCTTTAGAGTCCTAACTACATTTTTAGATGCCAATTTTTTCAATTTTATTACCTTTAGGGGATATATATCTTGTTCATATTCCACTGTTGCTTTTTGTTTAGAACATATATTCCATGTGTTTGATTAGTAATTGTAAAATCATTCTCTCTATTGTATTTTTCAATGCACGGGTGCCTATTTCCATCCCATGGGGATCGGGAATGACCTTCGGATATTCGACGAATCGGGTTGGATTCAAGTTTTGAGGGAAAACTAGGTTGGTTCATTACATTTTTTTTATTAGAGGCAGTCTTTCTTCAAGAGTCTATGTTTTTATAAATCTATTATACTTTATATGGTATTTTTGAGACTTGATATGTTTGTTTCGATAAGTTCATGGCCAACTCTTTTTGTAAAAATACTCAAAATATCATGAGGCATTGGGATGTGTGTCTATAGTATTGGTATTTGTTTAAAAAAATGATTTTTTTCCCTTATGTGTTTCTATTTTGTATGATATTTCTTCTGTTATCTAATTTTTTATGTGTATGTTTGAAATATTGTGCCTCTGGGATGTCTTACACAAGATCCATAGGGAGATAAAGCTGATGCTCCTCACGGGAAGCCATCAATATATCAGAATCCCATCGAGACTATTGTACAGGTAGTCTATATTCTTTATTATGGTGTACCATGAGTTCATAAAACAACAGTTGATGTATAAATAGGTGTTGGAGGGTAGATAGGACAACTGTGAGAGTTCGTGCATTTGAATCCACCATCCATTAAAGGAACAATAGAACCTCAATACTTGGGGGATGGGATGAATATGTTTGATCAAATATTCATCATTCTAAAGACTCCTGAGAAAATCAGGGTGATTTGTGAAGTGTTCATACTTGAGGGTTCCGATAATCGATTGTTGGATTCTATTGTACAGAAATATAGTAACATGGAATTGGATTTGAAGGGTTTTAAGATCATATTCTTTAAGTATTTTTTTATAGAGTCACTGATTCTAGAGAAATATCTAGAGTTATTATCTTTATAGAAGGGAGATCATTCATTGTTGGCATACACCAATGGTTTTTCTAATCTTGTCTATTTTCCCAGGACATAGTGAATAATGACTAGCTGAAGTCATAAAAGTAACTATAGGGTTTACGACTAAATATTATATCTCAAGTGTTTGTGCTGAAGCGTTCTACCTATGTGGATATGGTAGACACATCTATGATGGATAAATGAATTTAAAAGGCACTATTGGATTTTCCACTTATTATCTTTTATTGGGGGGCATCTTCAGTGGCACACATTGGAAGAAGTTGATGTGGAATGATCAACCTAGGAGTAGTGGAGGTGGGTCTCATTAGTTACACTCCTTTACATAGTCTGTTAGAGTGGGTAATATACCGTTGATTTTCTATCTGGGTGGTTATATCAGACACACCACACATTATAGTCTTATTCCCGTAAAGATGTGAAATTTCTATGGATACATGGGTCACTTACAACACTTCTATCAAACTATAACTACACCTCATTATATCAGGGTTCGTCATATCCATAGTTTTCTACAGTGCAGTTAGAAGCTTCAGTGACCACAGGGTTCTTTCCAGAGGCCTCAAGAGCAATTCATTTTCTTGCAATAGATTAGTATACAATGTATGTTGATGCAGGTTTGGAAATATTAAGAGGTACTAAACTTATTTCATCTTCAGTAGCAATTACATTATTTGATATTGGTTCATCTGACATGTTTATATCATCATGTTTTGTTGTTGTTCCTTATCTAACAAAAAAACTAAGGTCCATTAATATAGAGTTAGAAACACATTTTGGTATAAGAAAACAGCATGGGTTCCAGTGTCCAACTTATTCATTATAAATATATAATAGGGAGTTGGTATGGTACATTCTTATTATTGATTTAAATCTATTAGATGTCATTATCAGTATTTATTGGTTTCTCACTCATTTAGATGAGGTAGATCATTGTTATCAGCATGTTTTTTTATGGATGAAGAAATATCTCATGTATTTCATGGGATTTGGGACCCAAGTTCAGGTTTTATAAGACCATACTAACCAGATCTTAGGACTATTTTGTTTATTTTGAGTTTGATCCAAATGTCGGTTCTTCTATTGATGATCTTCTGATTGTTGTTTAGGACATTCATAATTTTTTCCAGATGATTTCTCTGGTCTTCCTCTATAGAGAGAGGTAGAGTTTACAATTGATATGGTGTCAGGTATATAGCCAATATCGATACATTCCTATCAAATGGAACTAGATGAGATGAAATATATCATGATTTAGTTAGAAGACATGTTAGAAAAAAAAATTTCCCTAGTGTTTTACCCTGGTCAGCCCCAATGCTCGTCACTAAGAAAGCATACGGTTCACTTCGTTTACTTGTGGACTATCAGAATTCGAACTGGGTAATGGTTAAGAACAAATATACATTCCCTTATATAGATGATCTATTTGATCAGTCAATGGGGGGAAGGGGTTTTCAATGATTGATATTTGGTCAGGTTATCATCAGCTAAGAGTTTGAGAGTCCGGTATACTGTAGGAAGCTTTTAGGAGAAAGTATGACCACTATTAATATCTTGTGATGCCTTTTGGTATAAAAAAGAATCCTATAGTTTTTATTTATTCGATGAATTTGATATTACATCAATACGTTGATAATTTTTTTGGTAGTGTTTTTCGACTATATTCTGGTTTAATCTAAATCTGATAGTGTTCATGAGCACCCTATGAGTTTGGTTCTGGAACTTTTGGGAAGTCACTATTAGTATGGAATGCTTTAAAAATGTTGTTTCTAGATTCAAGATGTGTTTTTCTTGGGGAACATAATTTATGATCATGGATAATCAGTTGATCTAAATTACATAAAGGCTATTTTTTCACAGAAGGTACCACACAACGTATTTGAGATATGGAGCTTCCTTAGTCTCGATGGATACTACTGATGATTTTTCAATGAATTATCTAAGCTGGCACCAACATTGACATCTCTTTCCAATAAAGGGGTGAAATTCATCTAGGATGTGATGTTTTAGATTTCTTTTGATGAACTTTAAAGGCATCTAACAACAACTCCTATTCAAACCATTCCTGATCCCGGTAAGCGACTCGTGCTATTTTAAGATGCTTTGGGTGATGGTTTTGGATGTGTTCTTTTAATGGATGGACATGTGGTAGCTTATGGATTTTTCCATCTTCAAATACATGATAACAATTACCCCAATCACTGTTTAGAGCTCGTGGAAGTCGTGGATGTGCTTAAATGTTGGTGGTAATATATTTTTGGGGAATGGTTAATGTTATTTTCTCATCATAAAATTATAAGAAATATATTTTCATAGAAGGACTTGAAACTCAGAAAGAGATGATGGGTATAATACCTTTAGACATTTGAAATTGATATCACTTACACCCGAGGGAAGGGAAACATTATTTCATATGATCATAGATGGAAATCCCCATCATGCGATATTATGGAATTGAAGGAAGAATGGATCCTTATGGGGAGGTTTTTCTTAGATGGACCTAGATGCTTATGAGGGTGATTTAGGCATGGTTTGGTCCAATGATAAGTTATCATCACCACTAATAGAGTCTATTTTATAGATTCAGCATCAGGATGATGTGTTTCATAAGACTTAAGAAAGCCTTTTTTGTTGGGAGACCATTTCTGGACAGTCTCTTTCTTCAGACCATATGCTTCATTTCAGGAAATGGATTTTCATCACAGACTATATGAGGATATTTTACTTGTTCTATTGTCATAGATATTCATGGTCCATTCATCCTAGATCGAATAATATGTATTATGACCGTAGATAGTGATTCTAGTGGTCGGGTATGAAACATGACATTGTGATTTTTTCATCTCACCGATACACCTACCAACGGATTAAGGCATAGCACTTGAAACCTTATGGTTTTCTTTAGCCACTTCCAGTGCTAGTTTCAGAATGGGATGATATATCCATGGATTTTGTTTTTTGGATAAATATGGACTCCTTGAGGGAGGAATTCGGTTTCGGTGGTTTTTGAATAGTTAAAGATGTCTGCTCATTTCATCCTCATCAAAGACACCACTAATGTTGATGATCTGGGTAAGCTGTATGTATTGTAGATTATGAGATTACATGGGGGGTCCTTCTTCAATTGTTTCAGATAGGGATACTGTGTTTAATTTGAGATTATGGAGGATTATTTAAGAGGAAATCAGAAAATAGGTCATGTTGAGCACAAATTACCATCCATAGACAGATGGTTAAACAAAGAGAGTAATTCATATTCAAGAGGATATGCTCTATTCTAGTGTCTTGTATTTCATAAGATCATTGGATATTCATCTAAGACTGGTTGAGTTTTTTATAACAATAGTTATTAGTCATCAAATTGAATGGACCCCTTAGAGGAATTGAAGGGTTTCCCACATAGATCACATCTTTATTGTGATGAGGTGGGTGAAGTATCTTCAATTGAACCAAATTTGGATTAAGAAACATCCATGAAGATTCAGTATGCACATCGATGTCTTATTACAGGACATAGATAATAGAAATTTTATGAGGATCAGTGACATCGACCTTTAGAGTTTTCCATAGATGGCAAGATTTTCTTGAAATTTCTTCCTTGGTTTGGTCACCGTCAACTTGGAATGTAGGGAATGTTGTCTCTAAGATATGTTGGACCATTTGAGGTCAATGAGCGGCTTGAAAAATTTTCTTATCAGTTTGAATTTCTAGTTTAGTTGACTTTTATTCCTGATTTTTTCCCTATATATTAGCTCAGAAAATATCATCATGACCCCAATCATGTTTTGAGTTGGGAATAATTTGAGTTAGATCCATATGATTCTATTCTGGAGAAACCAGTTGAGTTTGTTGACTCTCAAGTGAAATTAATTCCTGAGAAGTCAATTTTGTAAGTCCTATTTATATAGAAACAAGGATCAGATTATCATAAGACATGGGAATGTGAATTTTTGATGAGGTAGAATTGTCTTCATCTATTTGTGGGGATTACATCTTCAACATGAATTATATTGGATGAAAATTCATTACGGTGGGGTGTTTGTAACATCTTGTTACCATTTTATTAGGTACACCCTTATCTGCATCATGATTTCCCCTCTTTTTATATTGGGAAGTTACCTATAATGGAAAATTCAAAAAAAAAATTACTTTCACTAACAACTATTCGTTTCTGCAGACTGTAGAGGAGTGACATTCTGTGTAATAATGTTACATGCCATATAATGGCTGGTCTATGTATTTCATGATAGATGAATTAATATTGTGAATGGTTACATTATTGAATGGATCTTATACAATGTGAGTTATTAAAAGGTCGGTTTTTATTTTCTGGTGATGGGTTTTTCAACGTATGTAGATCGTGGTGGTTACACATCATGTTACGAGGTTACAAGTCTTGTAACGGCCCGCATAAAATTCTTAATAATAGAATATGGTGGTTTTGTTTCAATTCCTTCATAGGTTCTTCATGGATCATAACCTAAGGTAGTTCCAGGGCATTTTGAGAGACTCAACCCCTACTAGATCAATCCTTCTGACACTCTGTCTCCATTGGGGTTCAATTGTTTCTCTTTGGGTGTGTCTCTTTGGGTGAATAACCATTTCTTTACTTCGTTATCATTGATAATGGTATCATCATGGGCTGATGACTTTTAATCCTTTGGTTCATGGTTGGTGGTAATTATTTTTTTTTTCAAAATCAATTTAGGGATCTCATTCTAGATGGATTTTATTCCATTCGTCAGGGTGTGGTGGGATTCCTTCATTGTTGTATGTGGTTTTCCTCTCTTCCTCTTACCCATTGTCTCCTATATGGAATCAATATTGAAGTGGATTTGATTCTAGGGCGTTTGTTGACATTTTTTTATTTATATGATTTTGGATTTCGTTGTGTGTGTGTGTGACCCATGTTCTGAGGTAGGTGGTTCTACCTATATACTTTATTGATATGATTATACTTTCATGCTTTATAAATTGATTTATATATCGAATTTTGATGATTTTAATGTTTGTGATGAAAATTTTTGTTAAAGAGAGATGTTTTTTCCCTTGTTATTTACAAATGGTATAAAAAATCGGTATTTTCAAAGCATTGAAACTGAATTTGTAAAATAGTTTTGAAATGGTTTTTAATGCATTGGAATGAATGTTTAAAAATATAACATCAGTTAACTTGGTTAATCTTGTGGAAGGTTTATCTTGGGGCCATCATCCATTATTTTTTGATTATCAAGGAGGTTTGTCTTTGAGATTTCCTCTGTTTCCAAGTCTCATTATTCTAAGAGACTGATATTAACATTTTGGGGGGTTTATACATAGGGTATTCCCTTATTTCTTATTCCTGTAGTTCTAGGAGACCAATATTGACATTTTTTGGGGTTTACTCATGGGTTACTCTATTCCTTGATAGACCTATTGTTTTAGGATTGAAATTTGTGCACTTGTTTAACTATTGTGGTGCGATAGTCTACATCATTGACCTCTTGTATTCCTTGGTGTTGTGATAGATGTGCTTATGTTTGTTATTTCTGGGATTATGGAGTTATCCTAGATAGTCATTTTTATGCTTGTGGAAAATGTTATGAAAATTGTTCTTCAAAATTTATATTCATAATTTTGTTTAAGACTATGGAAAAATGTAAATGTTTAACATGTTTTCTATGAAACATCTTTACTTATTATCAACCCATATGATTACTTAAAATGAGAATACATGAGTTGTTATATATGGAATTGTTTTGTAACACCAGGTTGGGATCCAACTGAGCATGTTACCTCACACCATGGTCACATCATCGATGGTGTGTCGACCTTGGTTTGTCTTCCACTGCAAGGAATGGAAAGGCACAATAGTGAAGAAGTAATGTTCATTTCATCTGGTTGGGTAGAAGGTAGTGAGATGGTGGGATTTATTCTATTCCATAATCTGGAGTAGTTGTTTGGTTTTTGTCCGTTGTAGTTGAAATTTTCCATTGGATTTTTTTCTACATTCACTGTTGTATTTTTACACTTTTTTGTATTCTTAATGCCTATAAATTTTTTTGAATTCTATTTTTCCTTATTTTTTAGTACATATATTCTATGTGTTTGATCTGGTTGGTAAAAATAATTCCCTATGTTGTGTTCTTTGATGATTGTGTGCTTGTCACCAAATCGTTTGGATAGGGAACTCCCTTCGATTTTGTGATAGATCGGGTCGAGTGACAAGTTTTAGGGAAACTAGGGTTTGTTCATCACTCTAAAACCATGATTCTTAGGTTGGGACAATATATTTGGTATCAATGGAATTTTAGTTGCAACCCATGATACTAGAGTTAGAAAATATAGATTACGTAAAATAACCATATGATAGAAATTGAGTTTAATATAGAAGAATGACTTATAATTGTCGTAAGGTATAGATTATGTGGGTATTCCAAGAAATACATCAATTTCTTGATACTATGGGTTGATTTGGTTCTAGAAGAGATGTACCTAGTAGTGATAACTCAAACATGGCGTGTCAGGCCTAACTCAGTGTAACCTGGTATATGACAATAGGCCTTACCGTGCACATGATTTTCACTCACATAGGATATGATTAGGATAATTTTCATTTTCATTAAGATCCATCATTAATAATTTATATATAATATGACTATGAAAAAACTAGTACAAACTGGTGGTTCAATATATTAAAAATGTATGAGCCATGATTTGGGTCTCTTATAATTATTTTTCATGATTAGGTAGTTTTCTATTTTTATTACTATTTCTCAAACCGTTCATTCTCATTTTCATAACTGGATATAACTATAAGGAACTGGGTTAACATTTAATTGGATGGAAAAGTTTTTTATGATAAATTAAATGTAATGATCATTGATGCAATGGATGTTTTGATAATGCATACTTTTTTTTCATAGAACATGATGAACAATATGTACCTTAACAAACACTCAGACTAATTAAGGTAGATAAGGAAAGAGTTCACCAAGTGTGTAGGTAACATAGACTATGGAGGGAAGAAGATACAGTTCCCTCTATGTTATTAATGTGGAAATAAACACCCATGTTAATATCTTATATTGACATGAAGATGTTTTGAAAGTGGAAAATAAAGGAAAAATAAAGTAATTTCAATGGAAAAATGATGTTTTTTATTGATATAATGAATGTGAAAATTGGCCTCCCTTAGACATCATCGATGCATAAATAATTTTTGTTTGGAATGAATGGTAATTATGAAAATCTTATATCCATGTTGAAAGCTCGTTTATAGAATCAAAATTATGTTTTGAGTAATGGTTATATTTTTTATGATGATGATAATATAAGAAAAATGTGAAAGGAAATAGGTATTAAGTAATACGATGATGTATCATTCTTAATGGATTAAGGATGAAGTGGAATAATCTAGGTGTTTATATATTTATATTTTATAATTATAAATATTTTATTAGATATTTACTAGTTATAAAAATGATGGAATATATAAGTATTGTTCTATAATACCTTCTCATTAAGAATTTGAGACCATATGTTGAATGGTATTAAATAAATATTTTAAAGAAAGTAAAAATTTCCTAAAATGATGAGATTGATGGAAAGACAACCCTTAATATGTTCTAACATTTTAAATAATTATGAAGAAATTATTGATTTGGACAACTACTTACTACCATTGAACCAATTAATAACTTATCGACAACTTTTCTATGTTTTCATTGATGGAGTTTATAACACTTTTTGGATTTTAGGAATATATCCATCAAATTATTTCTTACCTAAAATTTTAAGGGAGAATATATGTTTTAAATAAGGATTTACGATAGTTCATGTTATTAACATAGTGACCTATTTGGTATATGATGATTAATAGCCACTTCATGTTATTTGATATGTTCATTTTGAAGTTATGTGACCTTCTTTATAATGTGTTGGAACATAATATTTTGGAAAGGTTAACCATTTATCAACATGATTATATTGATATCTTTATGAGGTTTTATATGAAAATGTATTACATCACCATGTGCTACAACCTATACTATGAAAAGAAGAAGAAATAGTCTAAATCAAAACCAAAGGATAACATTGGGTTTGTTAAATAATAAATTTCTATTTATTTATATTGAGTAAAATAATTCATCAACTATAGGTAAAATGGCCGTGAAACCCAAATGGTGTCTAATTATCATCATTTTTTATAATATTAATGGTCTTTATTCATACATCTTGATTATGGTTTTGTGGTCTTCATCTTTTATCTAAACATTTTATCTAAAGCTCTGCATCAGAAATTAATTTTTGAATTTTTCTTATACATCAGTGTTTTAATTTTCGTCTATGTTCTCCAACTAGTGAACCAATTTACATAGCCATTGTACTTTCCTTTCCCTTTTTTGGAGAAGATGTGTTAGAAACCCTATTTATGATGTGGGGTTTTCTACAGAAGTATATTATGAAATATCAATCCCTCTATTATAGAGATCTAGTTTAAATTTATAGGACATAATTTAATTAAGGTAGGGAGAATATAAAACCCCAAATTTCTAACCTAAAAAAATTATGTTAGATAGAGTGTGTGACAAAAAAAACAAATAACATGAGAGAATATAATATCCCTTAAATTTAAATTTTATTTTTTATAATAAATATATTTTTTATATAACAATTCACAGAACACTGTTTTATCTTCTGTTTCATAAAAGAGTGACTTTGTTAGGTAGTATATGTTACAAGGAAGTCTGAGTTTTACCGAACACTAATATATTATTAAAATATTATTATATAGTATAATAAGATTTAACCTATCGGTTAAATTTTTCGTTATAAATATTATTTACTAACTCATAAAGTTATATGGTTTATAAAAATATAATGTGAATTCATCGGTAACAAAATAATTAGTAATTAATATTATAACCAAATGAACATAAAGAGAATTTTTTTTTTGAAAATTATTTTTATGATAAAAAATCTATTTTACCATAATAAATGAAGTTAATTAATATTAGTGATTTATATTAATGTGATATATATATATATATATATATATATTATATATTCAATCAAATTTATTTGATATCTATCCAATAGATTTTATAGGCTTTAGATAAAAATAAACCAAATTTTTTGTCTACATTACTATATTTTTATTAAGGTGTTTTAACTGACATTTAATATAGAACCAATTTTGATTATAGTTTTTGAAACTTTTATGGATTATATATTTAAAAATGAACTACATATTTAAAATAATGACATAAATATTAGGTTAGGGGGAATTTTATTCATTTTTCACTAATGTGACATTTATTTAATGAATAGTAACAAATACTGAATTTTAGTTCAAAAAATCATTTCACTCAAATTTATTTTTAAGGATAAATTAAAAATTAAATTTTTTTAGTGTTAAATTCTAAAACATTTAATTCAATTAATCCAATTTACATCATTGTAATCAATTTATCATTTAAATTTGGTATAAAAACATAGAAAACATTTTTAGATTTTTACTTTAAAACCCCACATTTTCATCCTGTTAGCAGGATTAAATTTAAAATAATTTATACCACATATTTGATTGGAATTTGGAAAAATAGATTAAATACTTTGAATGATAATAATTTATAATTTATAATATTTTTAACTTTGTTATCGACCAAAAATATTGGTGAATGTAATGAAAATTAATTACAACAATTAAGGCAAGATTAAGCATAACAGGGGACTAAATCATAATATTAAGGAACCAAATGAACTATAAACATGTCCAAGAACCATGTTTTGGACATATATAGAACATATAACCACTTTTATCAAAATTATACCTTTATTTGATCTACTTTAAATGGGAAAAATGTGTATCGAATTTGTTTGTCAAAATATCACAGGAGTGACACTCCTCGTCCACTATAAAATCCCTTAATCTCCTATCATTTACTAAAAACACTCAAGGAACATTGTCTTGAACATGATCTTATATAAAAATCTCCTAAAAATTATCCCCTCATCCCACAAGACTCACCTTGTTCAAGGAAAAATCCTATGAATCCTTTGCGTACAAACTAAAAGGAGTTACGTAATAAGAGGTAACTAGCGTCCTCACGATTTTTAGTTTTGTTTCCATTGTATACTCCCTAAAATATTTTAATTACATTATTATATATAAAAAGTACCATAAATATACTATTATGTTTTTATTTTATGGGTTCTTCCTATAATTATACACATCCACATGTAATGGGTAACAAACATACTATTTATATGTACGGAGAACTACCGCCTGACGAAACGATGATTGATCATTCATCCATTACCACCTCTAATTGTGGATAATGTGATGGAAAAATTATTTATATATGACATATAATATATTAATAATATATTTATACCTATTTAATTCTTTTATAACACATACCATTATACATTCTATTTTTGTATAAGATAACATTGTTGGTGGATGTGTGGACTATCTCCTCCTTAAAGAGATGTGATTCATTCACACTATACAGGGAATATATATAATATGGTTTTAGTAAAACTATGAAACATGTATAACATAGAAATAATAATTTAATTTTCATATAATTATTATTCATTTTCATTTAATTATTTTAAAATAAAAATGCTATGAATGTAGCGTTCACGTGTATATATGGTATATCAACTCGAAGAACAGTCCTCTTCATTTCATGTCTCAAAATATTGTGGACCATTTTAAATAAATTTTTTATGAATATATATGATAATTAAATAATTTTATTTCACTTTGGAAATTATTAAATTATGATCTATGTAACAAAAACAACTACATTTCGAAACATATGTGATAAAACTAAGGAATTAACAATCGAAACTATTAAAATAATGAATGAGTGTTAACAAAAAGGTAATAATATATTATAAGAAGTTAATATATGATATTATAAACAAGATTATGTTTCTATTAT
This sequence comes from Viscum album, assembly GCA_963277665.1. NCBI lineage: Eukaryota > Viridiplantae > Streptophyta > Magnoliopsida > Santalales > Viscaceae > Viscum > Viscum album. Next base: position 711,437,341 of record OY728136.1, on the reverse strand, counting down.
AAGTTACGAACTTATTTTTAATCCACTATACAGGAGGATAAATACCACACATCAAAACAAATGGTTATGGTAAGGTATTTCATCTCAACTTACATTCCATTGAGTCTTATTTGTTGTGATTCACCCATTATCTTTTATATGCTGTATATTCTTACATATGATTTGTTATATCATGAATATAATTATTCTCACTATATTATATGATTTATTTAGTGTCATTACTTCTATGGGATTAGGATACCAATATTTCAATTTGGAATGAAACACTTTGGAATGTTTAAAGATTATTCTCCTATAGAATGTTCTTGATGATTATCTTTGCAATCTCACATTACTTTTTAATTATTATAATTATCATGAAAAAAAATACTTTAATAATTTATAATTAAAAATTTACTTGAATATCGATATTCACATAAAATGGATATTAGTTTCCTAAACTGTATATGGTTTTACACACGGTGCCAACTTTGACAGGTATTGATTATTTTGTAAAATATTGTTAATTCTATAATATTTATTCAATATGGATATATGATATGGAATATAATTTACATTGACTATTCAAAATGAAAAAATATTTGGATAGGAAATTATGGGTGGGGTATGAACATTATATATCCCATTGATGCATCGACAAGTTCTCATGAGACAAATAAGTTGGCCAAATTAAACGAGTTTATATCCATAGTTTTAAACTGTCATGTGAAATCTCTTAGAAATATATTTTTTTTGTAATTTAGATATGACATCCAAAAATTAAGAATATTATTCATAGATATTTCAGTTATTATTCATCCATGGTATTTTTCATCGACATTTTTATGGATATAGTTAATTATCAATTTATTGAATTGACGACATGTGTTTTAGTGTCTTACCTTGAAATATTTATTTTTCCTTATCAATTTATGTTAATGTCATTTTTTATTAGTTATTTTTCATTCCATGTTGATTTATTATCATTTATTGATTATTTCTATCAATTTACTTACCCTTATAGAGGATTTTATCTCACCCTTATTATAGTTTCTTTCCCAAGGTTATAAAGATGAAATCATTGAATAATCATTCAAGGATAAAATTTGTATAATTTTATTTTAAATCATGTTTTTAATTTATACATACCAATTTATAATAGGGTTCATGTATGTAAAACTTATTTTCAATCCTTCTAAACTGATTGGCCCATCGAGATTTGATTCCTTGTAATCATGCTAATGTAATAAAATCAAACACTGGCATATGAATTATAGGGATAGAGAATTAAATAAGTGGTTGAATAATATAATTAATATGGGGAAGTAAGAAGAAATTAAATCTATTAGATCAAATGACATTAAGATGTTATTACTCAATAAGTATTTTCTAGTAATGTTTCAAAAAAATGAAGAGGGAAGAAAATGTTTCAATGTAAAACTTTCCAAAAAATGTGGTATGAAAAATAGAGGGAAGAAAAAGATTCAAAGTAATAATTTTCAGAAATGTGGGATGGATTACTCAAGATAATTTCAGAAAGGAATAAAAATATATTTCATGTGTGGTAATCCATACCATTGAACAAAATAATCTATAAGATACTAGAATAGGCATGTCAATGAAGTGAATAGAGAGAGAGATAAACAAAATACACCACTCATGATTCACTGATATAGATGAAATTATTTTGTGATTATGAATATCAATACCATAATACAAGGGCTAATGAGGATAATAATATGAAATAAGATATGATGTCAAAAGCGTATGGGAAATCTTAAGCAATCACCATTGTTGAAGTGAATTATGATAATTAGGACACCCTTATCCTCCACTCTAGGGTTTAGGATTCCAAGATGATGTTTTTATGAACGGTCCCTACAGAAATTACATAGTTAATCCTTTAGTAAAATTTTATGCGATTATAATAATTTATTATATATCTCTCACTATATTCCATACACATTTATATAATAAATAATTATTATTTATTCTTAATCTGTAATGTCCCTAAATTTATGTATACTTTTTATATTATTTTATTTATATAGATTTATTTTGGAGACCGCAAAATCTGACGGTTCATGATTCCGAGGCTTGGAGTGCTTTGAATGATTCGTCGATGTTTTTTTAATCATTAAATAGTTTGTGTATGTAGTTTTATTGAAATAGTGGAATTACTCTTAAATGGTATCCCATATCAGAAATTGGAGGGCACCATTTTGTTCAATATGGCAGGTTTACCCTAGGCGTGACTTATGTTTAGTCTGTGTGGGCCTCCGATGAGAAACCCAAAAAATTGTATAACCATAAATAAAATTATTAAATAAAATTATTTTATTTTTCAAATGCTAATAACCCATGAATGGTAAATTGGATTAAAAATATGAGACCACCACTCAAATTGTGAGGGTATGCTCTCTTTAGGCATATACTAACATTTTCCAGTGCGGTCCACTAGAAAATTTTAATTTTTGGATGTAAATAAAATAATTAAGTGTCAATTATTTTATATGAAAATTCATAACATTAAATGGTAACTAGAATTAGAAATCCAAGAGTACTGTTGGGTTTGTTGGGGCGTGTTTCACTTAGGCAGAGCATAACCATGACTGGCACAGGTGGAGGGTGACTGTTAATAATTTTCGAAACATTTTTCGGGTATGTTCAGTAAACACGTGAGTGGTGTTTTCTAACTTTTTAACCTTTGCTCAGATTAAAATACAAGGGCACTGTTGATGATAATATAAGAAAAATGTGAAAGGAAATAGGTATTAAGTAATACGATGATGTATCATTCTTAATGGATTAAGGATGAAGTGGAATAATCTAGGTGTTTATATATTTAGATTTTATAATTATAAATATTTTATTAGATACTTACTAGTTATAAAAATGATGGAATTTATAAGGATTGTACTATAATACCTTCTCATTAAGAATTTGAGACCATATGTTGAATGGTATTAAAAAAATATTTTGAAGAAAGTAAAAAATTTCCTAAAAATATGAGATTGATGGAAAGACAACCCTTAATATGTTCTAACATTTTAAATAATTATGATGAAATTATTGATTTGGACAACTTCTTACTACCATTGAACCGATTAATAACTTATCGACAAGTTTTCTATGTTATCATTGGTGGAGTTTACAACACTTTTGGATTTGAGGAATATATCAATCAAATTATTTCATACCTAAATTTTAAGGGAGAATATATGTTTTAATTAAGGATTTACGATAGTTCATGTTATTAACATAGTCACCTTTTTGGTATATTATGATTAATATCCACTTCATGTTATTTGATATGTTCATTTTGAAGTTATGTGACCTTCTTTCTAATGTGTTGGAACATAATATTTGGGAAAGGTTAACCATTTATCAACATGATTATATTGATATCTTTATGAGGTTTTATAGGCCAATGTATTACTCCACCATGTGCTACAACCTATACTATGAAAAGTAGAAGAAATGATCCAAATCAAAACCAAAGGATAACATTGTGTTTGTTAAATAATAAATGTCTATTTATTTATATTGAGTAAAATAATTCCTTAACTATAGGGAAAATGGTCGTGAAACCCAAATGGTGTCTAATTATCATCATTTTTTATAATATTACTGGTCTTTATTCATATATCTTGATTATGGTTTTGTGGTCTTCATATTTTATCTAAAGATTTTATCTAAAGATCTCCATCAGAAATTAATTTTTGAATTTTTCTTATATATCAATGTTTCCATTTTCATCTATGTTCTCCAACTAGTGAACCAATTTACATAGCCATTGTACTTTCCTTTCCCTTTTTTGGAGAAGATGTGTTAGCAACCCTATTTATGATGTGGGTTTTCTGCAAAAGTAGATTTTGAAATATCAATCCCTCTATTACAGAGATCAAGTTTAAATTGATGGGACACAATTTAATTAAGGTAGGGAGAATATAAAACCCCAAATTTCTAAACTAAGAATATTATGTTAGATAGCGTGTGTGACATAAAAAACAAAGAACAAGTGAGAATATAATATCCCTTAAATTTATATTTTATTTTTTATAATAAATATATTTTGTATATTTTGTATATAGCAATTCACACAACACTGTTTTAGCTTTCGTTTCATACAAGAGTGACTTTTTTCGGTAGTATACGTTACAAGGAAGTCCGAGTTTTACCGAACACTAATATATTATTAAAATATTATTATTTTGTATAATAAGATTTAACCTATCGGTTAAATTTTTGGTTATAAATATTATTTACTAACTCAGAAAATTATATGGTTTATAAAAATATAAAGTGAATTCATCGATAACAAAATAATTAGAAATTAATATAAGAACCAAATGAACATAAAGAGAATAATTTTTTTAGAAAGTTATTTTTATTATCAAAAATCTATTTTACCATAATATATGAAATTAATTAATATTAGTGATTTATATTAATGTGATATATACATATATTATATATTCAATCCAATATATTCTATATCTATCTAAAAGATTTTATAGGCATTAGATAAAAATAAACTAAATTTTTTGTCTACATTACTATATTTTTATTAAGGTGTTTTAACTGACATTTAATATAAAACCAATTTTGATTATAGTTTTTGAAGCTTTTATCATTTATATATTTAAAAATGAACTACATATTTAAAATAATGACATAAATATTAGGTTAGGGGGAATTGTTTTCATTTTTCACTAATGTGATATTTTTTTAATGAATAGTAACAAATACTGAATTTTAGTTCAAAAATTCATTTCACTCAAATTTATTTTTAAGGATAAATTAGAAATTAAATTTGTTTTAGTGTTAAATTATAACACATTTAAATCAATTAATCCAATTTACATCATTGTAATCAATTTATCATTGAAATTTGGTATAAAAACATAGAAAACATTTGTAGATTTTCACTTTAAAACCCCACATTTTCATCCCATTAGCGGGATTAAATTTAAATTAATTTATACCACATATTTTATTAGAATTTGGAAAAATAGATTAAATAATGTAATGATAATAATTTAGAATTTATAATATTTTTAACTTTGTTATAGACCAAAAATATTGGTGAATGTAATTAAAATTAATTACAACAATTAAGGCAAGATTAAGCATAACAGGGGACTAAATCATAATATTAAGGACCCAAATGAACTATAAACTTGTCCAAGAACCATGTTTTGTACATATATAGAACATATCACCACTTTTATCAAAATTATAACTTTATGTGATCTACTTTAAATGGGAAAAACGTGTATCGAATTTGTTTGTCAAAATATCACAGGAGTGACACTCCTCGTCGACTATAAAAGCTCCTACTCTCCTCTCATTTACTAAAAACACACAGGTCACATTGTCTTGAACGTGATCATACATACAAATCTCATAAAAATTCTCCCCTCATATAACATGACTCACCTTGTTCAAGACAAAATCCTATGAATCCTTTGGGTACAAACTAAAAGGAGTTACCGTAATAAGAGGTAACTAGCGTCCTCACGATTTTTAGTTTTGTTTCCATTGTCCACTCCCTAAAATATTTTAATTACATTATTATATATAAAAATTATCATAAATATACTATTATATTTTTTATTTTATGGGTTCTTCCTATAATTATACACATCCCCATCTAATGGGTAACAAACATACTATTTATATGAACGGAGAACTACCGCCTGACGAATCGATGATTGATCATTCATCCATTACCACCTCTCATTGTGGATAATGTGATGGAAAAATTATTTATATATGATAAATATTATATTAATAATGGATTTATACTTATTAAATTCTTTCATAACACATTCCATTATACATTCCATTTTTGTATAAGATAACATTGTTGGTGGATGTGTGGACTATCGCCTCCTTAAAGAGATGTGATTCATTCACACTATACATGGAATATATATAAGATAGTTTTACTAAAACTATGAAACATGTATAAAAGAGAAATAATAATTTAATATTCATATAATTATTATTCAATTTAATTTAATTATATTAAAATTATAATGATATGAATGTAGCGTTCACGGGTACATATGATATATCATATCCAAGAACAGTTCTCTTCATTTCATGTCTCAGAATATTATGGACCATTATAAATAATTTGTTTATAAATATATATGATAATTAAATACTTTTATTTCACTTTGGATATTATTAAATTATTATATATGTTACATAAACAACAAATTACAAGTCAAAACATATGTGATAAAACTAAGGAATTAACAATCGAAACTATTTAAATAATGAATGAGTGTTAACAAAAAGGTAATAATATATTATAAGAAGTTAATAAATGATATTATAAACATGATTATGTTTCAATTATAAGTTACTAACTTATTTTTAATCCACTATATAGGAGGATAAATACCAAACATCAAAACAAATGGTTATGGTATGGTATTTCATCTCAACTTACATTCCATTGAGTCTTATTTGTTGTGATGCACCAATTATCTTTTATATGGTGTATATTCTTACATATGATTTGTTATATCATGAATATAATTATTCTCACTATATTATATGATTTATTTAGTGTCATTACTTCTATGGGATTAGGATAAAAAAATTTCAATTTGGAATGAAACACTTTGGAATGTTTAAAGATTATTTTCCTATAGAATGTTCTTGATTATTATCTTTGAAATCTCACATTACTTTTTAATTGTTATAATTATCATGAAAAAAATATTGTAATAATTTATAATTAAAAATTTACTTGAATATCAATACTCACATACAATGGATATTATTTTCCAAAACTGTATATGATTTTACATACGGTGCCTACTTTAACAGTTATTTGATTATTTTGTGAAATATTTTTAATTCAATAATATTTATTCAAGATGGATATATGATATGGAATATAATTTAATTTGACTATTCTAAATGAAAAAAATATTTGGATAGGAAATTATGGGTGGGTTATGAACATTATATATCCCATTGATGCATCGACAGGTTCTCATGAGACAAATACGTTGGCCAAATTAAACAAGTTTATATCCATAGTTTTAAACTGTCATGTGAAAGCTCTTAGAGTTATATGTTTTTTATAATTTAGATACGACATCCAAAAATTAAGAATTTTATTCATTGATATTTCAGTTATTATTCATCCATGGTATTTTTCATCGACATTTTTATGGATATGGTTAATTATCAATTTATTGACTTGACGACATGTGTTTCAGTGTCTTACCTTGAAATATTTATTTTTTCCTTATCAATTTATGTTAATGTTATTTTTTATCAGTAATGTTTCAATCCATTTTGATTTATTCTCATTGATTCATTATTTCTATCAATTTAATTGCCCTTATAGAGGATTTTATCTCACCCTTATCATGGTTTCTTTCCCAAGGTTATAAAGAGGAATTCATTTGATAATAATTCTAGGATAAAATTTGTATAATTTTATTTTATATCATGTTTTTAATTTATACATACCAATTTATAATAGGGTTCATGTATGTAATACTTATTTTCATTCCTTCTAAGCTGATTGGAATATCGGGATTTGGTTCCTTGTAATCATGCTAATGTAATAAAATCAAACACTGGTATATGAATTATAGGGCTATGGAATAAAATAAGTGGTTGAATCATATAATGAATATGGGGATGTAAGAAGAAATTAAATCTATTGGATCAAATGAAATTAAAATGTTATTAATCAATAAGTATTTTCTAGTAATGTTTCAAAAAAATGGAGAGGGAAGAAAATGTTTCAAAGTAATACTTTCCAAAAAATGTGGTATGAAAAATAGAGGGAAGAAAAAGATTCAAAGAAATAATTTTCAGAAATGTAGGATGGATTACTCAAGATAGTTCTGGAAAGGAATAAAAATATATTTCATGTGAGGGAAGCCCTACCATTGAATAGAATAATCTATAAGATACTAGAAGAGGCATGTCAATGAAGTGAATAGAGAGAGAGATAAACAAAATAAACCAATCATGATTCATTGATATAGATGAAATGATTTTTTGATTATGAATATCAATACCATAATGCAAGGGCTAATGAGGATAATAATATGAAATAAGATATGAAGTCAAAATGGTATGGGAAATCTTAAGAAATCACCATTTCTGAAGTGAATTATGATAATTTGGACACTCTTATCCTCCACTCTAGGGTTCAGGATTCCAAGATGATGTTTTTATGAATGGTCCCTACAAAAATTCCATAGTTAATCCTTTAGTAAAATTTGATGTGATTATAATAATTTATTATATACCTCTCACTATATTTCATATACATTTATATAATAAAGAATTATTATTTATTTTTAATCTGTAATGTTCCTAAATTTATGTATACTTTGGATATTATTTTATTTATATGGATTTATTTGGAGACCGCAAAATCTGACAGTGCATGATTCTGAGGCTTGGAGTGCTCTGAATGATCCGTCAATGTTTTTTTAATCATTAAATAGTTTGTGTAATTAGTTTTATTGAAATAGTGGAATTACTCTTAAATGGTAGCCTATATCAAAAATTGGAGGGCACCATTGTGTTCAATATGGCAGGTTTACCCTAGGCGTCACTTATGTTTAGTCTACATGGGCCTCTTGTGAGAAACCAAAAAAATTGTATAACCATAAATAAAATTATTAAATAAAATTATTTTCTTTTTCAAATGCTAATAACCCATGAATGGTTACTTGGATTAAAAATATGAGACCACCGCTAAACTTGTGAGGTTATGCTCTCTTTAGGCATATACTAACATTTTCCTATGCGGTCCACTAGTGAATTTTAATTTTTGGTTGTAAATAAATTAATTAAGTGTCAATTATTTTATTTTAAAATTCATAACATTAAATGGAAACTCAAATTGGAAATCCAACAGTACAGTTGGGTTCGTTGGGGCGTGTTTCACTTAGGTAGAGAATAACCATGACTGACATGGGTGGAGGGTGACTGTTAATAATTTTCGAAACATTTTTCGGGTACGTTCAGTAAACACACGAGCGGTGTTTTCTAACTTTTTAACCATTGCTCGGATTAAAATCCAAGGGCACTGTTGATGTCCTTGATGCGGGTTGGTGCCCTCGGACCAAGATGCCACCCCAGCGTGCCGCTACCCCCGGACCGGGCTGCCGCCCTAGTGGACTACCTCCCCACACAGGTCGGGCAACCCCTTATGGGCTACCCTTGCAGGCCTCCCCTATTGCGAGTCATACTGAACATCGTCCCAGTGGGCTGAGACCACCTCAGCCCCGCCTAGACTAGGTCGGGTCGGGTCGGTCTGACCATGTTGGACCGGACACTGGCCTAAGTGGGCCTTGTAATAGTCAAAGGACCTTATCATGAGAAACAGATGCTCATTTGATGAACTGTATGTGGCGTTGGCACCCTTGGAGTGATAAGTTCCTTTTGACTTGAACTATTGGAGTTTTTGAGAATCTTGGAGTGCGGCCAGGTTGGATCGCACCTGAATCCAACCGGGCCTTCGGCACTGAAATGCCAATAACCCAAACACAAGGCGTCTGATTTACATGTTTTCTATTGCGTTGGAACCCTTATGATATGATGGATCATTGGGTTACTTATTTGTGAGAATTTGTGCTAGTTGTGATACAATTGATGTCTTGGGGAATGGTTCTCACAAGCACACTATGTACGGAACACATCGACTCACTGAGACCTGACGATTGCTGACTTTTCCACTTAGAGTGACTCGACGGCCATGGTATGCGATGGAGAGTAGTACCTTATTAGGCCACAGTGGGTAGCGGCCACGGTACGTGATGAGAAGGATTACCTTAGTAGGCCACGTTGGGGTGGGTAGCTTTGTGTGATCAGGTAAACCTAGGGTATGCGATGGGGAGGAGTACCACAGTAGTACAAGGTTAGTGGGAAGCACTTCTATGTGACATGACAGGCCCACTGTACTCGATAGAGGAGGATTTTTCCTATAGTCGAGGTGTTCGACGATGTGTCCAAAGATGTTACTTGTTACTACCCCTAGAATAAATCCTTGTTTGAGATTTCCTTACATTGTGCATGTGATTGAGTTTATGTTATGAGGTACTTTACCTGTGTGGTACTTTACCTTTGTGGTGTTACCCTGTGGTTTTGCTTTGGGGAATTATAGGAGACCATCAGGGTATTGGGGTCCCTACTGAGTATCATTATACCCACCCCTACACAGGCTTCACCCGCCCCATGTTGTGTCTTTTGAAGATGATGAGCATCTAGGTATAGGTTTGAGGGGGACAGGACATGGTGGTATGTAGAGAAGACAGACAGACGTGGAGTGCTGAGGAGCCGAGTTGTACCTACCCTTCAAGTAGGATCTAGGGTGGGCCATTTGGTGTGATGCAACGTAGAGACTACTGATCATGAGTTATACGTACCCTTCAGGTAGTATCTGTTGTGGATGATCCAAGAGTTGATTTTCACCATTTTAGTTTTTTTTTTACTTTTTAGTTGTACATGTACTTTTCCAGTTGGGCTTGTATTCATGCCCCTTTTCTTTCATCACTCTTTTATTACTATAATTTTTTTCACAGATGTTACATGTTGTGTTCTCGGACTATGTGTTTGTACAGGTTTAGAGGCAATGCCTTCCAATTTAGGGAATTTACCTTTCGGTGCTAGTCGCCACCCCCTGGCCTTTGGAAGGTGGGATTGGGGTAGTCACATCACGGGCCCTGGGGGATGAGTCGTTACAAAGTGGTATCAAAGGAGTTCGGTTATACTAAAGAACTAGTACTCTGATATTTTCTTTTTGGAAAAAGCGTTAAGTGTTATAAGTGTGGTTTTTAGTTTTGGGAGTCCAATGTTGGTGCGGTGGACAACGTATCCATACACCATGACCCTGAGTTCTTATTTCCGACTCAGGGCATGAAAAAATTGATTGCGTGTGTTTTTTGAAAACATTTTCTTTGGATTTCTCTGCATTCAACTCAACAGGTATATCTTAATGACCAAGTCACATCTGTTCCTTATCAGGATGTCGCCGCTTAGAAAACCACCCAGGTTTCCTAAGAGAGTACACGATGGCGAACCACCAAGCAATGATGCCTCAGTGTAAGGCCCCCTTAGGGAATTGAAACCTTCAGGTGGTGTACCAGAAGCACCAATACCCATTGGACAGTCCTGGATACCAGCCCCACCAACAGAGGGTGCACGCCAACTGAGTGTGTTTAATGAGTTCCAGTGGAAGTGGCCTCTGAGTATCTGAAGTGAGATTGAACTACAGGGGGATGAGGACTGGCTGGAGGCTGTGGCCATAATTGTTTTCTTATTTGGGACACAAGCTGATTTTATGGTGATCCTGGCAGCCAACCTTTTTCCGGATGCTGCAGGGAGATGGTGAAGCCTAATGCTCCAGATACCTTATGAGGCGAAACTCATCTGGGAAGACTTTGAGGGTCGTTTCAAGTAAGAGTTCATCTCAGCGACATTACGCTCTGTGCAGATGTAGGAGCTGTTGCACTTACTGTAGGGTAGCATGACAGTGTCCCAGTACTCGGTGAGGTTCACTGATCTCTCCCTCTACTATAAAGAAATGGTATGTTACCCTTTCTTCAGGGCTCATAATATTGATCTTGGTCTTCGATGGGAGATCATAGAATCTATGGTATCACTCAACATTCTGACGCCGACTGTGGTGCTTGAGCGAGAACTTTTGGTGGAGAGATTCCTTGCTGAGAAAGCACTGACAACGAGGGCTAAAACTGGATGACATATAGCCATGTCATCTATAGGAGGCAGAAAGAAGATGACACAGAGAACCCAGCAGGCTAGACCATTTGGTGGATGACCTCAGGACACAGGTTCAGAGGTGAGAGGATTACATAGCTGAAGAAGACAGGTGAGGGACACACAATGTTACACGTGCGGCGGGAAGGGTCATATGGCTCGGGACTGCCGGACCTTCCGTACTGACGACCAGCAGACGTGGAAGTGGAGCAAGGAGAGGAGAATGAGGTGGTATACATTTCATCATGTTACAACCACCACCTCATTTTGGTCCCCACCAGTCATAGGGAGTTGGAGGAAAAGGGAAGTTTGTAGCATGCAGTCAAGGAGTGCAACCCCGAGACTCCAGGAATGATTAGTGGTACGATCTGTGTCTACTACCTGCTGTCGTATCAATTGACAGAGGTACTGATCATTCTGTCCTTCCAAAAATTATGTCCAAGACCCAGTGTTTCCAGTTAATCTATTGACTTGACCATCACATTTGGAGATACCATTGGGAGAAGACTCGATAATCACTCTTACGTTGATGGTGTGGTTTGACCCTTGAGGCAAGAGTTTCAGTTGTAATCTCTTGGTGGAAGCATTGAGTACATACAATGTTAGTTTGGGTATGTATTGGGGATCCAATATTCAAACTCAGATTGACTATATTCTGAAAAAAGTGTGTGGTTTATCTACAATGTGGGAAGGGGGATTTCTATAGTCAGCAAAAATGAGAAACTCATGAAGTAAAGGATAAACTCATGCATAGGATGGTGCAACCGATCACTATTCAGTCGGCCAGACATACCCTTGTGGAAGCAAGAGTTTTGAGTGTTCAATTCTAAACAGGAGTGGAATAGCTTGGGGGAATCTTTTCAAAACATGTTTTCATGATTACCTCCTCAAAGGGAGAGGGAATTCTTCTTTGGCTAAGTACTACCAAATATTTTTACCCGACTTCTCCATGGTAGCGGAACCCTTTTCATCTTTGACAAAAAAAGGGGGAGCCATTCCTATGGATGGAGAAGTGTCAGCAGAGCTTTCAAGAGCTGAGACAGGGATTGACAAGTAGAATTATGCTACCCATTACCTGGAGTTAGCAGTAGTGGTCTTTATGCTTAATACATGGTGGCACTACTTGATGGGTGAACAGTTTACTATTTGCTCGGATCACAAGAGATTCATGTGTATCTTTTCAGGGAAGGGCCTGAACCTGAGACAACATTGATGGCTATTGTTCCTCTAGGACTATGACATTGAGATAATCTACAGTTCTGGAAAGGGGAACGTGGTAGTAGATACACTCAACTTGAGGTCTGTTCTGCAATTGCTGAGTGAGGTGACAGAGCAGCTACCTGCATTGCAGTTATCCTTTGTTAATTGAGAGGGAGCAGCATACCTCTAGTCTATGACTGTCACTCCACCACCCCTTCAGTGAGTGTCACACCCCGACCCAGGTGTTTAATTTATTTAATTAGTTTCTGCATTAAATAATTTTTTGTGGCATTCAGGTTGTGTCCCACACAAAAATATTTCATTGAGTTGTATTTAAATATGTTTTTTAAGGTGTTGACGTCATCGGGCGCATAGGCGGAGCACATATTTGGAAGTCTTGTGGATTCACCTATGTAACTACACAACCGTCCGCTCATGAAAAATGAAATTAAATGAATATTGAAATTAAAATAAACATTAATTGTGTCATTTAAATTATTTTTATGGTTATTAATAATGTTAATATTTTTATTTAGGTGGAAACATGAATTTCTAATTTTATTATTATGCATCACTATTAATGTTATTATATTAGTAAAAGAAATTCTTAGAAATTATTTTATTATGGAATTATTATAATTATTATTATTATTATTATTATTGTTATTGTTATTATTCTGTCATTATTATTATTTTTATTTATTTTTACATTTATTATTATTTTTATCCTCTCATTTCGCTTTTCCTCTTTATTTTTAGGGTTGTGCCATTTTTTGTGCACTCTCTCTCTCTAATTATGAAACCCAACCCAGTGTGCTTCCCGACCTCGTATCGCTGCCTCACCTCCCTAGCGCAGAAGCCCACCGCCCAGCTCCCTTATAGCACATCACCGCTGAGGATCCCTCCTCCCTTGCAGCGCTTCCCTGCCCAAGTTCCCTCCTCCCTTGCAGTGCTTCGCCACCCAACCTCCTACTCACTAGCGCCGACCCCCGTCGGTCCTCCTACCCAACACCAATAGACCCCCCCCCCCCGGCCTTGCACCAGGTGTCGTCCCCTGAAGACAGCCATCGTCGGCCCTTGACCTTGACAGCATTTCCCCCCTTCCCTCCACAATCTGGTGGGCATCCACCCTCCGAGTTCCCTCTCCCCCGGCTCCCCTACTGTCTGGCATGCACCCCCTCGGCTCGGCGCGACATAGCAATAGCGCGGCCAGCCTCCGGCTATGCGGTCCTTCTCGGACCAATACCACATCCAAATTCTCGCTTCTTGACCAGCTGTATCCCCCCGGACAGCAAGCCTTCATCATATCACCACACCTCCAGCCTACCACCTCCAAGTCGTTGTCCGACCGGCCTCCCCCTCTGGCTCTCATTCGGCCACCCCATTGCAGACCCCGGTCGGCTCCCATTCGGCTACCCCATTGCGGACCCCTACTGGCCTCACCCAGCCTTTGCCCTTCCCGCCTTCCCGTAGTGATCCCTTGGAGCTTCTTCTCATCGGCACAACCCCCCTAGAACCCGAGAATAGTGCGCAACAGCCTCTCTGGATGACCCGTATCCTCCTAGGTCAACCACTCTTCTGACCATCCCCTTTGCGAACCTATGGAAACCCTCTCTAGCGGCCCGCCTCAGGTCACAACCCCTCATTCTGGCATGCACATCCCTCCATTATACCTTGATGCTTTGTTTACTTTGTTCTTGTTTTTTTAAATCCTTCTTTGATTAAGATCTTTAATAATTAAGTGGTGGTTTTTGTAGAGTTATCATTTTAGGACCTGATCATGGTGTTTCCGTGTGAGCGTGGTTGTCGCGCCTTGCTCATGAAGTTTTTTTGTCGGCGCACGTTGATTCCGAGGTAGGATTCCCATTCACTGTTATTTTTAAGTTAAGAATCATTAATTTCATGATTTCTGCAGCTTATATGATTAATATTTCCTAATTTCATGCTCCGGTTCAAATTTATTTTGTTCGCAAGCATTGTTTTAAGCCATTTTCTTGGTTTTTTCTTTTGTTTTTTGTGAAATAGTGCACACTGATTATATGGTCCTATTGCGCTTGACTTTATAATTTTGGGTTCACCTATTTATTGTTTTTTTATCTTTGTCTAGGTTTTAATTTTTCATTGTGTGATATTTTATTGACTAATTTTTCTTGAAGAATAGGTAGTTCTATCCTTGGGTCATGGAAATGGCATCGTCCAGTTATAGTTTTCCGCACTGTTTTCTTCAATTAAATGTTTTGTTTGTTCCGAACCTGGTTCATGAGTTTTAGAACATGACTTATCATATTAAATAATTTCCTAACATTCGAAATGGTTGTTTTATGAATTTGTGAGTGTCTACTGAAAGTTTTTTCTAAGCGTTTCATGTTTGGCTATCAGAATGGGTCCGAGATGGCTTTTAAGTGTCAAAAGTGATATAAAATGTTTTGTTTGTTTTTGTTAAAGTGTTGGCTACATGTGAAATTATGATTTTGGGTCATTTATGGATTTCCAAAGTGGTCTGGTTTTTATAATAAATGTGTTGCTTTCGAAATAATGGATTTTGGGTTCTATAATTCGGTGAGTGTTAAATTGAAATTGTTTTATTCAACAATGCATGCCTTGTTTTCATTATAAAATTCCCATTTTCCTTTTTAGAGTAATGTGTGATGAAAAATGAATTGTTCGAGTTTATAAATGTGGAAGCAGCATGCAGAACAATGTGTTCGGTTCTTTCTGTGGTTTTCCAAGTGGTTTGGCTTTTTCAAAAGTGTGTATTGTGTTTTAGCATGTTTTGGCATTTTATTAAAAATATTCTAGTGTTGATTGTGTAGCGTAAACATATTAAAAAGAGTTTTATCAATGTTTGGGTGTGATACAAGATTTTTTTACACCTTACATGTTAGTGTGAATTATTTTTAGAGTATAGATTGTGATTTGATGCTCGTTGACATCTATTGACTCACCTCTTTTTTTATATATACTTGCGACATTAAAACCTATCATGTTGAGAGAATTGTATGAGCCGAGTAATACACTGGTAGGTTACGGTACTGACTAGTGGACCATATTAGGCGGATATGTTTGGGTTTATTGCTATGGTATTTTCCCTCATCCAGCATGATAAAGGATGACCGAGCATTTTGGAGGGATAGATTTCATCCTATCTGGCATGCTACTATAGATGTGGTTGCAAGTATTAGTGTCATCTTGATTATTCTTGATCTCTCAGGTACACCTATGTCTAGTGACTTTTAGATAATAAACTGTTGATGAGATATTTACATTGACCTTGATTTATCTGCTTTGGTACCCTTGTGTGGTGTTTTTCATGAAGAGTGACATCTTGGTTTTCCTAACTCTTATGAAAATGTTTTCAAAAGAAAAATGTGTTCTAAACTCTTTTGTAATGGTTTTTCAAATGACTATGGGCAATGGTTTGTAATTTTTTTTCAAGTATAAAATTATAAAAATGCATTCTTTAATATAGTGTAATTCAAACATAGAATTGACGTTTCTTAATTTTAATGGTATTGCATTGGGATTAGATATCGGGACTTCCTACTGAATTTTAATACTCACGCTTATAGTTTTCTACTGTTTTTATTGTTTTTTCTGGCTCTAGATTTGGTGCGCTTGCCTTGGGTGACGCTTTATCGTTGAGTCGGAGAGTGACCTGCGGGGTCACAGAGAGTTAGTTCGGACGTTGAGTTTGGTTAGTTTTAAATTTCATTTTTTTCTAGTGTAGTCATTTTGTTTGAATTATTTATTCTGTGTTTCCTTGTAATATTTCTGCTACATTATTTAGTTGTATTGGGTGAAATCTTTCCGACAACCTTCGTTGATGCCCTAGAGCTTTTCACCAGCCCAGGAGGATCAGGAACGCCTCTCGGGCCATGTCGCAGACCGGCTCGAGTGACTGATTTAGTGTCAACCCGACTTGGTTCGTGACAAAATGGTATCAGAGTAGGTCAACTCTTAGTGGACCTCTCTATTCATAGTTCCCTTTGCAATTTGGAATGTCAAGGTAGATGGAGTAGGATAGTCGGGACTTGAGGGGTAGGTGTAGGAAGAGCATCATGAACTCTTGCTCATGTTGATCCTCAGGCTTCCATGGGAAGCCCATTTTAACTAGTATTCATTGGGTTTTACGGAATGTGTTTTTATTGGGACCTGACAAAGAGAGTTTGGCTAATAGTCCTCCTAAGTCGCATGTCCTGGCAAGCCCTGTGGAGCTAGGGGCATGGTCTAAAAAGACTCTTCATGTCGGTGATGTGATTGACATATAGCCGCCAACCATATAGTCAAGTCACCCACTGACACTAGTTCCATGTTTGAGATGTTTTGTGTCTCAGGTGACTTTTGATAGTGCTTCGAATTTGAAAAAATAGGGTTTTGAAATAAAAATGGTTGTTCAAAATGACATGTTTAATTTGTGTATTGTTTCGAATGAAATGGTATAAATGATTTTCTTTTGGAAAATGAAGTTTATTTGTTTTGTCCTTGATGATCCGATGAGTGCTCAAATGCACAATGATATTTTAGAATATGAATAGACTTATGGTATGGTGGATGGATGCTCGGGGTGGCACAAATACATTCATGTGAGTGAGACTCAAAAGAATACCAAAGGCGACGGTTTAACTCACCATGCTTCATTAAAATTAAAGATGTTTTCAAGAAAGAATTTTTTAGTGTTATGATCGCTTTTTTTCTTCTGTTTGGAGATTTTCACATGTGTGGTGTTTGAATTTGAGGATTTGTAATTATTTTGATGGCCTTTATTATGTTCTTGACTCTTCTTGCCTAGCAGATATTCCCTCAATGCTTTGATGGGTGATCATAGTATGGTTGAAAAACCTATGGTTTTTATGCTTGAGTTTCAGAAGCTGGGTCTACCTCTCTTTTATGGTCTAGCATACCCTTCCATAGTGGAGGAGTGGATGCGGAATATTGAAAGGGACATTAACCTTGTTGAGTTTCACGAGTCGTTGAAGGTCAAGTTTGCAACCTTCATGCTTTAAGGTTAGCTGTGGATGTGGTGGAAGTTAGTGTCTCAGAACAAGCCCTATCAAGAGCTTACATGGGATTTCTTCAAGGATTTGTTCATTTGTCAGTATTTCCCTAAAGAATAAAGGGTGAGAAAGGGTATGGAGATGTGTTGTCTGTAGCAGAGTGACAGATCTGTCTAGGAATATTTCCAGCACTTTATGGAGTTAGTCCCTTATGATTCAGGGTATGTCATAGATGAGCACATGAAGGCTCGACGCTTTGAGGCAGGTTTCCAGCCTGAACTATAGTCAAAGGTGTCATAGTCTAAAATAACTTCTTTTGTCTATGTGGTGAGACCAGCTTTTCATGTCGAAGCTGTGATGGTGGGAGTGCTCGAAGTAGTCCTCCCACCTTTGATCCCTATGAGTAGTGGTGAAGATTCTGGAAAGGATATGAGTAAGCAATTGAGACTGGATGGATTAGGTCATGGAATAAAAATGCATTGGGATCATTCAACAAACATATTCGGAGCAAGAGATCCTCATGTGTTATCAGTGTGGCAAGCTGGGTCACAAGATTCCATCATGCCCATGTGCTCAGAAACCCTGCCAGGCATGTGGACGCCTAGTTCACTTGCGACTATTCTGTCGGGGCGTTGCAAGAAAGCATCATGGAGGATGTTCTCAGATGTGATATTTTGTTGTGTTTTTGGTCAAACATTCTTGTGTTTGTTTCCTTTCAGTGTAAGAGATCTTTTATCATTGTAATTTTTCTGATGGAGTTTTGGGTTTTGACATATATGGGATGTCGTGGGTCTTTTGATGAACTCCAGTCTTCATTTCCAGTATGATTTTTATTTTAGAATCATGTCTTTTATTTATTCAAATCAAATGGTGTATGTTTCTTATTGGGATTATAAGAACCTGGCTACGAGGTAGGAGACACTTCATCTATCAGAGCTCCAGCCAAAAGGCCATGGAGTGAAGCCGATCTATAGTCAGGAACCCCTGGGGGAAATTTTATGTAATTTGGTTAAGGATGTGTTGCTATCGTCATAGTGATATAGTTTTATCATTTCTGTTGTGGTTTTATAGTGGTTGTGAATACTCTATCATCAAAAAGGGTTTCATAGACTTATCCCCCACACAATGTCAGTAATTGTGGATCTTTGGATGCATGTAGCTGGTTAGTGACCTTGTGTGGACCACCCATGGGAATCAGTTGCGACTTTGGTTAGTGTCCATCCCAAAGTGATGGGATATGAGTAGTTGTATGTCATGGTTTCATTGATCCAATATTTGGTCCCTCCCTCCCAGCCCATGGGGTAATGGTTTTTGGTTTGTGTAGACTTCAGTTTAAGATTAATCACTTTCGGACAGAAGTGAGTGGTTTAAATGTCCTTGTTGTGTTATTTATAGCTTGAGTAAGGCCTGTTGTACATCCAAGTTGGATTTCCATTAGGTCACTTGTACATTGATTCCTTATGGTGGGGAGACCCAAAATCTCTTTCGGTTCTCTCTTAAGTTGTTATCAGGTGCATGTTGAATCCTTATAGTGGGGAGTCCGTTCAGGCCTCCCCTCTGCTAGTGATTTATTTCGGGTAATAGGATTGAGTCTTGTTGGATGTTGAGAAAATGTTCTTGGTATAAAAGGTGAGATCGTGTTTGTGTAGACTTCTTAGGTGATGATCGATTGGCTGGATAGAGTATTGGCTTTCTTGGGGCCAAAGGCATTATGGTGGGGAGAATTGTCACACCCCGACCCAGGTGTTTAATTAACTTTCAATATTTTATGCCTTAAATATTTTTTTGTGGGTTCGGGTTGAGTCCCAGACAAAAATATTTCCTTTATTTATATTTAAAATCCTGTTTTTTTGTTGATGTCATCGAGTGCACAGGTAGAGCACACATTTGGAAGACGTGCGGCTTAGCCAAAGTAAATGTGCGACCGTTCACTCTCGAAAAATGAATGTAAATGAATATTGAAATTAAAATAAAAATTAATTGGGTCATTTAAATTATTTTTATGGTTTTTAAGAATGTTACTATTTATATTTAGGTGAAAACTTGAATTTCTAATTTTATTATTATGCATTACTATTAATGTTATTATATCAGTTAAATCATTTGTTTGAAATTATTTTATTGTTGAATTATTATTATTATTATTATAATTAATATTATTATTATGATTATTATATCATTATTATTTTACTATTTTATTATTCATTTATTATTATTATTATTATTTTTCCCTATCATTTCTTTTTTTCTTTTTATTTTTAGGGTTGTGCGATTTTTTAGTTCATTATCTCTCCATATAAACAACCCTACCCTTTGTGTTGCCTGACCCCATAGTACCGCCTCGCCTCCTTAGTGTGGAAGCCTGTCGCCTATCTCCCTTGCAGTGCTTCACTACCCAGGTTCCCTCCTCTATAGTAGCACTCCACCGCCCAGGTCCCCTGCTCCCTTGGTGCGCTTCGCCGCCCGACTTCATACTCCCCCACACCGACCCCCATCAGTCCTCCTACCCAACACAAGCAGACCCCCCCCCCCGGCCTTGCACTCGGTGCCTTCGCATGAATCCAGCCACCGCAGGTCCACTACCTTGACAGCATCGCCCCCTTACCTCCGCTCTCCTATTGGAATCTGCCCTCCGGGTTCCCTCGCCCTCAGCTCCCTTGATGTTTGGCGCGCACCCCCTCTGCTCGGCGTGACACAGCAACAGGATAGCCTGCCTCAGGCCGTGCGGTCCTCCCCAGACCAACGCCCCAACCAGCGTCTCCCTACCCAACCAGTAATAACCCCCCAGACTGTCAGTCTTCTTCCTGTTGCCACACCTCCAGCCTAATGCCTCAGAGTCACTATCTGACCGGCCTCCACCTCTAACTCTTGTTTGGCCACTCCTTCGTGGAGCCCCGCCGACCTCACCCATCCTTTGCCCTGCCTTCCTTCCTATCATGACCCCTTGGCCCTACTTCTCATCGGCGCAACCCACCTCGAACCCCAACTTAGTGTGCAGTAGCCTCTCCGGCTGACTTATAGCCTCCTCGGCCAACCCCTCTTCTGACCAGCACCTTTGCACACGTTCGGTGATCCCCTCTGGCTACCCGCCTCAGGTCGCATCCCCTCCTTCTAGTGTTACCAGCCCTCCAATTTACCTTTTTGCTTGGTTCACTTTGTTCCTATTTTTTATACTTTTTTGATTAAGTGTTTCGTTAAATATGTGTTGGTTTTGGTAGAGTTATCACATTTGGACCCGAGAAGGGCATTTTCCGATTGAGCATCGTCGTCGCACCTTGCTCCCATAGTTTCTTTGTCGTCGCATGTTGATTTCAAGGTAGGATTCCCAAGAAATATTTTTTTTAAATTAAGAATCATTAATTTTATAATTTATGAACCTTATATGATTAATATGCTCTAATTTCAAACTCTGGATCAAATTGATTATGTGGGTTTAAGAGCATTAGATTTCATCTTATGTGGCATGCTACTATAGGTGGGGTCACAGGTATTAGTGTTATATGGATTATTCTCGATCTCTCGAGATCTCCTATGTATAGTTACTTTTTTCAAATAAACTTTTACTGAGATATTTACATTGACCTTAATTTATCTGCCTTGGTACCCTTTTGTGGTGTTTTTCATGAAAGTGACATTTTGTTTTTCCTAACTCCTCTGACAATGTTTTCAAAAAGAAAATGTGAACCAAAATCTTCTGTTCTAGTTTTTCAAATGACTAAGGGAAATGGATTGTACTTTGTTTTCAAATAAAAAATTATAGAAATTCATACTTTAATATATTTTAGTTTTAAATTAGAATTGATGTTTCTTAATTTTAAAGGTAGTTCATTGAGAATAGATATCGAGCTAGCCTACTGAGTTTTAATACTCATGCCTATTGTTCTCTTCTATTTTTAGTGTTTGTGGAAGCTCCAGCATGGGTGTGATCGCCTTGGGAAATGCTCTATTATCGTGTCAGAGAGTGACCTCTAGGGTCACATGGAGTTAGTTCATATGCTGAGTATGGTTTGTTTTTAATTTTCTTTTATTCCGGTTTAGTAATTTTATTTAGTTTATTTATATTACACAACTCTATAATATTTCTATTTCTATTTGTATTTGTATTGGGAGAAAACATTCCCACAGCCCTTAATGATTCCCTGGCGTTTGTTTCCAGCCCGGGAGGATTTGGAATGCCTCTTGAGCCATCTAACGGATCAGCTCAGGTGACCGGTTCAGGGTCAACCTGGATTGGTTCGTGACAGCAAGTCCGGGAGGCGCAGCTTGGGGACACAGACTGCGAGCCTCAACATGCTCAGATATCCTCAGGGCATGCCCCAGAAGGATTTAATGAAGGTGGGGAGCACTTCATTATCTTCATAGGATGCACCATGGTATCAATGACGCTTCACAAGGAGGTGTTGAGAGAGATCCATACATCCCCTTTAATGGTACATCCTGGAGTGGAGAAGAAGTACCAGGACCTCCAGCATCAATTCTGATGGCCCGGGATAAAGGAAGTAGTGGTAGCGTTTTTATCAAGATGCCTCACTTGTCATAACATGAAAATTTCTCAGAGTCGGTAGAATTCTTATGTCGACAGGAGGAGGGAGACCAAGTCTTCTAATGGGTCTCACCTCGAAAAAGTTTACGAAGATTTTTCCGGGGTGACAAGTTATCTCTGAGGATCATCCGACCTTTCTATATTCTTAGCAGAGTGGGTGAGGTGGTTTACCATCTATCTCTTTCCCCATAGATGCATTGTGTGAATAATGGTTCCATGTGTCGTAGTTGAGGAGATGCATGCATGATCCCTCGCATGTTATCAACTAGGTAGAGTTTTACTTTGAAAATAGTGTGACCATAACCGAGTTCTCTGTTCAGTTTGAGGATACATTGGAGCGGGTCTTTCTGGGGAAGTTGATACCTCCAGTGCATGTTGACTGGATGTACAGGATCCTCTAGGAGAGCACATGGGAATGGAAGGCACAGATTTGTGATCCCCATTTGTTTCTTTAGTCTATGTTTTGGAGTTCAGAGATGAAAAGCCCTAATGTGGGGAGAATGTAATTTCCTGGAATATTTGTATAATTTTTTTAATTATATCGAATTATTTTAAGGCCATTAAACTTGACGGTTTGTGATTCTTGAGGCCCAGAGTGCCCAGAATGATCCGTTGAAGTTTTGTTAAACATTAAATAGCGTGGATTAGAATTTTTCCTGAAGAAGTGGAATAAAACATAAATGGTAACCTGTATCAGAAATATGAGGGCACCCTTGCGCTCAGGATGGAGGGTTTACCCTAGGTGTGACTTAAAGTTTAGTAGGCACAGGCCTCCTGTGAGAAAACCTGAAAATGGAATAACCGTAAATAAAATAATTATTTAAAATTATTTTACTTTTCAAACGCTTATAACTTATGAATGGTAACTCATATTTAAAATCAGAGACCACCGCTGAACTAATGAGGGTATGATCTCATTAGGAAAATACTAAAATTGGCCGACAAAAGCCACCGGTGAAATTTAGTTTTTTTACTGTAAATAAAATAATTAAGTGAAAATTATTTTATTGTAAAATCCATAACAAATAAATAGTAACTCGGATTGGAAATATGAGAGTATTGTTGGGTTCGTTGGGGTGTTTTTCTATTAAGTAGAGCCTAACCTCAACCGACGTGGGTCAACGGTGACTGTTAATAATTTTTTGATCATTTTTCGGGGTACGTTCATTAAATGAGCGAGCGGTGTTTTCTAACTTTTGAACTGTTGCATGAAATAAAAATATAAGGGCACCGTTGAAGCTACAATGTCGGGATTCGTTTCAGGGAGACTTTACATTGACAACAATAGGTCTGGTTAAAAAGTTATGTTTTGTGACTTTTTAAAATAAATTAAAAAACATAATTTTGTTATTTTTTTCATTACCTCCAACGAACCCATTAAATGGTGGGGTCGATGGTGTGGCAAGCCATTAAATTGCATAACGTACCAAACATAGGAAATGATGATGTTGGGGAATATTAGGAAGCTTCCTAACTAATGTGCCCCATTATATGCCCATGTCATCACATACCCTCCACCTCTCAAAAATATATGGCGCTAGGGAAGACGTATCAAAGAGCTTCACCAAGTTGTGAAGTGTTGAAGAAACACTACGATGCCAGACCCTTAGTAGACAAAGCCGAAATAGTGGGAGATGATGGAAAACACCAAAACAAAGGGAAATGTGAAAGTGGCGCCATTCAGAACCGGTCACGGGAATGAAGAACATGATCCACCATTAAGCATGGACCATTCCCTGACGTTTCGTGGTAGGGGGATTATTCATTTATTCTTTTTAAAGTATTTCATCTTCCCCATTCTTGAATAATACAAATAACTCAGGTCAACTGAGTAATGGGTTGACCCACAATTTGTTTGTCTTTGCCGGAGGTTGTTGATGGATATATTTTTGGGGTTTATATTGTTGTTTAATTCAATTTATTATTCAACCCCTTAATCTCTTCCATATTAAAATCTAACACAGAGGGAAAGGGCCTAACGAACCGAGCCCGAACACCCCACTATCTTACTATCCTTGAACCTCTATGGAAGATCGCGACCGTGTTGACGCTCTCCTCAAGAGGAGGGTCGCGTCTTGTCAGCCGTGGTGAATTGAGGAGGCGACTAACATGATGGTCGGCCGCATGAATCGAGGTGGTGTGACCGTCGTGCCACCAGCGAATGGAAGCCCTTACCGAAGCATCGGCGGAGGCCGAACCCCCCCCCCCCCCCCCCCCGGATTGTTCCGCTGCAACCGAGTGATGCCCATGCGGTGCCGCTGCCTCGATAACTGAACTGACACTGGGCAGTTCGAGAATTCAGGAGACTGGGGGGTTACGCCCCCGTGTCGGATCGAATCGGGCCTCCACCCTTCTGTCAGGTTGCTGCCCTCAAGTTGGGTAGCCACCCTCACAACAGGCTGCCACCCTCAGACCGGGACATTTCCCCCGTGTCGGGCTGACCCCCTCAGACCGGGCCGCCACCCTCAGGCCCGGTTGTACACCTCGGGTCGGGCCGACACCCTTGCACCGAGCCGCAGCCCTCGAACCTGGACACCGCCCTCAGACCGGGCCCCCTCCCTTAAACCCGGTTTCCACCCTAGAACGGGGCCAATGCACTCACACCGAGCCACCAACCTCGGACCAGGTCACCGCCCTCGAGCTGGGACGCCACCCTCAGCCCGAACTGCCGCACTCAGACTAGGCCACCACCCCAATGGGCCGCCACCCTTTGGTGGGGCCGCCTCCCTCACGCCGGTCCCCCGCCCTCGTACCAGCCACTGAACTCGGGCCAGGCTACCCCCCTCAGGTCGGGAGGACACCCTCGCACCAGCCCACCACCCTCAGACCTGGACGCCGTCCTCAGACCGGACCACCGCCCTCGGACCACGCCGCCACTGTCGAGCAGGGCCACCACCCTCGCACCGAGCCACCACCCTCGAACCGGGCCACCTCCCTCGGCCTGGGCCGCCGCCCTCAGAGTGGGCCACCGCCCTAGAAGGCCACCACCTCCAGACCAGGCCGCCGCCCCAGCGGGCTGCTGCCCCACGCGGGTCAGGGCACCACTTTCGGGATGCCCTATTCTAGCAAGGCTGCCCTTGCGGGCTGCCCCTCATATGGGCTGGATAGAACATCGGCCCAGCGAGCTGAGACCACCTCGGCCAAGCCCAGATCGGGTCGGGCCGGGTCATTCTGACCGGGTCGGACTGGACCCGGGCCCAACAGGGTCTATAAACACTCAATAAAACTTTTCTTGAGAACCATACACCCATTTGATGGACCGTCTACGGCGTTGAGACCCTTGTAGTGAGATAGTCCTTTTGAATTAATACATTAGTGTTTTTGAGAAACATGGAGTACGAATGGGTTGGATCGCACTGGAATCCAATCAGGCCCTCAACACT
This sequence comes from Viscum album, assembly GCA_963277665.1. NCBI lineage: Eukaryota > Viridiplantae > Streptophyta > Magnoliopsida > Santalales > Viscaceae > Viscum > Viscum album. The sequence continues at coordinate 711,411,467 of OY728136.1, read as the reverse complement.
GAAATGCCAATATAGCACAGATCGATCGTCCGATTGACGTGCTATCTATTGTGTTGTAACCCTTATGACAAGGAAGATCATTGGGTTACCTCTTTGTGAGAATTATTGTGGGTTGAGATATGAATGATGGCTTGGGGAGAGGTTCTCCCAAGTGCACTACATATGAAACCCTACGACTGGATTAGACATGATGACTGATGACTTTTCGACTCAGATTGACTCGATGTCCACAATACGCGATGGAGAGGAGTACCTCAGTAGGACACGGTGGGGGGAAACCATGGTACATGATGGGGTGGAGTACCATAGCATGCCATGTTTGGGGAGGGTAGCTATTTGTGACGTGGCAGACCAACGTTACACGATGTGGTGGAGTACCTCAGTAGTTCAAGGTTAGTGGGAAGTGCCTCTGTGTGATGCGGCAGACCCACTGTACTCGATAGAGGAATAGTTTTCCAGCAGTTGAGGTGTTCTACAATATGACTAGGGGTGTTACTTGTTACTACTCCTTGAATAAATCCTAGCATGGGAAATCTTTTCTTTGTGCTTGTGATTGTGGTTATGCTATATGGTACTTTACCTGTGTGGTACATTACCTTCGTGGTGTTACCCTGTGGTTTTTCATGGTGTAATTATAGGAGACCTTCGTGGTCTCGGGGTCCCTACTATGTATCATTATACTTACCCCTGCACAGGCTTCACTAGAACTTTGCTGTGTCTTGTGGAGACGATGAGAACATGGGCTGAGGTTTGATAGAGCTAGGATCTGGTGGTACGTGGAAGAGATGGACGGATATGGAGTGCTTAGGAGGCAAGCAGTACCTACCCTTCAAGTCGGATCGGAGGTTGACCATTTGGTGTGACACAATGCAGGGACTACTGATAGGTAGTTGTACCTACCCTTTAGGTAGGATCTGTGTTGGACAATCGAGGAGCTACTTTTCACCTTTTTTGATGTTTTGTAATTTTCAGTTTTACTTGTACTTTTCCAATTGGACTTGTATTCTGGCCCCTTTTCTTTCAGAACTCTTTTACTAAAATGGTTTACTTCACATTTCTTCTTGTTTTGTTCTCGGACCATGTGTTCGTACAGGTTCAAAGGCAATGCCTTCCCATTTTTTGGAATATTCCTTTTGGTGCTAGTCTTCATCATGTGGCCTATGGAAGGCGGGCTTGGGGTAGTCACGGCATGGGCCACGAGGGACAGGTCATGAAAAAATCCACCTGTGACCCAATATAGATGAAGGGATGAACCTAATGGAAATATTTCTGGCTATTTTACGAGGTTATTTTACATAATAATGATTTAATTATCAATGAAACCATATACAATTTTATTTTTGGAACTTATCATTTTATATTGTAAAATATATTATAAATTTATATACATTTTTGTAATATAATTTTTGAGTGATTAAAATTATTTCAAGATAATTTTCAAGTTTTTCATGGAAGGATAGGAAGTCAAATAATTCTAATAATTGGGTTTCAATTTTTTTCATATATATATTTTTAGGATACTTAAGGTGTACTATTTCATGGAATTAATTAATTGAAACATTTATAGTCACCATTGGGGTTTTAGAGATTAATGGGTTTTATTTGACTATATTGGATTACATGTGACAAGTATTCATATTTTGTTGATCACTAGAGTTAGTAGGATTGTATTTTCATTATTTTAAGGATCTTTTTATCCATTAATAGTTATTTATAGTTTTTCAGGAATGAAAAATTCATCCGGAATAATCATTTCATAAAGAAAGAGGTGAAGTGTAAATTCATCAATGAATAACCAAAGGATGAAATTATTATTATGAAATTGAAATAAATAATGTAAGTAATTTTTTTGTGTTATATATCATGATACAAAAATAATAACTCAAAATTAGGAAAAGTATATTGAAATAAAATTTCATAATTTTACTTCTATTTATGATCAATTGATTTTCTTTTCACCCATCAAAGATGTTTAGTTTTATGGTTGTCATATTTTTCTTATCCATGTTTTTATCACTCTATTTAGGTCCATGGTTGTAATTTTCCTCTTCCATGTCTATATTTTCACATCCCACTAACATTATCCAAATTGGAAACCTATGTTTTTGTTATTCTATATGACCACTGTATTTCCATTTCCCTTTTATAGGGATGTTATATTAACCATTTTCATGATATCAGTTTTCCAGTATAGAATTTTTCAAATGTATAATCCTTGAATTAATGAGAAGATGTTGAAATTTTGTGGTCATAGTTTATAAGGAAGGGGATAATTTAATACCCCCAAGATTTTTCAACAAGAACATTATCTTTAATATTATATGCAATATGAAACACTGAGATTAAACAAACCATGAAATATTATTATATGGATATTATAACCTAGTATATGAATTGGTAGGTTTGAATAAAAATAAACACAGTATAAAAAATATATATAATGGTCCTACTCAATAAAATGTGTTTATTGATTCTTAGGAAATAAAAATTTACTTTTTAAAATGTCATATTATGCTTCAAAAATATTTTTCATTCAGTTATGATTATTATTGAATTTTTTGATAGAATAATAGATTAAATTTTCAAAACTTTTATAAATTTTATTTTACAAAATAAAATTTATCTTTTATATCATCGTGTAAAAATTATCATTGAGTTAATTTTTAGGAATTTTCTAAAAATACTGATTGTTTGATGAATAGTAAAATTATAATAATTTTTATTGAAAACAATATTTTTTAGTTCAAAGAATTTATGAAGTCCAAAAGTGTGTTAAAATATTTTAAAATAAAAAATGATATATTTTATTATGAAAAATCAAATTATGTACATTAAAAACAATTTTATGGGTGAATTTGGTGTAAACATATTTATATATATAAAATTCATTTTTGAGGAAAAACTTTTTTGGTTGGGTTATTCATTTTTTTAGAAATTTATTTCATACAATTTAAATCAAGAAAAATGGATTCTATATTTGTAATCATGAGGTCCAAATTTTTTACATAGTTCCCTTTTTATTTTTGGTTATTATGAATAGTAACCATAGGAAATTTCTATTTCCACGGTATTGGTAAAATGGATTAATTAGGTTTAAAAATAATGTGATAAGGCTTAACATTCTTCCAAAAACAATAATTTATCATATTTACTGAGTTTAGTTAATATATATCCATATAAAACTCGTATATATTTCCACCTAGTTCAATATTTCATGGATTGTGAACTTATATTAATTTAAAGAAATAATAAATAAAAATGTCACTCTATTTATTTTAATATCTTTATATGTGTATGTAAGGATTAAATGATGATATGATTGATTATAAATGTCAATTTTAAATTTTAGTTATTTTTCTATCATGATGATTTTTTTTATTTTGTAGTGATTGAAAAGTCACTTTAAATTCTTAAAAAAATATCGACACAATATTAATTTAATTGTATGAAAAAATAAATAAATTCTTTTAATAATATTAAAATAAATAATATTTGGATGATATATTTTCATACACGATTTTTTATACGTATATAACATATTATTAATGTGTAATGTTTTTATATTCTAATTTCACTGATTTCTAATTTTCATAAAAATCAAAATAAACGATTAGGGTCCGAAAATGAGAGTAATGATATTTAGTGAAAATAATATCTTATTAAAATATTTAAAATTACTAAAAATAATGAAATAGGAAAATGTGGTTAATATATATCCTAAATATTCATCCAATGAACATTTTTGATCAAATTATCACCTTATAATTATAATTATAAACCTTTAATATTGAAATGGTTGTTACAGTTGTTAAGGTTAAAACTGGTTAACCAAGGGATTAATAACAAAGATAAGGTTTAAAATTGAACCAAAACCTAAATAAATTCCATTTAATGATGATATTTATAGATTATAATATTTATCATTTAATATAATTCATTTTTTAATTATATTTCTATAGAATGTCCCATTTATATTTTAAACATTATTTTGTAATTTCGAGAGTTCCCCCTACTCTTAATTGCAAAATGGCACCACTTCTACTCCCTTTCTATCAAATTTGAGACTTCTGACATGGAAAATTCCTACCATAATTCCTTCCTAGGATCATTCACCACATTCTAGATCTTATATTATATCCAAAATAATATCCCTTCAATAATTAGGGTGTAATCCAAAAATAGGTTCTCAATAAAAAAAATTCAAATGCGTAGTAAGAAAGACGAGACTTAAGGTAAGAGTTTTATAATCTGAAATTGTCTTCATTAGGATATGTGTTATTCTATAAACATATCATAATTTATGAGTTTTATATATATCCTCATTGAAATTCTATATCACAAGTATCCTTATGTCATGATATTTAATGTTTCATTTGACATTATTCGTTTACGGGGCTTACGATTAAGAAGTTACTAATGCAGTAGGAGTATTCTATTAAAATATCATTATTTATTGATCTTTATTATGATTAATTTTCCAATGAGGAAATTTCATGATATATATCTCAATAATATCATGATTTTTCTTTTCCTATAAAATTAATTTACAATAGATATTTCCATTTATTCTCCCCCACATTATGTAGTCAATATATTGAAAGAATGTTTTTAATGAAAATCAATTTTATTTTGATCTATTTTCAAAAATAATTTATATTCCAGGTCAATATTGTCTAAAAATATTTTCTATAATTTTTTTAATATTCTCATATTTTTTTTAAATTCATTTTCCCCCATGTTTAGTATTATCAAAATGATTGAAAATGAATCTTTATTTTGTTATCAAAATAACATGATTTTTTATTTTTTTTACAAAAGTATGAAAAGAGTGATTTGTTTTATCTTATATATTATTAATGTAATTTCATGTCATTGTGACCACTGAATTATTTGATAATTAATTTATATGTTTCCATATTTTTTTTAACAGAAAATTTTCTTCATTAATTGGGAAATTTTTATTTTTTAAATTATTAATTTTAAAGTAAAAAAATGATATTTTTCCTGATAAATGTTCCATGTGATATTTTAAAATAATATTTCATCTAAGATGGAATCCTTCGATGTTAACTAATGTTGGGAAAAAATCCCCCAAGGCATCCACTTAGTATGTTTTTGGTGTGGTATTGTTTGGTGACAAAGCCAGCTGACCGTAAATGAGTACGGTCGGTGTTTTGGCGAAGACATGTTTTTATGGTGGCGTAGTTTCCCAGTGCTTGAAAAATTTTTGGGCCTCAAAATAGGGATTTTTAGGTTTTTAAATGAATGATTTCTTCATATGAGTCAATTGAATGAATAATGATGAAGAAAACTATAAAAGCATTAGAACCATGTACCATTAGTCCTTAACCGCTTACCATGTTTCGGGAACATTACACGGATCGAGAGGAACGGTATGCTAGAGCAGTTTGTGAAACTAAAAATGGTTTGTGACAGAAGGTAGTGGGGTACATGGATTTGTTCACATTATTAGAGGATATTAACCGCATAGGAACAAATTTAGTATGTGGAATAGATGGAAAAAATGGTTCACAGGTGGCTTGTAGTTCGCGGTGGCCGAAGGATCTGTATGCGGAGGAGGCTGAATCAATGTTTTGATAAATCATGGATTATCTGTTTCTGTAGATATCTTTGCCTATATAAGAATTTATGATCCCACCAATTTCTGTGGATATATAGTATCATTAGAGAGCATATTTTTTAATTTTGAATTTCTGTAATGACCGAAGGAAGTATGTGAAGGGTGTTTCATGAATGCTAATGTTTTTCTCACAGAAGTAATTGTAACGGGAGTATTTGCAGGGATTATTAACCTGAAAAGGAATTCCAGTACGCAGATGAGTATGTCGCATCCGTGGAAGTAGTGGACTAAGTCTATGGAGGAGGAATCTATGATACACAGGAGAGAGATTTCCACAATTGGTACACAGAGGGGGAGATCTGGTATGCGGAAGGGAAGATAGTCCTTGAATAGATATCTGTTCACAGAAAGAGTCTAGTTCATAGTTGTGGAGTGAAGGGAGTGGTATACGAAGGCGATAATAGTTTGTAGAAGAGGCAGCAATATGTGGAGTAGGTGGTCCACATACCAACCAAGTTCTCAGTACCCAGGAGAGGAAGGTGGTTCACGATTTTCACAAGAAATATTGAAAAAGATTCAAGTTCGTTTGAGAAACTATTTTTTGGTACCTTTTAGTAATCGGGAATGTGGACTTCATTAGTGAGTGAAAAAAGAATCATAAAAAAATCATCAAACTTTAGTTTAGGATACATAAATTTATGCAAATAAAGTGACCTACGTATCTATAAACTATGTTTTACCTACAAATTCATAAACTATATGTTTATTCCTTTTAAAGAGTTGTGAGAATTGAAATATGAAGATGGTGACCCTTTCCACCAGCACTGAGAAATAGAAATAGGCATATGGATTTACTCTTGGTAATGCATTGATCAGTCTCCAAAATTTGTAAAGGCATTGAGCTTTGGCATAAAATATTTATCCCAAACGTTGAACTAATTATTGTCCATGATCATTGTGAATTTGGCACATCATCACATCACCGTTGTATGCTCCTTGGGAATATCCCAGTGAAGGTGAACTAAGAAAAAATATATATGTCCTCTGTATGATTTCATATCTCTTCATATATTTATATGGGAGGAAGAGTGAATTGAGTTTTGTTTTACAATGAAACATGATCCAAAAGGAAAAATGTTTTGATCTTTCATACCCTAATTCACCCCCCTCCTCACAGGGTATTCAACCTAGTAGAACTAACACCTAATCTATACTATGGAAATGATCCAATGATACCATCTTATTCACTCTTATAATTATTTACGGTTCAAAATATGAGAGACTTATGAAACAACTTTCATTTCCATTGGTTATGATATATAATGAGTAATTTATGATTTTTTGGCACACATATGAAGGGATTTTTACATTCTGATAAGTGGCCCTAGGATTTTATACCCACAAGAAATTGAGTAAATATGTATAACGTTTTTGACAAATATGTCAAGCCTGAACCCAATTTCAGGATGAAAATTTTATGTATGAACCTATTATTCATAACCATAAGATTATGTGTCGGCCTGGTTTTAATGTCCATAATATTAGGCAAGGATTTGGTTTTTATGTCCACAAGATTATATGTAGAGATAGATTTAATGTCAATTAATTTATGCAATTTCTTGATTTCATGTCCCTGACTAAATTAGTTAATATTTTTATATTTATACATGTTCATAATGTTATATGATTATGTTTCTTTCATATTTATATGTCTATGTTATGTGATCATAGATCATGTTCATTGAATCATTTATTATTTGTGACTTATAAACTGCCATGATTTATTCAATGACATAAGATAATAATCATTGATATATAGTTGATGGTTTTAAAATTTTATGATTTTTTTCTCAAACCCTTATTCTCATGTCATGCACAAGTGATCATTGGAATCTCCCGTATTTACCCTTATTGAGAATCTGATCACACATTTTCTTATGTTTCCTTTTCTGAGATTGTGGACAAATAATTTATATAGGTTATGTTATATAATAGTAATACATGAGAAGATAATTTTGGTATTTTTTATGATATTAATGAAATAAAAATATGGTGTATCTTATATAAAAATAAACTAAAACATTATAGACCTTTGGCTTGTATTTTTAACATGTAGAGACCCGAAGCCTGATGTACATGGACATTACATTACTTTTGCAGAATACTTAGTACATAACAAAAACACACACACAAGGACCATAATAGTTTAGTGTCTTTGGAAACTCGGAATATAATCTTCTAATCGTGGTGAAAGATCTTCAACATCTCCCACAGAGATCTTCCTTTTTTTACCTAAAACCTTTCTTTATATCCTGGGGAAAAGAAAACATAAAAGGGTGAGCTCAAATGCTCAATAAGGGTAAACAAAAGAAATATCAATCACATCATTTTCATAAGAACATAACATTTTGGAAATCTTAACCTACAAAAGAGAGCATGATTTCCTAACATGGGATAAATCATAGTAGTGAAATGAAATCCCAATAATCATAACATAAAACATGAAACTTCGTGGCATACACACATAATCATAGAGAATCATATCTTATTAGTCAAGACTCATTGCCAAGACTATCTTAGTGGACAAAGTCCATTTCTGAACCGAGTCACCCTCGTTTCAGTCCTGTTTCACTGAACTGGTATAACCTACCGTTCCAGCCATGTCTATCTCATGAGATATAAAATCTTTACCCAATACATTAGAGGGAGATATAGGTCCCACCCATCTCATAATGATACCATTCTTATGTGTGCCACAAAAATCATAAATCATACATCATTGCATAACCCATGTAATATAAATGGAATTCTTAAACATCGTGACATCATAAAACAATTCATATAAGATAAATGAATTCATAAAAATAATTCCATCACAACATAGTCAAATCAATTTAATGATAGGGATAGAATCAGAACCCTATATTATCTTAGATGGAAAATGATTTTGATAAAACACTTGAACTCCATTCTTGAGGAAAATATCCTTTCTACTTCAAAAATATTTTTCCTTTCTTAACATGTCATACAATTTTAAACTAAAAGAAGTTGATTAAAAATAAACATGGAAACTTGTAAAGGAATATTCTTGGAAATAATGTTTTAAAAATCCATTCATTCCGTATAGGTTAAAAAAACGTCCTTCTCGTACTTTTGTCAGAAAATTCAAAAAAAGTACCTCGTACAAAAAACGACAAAAGATTCCTTTCATATCCTTTACTAAAAACTCACCGAAGGGTAAAATTGGATTTAAACAATTATCGGTGGAGGGAAATAATACTACATATTGAGGAAACATGGATGTGGATGATAAAATACACCCCATTAAATACCAAAGTACAAACAATCTCGGAGAAAAATGAGATTGTGATATTTCCCTTACCTTAGGTCCGATTTGCTTCGTATGTGTCCGAACCCCCTGTATAATGATTTAAATAATGTCATTGACTTATTCCAGAATCATACTCATTGTTATGATATCATATATGGTTCACTTATGGATTTATATTACCGGTTCATTTCTAAATTCCATGTTAAAGAGCGTTTTGGGTAAAATCGTTTCATTTGTCGTCCGTGTTTTGACTTGTAATTATTCATATGATTAGTTAGATCATGATTACATAATTAAAGAATATAAAACATGGTTTATATATAATATATATTCAGAATATATATATATATATATATAATAGATCAGTAAATGGAAAGAAATACACCATTCATGGAGACGGTAGATCGTACGTACGCATGAACGATGTTTTCTTTTCCTTATTGAGTTGAATGGAATTAAGTAGATGACATAAATATATATACACATAAATCCAGAATCATTATTATGTCATATATTTCATGATTACTTATTATATGTAGTTTATAATCATTCATGAATGGTTAAAGTGGAGAATGAATCTCATCGCGTTGTGGAGACGGTAGTCCGTACGTACGCACGAGCGATGATATCATTCTCATGATCGTGGGACTGTATTGGAGTGTATGTATACTATTTCAGAATCAATATCACATTAAAATAATCATATATAGTTATTATGTACACCATTATACCCATCCAAGTAAGGTGGTGTTGGAAAATAGATTACACCACGGCGTGGAGACGGTATTCTGTACGTACGCACGCGCGGTGATTTTGTTTTCCGTAGGATGGATAGATTGTGAAATAGGGTTGTTTTATACTTATAATAACATATCATTATATGAGTGATTCTTATGTTATTACTTCGTAATGAAACAACCTAAGAAGAATAAGTGGAAGAAGAAATAAAGATGAAAGAATCAGTAACGGAAATTACCTCTTCTTTGAAGCACCTCTTTGAGATCTCCTTTTAGGGAAATAAAATTGGTATTTGAGTAAGACCAGAACCTCTAGGATATTTCTAGGGAAGTGGAGAGGAGAATTTGGCAGGGTTTGGCCGAGCATGAAGGCTCAAAGTTGTGTGAGGAAGAGAGGGAGGAGGTGCCCTTTTATAAGGGAGGAGAGGGGCACCTTTGGAATAACTAAAACTATTATTTTATTATAAAGTCAAATTCGGTTTTAAATAGATACAAATTGATTACCTTCAAAGATATGGTGGTTATGGGTCTAAATCATCTCATCCAATAGAATTTATACAAGTTTAGGTATCAATTTTAACCTTATCATTTAGATTTAACTTTAAGTTAGATAATTTAACTTTCACTGTGTCTTCATGTTTTCTTACACTATAAGGTTAATAAACTTACTATATCAAGCCAAACGAACCCCAAGTTGTTTATTATAAATATATATAACCTTATCTAAGTCATTTGGTAGAACCATGGATTTTTAGTAATAAAATAACAATTAATAATATAATATTTGTTTTAAAAACTATTTTATGTCAATTTTGACACTATTTAGTAATTGATTTTTGTGAAACTCATAATAGAATTATTAGCTCTAACAAAGTTAATTAAATCAATAATAACATGTCATATTAACCTATAAAATAAGTTTAATTCATAAAAAGTCTTTAATTACATTTATTTTGGTATTTATAACATCAATTATGTCAATATTTCATTAATAAGATAATTACTGCATCATCGTTGTGTCATAAATATATTAAATTATTTAATGTCTAAAATTACAAATAAAATACCATTATGTTCAAAATCATTTTATCTTTCTAATTAATATTTATAGTTGAATTTATCTTATGTATAACCCCATATTAAAAATGATTTACTTATTAAACTTTGATTTTAACTATTTTAACCCTTCTTTAAATAAATTAATAATAAATGTCCTAATATAATCCAAGTGGGCCTAAATGGTCATATTTTATTCCTAAGGTTGTTTTTGGTCGAATTACACTTGTCCAATAGAATTAGGACATGTGTTAGGGTAATAGTAATATCATTTTTACCCTTAATTACCCTATTTACTTTTAACCGTGGTAAAAAAGTAAAACGTTACTATTCACCAAAAATTATTTTCATCTCATTGAACCACATTTTACTTACTGACATCAACCGTGTCTCTTTGATTTTTGAAATTCCACTCACAATAGCAGTAAAATTATGTTTTATGAAAAATTCATTTTTTAACTACCACTTAGTGGTTTCACTATTCATCAAAAAATGAAAGTTTCCAGAAAAATACCAAAAATTAGGCCTAAGCTATATTTGATATTATGAATTTGAAAATGATGTCTATTTTACCAAATTCAAAACATATAATTTTCATTAATAAATTTAAAAATTAATTCCTGTCGTCAAAACAAATAGCGTGTTCTTAAGAGATAATAACTATCAAAAGATTGATAGTTGTTTATGTCTGGTTTAAATGTGAAATTACATCCAATAACCTACATTTTATTAAATTGTAAAAATATATTCTAAATATACTTTAAATCCAATCAAATTAATAATTTATCACTTTTAATTATTTCTATTAAAAAGGTTGTTTTTAATTAAAATTTAGTAATTTTCACTATTCATCAGAAAATGAAAGTTATCCAAAAAGTACCAAAATTTCACCCTAAGATAATTTCGATATTCCGAATCCAGAAATTAAGTCAATTTTGAAAAATAAAATTTACAAAATTTCAAAAAGTGGTTATTACTATTCATAACTGCTAGTTTTAATAATATTTTAATAGCATATCGTTGTTTAGTGAAACTCGGTATTGCGTACTACACAAGCTATCAAGAAAGGTCGTGATTGCGTGTAATGCAAGCCAAGTCAAGGATACGTGTTGTGCAAGATCCTATTGGTGTAGCGTACAACACAAGACATTAATGAAATTAAAAAGAATATTTTTCATAAAATTTCGGGGTGTTATATTATACCCCCCTTAAAATGAATTTCGCCCTCGAAATTCATCGGGGTTATAAATGGTTTACTATTCAAAAGTTTCTTTAATAGAAACCCACATCGTAAAAAGGAATACCAAAACCAGTCTTTAAAAACAAAAGTATGAAATGTAACGGTTACCCAAATAAACTAATCACTGGGTTTCCTCATAGGTTAAAATATGGATACGGAAGAGAAATCTAACCATCATGTTCTGATGGAGAGTGGTAGAGAACATGGATATGGAAAATCCAGCAATCACAAAGCCATAAATTTGTCATGAGCTAAGGTACCGTCTGATTCATCAGATATAAGAGCACTAGGACAACATTTTTGGTTTTCAAGTTCATTTCCCTAAAGTTGATGAAATTGGAATTAGAAGAAATACTTTCGTGATTTTGGTATTGTCTCACCATTTTTCGTTCTTTGGACAATTTCCACTTCATCTCTTAATGAAATGAAGTTGAATTTCTCATTCGTGATGTGTTAGCAGATCATGTGATAGAATGATGGGTCATTCCATCTATCTCAAACAAAAGGTTAGAAAAGTTATCAAAAAAATACTTAAGTCAATCTATAGTGAGATTAATCATATATAGTTCCTAAAATGGACTTATACTTCATATATCATACTGCTTAATATAATAAAACTAGTTTCTACTAAATAGAGACTTCTTGTAGGCCAGTGGTAGGTGATAAAGGCCAGTCGCACTTCGGTTATGTGTTCGATTCCCACAGCCTTGTCCGACGCGATGGGTTGTCGCCCGTCCTATAGGTTGTCCTTTTTCTAAAACTACATTACTATAACATCACATAAATAATATCAAAAAAAGTTATATCCTTAAACAATACTAGTTTATGGTTAACATAATCCATTCCAATCTTTAGGCTTATCTAAAATACTTCAGTCCAAGCTCATAGTATAAAGAAAACGATTACTTGAAATGTCGTCAACCAAGCATGTGAATACCATCATTTATCCCCCATATATCTTGTTGGTCACATTCCAATCATATGATACATTAGTTATGTATTCTCTTGAAAAAAGAATACCCATTAAACCTTAGTGAAAACATGAATGCTGTCAAAAGTTAACTCTTTCCACATACCAAAATTTAAAAATTCTATATACTCAAACCATGATATAACCTTCTCCTTATATCCGTCATGAGCTCATGAATACTATCAAAAATTTAATTTTCTCATTATCCCTTCATTATGCGCATATCATCTACATTCCAAAAATATCTGAATAACCTCTCATGGATACAAGTAACATTAATCATACACTTTCAAAACTCAAGGAAAGACAATAGTGTAACAATCCTTATATGTCTCCTTATTCCATAGTACCATGAGATTACTTATACAACATTACACATGATAAACATGTAATCATTCCACTACATTCTTAAACCATTGACTGAGCTTCAACAATTCTTTCATCTCACATATCATTTGTAGTCTCTTCATCATCATCCACATAAATACTACCCATATGACCATAATGATTCTCTTCATGAGACTTTCCCTTAGGGCATTGGTTTGCATAATGCCTTTACATTCCACATTTAAAACATTTAACCATTGTTGATTTCCTAGCAATACCATTATCCTCATCCCTGGTGTTAACTGAACCTTTTCCTTTGCACTTAATGGCTTTGTGTCCTTCTTTTCCACACCCAAAGCATCTTCCAGTTCCTTTGAAACATTCTCCTTGATTCCTCTTCCCACATGATTTACATAGGGGAAATTGAACTTTCTTTCCTCTATGATCATCATGAAACCCCATCTTTCTCTTATTAGACGAGTCAGAAAACTTACCAAATTTTACATTATTGATCATATTATGGGATTTCTGATTTGGCATAATAATGATGTTTGGACTTCCAAATCCCATTTCATTTGGTTGCTCATGAAGAATATCATTCCATTGTCTATTATATCCTCCATTATCGTGAATCATCTTGTTTCCAGCCATTTTCTAAAACCCAAAAAGAATAGTGTGAGATGCAAAAATCATAATAAAGGGGGAGTAACTTCAATATATAACATGTTTGGTTTAATCTAATATCGTTACCATGGTTCTAGGACTATATCCTATATGTATACTTATCCTTAGGGACATCCCTAGACATACCTTAGAAATATCTCTAGGGATCTCACTAACGTTTTCGCATCCTAGTTTCCAAAGGTTGACTAAACTTTTCCTCTGATACCAACTGTAGAGACCCGAAGCCTGATGTACATGGACATTACATTACTTTTGCGGAATACTTAGTACATAACAAAAACACACACACAAAGACCGTAATAGTTTAGTGTCTTTGGAAACTCGGAATATAATCTTCTAATCGTGGTGAAAGATCTTCAAAATCTCCCATAAAGATCTTCCTTTTTTACCTAAAAAGTTTCTTTATATCCTGGGGAAGAGAAAACATAAAAGGGTGAGCTCAAATTCTCACTAAGGGTAAACAAAAGAAATATCAATCACATCATTTTCATAAGAACATAACATTTTGGAAATCTTAACCTGCAAAAGAGAGTATGATTTCATAACATGGGATAAATCATAGTAGTGAAATGAAATCCAAATAATCATAACATAAAACATGAAACTTCGTGGCATACACACATAATCATAGAGAATCATATCTTATTAGTCAAGACTCATTGCCAATACTATCTTAGTGGACAAAGTCCATTTCTGAACCGAGTCACCCTCGTTTCAGTCCTGTTTCACTGAACCGGTATAACCTACCGTTCCAGCCATGTCTATCTCATGAGATATAAAATCTTTACCCAATGCATTGGAGGTAGATATAGGTCTCACCCATCTCATAATGATACCATTCTTATGTGTGCCACAAAAATCATAAATCATACATCATTGCATAACCCATGTAATAATAATGGAATTCTTAAACATCGTGACATCATAAAACAATTCATATAAGATAAATGAATTCATAAAAATAATTCCATCACAACATAGTAAAATAAATTTAATGATAGGGATAGAATCAGAACCCTATATTATCTTAGGTGGAAAATAATTTTGATAAAACACTTGAACTCCATTCATGAAGAAAATATCCTTTCTACTTCAAATTTTTTTTTCCTTTCTTAACATGTCATACAATTTTAAATTAAAAGAAGTTGATTAAAAATAATCATGGGAACTTGTAATGGATGATTCTTGGAAGTAATGTTTTAAAAATCCATTCATGCCGTATAAGTTAAAAAAACATCCTTCTCGTACTTTTGTCGGAAAAGTCAAAAAAAGTACCTCGTACAAAAAACGACAAAAGATTCATTTCATATACTTTAATAAAAACTCACCGAAGGGTAAAATTAGATTTAAACAATTATCAGTGGAGGGAAATAATACTTCATATTGAGGAAACATGGATGTGGATGATAAAATACAACCCAGTAAATACCAAAGTACAAACAATCTCGGAGAAAAATGAGATTGTGATATTTCCCTTACCTTATGTCTGATTTGCTTCGTATGTGTCCGAACCCCCTGTATAATGATTTAAATAATGTCATTGACTTATTCCAGAATCATACTCATTGTTATTATATCATATATGGTTCACTTATGTCTTTATATTACCTGTTTTTGTTGTAAATTCCATGTTAAAGAGCGTTTTGGGTAAAATCGTTTCATTTGTCGTCCGTGTTTTGACTTGTAATTATTCATATGATTACTTAGATCATGATTACTTAATTCCAGAATATAAAACATGATTTATATATAATATATATTCAGAATATATATATATATATATATATATATATATAATAGATCAGTAAATGGAAAGAAATACACCATTCATGGAGACGTTAGATCGTACGTACGCATGAACGCTGTTTTCTTTTCCTTATTGAGTTGAATGGAATTAAGTAGATGACATAAATATATATACACATAAATCCAAAATCATTATTATGTCATATATTTCATGATTACTTATTATATGTAGTTTATAATCATTTATGAATGGTTAAAGTGGAGAATGAATCTCATCGCGTTGTGGCGACGGTAGTCCGTACGTACGCACGAGCGATGATATCGTTCTCATGATCGTGGGACTGTATTGGAGTATATGTATACTATTTCAGAATCAATATCACATTAAAATAATCATATATAGTTATTATGTACACCATTATACCCATCCAAGAAAGGTGGTGGTGGAAAATAGATTACACCACGGCGTGGAGACGGTATTCTGTACGTACGCACGCGCGGTGATTTTGTTTTCCGTAGGATGGATAGATGGTGAAATAGGGTTGTTTCATACTTATAATAACATATAGGTATATGAGTGATACTTATGTTATTACTTCGTAATGAAACAACCTAAGAATAATAAGTGGAAGAAGAAATAAATATGAAATAATCGGTAATGGAAATTACCTCTTCTTTGAAGCACCTCTTTGAGATCTCCTTTTAGGGCACTAAAATTGGTCTTTGAGGAATTCCAGAACCCCTAGGATATTTCTAGGGAAGTGGAGAGGAGAATTTGGCAGGGTTTGGCCGAGCTTGAAGGCTCATATTTGTGTGAGGAAGAGAGGGAGGAGGTGCCCTTTTATAAGGGAGGAGAGGGGCACCTTTGGAATAACTAAAACTATTATTTTATTATAAAGTCAAATTCGGTTTTAAATAGATCCAAATTGATTAATTTCAAAGATAATGTGGTTATGGGTAGAAATCCTCTCATCCAATAGAATTTAGACATGTTTAGGTATCAATTTTAACCTTATAATTTAGATTTAACTTTAAGTTAGATAATTTAACTTTCACCGTGTCTTCATGTTTTCTTACACTATAAGGTTAATAAACTTACTATATCAAGCCAAACGAACCCCAAGATTTTTATTATTAATATATATAACCTTATCTAAGTCATTTGGCAGAACCTTAGATTTTTATGAATAAAATAACAATTAATAATATAATATGTGTTTAAAAACTATTTTATGTCAGTTTTGACACTATTTAGTAATTGATTTTTTGGAAAATCATAACAGAATTATTAGCTCGAACCAACTTAATTAAATCAATAGTAACATTTCATATTAACCTATAAAATTAGTGTAATTCATAAAAAGTCTCAAATTACATTTATTTGGGTATTTATAACATCAATTATGTCAATATTTCATTAATAAGATAATTAATGCATCATCGTTGTGTCATATATATATTAAATTATTTAATGTCTAAAATTACAAATAAAATACCATTATGTACGAAATCCTTTTAGATTTCTAATGAATATTTATAGTCGAATT
The DNA here is from genome assembly GCA_963277665.1 of Viscum album. Lineage (NCBI taxonomy): Eukaryota > Viridiplantae > Streptophyta > Magnoliopsida > Santalales > Viscaceae > Viscum > Viscum album. The sequence goes on along the minus strand of OY728136.1, from coordinate 711,394,248 downwards.
TATCTTATGTATAACCCCATATTAAAAATGATTTACTTATTAAACATTGATTTTAACTATTTTAACCCTTCTTTAAATAAATTAATAATAAATGTCCTAATCTAATCCAAGTGGGCCTAAATGGTCATATTTTATTCCTAAGGTTGTTTTTGTTCGAATTACACTTGTACAATAGAATTAGGACATGTGTTAGGGTAATAGTAATATCATTTTTACCCTTAATTACCCTATTTACTTTTAATCGTGGTAAAAAACTAAAACATTACTATTCACCAAAAATTATTTTCATCTCATTGAACCACATTTTACTTACTGACATCAACCGTGTCTCTTGGATTTTTGAAATTCCACTCACATAAACAGTAAAATTAAGTTTTATGAAAAATTCATTTTTTTAACTACCACTTAGTGGTTTCACTATTCATCAAAAAATGAAAGTTTCCAGAAAAATACCAAACATTAGGCCTAAGTTATATTTGATATTATGAATTCAAAAATGATGTCTGTTTTACCAAATTCAAAACATATCAGTTTCATTAATTAATTTAAAAATTAATTCCTATCGTCAAAACAAATAGCGTGTTCTTAAGAGATAATAACTATCAAAAGATTGATAGTTGTTTATGTCTGGTTTAAATGTGAAATTACATCCAATAACCAACATTGTATTAAATTGTAAAAATATATTCTAAATATACTTTAAAACCAATCAAATTAATAATTTATCACTTTTAATTATTTCTATTAAAAAGTTTGTTTTTAATTAAAATTTAGTAATTTTAACTATTCATCAGAAAATGAAAGTTATCCGAAAAGTACCAAAATTTCACCCTAAGCTAACTTCGATATTCCGAATCCATAAATGAAGTCCATTTTCAAAAATAAAATTTACAAAATCTCCAAAAGTGGTTATTAATATTCATAAGGGCTAGTTTTAATAATATTTTAATAGCATATCGTTGTTTAGTGAAACTCGGTATTGTGTACTACACACGCTATCGAGAAAGGTCGTGATTGCGTGTAATGCAAGGCAAGTCAAGGATGCATGTTATCCAAGCTCCTTTTGGTGTAGCGTACAACACAAGACATTAATGAAATTAAAAAAAAAATATTTTTCATCAAATTTCGGGGTGTTACATTCTACCCCCCTTAAATTGAATTTCGCCCTCGAATTTCATCGGGGTTATAAATGGTTTACTATTCAAAAGTTTCTTTAATAGAAACCCACATCGTAAAAAGGAATACCAAAACCAACCTTTAAAAACAAAAGTATGAAATGTAACGGTTACCCAAATAAACTAATCACTCGGTTTCCACATAGGTGAAAATATGGATACGGAAGAGAAATCTAACCATCATGTTCTGATGGAGAGTGGTAGAGAACATGGATAAGGAAAATCCAGAAATCACAAAGCCATAAATTTGTGATGATCTAAGGTACCGTCTGATTCATCAGATATAAGAGCACTAGGACAACATTTTTGGTTTTCAAGATCATTTCCCTAAAGTTGATGAAATTGGAATTAGAAGAAATACTTTCGTGATTTTGGTATAGTCTCACCATTTGTCGTTCTTTGGACAATTTCAACTTCATCTCTTAAAGAAATGAAGTTGAATTTGTCATTCGTGATGTATTAGCAGATCATGTGATAGAATGATGGGTCATTCCATCTGTCTCAAACAAATGGTTAGAAAAGTTATCAAAAAAAATACTTAAGTCCATCTATAGTGAGATTAATCATATATAGTTCCTAAAATGGACTTATACTTCATATATCATACTGCTAAATTTAATAAAACTAGTTTCTACTAAATAGAGACTTCTTGTAGGCCAGTGGTAGGCGATAAAGGCCAGTCGCACTTCGGTTATGGGTTCGATTCCCACAGCCTTGTCCGACGCGATGGGCTGTCGCCCATCCTACAGGTTGTCCTTTTTCTAAAACTACATTACTATAACATAACATAAATAATATGAAAAAAAGTTATATCCTTAAACAATACTATCTTATGGTTAACATAATCCATTCCAATCTTTAGGCTTATCTAAAATAATTCAGTCCAAGCTCATAGTATAAAGAAAACGATTACTTGAAATGTCGTCAACCAAGCATGGGAATACCATAATTTATCCCCCATATATCTTGTTGGTCACATTCCAATCATGTGAATACCTTAATGATGTATTCTCTTGAAAAATTAATACCCATTAAACCATAGTGAAAACATGAATGCTGTCAAAAGTTAAGTCTTTCCACATACCAAAATTTAAAAATTCTATATACTCAAACCATGATATAACCTTCTCCTTATATCAGTCATGAGCTCATGAATACTATCAAACATTTAATTTTCTCTTTATCCCTTCATTATGCGCATATCATCTACATTCCAAAAATATCTGAATAACCTCTCATGGATACTGGTAACATTAATCATACACTTTCAAAACTCAAGGAAAGACAACAGTGTAACAATCCTTAGATGTCTCCTTATTCCATAGTACCATGAGATTACTTATACAATATTACACATGATAAACATGTAATCATTCCACTACATTCTTAAACCATTGACTGAGCTTGAACAATTCTTTCATCTCACATATCATTTGTAGTCTCTTCATCATCATCCATATAAATACTACCCATATGACCATACTGATTCTCTTCATGAGACTTTCCCTTAGGGAATTGGTTTTCATAATTCACGTACATTCCACATTTAAAACATTTAACCATTGTTGATGTCGTAGAAACACCATTATCCTCATCCCTGGTGTTAACTGAACCTTTTCCTTTGCACTTACTGGCTTTGTGTCCTTCTTTTCCACACCCAAAGAATCTTCCAGTTCCTTTGAAACATTATCCTTGATGCCTCTTCCCACATGATTTACATAGGGGAAATTGAACTTTATTTCCTTTATGATCATCATGAAACTCCATCTTTCTCTTATTAGCCGAGTCAGGAAACTTACCAAATTTTACTTTTTTGATCATATTATGATATTTCTGATTTGGAATAATAATGATGTTTGGACTTCCAAATCCCATTTCATTTGGTTGCTCATGAAGAATATCATTCCATTGTCCATCATATCTTCCATTATCATGAATCATCTTGTTTCCATCCATTTTCTAAAACCCAAAAATAATAGTGTGAGATACAAAAATCATAATAAAGGGGGAGTAACTTCAATATAGAACATCTTTGGTTTAATCTAATATCTTTACCATAGTTCTAGGACTATATCCTATACATATAGTTATCCTTAGGGACATCCCTAGACATACCTTAGAAATATCTCTAGGGATCTCACTAACATTTTCGCATCCTAGTTTCCAAAGGTTGACTAAAATTTTCCTCTGATACCAACTATAGAGACCCGAATCCTGACGTACATGGACATTACATTACTTTTGCGGAATACTTAGTGCATAACAAAAACACACACAGAAGGACCGTATTAGTTTAGTGTCTTTGGAAACTCGGAATATAATCTTCTAATCGTGGTGAAAGATCATCAACATCTCCCATAAAGATCTTCCTTTTTTTACCTAATACCATTGTTTATATCCTGGGGAAAAGAAAACATAAAACGGTGACCTCAAATGCTCAGTAAGGGTAAACAAAAGAAATATCAATCACATCATTTTCATAAGAACATAACATTTTGGAAATCTTAACCTACAAAAGAGAGCATGATTTCCTAACATGGGATAAATCATAGTAGTGAAATGAAATCCCAATAATCATAACATAAAACATGAAACTTCGTGGCATACACACATAATCATAGAGAATCATATCTTATTAGTCAAGACTCATTGCCAAGACTATCTTAGTGGACAAAGTCCATTTCTGAACCGAGTCACCCTCGTTTCAGTCCTGTTTCACTGAACTGGTATAACCTACCGTTCCAGCCATGTCTATCTCATGAGATATAAAATCTTTACCCAATGCATTAGAGGGAGATATAGGTCCCACCCATCTCATAATGATACCATTCTTATGTGTGCCACAAAAATCATAAATCATACATCATTGCATAACCCATGTAATATAAATGGAATTCTTAAACATCATGACATCGTAAAACAATTCATATAAGATAAATGAATTCATAAAAATAATTCCATCACAACATAGTCAAATCAATGTAATGTTAGGGATAGAATCGAAACCCTATATTATCTTAGATGGAAAATAATTTTGATAAAACACTTGAACTCCATTCTTGAGGAAAATATCCTTTCTACTTCAAAAACATTTTTCCTTTCTTAACATGTCATACAATTTTAAACTAAAAGAAGTTGATTAAAAATAAACTTGGAAACTTGTAAAGGAATCTTCTATGAAATATTGTTTTAAAAATCCATTCATGCCGTATATGTTAAAAAACATCCTTCTCGTACTTTTGTCGGAAAAGTCAAAAAAAGTACTTCGTACAAAAAACGACAAAAGATTCCTTTCATATCCTTTACTAAAAACTCACCGAAGGGTAAAATTGGATTCAAAAAATTATCGGTGGAGGGAAATAATATTACATATTGAGGAAACATGGATGTGGATGATAAAATACACCCCAGTAAATACCAAAGTACAAACAATCTCGGATAAAAATGAGATTGTGATATTTCCCTTACCTTAGTTCCGATTTGCTTCGTATGTGTCCGAACCTCCTGTATAATAATTTAAATAATGTAATTAACTTATTACATAATCATACTCATTGTTATGATATCATATATGGTTCACTTATGGCTTTATATTACCTGTTCTTTTGTAAATTCCATGTTAAAGAGCGTTTTGGGTAAAATCGTTTCATTTGTCGTCCGTGTTTTGACTTGTAATTATTCATATGATTACTTAGATCATGATTAATTAATTCTAGAATATAAAACACGATTTATATATAATATATATTCAGAATATATATATATATAATAGATCAGTAAATGGAAAGAAATACACCATTCATGGAGACGGTAGACCGTACGTACGCATGAACGCTATTTTCTTTTCCTTGTTGAGTTGAATGGAATTAAGTAAATGACATACATATATATAAACATAAATCCAGAATCATTATTATTTTATATATTTCATGATTACTTATTATATGTAGTTTATAATCATTCATGAATGGTTAAAGTGGAGAATGAATCTCATCGCGTCGTGGAGACGGTAGTCCGTACGTACGCACGAGCGATGATATCATTCTCATGATCGTGGGACTGTATTGGAGTGTATGTATACTATTTCAGAATCAATATAACTTTAAAATAATCATATATAGTAATTATTTACACCATTATACCCATCCAAGTAAGGTGGTGGTGGAAAATATATTACACCACGGCGTGGAGACGGTATTCTGTACTTACGCACACGCGGTGATTTCATTTTCTATAGGATGGATAGATGGTTAATAGTGTTGTTTCATACTTATAATAACATATCTGTATATTAGGGATACTTATGTTATTACTTAGTAATGAAACAACCTAAGAAGATGAAGTGGAAGAAGAAATAAAGATGAAAGAATCAGTAACGGAAATTACCTCTTCTTTGAAGCACCTCTTTGAGATCTCCTTTTAGAGCACTAAAATTGGTCTTTGAGGAAGACCAGAACCTCTAGGATATTTTTAGGGATGTTGAGAGGAGAATTTGGTAGGGGTTGGCCGAGCTTGAAGGCTCAACGTTGTGTGAGTAAGAGAGGGAAGAGGTTCCCATTTATAAGGGAGGAGAGGGGCACCTTTGGAATAACTAAAACTATTATTTTATTATAAAGTCAAATTCGGTTTTAAATAGATCCAAATTAATTAATTTCGAAGATAAGGTGGGTATGGGTCGAAAGCCTCTCATCCAATAGAATTTCGACAAGTTTATGTATCAATTTTAACCTTATCATTTAGATTTAACTTTAAGTTAGATAATTTAACTTTCACCGTGTCTTCTAGTTTTCTTACACTATAAGGTTAATAAACTTACTATATCAAGCCAAACGAACCCCAAGTTGTTTATTATTAATATATATATCCTTATATATGTAATTTGGCCAAAAATTAGATTTTTAGAAATAATATTACAATTAATAATATAATATTTGTTTTAAAAACTATTTTATGTCAATTTTGACACTATTTAGTAATTGATTTTTTTGAAACTCATAACAGAATGATTAGCTCGAACCAAGTTAATTAAATCAATAATAACATGTCATATTAACCTAGAAAATTAGTTTAATTCATAAAAAGTTTCAAATTATATTTATTTGGGTATTTATAACATCAATTATGTCAATATTTCATTAATAAGATAATTACTGCATCATTGTTGTGTCATAAATAAATTAAATTATTTAATGTCTAAAAATTACAAATAAAATACCATTATGTAGGAAATCATTTTAGATTTCTAATGAGTATTTATAGTCGAGTTTATATTATGTATAACCCCATATTAAAAATGATTTACTTATTAAACTTTGATTTTAAATATTTTAACCCTTCTTTAAATAAATTAATAATAAATGTCCTAATCTAATCCAAGTGGGCCTAAATGGTCATATTTTATTCCTAAGGTTGTTTTTGGTCGAATTACACTTGTCTAATAGAATTAGGACATGTGTTAGGGTAATAGTAATATCATTTTTACCCTTAATTACCCTATTTACTTTTAACCGTGGTAAAAAAGTAAAGCGTTACTATTCACCAAAAATTATTTTGATCTCATTGAACCACATTTTACTTTCTGACATCAACCGTGTCTCTCGGATTTTTGAAATTCCACTCACAGAAGTGCTAAAATTATGTTTTATGAAAAATTCATTTTTCTTAACTACCACTTAGTGGTTTCACTATTCATTAAAAAATGAAAGTTTCCAGAAAAATACCAAAAATTAGGCCTAAGCAATATTTGATATTATGAATTCAAAAATGATGTCTATTTTACCAAATTCAAAACATATCAGTTTCATTAATTAATTTAAAAATTAATTCCCGTCGTCAAAACAAATAGCGTGTTCTTATGAGATAATAACTATCAAAAGATTGACAGTTGTTTATGTCTGGTTTAAATGTGAAATTACATCCAGTAACCAACATTGTATTAAATTGTAAAAATATATTCTAAATATACTTTAAAACCAATCAAATTAATAATTTATCACTATTAATTATTTTTATTAAAAAGGTTGTTTTTAATTAAAATTTAGTAATTTTCACTATTCATCATAAAATTAAAGTTATCCGAAAAGTACCAAAATTTCACCCTAAGCTAATTTTGATATTCCGAATCCAGAAATGAAGTCCATTTTGAAAAATAAAATTTACAAAATTTCAAAAAGTGGTTATTACTATTCATAACGGCTAGTTTTAATAATATTTTAATAGCATATCATTGTTTAGTGAAACTCGTTATTGCGTACTACACACGCTATCGAGAACGGTCGCAATTGTGTGTAACGCAAGGAAAGTCAAGGATGCGTGTTGTGCAAGATCCTTTTGGTGTAGCGTACAACACAAGACATTAATGAAATTAAAAAGAATATTTTTCATAAATTCTCGGGGTGTTACATAACATATAGTGGATATTCATATAAAATAATACAATATTTTTGTATGTTTTTCTTATGTCGCTTTGGAAAAATGATACCAACTAGTTAATATTTTTAAGAGATGATCTGTGAGTACATGTTCCAAGAGGTTCATGTTACTCGTTATATATATATAGTTGTAAAGAGAGGTGAGTCTGTCATGGAGTATGCAACTCATATGTAATCATTGTGTTAGGAGTAATGAGTGATGTTGTTGTTACAGGTTGTAAAGGCTTAATGTTTGAGAGTTCTAGAAGTGGTTATGCATGGGGTCAGTTAATTTTTTGTAAGTTGGATTATGAGATGACTGTTGAGGATTTTCACATTTATTTGGATGAAATCATAGGGAACAATATTGGTAGGTCACATATGAATTTTGTTTTGGGTCACCCATGTTGTTAGTAAATGACATGTTAGGTGAAATTCTGAATAGGTTTTATGGAATAGTGGTTAATAACAATGGAGATATCTTTATGGTGGAAGACATCATCAAGGATAAATCAGGGTACCATTTTATGGTCAACAAAGGATTCTTTATTGGATATGTTGTTGTTAAATGTAGTGGCCAGAATAAGAGGACGTCACCTATTTGGTTCATATTTGGTAGCCTATTTTTTGGATATTAGATAATGTCGTACACTACATAAAACGATATTTGAATGAAGATGACTGTATTTGGAAAAATCCATGTGTGTTTGCTGATTAGTGATTTTCTTGTAAATCAGTTGATCTGACAGTCACACTTAGTCTTCATGTTTGATGATAACTAGTCAGTTTTTTTCAAGTTTCATTTAGAGTTTGACGGGTGGAAATGATCCAAAATTTGTTTCCAAGAGAACCTTAATGTGGTTGGTAAGAACCACAAAAAACTCACCGTATTAGGTTTTATTGGGGTGTTGAGAATGTTCATTGAAGACACTTATCAGGGATCATAATTTATTATACGAGGATGGGTGATTGTAACATCCTTGTTTTTATAAGCCCATTTTGTTTTCAATTTCTGACATAATTTTGGTTAAAAATAAATTTTTAATGTAATATTTACCCTTATACAAGACCTATTATTTTCATTACGGTAACTCATGATTTAAAAAGGGTAATAAAATATAGGTTGAATAAAAAATCATTGTGTATGGGTAGGATGGAATCTCATGTGCTATAGAAAAAATCATCCAAGATCCACATAATGGTAATCCTACTATCCTAAGGTTTACATAATTGTAAATCAGATTCTTCATAGGTGTTGGTTGGTTTTCATTAATTTTTTAATTGTATGATTGGCATTGAAAGTGTTATGTAATGGTATAGATGGCCAACATAAGGGTTTGATGAGAAAATAACTTCTTTCATAAATGTTACATCTAGTTGCTTAATATAAACATGTTATTATGTTAGAGTATCTCTTTGGTTTAAAATCATATATAAGGTAAACCTTGTATTTATATTTCTTTAGCTCCTTGGTTTCAAATATTATGTAATTGTAACATTATTTATTCATAAGGGAAGGTTATTGGTTTCAAATCCTACATAAGGGTAATCTTCTATATTGCATAAGAGTAAGAGACTTGTGTAAGGGTAAAACAAGTTACCCTCACACATCAGCTATGAGCTACAAAATGGTAAAACAATATTACGCATACACACAACACATTATGGGTAAAATTGTATTAAACTATTTTTTCTTACTTTTTTCCTATAAAAAACCTATAATATGATTGATGATTTTAAATGCCTTGAATTGTGGGAATTGATTCTTTTTATTTTTTAAATGATGCAATCCCTTTATAATTATTTCCAACAATCCACATTCATAATTTCACTAAAATGAAAAATTAAATGATGTTTTTAATTTTTTGGAATTTAATACTGAAAACTAATACATGGTTTATTTTCATAAAAATATAATGACATTCTTATTAAATTTATTTCTGTTTCATATTTTGTATGTGTAGCCAAGTTATTTTTCACTTATGATCTAAGATGTATTCTTCAAAAGAAAAATTTTCTTATTATATTTTCCACAAATGGAAAAAACCCCACTCTCTCTCCTCTTTTCTTGAGTTGTGTTTTAAAATAGAAAATTTTGAGGTATCATTTTCACATTCAATTTATTTTTCAAGAAAATTTATAGGGCTAACTTAAAGGATAATTAACCCATAAATATCATAAAATGATAAAAAATAGTCAACATTATTATATTATATTTTTCTAGAGAGATAATTTTATCGCACGAGTAATTATAATTGTTCTCCAAAGAAGAAATGGTTATCATATTCATTCTCTTATGTTGATAATTTAGAAATTATCTATGAGAGGTAAATTTTTATCAGACATGGTGATTTTATTTAATTTTAAAAATAAAATAATGGAATCTATTCCTAGAATCCTTCATGAGTAGTTTCAAACAATAGATTCCCAAGTGTGTTTTAGGCGACAATTAATCTATAAACCTTGATTTTGACATCAAAAACCATTAGGTAGGTGGTATTGTGTACTCTAACATATGGTTTATGCACTATTTATTTGTATGGTATATGAGTTTTACCACATGAGAATAAGAATACTTATATTAAAAATTTATTTTTTATTGGTAATTTTAATTAATTAACAATTTGAAACTCATAGTTAATAAAATGAACCATCCCTAATGTAGTTAGAAAAGTTTCCAAGGGCCATGTTGGTCTCTTGTTCACTTTATTGTATAGGGTTGCTGATGGCTAAGGCATGATCACTATAAACTGACTTTATTTAAATAAAATCCTATAAGGTGTGTTGTTTTTTCATGTTTGGCCCATGAAAACATGTGTGATGATCATCACATGAGTAAGAATACTTTTCTTATTGGACCATGATTAATTTTTATCACATGTGTAGCTATTTGGAATTATGAGGATTCCATTCTCCATTTAAATTTTCACTATTGGTTTCCATAATGTGATGCCAAAACTATCCTACCATTTTTACCATGATTTATAATGATTGAATATGGGTGCATGAGTATCCTGTGTGACCCTTTATGATTCCTTACTCTGTGAGTATTATTGTATAGATAGTAGTTCCATTTTAGTGGTGGTTATTGGATGTTATATCATTTATAATAATACTGATTATGATATAATTTTCTATCTTCTTCTTAACATGTCCTTCTCTACCTGGTTGTGTGTTATCTTGTGGTTAGTGTTTGGTTTGGTGTCTGTGAAAGGTTCAGTTTCATGGGATGTTTACCCCTTATAGGGTGAGTGAACATAAAATGTAAATATAATGATGATGGACCTAAATTTGAGGTTAGGACATGATATCATAATGGTTTGGTCATATTATGATTCATTGAGGATTCTAAAAACATGCCATCAGACAATTCCTTTTTGATTCTAAGTAATGTGATCTTCTCAATACCTTGAGGATTAAAAGAGACATATCACCATCAATTATTTTTGGACAAAATTATGGGCTGACATGAGACTTTATGCCTTATGGATTCTAAGTACATGTTCACTATTCATCCTTGTGGACTGACATAGACTCGACACATTTAGGATACCAAGCGGTATGATTCTGTCCTTATATATAGACCTTTTCGCTTCTAATTTCTATTATAACCATCCTTTTAGCAGAAAGATAAATCTGCTACTTCTGAGTTTATTGGCGTCTTGGTAATCACACGGCCACATAGAACATGACTATTATTTCTCATGCGTGCTTGGTCATAATATTATATGTTGCACAATTTTGTCTTCTAGATTACTTTTTGTGAATATTATCATATATAGAGACACTACAAATTACAATTTCGGTATTGGACTACATTTGTGTGGTCCTTTGAGTTATACTCACACCCTTATTAGGTTGTCATGGAACTTTGATATATGAGATACCTCAGATTTTTTAGGTATATGTTGAGATGATGACTAGGTTTGATCAAATAGTTGGATAGACAAATGCGAGTTTGGAGACTTGAATGATATGAGATTGAGAGTAAAAAAGCCTCTTGAATTATTGTTCTTTATTAGATTACATGATTGGCCTGGTGGGTGATTCTATTATTATACAAAAGTTAATTATTTTGTTTCAATATTCATACACCTGACATGCATTTTGTTCTAGTTACTATGAGTGTATAATATTTACATATTGGGTGATTTTTTTACACATAATGATTGAGGGTATAATCTACCAATTATTTTTAATTTTAATTGAGAAAGTAAATATCATTTTTAAAATTATCTTTCTAATATTAAATTTGACTTAATTTTTTGGATTTTTATGAAAAAATTGATCTTAAAGTGATTAGAAGAAAATTCAAAATATTAAAGAAACATATATTTTCATTTGATTTATTTATAAAATAGCATTTTTTAATGGTTGTTAGAATTTCCTATGTTAATTTTGATTAAACCCAATAAAATTACATTACTTTGAATCAATATTATGCATAATTCTTCTATAAAAACATTTTAATGCCTAAAAAAAATTTTGCGAAAAATATTTTTCGTCCTGTTTTGTTGGATTATCCTAAAATCGGATTTTTCCACTTATATAGATTGAGTTCGATAAAAATTATTCCATATTTGGAATCATAATACTTAATATTATATAATAATTTCAATATAATTATTGATCATTATGATTTGTTATTGACAGAATAATTTATTACTATTGTAAAATAAAATAAAGGTATTAATGAGAAGTTATAATAAAGATATAATAGTCAAATGATCTTAAAAAATGTCTTAATCCACTAGTATGGACATATTTGGAACATATATCATCTAATATTCTAATGTGAATCATTTTGGATCCATATTTAATGATTTTTATAGACTTTATGATCCTATTATCTCAGCCAATAGCTTCTGAAATACTTCTCTAACATCCCTCAACATGTTATAGAGATCCTTTTTTATCATAATTCCTTTCTATGATGGCTTTAGGCATAAACCTAAGTATTATTTTTGAAGATGAGGTATAGATATTAAATTGTTTTTTTTATTCTTATACCTCTTTATATTATGTGATAACTATTATTATATAAAAAACATAAGTATCACTCATATAATTAGATTTTATAATTTCAATGTTACAACCTTTATCAATATCTTTTTCTGTCAAATGGTATGTGAAAGTATCACTCATGTGTACATGTGTATAACAACATCTACATGTCGATATGAATCATTTTTTATCACAAATTTTTTTTTGTTTTCAAGATAGATATAATGTTTAAATACTATATTTATGACAAAATTATTCTTTTTTATGTATAATATGCTATCTACCTTCTTACCTTCTCATCCATTGTAAAATGATAACATCGCTCTTGCGTACATGTAGACTATCACATCCACAAAGCGATGTGATTTGTTTTTCATTTGATATGGATTGTACACGGGGAAAATTTAGTCAATATATATTATATATATTATAAAAAATGAATCTTGTTTTTTTAATTATTATTTTAAATTCTATAATTCCTACCATCGAAAAGTGGAAACATCTCCCATGTGTACATATGGATTACATTCTCCATGAAGTGATGTAATTTATTTTTAATCATAAATTTATTTGAATAGTTATAAAAGAATATAAAATGTTATAAATTTTTAATTATGAAATGATTAAGATTTTTTATATGATGGAACCACGATAAAAGTAAAATGAATGAAACCGTGGAATCAAAAAATTCATGAAAAATAAATTTGATATCACCTAGAACTGTGATTTTAATAATTTATTGTTAATATAAAAGTGATAAGATAATAAAATTAATTAATATATGGTATAACATATATTAATTTGGTTTTGGAATAGATTTTTACAATGTCTATATTTATTATATATCATTTTTTAATGCGTATGAATCTGGATGAGACATGAGATAAGTGTTTTTGTTATAATCTCATTTCTCTTGAAGATTTATATGCTAAATTTACATTGAGGTAGATTTTATAGATATTATCCAACAAAAACCCATATATTTTATTATACTCTATTTATTCATCAGATGGTCATGTATTAGTACCTATTTCTTTATTTTGGTACATTATATTATAGATATTTTTTTAAAGAAAAAACAACTTTACTAACTCTTTAATCAGGAATCATTTTATTTTATTTTTACAGTTTCATTATAATAGTTTAAAGAATGTATTTTAATATTATATAATTATTTTTAACATCCTTATTTTATATAATTTACATTCCATAAAAATAGTTAAGAATAGTCTTTTTGTCATTTTCCAAATGATGTACTTTATAGTAATGGTGTGGAATAAATATATATCTACCATATACCATAGAAACAAATTTTCCCACTATCATGAATAATCTATTAGTAAAATAATTATTTACAATATTCTATAATCATTTTAAAAAAATGGGTTCATTAATATTTTGGATATTTTTTTGATTTTAATTAAGTGATATCAAAATGAAAAGAGTAATTTCCTCATAAATATTACATAGATCATCTAAAAGAATTTTTAATCTATGGTAATGTCCTTTGATTCCACTTATGATTCATTGGGGATATGATCCAACAATACTATCCTAATATTTTATCTAGATGGTTTATCATGATGAAGTATTATGAATTATTCTACGAAACTCATTAATTTTCTAAATATAATTTATGTTATGATGAAATCATTAAAAACATTATTTATTTTCCACAGATTGTGATATATTGAAATGATTGAAAGAAACTCATTTGTTTCCAATGTTTATGAAATAATGAATGGATCAATGTATTTACATTCTTTTGGAAAATCTATAGTTTACAATAATGTGATGGATCAGTCAATTACACCCCCAAATGCATTGGGTAATGATCGATTACTCTTGAGAGAACTATGTTTTGCGTTAACCTAATTTCATTTCCATAATATTATGAATAGTTCAATTTTCATGTTTATATGATTTTTCAAGGACATGATTTCATTTCCATAACTTAATAAGTGAATATATTTCTATTTATAATTGCTCATAGTGGTTTAAGATTTGGTTTTTGATATATTTATATGCATATGATATGCTCACATGACTCGTGATTTATTAATGATGATTTGACACTCTTATGTATTTTTTTATGATAAATCCATATGTTATAACTCATGATTACAGATCTATTAAATGACCATGAATGAATTTATTATGTTAGTATCATGTTCTCGTACTCTTATTCTTACTTATGACTATTTATTGATATCTCCTATGCTTACCCTTACTAAGAAACTATCCTCACACTTTCATATGTTTTTATTCTCCATGTTTTGAAGAAAGGTTTCATATAGGGTATGTCTATGAAGTTTACTACGTTAGAATATTTTTTTTTTAGATATTGAATAGTTTTCAGAAAAAAAATATTATTAAGTATTGGAATGATTACGGTTTTATTGGTTTAGTTTTTTAAATATTTCTATGTATATATTTTTATTTTTCCCAGATTGAGTGCTATGTTTTGGTGTCATTGAAACATAGGATTAATATATTTATAATATTAATATATATAAAATAATGGAAACACATATTTTTGGAATGTATGAGTTCTCTATTGACCGAGATCTCAGATGATAAATATGAGGTCATGGATGTTTTTTGAGCAAAGGGATTACCCTTGGCACAATATAAAGTTGGTAAACATTGATTATTCAGTTGAGGGGATCCGATGGTTGGTGTGTTTAGTGAATTAAATAATTTTTTTATTTAATTCGATTCATTTCCCCAAAACATAATCCACCTATATAATTATGAATTTATGTAAAATCTATATATTTTGATAAATAACCCTGTGATATTAGATAAGAGGATGATGAATTTTTTTTTACCACCAATAGAACTAGTAATGTCGATCAAAAAACAATGAATGGGGTAATTTGTGAGACAGATGACGAACATTGTGTGGTCATCATTATATTTGACATAATAAGTCTTATTCACTAGTGATTAGTCTATTCGTGAAGTATGGAACATTATTTTATGAATTTTCACACTTTCAGTTATTGATAAGAAAGTATTTTATTATATGATTTCTTTTTTATTATTTACCATTATTAACATGATTCTATACTAAATTAGTGGTCTTGAACATAATTAATCACATGTTTTTTCATTATTTTTCTTTTATTTTTCCAATTTATAATAATTGGATGACACTACATCAATAAAAAAGTTTTTCACTTTTTTCTTATGATTTTCTCATAACCAATATTTTTATTCTTTATTATTGGCCCGTAGGGTTCTGATTCGACATTGTTAGTCTAGATTCGGGCAGGATCGAACCACTAGATTAATGATAGATGCATGAAAAATGTAGATAATGATATTTTATGGAATTATCGTGATGGTTGTTCATATTTGTGTGACGTATTCTTGGATTGGGTTCTGGAATAGTGTTCTGTGGCATGGAGGCTTCCCACGTTGTTGATTGGGGTACCAATTGCAGGCAACTAGAGGCCATAAATCATAAATTAGGGATGAATTCCATTGGTATCAAATGGATTCCCCAGACATGTATAGGGGTAGACACACCCAAGTGTCTAGGTGCAGCGACATTCCATGTGACCCTACATATATGTTGAATAATTTCATTTAGCATTCCATATACAATGAGGGGACATGAATGGGGTTCATCTTTGTGGGAAACACTATGTAATCTTGCAGGACACATCATGTACTCTGGTAATAATTTCTACCATGACTATATTATTCTTTCAAACATAGATTTAGGACCACAGGTAGCCTATCCTTATAATTTTTACAAATATAAAGTGTTGGTAGCCTTCATTTTAGCATCTATGATATGTTGTAATGTTATGGGAGGGGTATGCATCTTTTAGGGATTCTTGGTCAGTCGTAGTGAGCAGGTGTGATCACTAGAGTGTTTCTAGGGTTGGTACACCTCTATCACTCTCCATATAGAGTCCCCTTATATAATTTATATAGGTAGATTTGTAACTCACTCCACATTATATAGGATGTGGGTCCTCTGTCTATAGATTGTACCCCCAAACATTACACTCTTACTATGTGTGGGTCCTCTATTGGAGTTGTGATCCCTCAGTTGTGACACAAAACAGTGAATAGAAGGGCCTCCATATTTATAAGAGGTTATGTGATACTGATTGGTAGGATACAGTGGTCCCTCAATTGTAAAATTAAATAGCAAGGAGTGAGACCTCCACTCATTATCATATATGGAAATGTGTGTTGTTTGGTATCAGTTATAGGTGATTTGGATTTTTGGGAAAATTTATTATTCTTATATGGTTGTGGAGATAGATATCCCCTAAATTTTTGGAGTATGGAATGGTGTATCACACTTGACATAAAACCATCCATACATGCCATAGTGGGTTATTTTATGACGTATTGGTATTGTAGGTGGTCCATCCTTCATGTTGGTCTTGAGTGTTGGATATGTTTTAATGTTTTTATTGGGAATTTAGGGAAATTACATTCGATTATTATGAGTATGACTCTTCGTCCACATTACCCAGTGTTGGTGCAATAACCAATGTATACATACAACTGACAATGAAAACCTACTTGATGACTTAGTATATTGAGACATCGATTGCAGGGAAACCAATGCAACAAGCATCATATAGGATTGAGTTCAATTTATTTTCATGTCATTTTTTACTCATCTCCCCATATATACTCATATGACAAGCTATGTATTATAGTCTTTTAGGATATCTCCACGATGATAACTAGTTAGGATACCAATACAGCGTTGAGATGATGGTAATATAAGTGAGTATTCCTTAGATCATTGTCTTTTGGAAAGCCAGAAACATATCAAGGCTCAAGTTCAAGAGCCTATTCATGATGTGGTTTCTCCACCAAGTAATGATTAGTTAATCCCCCATCAAGAATTGAGAGGACCTATGCCCAGTGGTATAGTTTAATGTTTTATGTTATTTTCATTTGACATTATTTCAAGCTATTTAGGATAACTATTCCCATAGAATGAAAAATATTCTAGAGTTCTATGATAATGGGACACCCCTATTTTTGGGTGAGACATTCTCTTATGTGGAAGAGATTTTCCTAGATAATGTTCTTTGTGTTTTCTATTTAATGGGGATTCCATGTGATATAATGAGAAATATTCAAAACATCCTATTTTGTGGGGTTAGTGAGGAATTTGTGGGGGTTTTATACCCATATGTTTGATGAGGCGGAACTCTATTGGGAATGGTTTGTATTCCTGTTCCACCACATGTTTTATCCCTCTACCAAACCAGCTGTTCAAGTTCATGAACTTATTTAAAATGCTCGGTATATAGAGAGAATCCTAGAAGTGGAGATCTGGGAGTATATATATAATAGTACACATTGTAGGGATGATCTATTTATAGTTTATAAAAGGAATCATTCATCAATATCTCATCATAGGATGTATACTCATTCTCAGACTCCAATAAAAGAATTTTGAATATAGAGGATATGTGGGGGACTTATTCAGTAAGAATTTCCTTCAAATAATAGGTCTAATAGAGAACTAAAATATTATAGCCATAATAAATATTATTCTTGTGATGGGTAGGGTCATTATGCCTAGGACATTCCCACCCATAATGTTCATGGATAGATAGATGAATATTCCCAATAAGAGACTCTGGATATAGTATTAGCTCTGTTCTGTATAATTTTTTTCATTTTTATTCACCACTTCATGGAACCACTAACTTGTTCTATGTTTTATCCCCTTGTTAACATGGTGAGTTATGTATTTTATCATGTGAGAAAGAGGGATTCTTACCCAACCAAGATGTATTTTCTTTTGATGATATTTAAATCGATGCAGGTGAGTTTGTGACAACAAAATTGGAATGTTTTGAGGTTTGGTGGATGAGTTCCTTGATTTGTATGTCTGAGGTCATTTTGGGGTACTTGAGGGATATATTTGTACATGATATGTGGGTAATTAGTAGGAAAATATGAGGTTAACATTAGAAAGTATATGTTTATAACACAGAGGAAATTGAGCAATATGTGTTACAATCCATGTCTTCTCTAATTTGGCTATAAAAAGTTGTAGGTCACTGCTTCTTTTTCACAACACTTTCTAGACACCAGGAGTTTCCAAAGGAGACATTAGTATAGACTATTCAACTAGATATGAAAAACTGAGGTACTGTCAATAAGGAAAATTATATTTTAGTAGTGCGTCCTGACTCTATGAGGAGATATATTCTCGTGGAATATTTTTATAGGGGCAATGATACCCTAATTTTTTTCACTACGCCCAATGGATAGGAAGTTTTAATTATGTATCTAATTTCACCCCAGGGATTCACTCATATCTTTTATGGAATATTATATTTACCCTAAAAAGCTATGAGAGTTGAGGGTGGAATTGTAAGTCCTTTTTGGGATGGTTTCTTTAAGTCTTTGTTTGTCCACCTATATAGCTTTGGAGTTGTTCTTCAAAAATTTATATGAGATTTTGAGTCTTTTTTTTATCATTGGATGAATTAAAAAATGATCAAGAAAATTTATTCTAATACAAGTATTTATTTAATTTTCAACCATTTGTAAGGTGTGAGTTGGTTTTCAAATATCAATATCAGATATGACTACCATCAGTTGAATGTTCAAGAGAATGATATTATGAAAATGACATTATGATGTTTCTAGGGACACTAACAGTTCTCGGTGATTCCTTGTTTGTTGATTAATTCCCCAATTGTAATCATGTATATTATAAACTGAATCATCCAACCGTACTAAGATTAATTCATGGTAGTCTTTATCAATGACAAACATATATACATCTTGTCATAGGGGGATCATGTAGATATTTTGAGGATGGTCCTAGACATTACATGGGAGAACCATATTTATGGTAAACTATTAATATGTTAAGTATGGGAACTAATAGGTTCACCTTCTTTGGAATGTCATTTCTAAGAATTCTGTATCTATGGATATAGAAAATATTGATGTTTTTCTTATTTGGGAACCACCCAAGAGCATGTCATAGGTGTGAAATTTTCTCAATTTGGAAGCATGTTATCACAGGAGGGAGTCATGTATTCGGTGTTTTATTATGTACCTGGATTAAGGTTTAGAAGCATGTTGATGTAGAGGCTAGAAGTGTATGCTTATATGTTGAGGTATTTGAGACCTCCTGAATAGTATTAACTAAATCACCATAAGGATTTAGTTGCATAATTATTCACCATTAATATTTGGAGATTTTAGCATTTATGAGACTATTTAATTTACTTCTTAGACCACCATGAAACCTCCAGTGAATCTTCTATCAGATATATATTAACATGATATAGTGGTTTTGGTCAAAGTTTCAACAGGTTTATGAATTTTTGATAGTTTATACCCCAGGGAAGGGAAATGATGTGGTGGATTACATTGGTATGAAATATAATTATCACAAGAGGTATGTGGTTTCTGAGAAATAATC
Source organism: Viscum album (assembly GCA_963277665.1). Lineage (NCBI taxonomy): Eukaryota > Viridiplantae > Streptophyta > Magnoliopsida > Santalales > Viscaceae > Viscum > Viscum album. The sequence goes on along the minus strand of OY728136.1, from coordinate 711,374,221 downwards.
ATCATTAAAGCTGAACCTAGTGATGGGGAGGTGTGTATTTTATATTTATCTGATGTCTGTGGTTCCAATAATTCTTTATATTGTGAGAGATATTCAGTTGGGGGGATGTCAACTGTAATGTTTCGTGTAACTAGATATCCCACTAGATAGATTCAATGAAGGTGGGGAGTACATCCTCCATTTAAAAGGATGGCTAGAAATTCTAGTCATATTTCATGATGAGGTGTTGAGGGTGTTTCATACCTCCCCCTTAGTTGTATATCAACAGGTATAAATGACGATAAAGGACTATCAATTATTGTTTTGGGGTGAAGTATAAGGTTTTATATGTTGTCATTTTGTTGGAGATGAGAGGATCACTTACCATGGGTGGAGATTAATTTTAATAAAAACTATCACACCGCATTTAGTGTAGAACCATCCAAGGAACTCTACAGGAGACCCTTTGGGTCACCCTTGTACTAGAATAATATTTCTGTCACATCTCCCATTGGACTAAAACTGTTACAAGGAAATGTTGTAGAAGGTTCAAGTGATCCGTGAGTGTATGATAATGAAACAATGCTGACAAAAAGCATATGAAAATTTATATAATAGGTTTTTGTAGTTTTAGTAGGGATATCGTTTCTTCTTGAGAGACTCTCCTTGAAAATGATTATAAATTCTTTGTTGGGGTTGTAATAATTTCCATAATATTCTTCGGGACATATGACTTTCTATGTGGGGTTATTGAGGATTTTTTATTCTTAGCCTTAACCTCATACTGGTATCTTATTCATTATATCTTATATATGTCCCAAATAAGTAGATATATGATTGACTTGAACCACATTATCAACTAGGATGAGATGGAAAATGAGGATACAATCACCTTATTGAATTACATAGTAGCAATTGAGGACTGATATGATAAGATCCAATGTGGATGGACTATTCCTTTGGTTCAAGATTTTTGGATGCAAGGGAACATATATGAGATATCTTGAGATCATGAGAGTTAGGTACAGGCTAAGTAACACCACCTTTTTTGTCGGTCCATCTTTTCAAGGAAAACACCCTTGAAGAATGGGAGAATGTAACAATTCATGTTTCATTTATTTAGTCCTTTTAATATTTCTATGTATACCTTTTTATTTTTCATGAATGATATTGGTGCGTTTTGGTATAACATGACCCCAAAATTAATATATTAAAATATTGATATACATTAAATCGTGTGCATGAATATTTTCATAATAATTTTTTTACATTTCATTGGTATGGGAAATATGATCCCACTTTTGATTTAAGAGCTCAGGGTTTACCTTAGGGGTAACATATATTTGTTCAATGTTCAAAATTTAGTTGAGGGAAGTCGGTGGTAGGTGCATTAAGTTAATTAAATAATTTATTTATTTAGTTCCTTTAATTTCTACAAAACCCAATCCTCCATTTTACGTATTCCATTAAAAATCTATACTTTTATCCATACAGCCATAGGATATTATAGAAGATAAGGAGTAGAGATTTCTTGGAACTAATGAACCTAGGAACATGGATCAAAAACTAACAAACCAGAGAATTCATGAGATAGAAGATGAACACATTGAGATATTCTTCTTCATCACTAGTGAACACAATCTTCATAACTGATTGATCAATTTTTGAGTTAGGGAATGTTATTACATGTATTTCCACCATATAATTTATTGATTATCATGGATTTAATTTTATTCATTTTTTTGTGATTTCCCATTCTTTTCATGAGCATAGAAAAAATTAGTATTATTGAACCTAATTATTTACTTATAGTCTTTTACTTATCCATGTTTCCATAATTTATGATCCTTATTTAGGACCGTATCCACTGACAAGGTTTTGTTATTACCATTATTATTTTCCTTTTTCATTAGGCCATGGAGGATCCATTTCAAATTTTCAGGCTATATTCGAGTATGGTCAAACCCATGGATTTGTGGATAACGAAGAGATAATAGAAATATCATTATTATTTGAATTATCTTAATTTTTTTGTAGATGTGGGTGATGTATTTGTGGATTAGGTTCCCACACAATAGTGAGAGGCACAAAAAATTCTTATATGGGTGATCAGAATACCAATTCTTAATCAGCAAAGGCCAAAAATCATCAATCGAGTAAAACAACCTCCAATTTTCGTATTTTGGGAGGTTAAATAGTTATGGAGGAAGTGGAAATAAAAATATTGGTATCATTATGAATAAATACAACAATTTATTCATAAAAAATGAATAAACAATATGTATCTTATAGGAACACATGAAATGTTGTCTGAGCTCTAACAATGGCTATGGTTTTGGCTGAGTTAAATATCACACATTTTGAGGCTAAGCCCACAAACTACATGATCCTACCTAGGTATCCCATTCATGTGTCAAATATTACAACCCAAAATTTTATCAATGAAATTTATCCCTTTTTATAGTGATTTCATATATTATAAATCACATAATATCAATTATAGACCATAATAAAAACATTATAAAAGAATAATTAATTTAATATGAAGTATTTATATAAGTTAAGGAACCAATACTGATGAAATATAACATAACCTTTGGAGTAGTTATGAGACCCTTAGGAATAGTAAATTGACCAAATGAATAGTATTCTCACCCCTGAAATTAAAAATAAAATAATGGAATCTTATAAGTAAAAATATGATATTACTATATCATAGTATAAGTGTGAAAATATTATTAATTAACAGTTGTCATTTCTATAAGTCATAAAAATTTAATAATTTAAAATAAAATTTATTTTCATAAAATATGTTAGTACAGTATTATTTTAATTCATTATTATTTTATGATAATTTTATGAGACCTTATTTAATTTTTAATAGTGTTATAAAATCAGTTATAATTTCAAAATCTATGTTTTCCATGTAAATTAAGATGTTAATTAAAAATTAAAATAATCAATTTTAGAAGATTATTTTAATAAAATAGAGATCAGTTTTTTAACTCTAAGCACCAGAAAAATGTACTGTTGAATTTTTTTATTTTTAATTTGAAATACATGAATTTTTTATTAATATTAAAATACTATAATTTATTATAAATGCTAAATACATGAATTATGAATTCATCGATGATGTATGATAAATGTAAGCCCCAAATCGAGAAATAAACATCTCGAAATTGATATATTAAGTGATAATTCCACAACTATTCATAGTCTTGGGATAAAATATTAAATTAATGAATATAATATTGAGAAAACACCCCTCTCCTCCATTACGAATACCACCCCTCAAACCAACTTCTACTCACACATATAAATCATTGAGAATGGAATAAATTCTTCCAAATTATATTCCCAAAGACCCTCCCCCACAATTAGTAGATCTTGGTCTCATCAAAAGATCAATCCTAGATTCTTTGAGGAGGATCTCAAGAGGTGAATTCAAGAGGCAAATCCTCTCTATTTTTCTTTTAATTTCTTTTCAACTTAATTTATTTTCTTATTATCTCCTCCCCTACCATCATCCAAAGAGCATGATTACTCCATTTACTTATATATTTAGAAATTTTATCATGTTAATGAAATATCTTTCATTAAAATTCTCCCTATCACTCTTTTATTATTATTATGAAATCATCACACGTGATGTGTCGATTTACCGTCATTGTGGGCGATGAAATTTCATATTCCTTATACTCCATCAAAGAATATAACATCATAATTAAATGGATTAAATTATATTTTAACGATTATTTTACAACCCTCTATATGTTTTGGAACAAATATATATACATAACACTAAATGATAAACCAAAACGAATTCATTGGGATCAAAAGACCTCTAAAAGTAACCCTAAATGATAATCAGTAAAGGGTATCTAATAATTCATACACATATCATATAAATAATACCATATAATATTAGTAAAAATTATAGAATATCATTAATAACATATAATATCAATTTTTTATATTTATCTCCTTTTTACACGAACATCCGTTCATAAATACAAGTGAACGGATCAGGAAAACGATGAAAATGTATGCTCCCAATTGATGAAATTAAACTATTTAACTCATCAAAAGGACCAAAAATGAACACAATAAAAACATAATGAATCATATTAATGTATATAACGTTTTGGGAATTTTTAATTAATCAATATAATATGATTATATGATACATTAAAGTGAATATATCATTCTCACACAATGTAAGGGGAATTCTTAAACCCAACTCTCTTTCTTTGGGTTTTCCCTCTTTCTCCCAATTTTATTATGTATATTCATTAAATATCATTTATTAATGATTATCTTACATTTTATGGTATATACATGTTTTCTACATGAGTTTATATTAAATATAATATTTTCTAAAAGAACTCTTCTTTCAATAAACACACATGTTACTTCTTGAGATTGTTTCTTATTCACTCAAGGTTGGTGATATGTTATTCCCTAATTCATTTGGGAACCCAAATTTTATGAATTTATGCTTTATGAAACGAAACAAATTCCTTTTAGTGGGTTATTGTCTATTCTATGTTGAAATATTTTCTATGTTCCATTCAGGATAATGTAAGTGATATGATGTGATGGGTGAACATAGAATAATATAGCACAATGTTAATGTTATTAGGTGACGGGTGCAGTAGAAATTATATAGCGCTCCAATGAATTGGGTAGTGTGAAGAACTTAATAAAATAAATTGAGATATATTGGAACATGATTCTAGTTTTATTCGAAACTATGTTTGGTAACTTTCCACCAAGACATTATGTTTCATTTTTTAGCATTGCCACATTTCATGCCTTTACATAATAATTACTCTCATGATTCGATATTATGAATATGTTCGCCCCATTTATTATTGTTTCATGATCTTATATATCATATTTATAGGAATTTTAGATCACCCTTTTTGATGTGTATTTTTAGGTGACTACATTTACTAAGGAGAGAACAAGGGACAATAAGACTCTAGAGAAAAGGTAATTAAATAAATTTTTTATGTCTTATGTTGTAAAAGTTATGTTTGGTCCTAGATTTCATAATACATTAAACATTTGAAACCTCATTATTTAATTTTTTTTTATGTTGTTTAACATTAAAATTATGGGATAGTAGTTTAAGAAAAACCTCGGTCATTATAGATGGTATTATAGAATGGTTTAGTTAATTTGGGGATTAGTATTAGAGAACCTTAGTGAAACCCATTGTATGAGATTATATAAATGTTAAGACATAAGAATATTTTATAAACATAGAGATCCCATAAGATATACCTTTAGACATAATTTGAAAATAGAATGAATAATTTATTCATGACTTTTTGACTTATGTTTGGTTTTATCCTTTTCTATTTTAGAACATCGCAGGAACCATAAGAAACCATACCAACAACCGTTCTGAGAGACAATGCAGTGATTTATTAAAGAAAATACCTAGTGCTTTGGGAGGTGGAGTTCAACATTTCATGGAAATGATTACCCATATATATCAAGTAATGATCAATTTCCTAAATAATGTGGCATTTAATCCTTCGCCGAAGAGGGAGAAACTGGATATTATGTGTTTTATGAGACAAAAACTTCCAATTTTTAGTGGATATTCTGATCCACTTGTTATATAATAATGGGTCAACATTATGGAGAATATCCTCTTTGTGGTCAATACTCTAATATGGATATGGTGAATCTAGTTGTTCATCAACTAAATGGAGAGGCTGACCAGTGGTGGGCGTTGATTAAAAAACCCATGTCAAGGGATGAAATTGAAGAAATGGAGTAGAAATAATTTATGATCATGATTCTTAATATGTATTTTTGTTGAAATCTTCATACACATATTGAGATAGAAATAATAGAGTTGAAGAAAATGGATGGAGATTCAATCATTGAATATAAAGACAATTTCACAAGGATTTCAAGGTATGCTTCATGTTTTGTTATAAATAGTGATAACAAAATTGATAGATTCTTTAGTGGTTTAAAAGCACACCCTAAAAAAGAATATTGAAATTATAAGCTATGGGATTTATGAATATTTTGTTCTATGTGATCTCAAAGTGGAGATGGAGTTCGGAGAATTGTCCCCTGTCTACAGTGATATGAAATGAAATATAGAGTTTTATGATGTAGGATCTAATGAGAAAGGTGGAAGGAAAAATAAACCACCCACATGTAAAAAATGTGGTAATAAGCATCATGGTAAAATCCTAAAAGGGATAGATAAATGCTTCAAGTGTGGGAGATAAGGCCACAAAACTCAAGAATATCCAAAATACATCAGTAATATGGATAATGTGGTGGAGGATAGGACAGAACCACCCAATGTTCAATGATACAACTATAGGGAGCAAGTAAAATATGCAACCCAATGCACCAAACCATGAGTCCTCAAGGGTAATTTGTTTCAGAAGCCACCAAATCCTAAAGAGAAAGGGAAGCCTTATTCCGTTACTACTATAAAAGTAGAGCCTGAAAAAAAGTCATATAATGTACACAAACAATTCACTCAATAATGGGAAAGGTATTATTTTATTCTGTTTATATTCATTCCATTATGCCTTGAAATTTTTCTATTACTATTGATTAAAAACCTAGAATCCTTGAAGTAGAGATATCTATAAAAAACCTAGTGGTGGAATCATTGTAACCCAAGTGCCAGAGTCTTCTCCTTTTGGCGAATGTGGGATGATTCTTCTAGTAAATCTCATAATACATCCCTTGGTGGATTTAAATTCTATAATGGGGATGGATTGGCACTCATTATATAAATCATGCATAAAATTTCATGAAAATTAAATATATATTCATATTATGAACCATCCCAATCTCCTCTAAAAATTCAAGGAAGATCATGAATATCCTTTGAAAAATCCTTCAATGTTGTGGTTTTTGATTCTCAATTAAGAAAAATACCTTGACCAAATGGTTGAGTAAAAGGACATTATCAACCTAGTGCAAATTTCCATTGTGAGGGAATATAGTGGTGTATTATCTGAAGAGTTACCCATTCTACCCCTGGATCATGAGGTAGATATCTCAATATAATATTACACAGAGTTACTATAATCTCAATGTTTCCCTATAGGATAGAGCCTATAAAACTGGAAGAGTTAAATAAGTAGACGCATTAGCATTTGGTCAAAGGGATCATATGACCTAGTGCATCACCATGGGGTGTTCCAGTGCAGTTTTTCTAGAAGAAGAAAGGATAAATGTTGTTGTGTGTCGATTATTAATAACTCAACAAGATAACCATATAGAAAAAGTAACATCTTCTAATGATTGATGACTTGTTAGACTAGTTGATATGATCTCAATACTTCTCTAATGTGGATATCCATTCGGTTTATCATCAGCTAATGGTGATGAAAGAAGATATTTAAAATAAATCATTTCATACATGGTATGTGAACAATGAGTTTATGGTGATTCCCTTTGGACAAACTAATGACCCTATCATCTTCATGGATTTGATGAACAGGGTCTTTAAAAATTACCTAAAAAAATTGGTGGTTGTGTTTATTGATGACATTATCATCTACTCCAAGAGCATGGAGGAACATGAAGAACATATATGTCTTGTGTTGGTGACATTGAGGAAGGGGGTGATATACACCATGTTAACAGAGTGTGACATTTGGATTAGAAAATTCACATTCATGGGACATGAGACCACAAGTGAGAAAATTTTTATAGACTCTTAAAAACAAAGGTGATTAAGAAATGGCACATACCCTCTAGTGTCACATAAATCCAATTTTTTCTTTGATTAGTGGTGTAATAATGACGTTTTCCATGCAATTTATTATGATTTTAAGGAATTCTAACTAATTTAACAAGGAATGAGGTAATGTATATATGGAGGAAATAATGTGAGGAATGCTTCAAAGAGCTAAAGATAAAGCCGATCACCACACATGTACCCACATTACCAAAATTTGGAGAATGTTTCGTGATATATAGTGACGAATCAAAGAAAGGTTTGATTTGTGTACACTTGAAAAATGATAATGTGATAGACTATGCCTTACGATAGTTAATGATTAATAAGTAGAACTATCCAACACATGATCTAGAGAAAGAAGATATGATTTTTGACTTGAAAATCTAGAGGCACTACCACTATGCTAAAAAATGTGACATATATACTGATCACAAGAGCCTAAATATATATTTAAACAAATGTTGCTAATCATGCATCAAAAGAAATGGATAAATCCCAGAAAATACTCTGATTTATCTATTCAGAATCATCCTGGAATGGAAAACAAGGTATCTAATTCTCTTATAAGAAAATAACCTTCTAATATATCCATGTCGCAGATAGAGAATGACCATATCATCATTGATATAAAAAGGATGGATTTGAAAATCATAATGGTAGGGAATAAATCCTACATTTAACAAGTTATTTTCCAACCATCTATCCAAGAGATGATTAAGGTGGAAAATAGGATGATACAAAGTTGTGAAAGAGGGAGAATGGAGTAAATGAAGGGAAGCATCCATAGTCATATATTGATTATGATAGTGAAATTTGGTTTGGAATGGGGATTTGTGTGCCTTAATCACCTCAGATAAAGAATGATCTATTGGATAATTCACATATCTCAACATTTTCTATCAATCCTTGTAGTACCAGGATGTATCATGATATCTAAGAACACTTTTGGTTAGAAAAAAAGAATAAGATTTCAGAATATATCTCAAGATGTTTGATATGTCAGTAGGTTAAAGAAGAGAAATAGAAGTCAAAAAGGATGATGAAATCATTTTATATACCAGTTTGGAAATGGGATGAAATCACTATGGACTTTATCACAGGTCTCCCAAAGGCATCCAATGGAAATAATGTGATATGGGTTAAGGTGGACCGACCCACCATGGTTGCCCACTTTATCACTATTTGAGAATATCTCTTTTCTGAACTATGTACAATGATATATGTCATGGAAGTGATGAGACTACATGTGGTTACACTCTCGGTTTTCATTGATCATGATCCTAGGTTTATATCTTAATTATCAAATAGTCTTCAACTTTCATTGAGTACTGAATGAAATTTCATCACGGCCTACCACCCCCAAACTTATGGAAAATCTAAAAGAAATATTCCAAAACTCGATGATAAGTTAAGAGCCTACTATTTATAGTAATTTCATATATTATATGTCACATATAAACACTTATGGACCTTAATGGAAACATTATAAATGAATAATTAATGAAATGAGAAGTATTTATAGAAGTTATGAAACCAATACTAATGTAATAATAACATGACCTTAGGAATAGTAATATGAACATTTTAGTAGTAAACCAGCCAAATGAATATTAGCCTCACCCATGAATGTATAAATAATATTTTGGCATCATAGAAGTTAATATATGATATAATTAAATCACAATATATGTAAGTAAATATTATTAATTAGTTGTTGGTATTTTAATTCATAAATTTGTAATTACAATTTTATGATTAATTTAATAATTCAAAAGAAAATTTATTTTAATAAAATTTATTCATAAAATAATATTTTTATGTCTTATTATTTTATTAAAACTTTTTGAAACCTTAAGTAATTTTACAAGGAGTTTTAACATCAATTATAATTTTAAAATCTGTATTATCCAAATAAATGGAGAATTTAATTAAAACTAAAATTAATCATATTTATAAACTTATTTTCATAAAATGGAGTTAATATTTTTATTCTAAATGTTCTAAAAAATTTGTTGTAAATTCCTAGGATTTTTCTGAAATAGAAGATTTTTTTATTAATAGTAGTGTATGAAAATTTCTCATAAATTCTATATACATAAATTACGGGATCATAGTTGATTTAAAGCAGATATAAGAACAAAGTCATGAATTATCATTCATTATTTTAATATTTTATTATTATTAGAGAACTATTTATAGTATTGATCTAAAATAATAAATTAACGAATATAATATTGAGAAAACACCCCTCTCCTCCAGTATAAATACAACATCTTTACCCCTCTTCCCCTCACACTTCTCATGCATTGAAAATTACCTATATTATGACAAATAATCAACCTTAAGTCACTCCCCCATGTCCAAGATCTCTTGGTCTCATAAAATACCAATCCTAGGTTCCTTGATGAGGGTCTCAAGAAGAAAATTCAAGAGGTTAATCCACTCTCTTTTTATTTAATTTCCTTTCAATTTCAATACTTTTCATATTCCATCCCCACCTCCCCTTATCAAAATGGAATGATAAACATATTAACTTAAATATAATATAATAATATCATTTTAATGTATGATACATCATTAAACTCCTCTCTCTCACACTATTATTATATAAATGAAATCGTTTCCCATGTTGTGTCAATTTACTAGCATCCTAGTCGTTGCACTTTCATTTTTTGTAAATGCCTTCATAGATTTAAAAAAAATTAAATGGATTAAAAAATATTGTAAATTTACTGTTAAAACCATATTTTTTTATGAAATATTTATAAAAATAAAAATTGATAAAAAAAGAATTCATTTTGAGCGAAAAAACCACCAAAATTAACCCAAAACGACCATCATTACCTTGTTTGTAATGAATCATCCTCTTGTCATATAACCAAATTATTTGTAATATAATAAAAAATTATGTAATATTTTTAATAAAATATAATTACAATTCTATATATTTTTCTTCATTTAATACAAACTTCCATTCATGAATACATGTGTACTGATCGTGAAAATAAGATAATGTATGCTTACAAACGATGAAATTAAACTCTATAACTCATCGAAAGGCCCATAAGTAATATTAATAAAATAATAATGAATCATATTTATATATTAAAGGTTATATATTTTTTATGTAACACCCCATGATTCTATGGTACATCTCCCTTTGAATAACGCAATAGCTTGTGTTGTACGCAACTTCGAGATTCTAATACATCATGACCAATCAAATTAGCTGTTATGAATAGTGATACCCACTTTTTGAAATTTTAAAAATTTTATCATTCAAAATGGAATTCATTTTTGGGTTTGGAATATTTAAATTATATTAGGGTGATTTTTTGGTATTTTTCTGAAAACATTCAGTTTTTTATAAATAGTGAAAAATTCCAAATTTTAATTAAAAACAACTTTTTTAATCAAAATAATTTATAGTTATAAATTCTAATATTGAGTGGTTTTTAAGTATATTTAGATTATATTTTTACCATTTAATCCAATTTTGGTCATTTTACATAATTTCACATTTAAAATAGGCATAAGCAAGTGTGAATCTTTTGATAGTTATTATTTCTTAAAAACACGCTTTTTGTTTTGACAACAAGAATTAATTTTAATTTAACTTATACCCCTTATGTGTTTTGAATTTAAAAAAATGGATTCCATATTTAGAATCTGGAGATACAGATTATGTAATAGGTAACTTTTATTTTTATATTTTTTGAATAATTACTTCGGTTAATATTTTATTTACCATGGTTAAAGGGTAAATACGGTAAATAAGGGTAAAAAATAATATTAAAATAATATTAAAATACCCTAACGTGTGTCCTAACCCTATTTTATAATACATGTCCAACAATGGTCATCCTTGGGTCGATTATGGGACCTCATGAAGCCACTTGTAAGTGATAATGACACTTTATATTAATTTAGTTAAAGTAAATACAAAAATGACTTAAGCATATATCTTTTAGTAAAACAATTATTACATAGGGTTATATATGTTATATCTTCAACTATAAATATTAATTGGAAATATAAAATGATTTCTTATATTATGGTATTTTATTTATAATTTATAGACATTATATAATTTAATTTATTAATGACACAATGATGATTCATCAATTACCTTATTAATGAAATATTAAAATAATTGATATTATAAATACCAAAATAAATGTAATTTGAGAATTTTTATCAATTCAAATAATTTTTTAGGTTAATATTCCATGTTATAGTTTATTAAATGAATTTATTTCTAATTAATAATGTTGTTATATAATTAGAAAAAACAAAATACCAAATAGTGTCAAATTTGACATAAAAGAGTTTTTAAAACAAATATTATATTATTATTTGGTATTATATTTATTAGAATCTATGGTTCCTAAAAAGGGAATAAATACTATTATATATTTCATTAATGAACCACTTTGGGTTCTCTTGTAAGTTTATAGTAAGTTTATTAACCATATAATATAAAAATACAAAGAGACGTGGTAAATGTCAACTAATTAACTAAGAGTTAAATCTAGAAGATAAGGTTAATATAGTGACCCAAACATCCTTAAAACCTATTGGTTGAGTTGTTTTCGACCCATACCAACCTTATCCTATAAGTAAATTATTTGTGAGCCATTATAATCAATATATTATTTTATTATAATATAATATTTCAATTTTTTTCTAAGGTGCCCCTCACTCCTCTTATAAAAGGGCAATTCCCCTTCTCACAAATTCACACCGTCAAAGCCATTTTTCTTGGACAAAACCTACAAAAATATACTCCCAACTTTCCTCCATTCATCCTAGAGTCCTTTTATTTTTCAGAAAGCCGAACTAACTATCCCTTTTGATCAAATCAAATTGAACAACCTGAAGAAGAGGTAAATATTTCATCACCACTTTCAAGTTCCTTTCATCTTCCACTTCATAATTCTTTGTTGTTTCTATTCTAAAATAATAATCCCATTATATAATATAAACTATGATGCTATTATAAATATGGTACAACCATATTCATTATTTTATCCATCCTTTTAAATACATTCCACCATACGTGCTTTCGTAGGGCTTACCGTCTCCACGTCGTGGTGTAGTTGTTTTTCAATACATTATTATTTGTATGGGTATAATATTGATTTATAATTGATGTAAATAGTAAATATAACATGATAATTATTATTTATATATGATATACCATACAATTATATATTAAATTAATATCAAAAGAATGATGTTTTCACTCGTGCGTACGTATAGATTACCGTATCCACGAACACAACGAGATTCATTCCCAATCGTATCCATTCAAGACTAATTTTTATTTGAGGATTAAAAATAATGTTTAAATACTTAATATAATTTTGAATATTAATATTATACATACTATCCATAGAAAATATTACTTACATAATAAAGCATATAATGGAAAATGAATCAGTTAACACCCGAAATGATGATAATAATAAAATATTATTAAGAATGAAATATTAGAAGATAATATATGATATCATATTAATGTATATAGTTATAGAATAATTTAATAACAATTATTTCACCATTATACTGGAGGTTATCCTACCCTCAACCATGGAAAAGTACAAGGTAAGGGTTAATTCTACAATCTCTTTATTATCTGAGGTTGTTTTTACATAAATATCTACTGGGACCTCATTATCATCCACATATATGATTATTGAAAATTTAATTCAATTTTTCTACTATTTACTAGAAAATGGGATAAAGTCATTTATACCCTTTTTTGAACTAATTTGTTTTCAAATGAATCTTTCAATCATTTTCCAAACAAGGTACTTTACGACCTTTTCGAAAAAATTAAGGTAAGAATGTATTTTTTTACCTTATACAGTGGGTGAGGTTATTCTCCACCATTATGACATCGGTAATGCTTCTATTAAAAGATTATAAGAATATATTTAAAATAAATGTTTTCTTTTATAATTATGTAACTTTAAATGATTTCAAAAAAGAAAGAGATATTTCTCTCAAATAGTTTTGATTTCATCTATGTCAACATCATTTGATGGATTTTATACTTGTTTGAAGTCAATTCATTATAATACAAATCCTCCATATTGTATTGAATGTTTTGTCATATGTTTGACCGTGGATGTGCTATTTTTATACCATTTGTTGTTTATGGTTAAAATATTGACATTTCATATGCTAGTTTTAATACGAATGTTTATGTTATATTTCAACATTTTCATATGAGGAATGTATAAAACTTAGTATGTAACAGGTTGAGCCCTCTATAGCTCCTCGATGCATTGGTAGGTCTTATGAGACAACTAGACATAGAATTGGTTGAGGCCTTCCCCAATTTTATATATGGTTTCGGCCAAGTACTTCATCATATTTAGACGTCTTGGTTGAGACCTTTACAAAATGTTTCAGAATGTCTGGCATTATACATTCCCTCATTATGAAAATAATATTGATGGTTCATGTGGTCATTCGACTAGTAGAATACCCACGATTATGTTTTATTATAGAATTATTTAATAAACTCATATTCCTACCTTAAAAGTTTTAATGTTTATTACTGGTAAAGGCATGTGTTTTCAATTATTCACCATGCTTAATATTTATGTTATCTTCTGCTGTATTGCTTACCTTTACAGAGAATTTGAGCTCACCCCTTTCTTATGTTTCATTTTCCCAGGATATGAAGAAGTTAATTATGAGTGAATTGTAGGCTTAATCTAGGAGGCTTGAATGTTTCTAATGGATCAAATCAGTGTTGTATTTCTTTTCAAGTTGTAATGTTGAACTTTTGTAGGAATCTTGTTTCCAATAATACTAAACTGATTGGTTTTTTGGTACATGATTTCCTTGTGATCATGCCAATGTTATGTAATAATGAACCCACTCTAGGAAAATAGGGGTAGGTCTTTAGAGTTGGTATCATAGTAAGTTTAGTATCATCCTTGGAAACTAGATTTAGATAAACTCTGATTAGAGAATATATCCCTAAGATATACTTTGAGGCTTATTATAGAAGAACTTCCTAGAATTTTGGTACAGTATAGATTTTTTGATTCTTCCAAGCTGTACATCCCTGTCCAAATATGAGCACGTAGAGGCAGCTCTAGAATAGATTTTCCTATGGATAAAACCAAAAACCACCGCTTTGAGCTAGACTCGAATGAGAACTGGTGCATGAAAATGGGCCCTACTGCACTCTTGGTTAGGATGATCCTGGGGTATATGATTAGGATAATTCTCATTTTCATTGCAAACCATTATGAATGGGTTATAAGTATACACTATTAGAAAATGGATCTCTCCCCACGGTTTTCCACAAAACCCTGGGGATAGGTACCCCTATACCCACGGTTTTTGAAAACCGTGTGCATTGGTTAATTTTCAGGACCTATACCCATGGTTTTGAAGAACTGTGGGTATAGGGGGGTCTATCTCCACGGTTTTCCAAAACCATGGGGATAGGTCCTGAAAATTCACCTATACCTAAGGTTTTCCAAAACCGTGGTTTTAGGGGTACCTATCCCCACAGGTTTGGGGAAAACCATGGGGATAGGTCAGGGTTAAAATACATATTTCCACAGTTATGAAAAACCATGGGTATAAGTTTCCCGTGTGTGTGCGGGAAAAATAATCCACAGGAAGGAAATTGTTTTTGGTGGGAGTCCTATACCCAGAGTTCTTCCCTCTATACCCATAGTTTATATAACTATATTTAACTAAATACAAATATATATACATAAAAACGGAATTGGGGTAGTGGTTAGGTGCTTCGTCTACAGCGGAGAGGTTGTGGTTCGAAACCAACAGGCCGCATTATTTTAGGACCTATACCCACAGTTTTGAAACTCTGGGAAAAACTTTTGACACCATTGTAATTGAGTATGTTTTGTTGACATGGTGGCAGAACACCTATACCAACGGTTTTGGAAAACCGTGGGTATAGGCTGGGGACCTATACCGACAACGTTCCAGCCCACGGTTTTGGGGGCTATACCCACGGTTTTGAACCGATAGTTTGTTTTTCCAGTAGTGATATACATCCTCTAAGAAAAATTTTCATGATTATGTATTACATCCATAAACTATTTAGTTTATGTAAACTATTTTATATGTTTGGAATTATGTATTTCTATTCATAAACTAATATAGTTTATGCCATTGTATAGAAATGGATCCTAGTGGAAGGAATGGAAATCGTATCAACCAGCGTAATCCATGTAGGGATTTCCCTCCTACTCAAGATAATTATAGTGGATCTAATGATGAAAATAATGATGATAAGCTTATCACCATACTGGGATAACTCACTCTTGTTATGAATAATAACCTTACCTGTATGGATCACCCTAATCCACAGCGTGGAGGATAAATGTTAGATCTCTTAATGAGGCAAAGACCACCAACAATAAATGGGATTAAAAATACATTAGTATCTGATAAATGGATAAATTCCTTAGGGAAAATATTCCATGCCTTGGGGAGTAACGAAAGAGAAAAATTTGTCATGGCAGTTTACCGCCTCACTGGAGATGGTGATCAATGGTGGTAATTGATTCAAAACAAAAAGGAAGATGATGAAGAATAAAATATATAATGGAGGGAGTTTAAAGAGATTTTATTAGAAAAATAATTTCCTCATGACCATCGAGTGTATATGGAAAGACAAATACTGAGTCTAAGGCAGAAGAAGGATGCGAATGTCGCATTGTATGAAGCTAACATTACAAGGTTAGCAAGGCATGCTGCAAATTAAATACCTAACCCAAGAAGTATTATTGATCATTTCATTGATGGGTTAAAAATGTTTCTCCATCAAGCATTAGTCTCACAATCCTTCTCATCGTGCGAAGATATTGTCTCATGTGATATGAAGACATAAAAAGAATTCTCTAAGTTTTATGACTTTAAAGAAATGTAAGAGAAGAAGAGATCTGCTAAACACTCTAGAAATGGAAATAAGGGGAAGAAGGGAAAAGTTGAATATCCATCCTACTGTAAATGTGGGATGAAACACACCATACTTTTATGAAGGGAATGGGAGTCTATTAAATTTTTGGTGAAAAAGTCCACCAAGCTCATGATCTCAAAGGGATGAAAGAGGCAGTCAATGTTGAATTTTACAATTTCACTGAAAGGGGCATTATGAAAATTAATTTCCTCAATTCCAAGGAAACTTGCCTCGGAAAATGCCAATGGGTCAAGGACAAGCTTATGTTATCACTACTTCGGTGGTTGAAGCTCTGAAAGATATAGTGGTAGTTAATTTTATAGTTTCCTCATGTTTAGAAAATGCTTTATTTGATTCTGGATCAACACATTATTTCATATCTTCTTAGTTTTCAAAGAAAATTATATATTTCAAATTTGATTTAACAAAGGAGTTGTCAGTAAAAAATCTTAACGGAAGTATTATTGCAACAATGTTTTGTGAATTAGTCTCCATTAGGTAATATAAATGTTCTTTATCTGCTGATCTCATCATCATAACCATGATTGAATTTGATATATTCCCTAGTATGGATTGGCTTTCAGACCGTGATGTAAAAATTTATTGTAAGAAGAAGTAGGTTACTATTTTTGATGACGATAATAAATAAAATCTTATCATTAGAGAAGAAATGTCACCACGTCATTCTTATCAAAATCCACCCACAGTAGTTCATCAAAATTAAATTATTGGATAGGAAGAGAATGAAATAATTGTTGGTCAGGAAAATATTGTTCAAATATAATATGTACCTATTGTGAAAGAATATGTTGATGTGTTTCCATAATATTTAGTTGGACATCCTACAGAATGAGAAATTGAGTTTTCAATTGATTTAATTCCTAGTTTTAGGCCCATATCGAAGACCCCTTATTGAATGGACACTGTGGAATTAGTGGAACTAAAGAAACAACTTGAAGAATTGAGTTACAATGGATTTATTTGCCCTAGTTTTTCTCCATGGGGAGACCCTTGTCCTTTTTGTCAAGAATAATGATGGATCTATGAGGTTGTACACTGACTACAAGGAGATCAATTCTATAGAAATAAAGAACAAATATCCTCTACCTTGCATTAATGATTTATTTGACCACATTCATAGAGCTCAATATGTTTCAAAGATTGACCTTCAAAATGGATACCATCAGTTGTGCATGAAGAAGGAAGACATTCTGAAGACAACATTCCGAACCAGGTATAAGCATTATGAGTTTATAGTAATACCTTTTGGATTGACTAATGCACCCTCCATCTTCATAGATCTAATAAATAGGGTTTTCATGGAATATCTTGATGACATTGTAGTGGTATTTATTGATTAAATCTTGGTATACTCCAAAAGTTATGAAGATCATGAAAATATCTTGTGCATTATATTGAAGACTCTTATAAGAAATGAATTATATGGGAAGTTTAGAATGTGTGAATTCAGGATTCAAGAGATTTCTTTTCTTCGTTATATTGTATCTAAAGATGGAATATCTATTGATCCTTAAAAGACAAAGGCAATCCAAGAAAGGACAGCACCGATGAGTATAACTGAGGTACACAGTTTTATGGGTTTAGAAGGTTATTATCGGTGCTTCGTCTAGAATTTTTCTCGATTGGCTAACCGATTAACCAAGCTCACAGGAAAAGGGGTAAAAAAAAATATTGGACAAAAGAGTGTAAATAATGTTATGAAGAACTAAAGTGAAGATTATTCAATGCTCCTATATTGATTCTACCATCGGGGAATGACGGGTTTTTTATTTATAATTATTCTTAAAAGAATATACTTGGTTGTGTCCTTATGAAAAATGATGGGGTTATTTCCTATTCATCACGACAGCTAATAATTCCTGAGAAAAAATATCCTACTCATGATATTGAGTTAGGAGCTGTAATATTTTCTTTAATGATGTGGGTACACTAACTATATGGTGAAAATGTGAGGTTTATAATGATCACAAGAGTTTGAAGTATATTTTCTAACAAAAATAACTCAACATGAGGAAAAGGTGATGGATTTAACTACTCAAGGTGGAAGATGCTTTGAGTAGAATGGATCACGGAGATTTGAACAAGATTAGAGGTGAAAAGGATCTTATATACATGGATCTAGTAAAGATGGATATGGGAATAACCATGGAAGGTGAAACATCAATGCTTTTTCAAATGTTTTCCAAACCATCTTTACTAGAATGGATAAATAGTTCTCTGGATGATTATGAGGAGTTTTAAAAGAAGATTAAAGCTGTGAACAATTAAAGATTCAGTGACTTCGTAATATGGAATTTTGAAATTTGGGAAGAGACTTTGTGTTCCTGATATACCTGATCTAAAAATAAAATTATTGGATGATTCTCATCGCTCCAATTTCCTTATACAAACTGGGATCACCAAAATGTTTAGAGATTTGAAGGAACATTTTTGGTGTGACAACATGAAGAGGGAGACTGCTGATTTTGTGTCAAGATGTATGGGTTTTCAACAAGTGAAAGCTGGAAGGCAACAACCTGGAGGAGTCAAGCTACCTCTGCCCATACCAAAGTGGAAATGGGGTAATATTATGATGAACATAGTAATGGGACTACCAAATACTCCTAGAAGGAACTATGAAATTTGGGTCATTGTTGATCGTCTTACCAAGTCAACACATTTTTTTCTATAAGATAAGATTTAACACTTGAACGTTTAGAAAAACTGTATAACAACATTTTTGTAAGAATTAATGGAGTACCCCTTTCAATTGTTTCTGATTGTCACCCATGTTTTACATCAAGATTCTGGAGAAGTCTTCAGAAATCCATGGATACTGAACTTCATTTGAGCATTTTCTACTACCCTCTAATTGATGGACAATGAGAATGCACTATTCAAACCTTAGAAGACATGTTAATATCTTTCTCACTTGACATTAAAGGTATGTGGGATCAATATATCCTGCTAGTATAATTTTCCTATAACAATAGATTCCATTCAAGTATTCATATGGAACCATATGAAGTGTTATATGGAATGAGATGTCGCACACTAACCTGTAGGGATGTTTTTGGTGAAAGAAAAGTCATATGCCCAGAACATGTTGAAGAAATGATAGAAAATTTGAAGGTAATCCAAACCCACATCAAAGTATCTAAAATTAGGTTGAAGAGATATGATGATAACTGAATAAAGGATTTTGAATTTCAGGTAGGAGATCATGTTTTCTTGAAGGTATCTCCATGGAAGGGTGTTATAAATTTCGGTAAGAAGGGTAAATTGATTCCCAGGTACATCAAACCTATCGAAATTCTATAGTGAATTGGGGTTGCAGCTTACCGTTTGGAAATGCCGCCAAGTCTCTCCAAAGTTCATGATGTGTTCCACGTATCACTGGTGAGAAAATGCATGACTGACCTAATGCATGTACTCACCTATGAGGAATTATAATTGGAACCCAAAATGTCTTATTACGAAGAGCCTTTCAAGGTTCCTGATACTAGAGAACAAGTGTTGAGAAAAACTGAACAACTCGTCTGGTAAAAGTTCTATAGAGAAACCATAAGATGGACGAGCCAACATGGGAACCCGAGGAATGTATGATGAAGAACCACTCAAATCCTTTTATGCAGAAATATTCTAGAAATTTCAAGGAAGAAATTATTTGAAGTAGGGGAGAATTTAACACCCCAAACTTCGACAGTACGTTTCCCTTTGAATAATGCAATAGCTTGGGTTGTAGGCAACTTCGAGATTCTAACACATCGCGACCAATCAAACTAGCTGTTATGAATAGTAATATCAACTTTTTTCAATTTTATCAATTTTATATTTCGAAATGGAATTAATATTTGGGTTTGGAATATCGAAATTATCATAGATTTATTTTTTGGTATTTTTCTAAAAACATTCAGTTTTTTATGAATAATGAAAATACCAAATTTTAGTTTAAAAGAAATTTTTTAATCAAAATAATTTATAGTGATAAATTATTCTATTGAGCTGTTTTTAACTGTAATTAGATTATATTTTTTCCATTTAATCTAATTTTCGTCATTGGACATAATTTCACATTTCATCTGGACATAAAAAATTGTCAATCTTTTGATGGTAATTATATATTAAAAATATGCTTTTTTTGACAATAGAAATTAATTTTAATTAATTTCATCTACTTCTATGTTATGAATTTAGAAAAATGGATTCCATATATAGAATTAGGAGGTCCAAATTGTGTAAATAGGTAACTTTTATTTTTAGACATTTTTAATAATTACTTCGGTAAATATTTTATTTACCATGGTTAATGGGTAAATACGGTAAATAAGGGTAAAAAATAACATTATAATAACATTAAATTACCCTAAAACGTGTCCTGACCCTATTGGAGGATACCTGTCTAACCATGGGAATCCTTGGGTTGATTTTGGGACCCCTTGGAGCCACATTTAAGTGATAATGACAGTTTATATTAATTAAGTTAAAGTAAATACAACAATGACATAAGAATATAACTTTTGGTAAAACAATTTTTACATAGGGTTATATATGTTATCTCTTCAACTATAAATCTTAATTATAGAGATAATAATATTTCCTAAATAATGGAATTTTATTTCTAATTTTTATACATTTTATTATTTAATTTACTTATGACACAATGATGATGCAGTAATTACCTTATTAGTGAAATATTAAATTACTTGATATTATAAATACCCAAATAAATTTAATTTGAGACATTTTATGAATTCCAAAAATATTATAGGTTAATATAACATTTTATAGTTGATTATATCAATTATTTTCGAAGTTATAATGCAATTATAAATTTATAAAAAATAAAATACCAAATAGTGTCTAAATTGACATAAAAGAGTTTTTAAAATAAATATTATATTATTAATTTGTATTATTTTCTGAAAAATATTAGGCTATTCTAAAGGGTTTAAATATTATTATATATGTCCTTAATGAACCACTAGGGGTTCACTTGGATGTTTATAGTATGTTTATTAACCATATAATATAAAAATACAAAGTGACATGGTAAATGTCAAACAAATTAACTAAGAGTTTAATCTAGAATACAATGTTAATATAGTGACACAAACCTATATAAAACCTAATTTTTGAGTATTTTTTGATCCATCCACAAATTATCCTTGAAAAAATCATTTTGGAGCCATTAGGGACCGAAAATGATTTTATTATAAAATAATATTTCAATCTTTTCCTAAGATGCCCCTCACTCCTCTTATAAAAGGGAACACTCCCTTATCTCAAATTCATACCTTAAAAGCCACTTTTCTCGACTAAACACTGCCCTAATATCCACACAACATTCCTCATTTCATCCTAGAGGCCTTACTTTAGTCATAATGCCAACCTGTGGAGCCCTTTTGATCAAATCAAAAGGAAAAACCCGAAGAAGAGGTAATATTTCAACATAGTTTTCAAGTTCCTTTCTTCTACAACTTCTTCTTTATTTGTTGTTTCCATTATAAAATAATAACTCTAGTATATTCTATATACTTTGATTTTATTATAAATATGTTACCACTATATTCATTATTCTATCCATCCTTTTAATGGAATGTCATCACACGTGCGTACGTACGGATTTTCGTCCCCACGTCGTGGTGTAGTTGTTATTAAATACATTATTATTTTGATGGGAATAATAATGATGTATAATTTATTTAAATAATAAATATAACATGATAATTATTCTTTATATATGATATTCCATCCAATTATATAATATTGTAGTATCCAAAGAATGATATTGTCGCTTGTGCATACGTACGAATTACCATCTCCACGAACACTGAGATTCATTTCTCATCATATCCATTAAAGAATAATTGTCATTTAATGATTAAAAATAATTTCTAAAGACTTAATATAAATATTATTATGATTAATATACATCCTATCCATAAAAAACATTACTTATATAACAAAACATATAAAAGACAACGAATCATTTAACACCCGAAATGAAAATAATACTAAAATATAATTAACAATGAAATATTTGAAGATCATATATGATATCATATTAATGTATATAGTTCCTGAATAATTTAATAAAAATTATATAACCATTATATAGGTGATTAAACTACCCTCAACCTTGGAAAAGTACAAGGTAAGGGTTAATTCTTCAATCTCTTTATTATCCGAGGTTGTTTTTACGTAAGTATCTACTTGGACCTCTTTATCGTCCACATCGATGTTTCATAAAAATGTATTTCAAAACATTTTTACTATTTACTAGACAATGGTTTAAATTAATTTATACCCTTATTTTGAATTATATGTTTTGAAAGGAATCTTTCAGTCGGTTTCCAAACAAGGTACTTTATGACCTTTTCGACAAAAATAGTGTAAGAATGTCCTTTTTTTAACTTATATGGAAAGTGCGGTTATTCTCCACTATTATAACACTGTAAAAGCCTCCCATACAATCTTATAATAATATTTTTAAAATAAATGTTTTCCTTTATAATTTTTTATCATTAAATGATTTCAAAAAAAGAATGATATATTTCTCTCAAATTGTTTTGATTTCATCTTTGTCAACATCCTTTGATGGATTTTTTATTTGTTTGAAGTCGATTCGTTATGATAGAAATATTCCATATTGTATTGATGGTTTTGTGATATGTTTTATAGTGAATGAGTTATTTTTATACCAATCATGGTTTATGGTTAAATAATTGACATTTCATATGTTGGTTTTAATATGAATGTTTATGTTATATTTCAACCTTTTTATATGAGAAATGTATTGGACTTAGGAAGTGACGGGTGGAGCCTGATATAGCTCCTCGATGCATCAGTAGGTCTCATGAGACAACAAGACGTGGAATTGGATGAGGAATTTCCCAATTTGATATATGGTTTCAGCCGAGGCCTTAATCATTTTTAGATGACTTGGATGAGGCCTTGAAAAACTGTTTCGCAATGTCCGACATTATACATTCCCTCATTATGAAAATAATATTGATGGTTCATGTGGTCATTCGACTAGTAGAATACTGATGATTCTATTTTATTATGGAATTATTTACTAAACTCATATTCCTTCTATAACAGTATTCATGTTTATTACTGATAATGGTATGTGTTTTCAAATATTCACCATGATTAATATTA
The DNA here is from genome assembly GCA_963277665.1 of Viscum album. Classification (NCBI taxonomy): domain Eukaryota; kingdom Viridiplantae; phylum Streptophyta; class Magnoliopsida; order Santalales; family Viscaceae; genus Viscum; species Viscum album. Next base: position 711,350,375 of record OY728136.1, on the reverse strand, counting down.
ATGTTATCATCTGCTTTATTACTTACCCTTACTGAGCATTTGAGCTCACCCCTTTCATATATTTCATTTTCCTTGGATATGAAGAAATTAATAACGAGTAACATGCATGATTAATCTTGGAGGCTTGGATGTTGCTAATGTATTAAATAATTTTTGTTCTTTTCTCATGTTGTAATGTTGAACTTATGTATGAATCTTGTGTCCAATAATACTAAACTGATCAGTCTTTTGGGACATGATTTCCCTGTGATCATGCCAATGTCATGTAATAATGCACCGACTGATTTTAACTAGGGCCAGGGAATTAAATTTTAATTAGTTAATATAATGTGATTATATCATACATTAATATTAACAAAGCATTCAGGAACATGGTAAGGGGAAATCTCAAACCCAACTCTCTATCATTAGGTTTCCCACTTTCATCCAATTTTTAGTATGGATATTACTTAAATGTCTTTTAATAATAATTATCTTAACAATTAGTGTATTAATATTTTTTCTAAATGAGTTTATTACTAACATAATGTTTTCTAAAATAACTCTTCTCTCAAAATGCACACCTTTAACTTCTCAAGATTGTTTCTTCTTCACTCAATGTTGATGAATCTTATATTATGTATGTTATTCCATCTATAATATTGGAACCAATTGTTTAAGACTGTTTTCATTAGGAAATTATTCTCATTCCATTCCATGGGTTATTATATATTCATAATTGATATATGTTCTATATGGAATACATGATAATATAAATTTTATAATGTGTCTATTCGACCAAGAATTATGTAGTGAAATGTTACTGTTATGATGTGATGGGTGCATCTGAAATTATATATAACTCCAATGCATTGTCCAATATGAAGAACCTCATGAGATAGAATGAAATATCCATGAACATTATATTATCGTTGTTCACAACTATGTGAGGTAGTTGACCACTAAGACACAATGTTTGATTTTATGCATTGTCACATTGCATGCCTTTATCTAATTCTTCATATCATGATGAGAATGTTATGATTATAATCAACCCATTTCATATTGTTTCATGATATTATTTATCTGGTTATTGGGATTTTTATCTCAACTGTATTTTATGAATATCCTCATGTGACTCCATGTACTAAGGAGAACACAACGGACAATAAGAATCAATATAGTAGGAATTAAATAATTTTTATGATTTATGTTGTGAACTTTATGTATGTTCCTAGTTTTAGCAAAAATATAAATCTTTGTATCCTATTTTTTTTAATTTTATTATGTTGTTTATCAATAAAATGATTTAATATTAATGTTGGAAAAACGAGGTCACTATACCGAAGGCACACACCTAAGACACTGTGTGGAAAGACAAGTCATATTCTCCTTAGTAAATATCATGTATATGTGTATTGACATTTAAGTCGGGTAGAGTGTGTACACACCTAGGAGATCAGGTAAATGTAATATCATTTGGACCTATGTACCTATCCTATAGTATCACATGGATTCCCAAGCCATGTCCATGTAAAGATGCACTCTGGTATCCAGGTGGAGGCGCATGTTGTAACATCCCAGATCTGGGTGCCAAAAAACAGGTGCCCCGAACCCGGTTCTCCACATGACCTCAAGCACATTTCACCAAACGACAGAGGCTTCCGACTAGCAGCGACGACCCAGGTCTGATAGTGGGGAAACTATGCCCTTGTTTTTCAAAGAGTAGCATAGTGGAATATAATATAAACATTCAACAACAATAGAAGCAGTAATAGTATATCCGACTAAAATAATAACAAAAAGGGAAACCAGCAGTCATATATATATATATGAAGATGCAGTATGTTACTATTCTTATAAAACATCCAGAACATGTTACGCTGAAATACAATACAATAAAACTGAAGTACAAGTACAAAAAAACAAAACAAAACCGCCAGTGGCATCGTGAGCCTAGGCTCGGTCCCATGCCCTCCTACTCCTCGGCAATAATCAAGTACCTGTGTAAGGACCATTTCCCTTATCCACACCTGCAGAAACGTAATCTTTTTGGGCTGAATATCATGACCTAAATAGGGTGTGAGAAATAAATCCCAGTAGGCACCCACCAAATGCCCATGCCCAACTGTGTGAAGCATGCAACAATAGTGTGCAGTAGTAAAATGAAATAATGTAAGCAGAAATGAATGTAACTAACTTAACTAGTTATATTTTCATTTCAATATCCATTTAATCATTTATTTAAAATATCACCACAGTGAATATTATATATTAACAGCCAATGTCCTCAGATACATAAACTCCTACCCTCGGGTAAAGAGAAACCAAACACAAGAATCTACCCACAGGCATATAGATATTTCCCACAGGTGTAAGTAGTGTCGCCCACAAGAACAGAATCAACTACCCACAGGCACGGAAGAAATTGCCCACATGCTAAATAGTACCATGCCGACAGGCTAATCACAACACTACCCTCAAGCTAAACAGTTAAGTGGGCCATGCCCAACATGCAACATAAAATACACAAGCAATTCCTCTCACGAAAATTCTACAATCATTACATTAAATGCATACCTGCGGGTATCCTGGCCAAATGGCTAAACAGAGGAACGCACCCCCGGGGTGTTCCTAGATCCAAGAAATGATCCCAAACAGCAGTTTTATTATCACTATAATTACCTATTTATTTCTATGTATTTAAAATAGCCACAACCTCAGCCACACGACACCCCACTATGGGTTCGTAGAACAAAAAAAACAAAAACACATGATAGTTAGAAATTTATCACCAAGCCACCTACCTTAAATGCCAACGAATGATATACGTGAACGTCGATTCCAAAAATTCCCAAGAACAACGTAGATCTGAGGTGGAAGAAAACCCGCTTAAATGAAAATAACATCCCTTATAGGAAGAATTGGTAAGAACAACTCCAGGATAAGGGAGAGCTTACCCGTGCGGTTCCAACGAGATCGACGGAGGCGGAATCGGATTCCCGGTTTGTGATCAACGGATCATTGAAGATTCAGAAATCCCTCCTGATCTCCCATCTAGTTCTAAGCCTTCCCTATGAAAAGGGGAGGATAATGGAAATTTTAAGCAAAAAAAACAAAGTACACAGTGTGTATTTTCAAGTACACGGTATGTACTTCCCATTTTTTAACTATTCCTCTGGCGGTTTCCCACCAACGTGGAACTGTTCATTTCCTGACATGACTACATGACGTGTCTCCTTGAGTACATGGTGTGTTATGTCGCACAGCTAGCCACTGCCTTACTATTCTCATGCCGACTATCTACACGGCGTGTAAGGGACCACTACACGACGTGTAGTTGGTCTTTACACCCTTCGTTGTAGACATGGCTACACACCCTGTGTACTCATCCCACATGGCCAAAAGTACATGACATGTACTTCCAAAATTTGGGATTTTCCCCATTTTCCATAGTTTCTCAAAAACAAATAAGGAAAAGAGAAAAGAAGAAACTCATACCTCAAAAGTAAGAACAGGGTTCTTACAAACTCCCCCCCCCCTTAAAGTAATTTGTCCCCGAATTTCCCTTCCAAGGGTGGTGAAGATAAAGCTCAGAACAGCTCTGGCCACTAAGCACATACATCGGTCTCCCGCTCCCAGGTTTCGTCCTGCACTCGGCCATGCTACCATAGCACCCGTACGAGAGGAACTGACTATCCTCAGAGAACCTTCATGATCCTATCAACGATACGAATTGGATGCTCCTCAATGGACGCATCAACCTATAGCTCAACCTCCTCAGGCTGAAAAACTTGAGATGGTTCTGAATGATAGCAGCGCAACTAAGATGCATGGAAGACGTCGTGCATGTCTCGGTACCTCTATGGTAACTGCAAACGATAAGATATCGGCTCGACTCTCTCCAGAATATCAAATGGCCCCACATACCTCGGTGAATGTTTACCCTGTCTCCTGATACGCCTGTGTCCCAACCTCAGCGAAACATGCAAGAAAACCGGATCCCCAACCACGAACTCCAAAGGTCTTCTACGGCGATCAACATAAGACTTCTGACGATACTACGTGGTATCCATCGGCTTCTTAATCAACTGGACTAGCTCAGGAGTCTCTTGCATGAGCTGTGGTCTTAGTAAAGCCGCCTCACCTACCTCTGACCAGCACAAGGGTGATCAGCATGGCCTACCATATAAAGCCTCATAAGGTGCATATCGATAGTTTCTTGAAAACTATTGTTATAGGTAAACTCTACTATGGTTATATGCTTCCCCCAAGAGCCCCCAAAGTCTAGGACGCATGCACACAGCATTTCCTCAATATCATGTATCGTACGCTCTGACTGGACAACGGTCTGAGGGTGGCAGGTTGTGCTCAGATGCACCTGTGTACCTAGTGCCCTCTGAAAACCCTGCCAGAAATGAGACGTAAAGCTGGTGTCCCTATCTGATACCATAGAACGAGGAACCCCATGAAGACATACGATCTCTTAGATATACAACTTCCTGAGCTCATCAACGCCGAAGGTATCCTTGATTGGAAAAAATTGAGCTGCCTTAGTGAGTCTATCCATAACAACCCACACGACATCATTGTCTCTATGTGACCTCGACAACCCAGTCATGAAATCCATCGCAACATCATCCCATTTCCACTCTGGGATAGGTAATGGCTGTAATAGTCCGTCTGGTTTCTTATGCTCCGCCTTCACCTACTGACAGATGGAACACCTCGTAAAAAAACCAGCTACATCTCTCTTCATACCCAGCCACCGGTACTGATGTCTCAAGTCTCGTTACATCTTGGTACCCCTGGGATAAACTACCCAAGATGAAGCATGAAACTCCCACATCAGCTCCTCGTGTATATCCCCTGGAACCCACACTTGTCCATGAAAATGAAGAATTTAATCATCGCCCATCATCCAACTGGGAGGAGGGTCCTCACTTGCCACCGACTACCAGAGAACTAGGCCTTCTGAATCCGATAGCTATCACATATTCACTCTATCGAGGAGGGTATAAGTCACAGCTAAAGATGAAAGATAAGTTTTCCCCTGACATTCATGCACCTCCAAATGCATCTCAAAGAACAAATCCATGAGTTGTCACTCATCACTGGCCTCCTACACAGCCTGTATCTGAGTCTTCCTGCTCAGTGAATCAGCTACTGCAATACCTTTACCAGGTGTATAGGATAGCTCAAAATCGATGGACTGAAGGTATTCAACCCACCTTCGATGTGTCAGATTCAATTCACATTGTGTAATGATATACTTGAGTCTTTTTTGGTCAATGAAAACCATAAAATGTTCTCCCAATAGATAATGTCTCCAACAGCGCAATGCATGCACAACTACTACCAAATCGAGATCATGCATCGGGTAATTCCTCTCATGTGGCCTCAACTGCCGAGACCCATACACAACAACCCAATCGACCTGTATCAACATTTCCCCTAGCCCAATACATGATGCATCACAATAAACTGTATAGCTCTTCCCCTGCTCAGGGAGTATCAAGACTGGTGCTGATGTCAACTTCCCTTTCAGGTCCTGAAAGGTTGTCTCACAAGCATCTGACTAAACGAACTTCACACCCTTCTTAGTCAAACCCGTCAACGACACTACTAAGTGGGAGAATTCCTGTATGATGCGCATGTAGTAACCAGTTAGACCTAAGAAACTTCGTATCTCAAACACGTTCTTAGGTTGCTCGCAGGAAACTACTGCTCTCACCTTCTCTAGGTCTACCGCAACTCCTACCTCTGAGATGATATGACCTAGGAAGTGAATCTGGTCCATCCAAAAGTGGAACTTCAAGAGCTTAACATATATCTGATTCTATCATAGTGTACTCAATACGATCTCAAGAAGGGTGGCATGGTCGTGTTGAGTGTGAGATTACACCAAGATGTCATCCACGAATACTACCACCAAAGAATCCAGATAAGGATGGAACACATGATTCATCAGAGCCATGAAAATTGCTGGCGTGTTCTTGAGTCTCAAGGGCATAACCATGTACTCGTACAGACCATATCTTCTACGAAAAGATGTAAGTGGTATATCTGATGGTCTCACGCACTGATAATGATATGTGGATCTCAATTCAATCTTTGAGAACGCTCATGCTCCATGAAGTTGAACAAAAAGATCATCAATCCTTGGTTAGCGATATCGGTTCTTAACCGTCAACTGGTTCAGCTTCTGATAATCCACACAGAGTCTTAGGGTACCGTCCGCCTTTTTCGCAAAAAGGAACGGCGAACCCCAAGGAGAAGTACTGGGTCGGATAAAACCCTTTGCCGGTAACTCCTCTAACTGCCTCTTGAGCTCCTGAAACTCAGGTGTAGCCATCCTATAAGGAGGAATGGACATCGGCGCTTCTCTTTTCACAAGCTCGATAGAAAAATCCAACTCTCGCTCTGGAGGTAGACCAGAAAAGTCGTACGGGAAGGCATCCATGAAACTATCAACCACTGGAGGGAAATCAAAATTACAAGTCCCTTGATCATCCAGATATAAACTAGAAATCTGGGATGTGACTCCACCTTGCCCACGGTGCTCTGGTCCATCTCGACTCGCCTGAACATCCCATTCTCCCTTGTATAGAAACTCTCAGCCCTCTGGTGACGTGAAACTCACCCTATGACGATAGAAATCTACAAAGGCTCAAAAGGGAACCAACCAGTCCATCCTAAGAATGACGTCATAATCTGTCATCTCTAAGACATAGAGGTCCCAAAGACAATGACACCCACCAACCTCAAGGGGGCACTCCTTGTACTGACGCACCCCAGTCGTTCTAGTCCCAAACTATGTGTCTAGCGTCATAATAGTATAAGAGGAAGAAACATAGATCCCAAGGCTCTCCACTACGGGTACAGATATGAAACTATGTGTAGAACTCATATCAAAACGTAATGAAGATAATACAGAAGCTGCAAGAATAATACCTCTGACTGTTGATGGTCTGGGATCCTGCTCCTGCTAGGTCTGTTGCACTGCATATGCTTGCCCAGTGCCGTGGACCTGTGGCACAACCTGGATACCCTGAGCTGTCCCGCCCTGCTGCCTCTGAGATCCTGGTGTCTGGATACAATGGACACGACCACCAGCTCTTCCTACACACCCTGAAATACTCCAAATCCATGACTGGTAAGAAGCTTCTAGTCCTACTCCCGCACACGGAGTATGCACATAACCCCTCTCACTAGCCATTAGTGGAAACACCCAGCAAAAGCTCTGAAGATGACCCATCCTGCTGCAAGCTCAGCACTCCACTAGGTCGCGTGGACACTGTGGCCTCTTATGCCCCTCTCTACCACACTGGTAGCACTTGACCAGGCCACCTGATGCATTCTTCTGGCTGGCACTGCCACCCTGAGAGAATTCCATCTATCTCTTCCTCTTGGCAGTAGAAATAGTACCAGAAACTGGTGTTGAACCACCCTGGCCCACACCACTTGCCTCCCGCAGTTTCCTCTTTGTAATTACTGTCTGGTTCACAATAGCATGTACTACAGGCAACCAAAAAACATTCACCAGCGCTCAGATGTCATATCGAAGACCATCCTCAAAGTGTATGGCCCTCAACGTCTCATCACCCACCAGAACGAGTGCAAAACATGGAAGATCGATAAAGCGGGCAGAATAGTCTCTCACCGACATAGCGCCCTAATGCAGATTCATGAACTCACGAGCTCTATCTTCCCTCAGCGTCTCTAGAAAGAATAAGTCATAGAAGGATGTCTAGAAATCTTCCTACACCATGTCTTTGTGATTCTCTGACTGGGTGGTAACATCCCACCACCTCTTGGAGGAATCATGCAGCTTGTAAGTCGCGAGCTTGACCCTCCACCCTAGAGGTGTCTCAAGATGCTCAAAAATAGTCTGCATCGACCCCAGCAAAGACTCGGCAGCCTGTGGTCCTCCATCCCTTGAGAACTTCGGCGGATGCTGCTGCTAGAATATACGAGTCAGCTCCGCCATAGATGTGGTAGACGGCAGTGCTTCCTAAAAGGTCTTCATAAACCACATAAACCCTTCATGGAACTGCGCCTTCGCGCCTGTGTCCGGAATAACAGCTATCACTACATCTAGCTCTGCTGGAGGATCAACTGGTAGCCCATGGCCCACCATCTTTGGAGTATAATCGTTGCCGCTCTCCTGGATAACAATTCGTGGTCGTCTCGGCAGCATGACTCTACAAGGTCAAATACACCCCTTAGAACAAGATTAACAACGATCGAAAACGATAAAACCCAAAACAGAACAGGAGGAAGAAGGCATTCATGATATTAAAAACAAGAATAAATGGTATGTATGCTGACTACATGGTGTGTACCTGACATTACTTCCCCTTCCTGGGTCCTTCTACACGGCTAAGCTACACGACAACCAATTTAACAAAACGACACGACGTGTATGGTGTAATTTCCAACTGCCTGTGTCTTTTGTGACACGACTGACTACTCAGCTTCACAGTACACGGTGTGTTACACCCACACATGGCGTGTACACCACCCCGTTTCCTAGACACACAGCTAACTCCTCACGGTCTGTCACTGGTCAAGACTACACAGCGTGTCCCACAGGTACACGGCATGTAAGAGACAAGCTTCACTGACCCGTGTTGTTCTTTACACGGCTGGACACACAGCTCAACCTACACGACGTGTTCCATATACACACGGTGTTTACACGAAAGGATTACCCTGACCCATGTTGTTAGTTACATGGTCGGGTCCCCAGGTCAAACTCCACGGCATGTTCTTTATTGACACAGCTTGTTCAAGAAAGGATTACACCGGCCCATGTTTGTTACCTACACGGATGGGTCTCCGGGTCAACACTACATGGAGTTTACATTCGGTACATAGTGTGTTTTCCCCAAGCATTTCCCTTCCCCGTGTCCCTACCCAAATGGTCTCTAACATGGGAAGAGATTACACGGTGGGTACATAGGGTACATGGCGTGTACTCAAAAAGTTTTTATATTCTTCCCAAACAGAAGAACATACACAACGTGTTTAAGGTACTACATGGCGTGTATACTGGGTCTCCAGACAGTATGCCTCAGAAACTTCCCCAGAAGCTAGAAAATACTGAAAACAACACCTGAGTGCCAAATTCTGATCCTTGAGGGCCCATACTCCTCACAAATCAATGTTTGGCATCTTATATGTGTTATAACTGGATAACAGTCAATGATCCACCAAATTCCGGTCAACGAGGGCCCAAACTCCCCAAAAACCAAAGTTTGGCGTCCATTATATAAACATGCTCACATAATAATACCTATCAAACAGCAGGTATCTATCCAAGAAGCTATCACAATAGAATGCTTTTACTAGCAAAACATCTATCACAACAATATGCAATTTCAAATAAACCTACATGGCATGGAAACTATGAAAGACATGTGATTTCTAGCATGTGCCTAAATGATGCATGAGATGGAATAACCTCATCTCATCGGGTTGCAACTAAATAGAACCCAAGAATAAAATATATACATCACAATCACAAGTGCGTCACCCTTTAGTGAAAATCAATTCAACTGTAAAATTACAAAATTAGAAAAATTACAACACGAGGTAAATTGGCTTTTCCCTATACACGGGTTAGCTACGCCTGGGCATAGTTTACTACCAACTACCATTCTCTTCATATCCTTGAATAAGGCTCCAAATAGTAAGTCAAATAAAATAACCCCTTTAATACCTCTTTGTAACGTCCCGGATCTGGGTGCCACGCAACGGGTGCCCCGAACCCGGTTCGCCACGTGACCTCAAGCACATTTCCCCAAATGCCAGAGGCTGCCGACTAGTAGTGAGGGCCCAGGTCTGATAATGGGGAAACTATGCCCTCGTTTGTCAAAATTTAGCACAATGAAATATAATATAAACATTCAACAACAACGGAAACAGTAACAGTATATACGACTAAAATGGATTACTGATAACAAAAAGGGAAACCAGCAGTCATATATATATATTAACATGCAGCATGTCACTATTCTTATAAAACAGCCAGAACATGTTACACTGCAATACAATACAATACAACTAAAGTACAAGTACAGAAAAAGAAAACAGAACATCCAGCGGCATCACGAGCCTAGGCTTGGTCCCATGCCCTCCTACTCCTTAGCAACAATCAAGTACATGTGTAAGGAACCTTTCCCTTATCAACACGTGTAGAAACATAATCTGTTTGGGACGAAAAGCATGACCCAAACAGGGTGTGAGAAATAAATCCCAGTAAGCACCCACTAATGGAACGTTCCCAACTATGTGAAGCAAGCAACAACATTGTGCAGTAGTAAAATGCAATAAAGTAAGTAGTACTGAAAGTAGCTATCATAACCAGTTATATTTCCATTTTAATATCCATTTAATAATTTATTTAAAATATCTCCACAGTGAATATTATAAGTTAACAGCCAATGACCTCAGACACGTAAACTCCTACCCTCGGGTAAAGAGAAACCAAACATAAGAATCTTACCACATGCATACGAATATTGGCCACAGGCGTAAGTAGTGTTGCCCACAGGCACAGAATCAACTTTTCACCGGCATGAAAGAAGTTTCCCACATGCTAAATAGTACAGTGCCTACAGGCTAATCAGAACACTGCCCTCAGGATAAATAGGTAACTGGGCCATGCCCAACATGTAACAAGCAATACACAACAATTCCTCTCAAGGCAATTCTACAATCATTTCTTTAAAGGCATACCTTCGGGTATCCTGGCCAAATAGCTAAACAGAGGAACGCACCCCTGGGGTGGTCCCGGTTCCAAGAAACGATCCCAAACAGCAGTTTTATTATCACTATTAATTACCTATTCAATTATAAGTATTTAAAATAGCCACTGGCTCAGCCACACAACACCCCACTATGGGTTCGTAGCACAAAAAAACACACGATAGATGGAAATTTAACACCAAGCCACCGACCTTAAATGCCAATGAATGATATACGTGAACGCCGATTCCAGAAACGCCCAAGAATGATGTAGATCAGAGGTGGAAGAAAACTCTCTTAAATGCAAATAACTTCCCTTAGACGAAGAATTGGTAAGAACTACTCTAGGAGAAGGGAGAGCTTACCCATGCGGTTACAATGTGATTGACGGAGTCGGAATCGGATTCCCGATTTGCGATCGATGGATCCTTGAAGATTCAGTCGTCCCCCCCGAGCCCTCATCCGGTGCTAAGCCTTCCCTATGAATAGGGGAGGCTATTGTCCATTTTAAGGAAAAAAAGTACACGACGTGTATTTCCAAGTACACGGGTGTACTTCTCATTTTTTTTAACTGTTCTTCTAGAAGTTTCCCACCAACGTGACACTGTTCATCTGCCGACATGACTACACGGCATTTCTCCTTGATTACACGACGTGTTATGTGGCATAGATGGCCATCGCCTTACTTTTCACCAACCGACTGACTACACGGCGTGTAAGGGACCACTACATGGTGTGTATTCGGCCTTTACACCCTTCATCACCGACATGGCTACACGCCCTGTGTACTCATCCCACAAGGCCAAAATTATACGGTGTGTGGAAAATTACATGACATGTACTTACAAAATTTGGGATTTCCCCCCATTTTCCATAGTTTCTCGAAAACACTTAAGGAAAAGGGAAAAGAAGAAAGTCGTACCTCAAAAGTAAGAACTGGGTTCATACACATGTCATTTGGTCATACCTAAAACCTTTTCATTTTCATTTACAATGCTGAGTATTGAAAGGGGACATGGCCCAATTTTGGTTTCATAGGACATGTTGTGTACCCTAGAAGGAAATGTCATTTACTCTAAATAGAACATCTACATTACAATTATTCTTATTTAGAACTCATATTTTCCCATGAAAGTATTGAATCCAAAGCAGTTTCTAGTATAGACCGTGTTCATGGCCATTGATTTTGATTCAATGATATAGAACACGGTGATGTGATTGGTATGATTTTTTAGTGATGCCTATCCTGTTATAGAAATTGGGTGTGATCATTACAGTGTAATTGGGGATGGTAATAATCTATCTCTCTCCTATTGGTGGGTCCCCAATATCATTTATGCATGTAGATATGTAACTCCCCCGCCTTATTATGGGTTTGGCTCCTCTACCTATTGATTGGTATCCCCATTATTGAGCACTGGTGGTGTCTGTATCCTCTACTAGAGTAATTTTTCTAATATGTGTTATGTATTAGTGAGGTGTTGGACCATTATATTCTTGGGAGGTATCATGGGAGACATTGGTAGGAGATAGTTCTCTTTTGTCTATAAAACATAGTAGCGGGGAGTGGTCCTTCGACCCTATATCTTATTTGGTTAAATGGTTTTTTTGGTATCAATGATTTGATATTCCGAGTTGAGAGTAGACGCTTCATTCATATCAAGTTATAGAGTTGGAGATCCCTTTTCTATATTTAATTGAATTTCTTCTAAGCATATCAGATGCTAGGGTTCTTTTACTGTATTTTTTATTGGTCCACATAACTATTGTTATTTCAACTACCTTCCCTTCTTAGTTTTTATAGTTTCTTATTTAGAATTCATATATTCAACACCAAATTGTCTTTTTCTACACATTTTTTGTCTTAAGTAGTCTACATGTAGAATGGATGTGAATTCTATGCGCCTAGTATTAGATGATCATAGTGGTTCCTTGGGGTTTATTTGTGTTTGGTGGTAGGCCTTAGATATTATTATTTAGGCTCTCTCCAGTTTCCCTTTTTAATTTTTTGTTAGTTTGGAACCTCATTTTGGGTTGGGTGTATATTTTTCTCTTTAATATATTTTAGATTAATTTTTTTTAATATGATTTATTTCCATGACGCTTTTGTATGAATGTTTTAAAATATAGATTTATTATTCTTATATTAAATTATCATTATAATATCATTATGCTGGTTGGGTGCATGTATATATGGACACAAGATAAGGCTCCTCGTTTTACTTATATTCTTACTCGGCATAAACCTAAATCCCCTAACCCATTAGAGGCATGATTGGGATGTCACACTCAATATATTTTCATCCCCAAGTTCCCTGGTGGGTAGGGTCATAACATGCATCTAGTCTCCAAAATGACTAAACCATTTCAGTCCTCAATCTTGTATTATGGAAAAATGTATTTAATTTTATTATATAATGATTAAATATTTAGTTATTAGACGATTAGGTTGGTTTAGTTTGTACCAAAGTAGGGTTTTTTTATTTTTTGATATTAGGATTATAAATCTATAGTCAAAACTATAGGGATCAGAATATGTATAAGATAACAAACTAATGTTTTGGTAAAGTAGTTATTTTGTGTTTACCTAGTAAATAAATCCGAGTAAAGTAACACAAAATTGGATGAAATTATGGAGTTGATGCACCTAAGGATAAAAAATCTGAATGATATTAATTGGGTATTAACTCTATCATCACTAATGCATGATGAGTGGGAATAAAACAACACCCCTGACTAAGAACATTTATAGTATAGGAATCACTTCATTCACAATTCTATTTATGATCCATTATGATGGATTTAAATATATGATGACCAGTGATAGATTTGTTTAAACATAAAGACTCATTGGATGAAAAAACAGTGTCATAATAATGATTTCCATTAATATTTGATTTCTCACTCTGACTATTATATTTGATGCTTATACTACATTCTTGGGTTTATTAAATGGATTGAAGTATATGGATTTCTATGAATAATGAATTTGATGGATAACTCATTGACAATACTCATGAGAAACCAAATGACTTTGGATCTAGGATGAAATATCTAGTGAATATGATCACTCAACTTCCTCAAACATTATATAGAATCACAAACCATTTTAATCATTCAAATTCATGAAGGAGAGAGAAAAATAATATTAAATAATTTATTAGACAAAATCTACACTATTTATATTGTTATTTTAATCCAATAGTTTCTAAAAAATGGATCCTTACGATGGAAAATATATTTTCCATTCTATAGTTTTTAGTCCATGAGAATGTTGTCATAGAAGTCTATTGATTGGATTGTAATACAGATCAATAGTTGAATCTTACCAAGATTACAAAGAATTCCAAAGAAACAAACTCTATGGAATAGGAGGAGTTTAAGAGGGTATTTCTCCTTAATTACTTCTCCTGAAATCATCATTCTAAAATAGAGTTGGGCATTCTATAGTTGACGAAAAAGGTTGATGAATATATTGATACATAAGAATAAAATATTTCAGGACATTTAATGTATGATTTTTATTTTATTATTAGTCCCAAAATAAAGGTTGATTGATTATCTAGTTGTTAAATTACAAAATAATTATCCATAAGGGAGATTATTAGTTAAGAATATATTGAATTATTTACACTCAAAATAGAAATGGAAGATGGAAACCATGATTTTAAGGGTACAGGTGCTAATAAAAGGATGGTGGAGTTTTATGGGAGATCTGGTGATATTTAATATGCAGGGAAGATGACGTTTCAACCACTTAAATGCAAAATATTTTGGAAGGATAACTTAGGGAATTTCCAAAAAGAACAAAAGATGGTTCATGTGGGGAAGTAATGTTCATTGAGAAAATAAATTTTAATGTCATGTGAAATTATAGTCAAATTAAATCAATGTATAGAAAGTTCAACAAAATTCACCACCCACTCATCGGTGATTTAGATGCATGGAATTTTAGAATTATTCAATTCAATTCCCTAATCCAAGGTATAATGAGGATAATAAGCCTCAAAATCCACTAAAGTAAATAGTAAATGGGAAATATTATGAAATAAAAACTACTAAAGTTGTTCATAAGAGAGATGTGGTGAAATTTATACTTATAATCCATTTAGGAATTGAAAATATTTTATTTGATTCATCTTATACCCACTACTTTATATCTAAATAATTTTTTAAGGGTATCACCTAACCGAAACATGATTAGGTATTGATTAGGAAGTAAAAAATACAAATGTATGATGATCACATATCATGTCCATAAATCCCTTCTAATACAAGTTTATGGAATATTCTTTCAGTAAATTTTATTATTCTTTCTCAAGTTGAATTTGATACTGTTTTGGTCATGGATTAGATCTCCAATAATAGGTATCATATCAATTTCTGATTATATGATGTTATATATAATATTATCAATCAACATGTGATCACTAATCAGTGTGAGGATAGACCTAAATTACAATAAAAAATTACTTATATCTTACGGGTTTTACTAACCATTCATGAGGGATATATATCTCAAATATTTTTTAAAAACTCAACATTGAAAATTTTACAATTATTATATAATATGTAAATGTATTTAATGAGTATATTTATTGTTATACATTGATTAATGAATTGGATTATTCTGTTAAACATATACTTGCATCTATAACTATTATAAAGGCTCTATATAGAATTACCATGATTGACTTTAGAGAATTGAATAAGCAAATCTAGAAGAATCTAGATAAGAGATTCATTCAACCAAGTAATTCACCATGGGGTGATCCTTTTCTTTTTTTATGAATTAATATTTTTCAACGCATCTTTTTATTGATAATTTAGAACATAAAAATATCACTATTAAGAATAAGTATCCCCTACCCCATATCTATTATCTCTTTGATCAATTACTAGGAGATCATTATTCTACAATATTGACATTCTACTTGGATAAAATAACATATGGGTCAATATGATAGATATAACAAATATAGCCATCTGTATATTGTATGGTCATTATGAATTTACAGTAATTCTATTTAGACTTACCAATTATCCTATTATCTTCTTGTATTTAATGAATATAGTCTTTAGAGATTACCTTGATCTATTTGTAGATGTCTTGATAGTGGATGTTCATCTATAGTTAATGATAATGATAGATCGTGAATATTTGTTTTTTTATTTTAATGATGACCCTGAGGGATAAATTTTATTCCAAATTTACCAACTTCTAATTCTGGGTATATAATGTCCCATTATTTGCCTATATAATTTCAAGTGAGAGTATATCGATAGATCCATCGAAGATAAAAGTTAATTAACAATAGACTAGACCAACTATGGTGACTGAAATCTATAGTTCTATTAGGTTATTAGAGTAATAATGAATCATAGTGATAAATTACTCATGGATATAAAATCGACTACCCATGTTGACCGAGAATGGAGATATGTTTTGGGGATAGATGAATATGAGAAACTTTTCAAGGATATAAAGAAATGGTTTGTCTGTGAACCTATCCTTACACTACCCTATAATAGAGAAGGGGTTATGATCAATAACAATGAATCAAAAATGGACTAAGATACATCCTTTTTCATAATGATATAGTGATATCCAATTTTTTTGAAAATTTTACAATACTAGAAAAAAATTACCTTAGTCTTGATTTTGAGCTGAATGTAGTAATTTTTGCTTAAAAATATAGTCCTTTTATATATGTGAAAAGATAGGTTATATATAATTATCATAAAAAATTATTTATATATTCAAATAGAAATATTTGAATATGTTCCAAGGGATATAGTTTTAATTGATTAAATATTAGGACTACTTAATACACTACCATCCTATGAAAGAGAAAAATTGGTGGATGCTCTGTGTTAGATAGTCCAAGGTAGTTTTTCAATGATGGAGATTGAATTAAATCTAATATTTATGGATTTTGAGAATATGGTTATTCAAATCATGAGAAAATGGGACAAATCATATCTTTCTTCGATGAGTGTTTACCCATCCCACTACGTGAAAAATAAATAGTCATAAAATGAGGATGTTCAATTGAAAAAGAACATGAGAAATATTCATATGCTCCACCATGATTGTGATGGAATGATACATTATAGGAACAGATTATGTGTCCTTTATATAATAGTCATGAATAATGAGATGTTTTATTATGATCATAGTTCATCATTATATATTCATCATGAAGGTACAATGATTTATAGAGATTTAAAAGAGTATTTCTTGTGAGATAACATGAAAAGTGATATTGTAAATACATATATTGATGCAAGGTATTTCAACAATTTAATGATTTGATATAGAATTATAAAGGTATATTATGACAATTACCCATAGAATAATGAAAATACTAAAATATTTCCATGGATTTCATTATCAGACATCACAAAAAATCTGAAGGGAACTATATTATTTTGGTTCTAATTGAAAATATTATGAAATTAGTGTATTTTATTTCCTTTAGAAATGATTTATTGATTGACCATATTCTTAAGGTATACATTAATTAAGTGATAAAATTTATTGGTGTCCTAAATTCTAGAGTATCTAATCAGGATCTGTGGTTATCCTAGATGTTCTATGGAAGTCTTTAGCAATATCTTAATATATTGTGGAACTTTAGAACTAATTATAATCTTAGAAAGATGGATAGTTTGAGGGGAAAATTAACACCTTATATGTTATATTAATATCATGTTCTATAGACTTCAAAGGATATTAGGAATGAACCACTTATCTAGTTGAGTTTTCAATAATATATTTTACTCAATCAATCAGATGGATCATTAAGAATCCATTTATTATAGGGAGTGGGGAACTCCAAAGTGTTGGTATGGATTTATAGAATGAAATATATTATAAACTTATCAATATGATAAATTGGTATAGAATTTAAATCCATTTAGTAGAACATTAATACACCTCAGAGTCTACAGAAGAGTAATGCGGAAAATAGTTGGTGAAATCTATAATTTCCAGTTGGTGAGAAAGTATTCCTATCAATTTATCCCTATCAGATGGTTAATGAATTGGAATATTAGGAGAGCTAATCACTAAATATATATTACACTTCAATATTCTTGATAAAATTGGGATGGTAGTTTATCACTTAGTGATTCAACCAAATCATTCGAATGTTCATGATGTATTTCATACAACTCTCTTGAGGAAGTAGATACCTGATCCTTTACATGTTTTGAATTCAGAGGTTCTTCCATTGGATATTGATCAATCTTATATGTAATGACTAGTAGATGGTCTGTATGAAAGAGATAATGTTTTTTAGAATAGGACCTCTCACATGATTAATTTTTTTTATGGTGAATTCTTATATGTGATGAAGCTATATGGGGGCATGGAGATGGGATGAAATAAAATTATTATTTATATTTTCATGTCAGAGTGATGAAATTTTAAGGGTAAAATTATTACATGGAGGGTATGATGTTACAACTTTATATTTATTGATTTATTTTTCTTTAAATTAATTTACTTTCTTTGAATTCTTTCTTTACACACAAAACCAATTTTAAATAAATAGTGAAATAATATTGAATTATTATTATGTGACTTTTATAACATGGATATAAATTACTTGGTATGAATAAGAATAAATATATTATTAAATTTATTTATAATGGTTTTATATAATTAAATATTTTTATTAATTCATATTATATAAGTACTCAATTTTTTTTAAGTCATTCTACTCTTCAAAAATACGTTTTCTTTAAAAATAAATTGTATTTCATTTTATGCATGAATATTAAAATTAAATTCAATATTTTTTAGAAACTGTAATTTAGGAAATGAATACCATTTTTAATTTTCATGTTAATAATAACTATGGATATTTTTTGGATATTTTTTTGAAAAAAATTATTTTTGGGAGAATAATAGAAAATACTGTTTTTAAGGAAAAATATATTTTTTATTAATGTATTGACAATGTAAAATTTTATCTTGAATTTATTTTTATATTTAATTAGTCAATTTTAATAAAAAGATTCATATTAAGAATATTAGAATATAAATTATTCTTAATTTTGGTAAAAATAAATTTTATATTTAAAAAGTATTTTTATAGAAATTTGTTTTTCATCTCATTTAGGGGGTTTATTTTATTATTTATTGATAAAAATTATAGACATTAGATTTTATAAAATGGATTCAGTATTGGAAATCAGAATAATTAATATTATATAATATGTTAAAATTATTTTTCATTTACATTGAACTGTAACTGAGGTAAAAATTCACTACTACGTTAAAATTTAAAAGGGTTTAAGAAGGAGTTAAACAAAATAATTAAGGGTTAAAATGACCTACAAATTTATATAAATTTTAATTTATGGAAATATTTTGACCCTATATCATCTAATATTAAAATTTATTCATTTTGGAGCCATATGTCTTGAGTAATACATATATATGTTAATATTTTGAAAAATTCCAAGTGTCTCCTCTACGTCCATAAAACAATGACACCACATATTCTCTCTTATCAAAATGTAAAGATCCTTTTATATCAAATAAAACCTACATGAATAATTTCCTAATATCCATCCCCAAATTATATAAATATTTTTTTATCATAAAACTATTCTATGATGTCTTTAGGTATAAAAATAAGGACATTGTTCAAAGATGTTTTATAGTTCATCACTATGTTTTATTTTTATTTATCTTCATTACTCCTTAAATTAAATACTAAACATGATATATATAAAAACATTAGTATATATCATATAAAAAATATTTTTTTTGATGTTACAACATTTATTCATTTCCATTTCCATCAAATTGGAAATAGAAGTATCGCTCGTTCGTATGTGTGGACTGCCACATCCACATAGAGATATGATTAGTTTTCTATCACCAACATTATTGGTTGGTAATATTGATTGATTTAATGTTTATAAGTTATATCTATGAAATATTTATTTAACTATAATATAATATCCTTTTTTATACATTCTCATCCATTGTGAAATGAAAATGTCGCTCGTGTGTACTTGTAGATGACTACCTCCACGAAGTGATGTGATTCGTTTTTAATTTAGGTTATACAGATGGTAATAAATATTGATTTAATAAATATAAATGATATTACTGATATAATAATGATTCTTTATGTTTTAATTTTTATTTACCTTTAGTTCACTTCATTTATTGAATAGAGGAAACATTACACCTATTTACGTATGAATTTTCATCTCCACGATGTGATGTAATTCATTTTGCAACATTACATTATATGAATAGTAATAAAAGTTTATATAATTATTACATATGATAATTTTTAAATGATTAAAAATCTAGAAATGATATAATCAAGATTAGATTATAAGGACTGGTAATTCCAAATGGGACCAAGCCATAAAAACGAAATAGTTATCACCCAGAATAGATAATTTATTAATGATTTTTTAATGAACATGTAATAAGATATAATATGAAAATTATATATACTGGGATATTTATGAATATGAATATATAATATATTTATACTAAATATATATTTATTATACCAGAGGATTTAATGTATATAGAGTCAGATAAGATGAGGGGTAAGGGTATATGTTATCATATAATTTGTTTTTAGTGATTTATGTATGAACATGGATCTTCGTTTCAGGTATGTTTTTCAATTTCTGGTTGTTTTTAATAAAAAGAAAAAAATCTAGAAATTTTCAAAGTACACGTTGTGTACTTTATGAGTACACGTCGTGTACTTCTATGTTGTGCAAGGCCCTGTAATGGCCATGTCTGGGCCACACACATGTTGTGTAGGGGAGATGTGGAGGCCGCTTAAAGAGGAGTACGGAAAGGAATAATACAATCCATGTACTTTATTTTTTTTCATTAAACATACTGGGGTCGCGCCTAATCGACAGAATCATCTTCTTCTCAAGGGTCTTCGACTGAGAGAATCTGTATGGCCATGAACATCGTCCAAGCCCCCCCAAGCCTCTATCTGTTTGCCGAATCAATCGTCCTTGATTGCGTTAGAACCGCAGCGGTGATCTCTTCCTTCTTCTTGAGTTTCATTCAATGATTTTCCCTCTTTCTCACGATATCATGGGTGGAACATTTTGTTTATTTTCATAGATCTATGACGTTATAAGGAGAATCAAGCCCTGTGGTTCAAGTATCATGATCTCCTAGCATCAAGGTAGGTGGTTTGTGCCTTACCTTTCGATGTCTTTGAGTTTTATGTGAAAATTTCCACCAATACCCTTTAAGAGGGTATTGCGTGTTTACCGTTTTCCCATGTTGTTTTCTTTCCCTATTTTTATGCTTGTGTAGAGGTACTTTGATCATGTATGAGGATAATTTTTGTGTGTGGATGTTTTTCCCATGCCTTGTTCTATTTATGACCTTTGGGTATTGTTAGATTTTGGCTGTTATACCTATTTTCCATGCCTTGTGATCGTTGGATAGAATGATATTCTTGACTTGCTTGTTATTTTGTAGACTGGTTATCTATGTAGCTCTATATGTGTGCTTTGGCCTTATTGAATTATTATGAACTGACTGGCACGATACTCTGAGAACCTGGTGTTATAGACTACAATGGATAGACTGAGTGAGCTTCTTAGAGAGACTTGGACATTAAATACTATAAGGGATAGACCGAGTGAGCTTCCCAGAGAGTCATGGATGTGGTAGACTACAGGAGGGTAGACCGAGTGAGATTCCTCAGAGAGTCTTTAATTTTTTGAATTTCCTTAAACCATTCCAGGAAAGGGGTGGAATTTACCAAGCGGGCTTCCTCAGAGAGTCTGTGATAGACTTGAGACTATTGGAGGAATTGACCGAGTGCACTTGCTCAGAGAGTTTCTAGACCTTGGGGCTATAAGAGGGTTAGACCGTGTGATCTTCGTCAGAGAGTCCCTAACTACCCTAGACTATAAGGGTAATTGACAGAGCGAGGTTCCCCAGAGTGTCTTATATTTTTGTATGACCAAACCAGAGGGGTTAGGATGAGTGCACTACCCAGAGGGTTGTTGGTACTTCTTGGAAAGGACTAGTGGGTTTGGCAACGAGTACATCCCAGAGGGGTTCCTTTTATGGTCAGCTGTTTGCTTCACTGCTACTTGTTGTTTTGTGGATTGATTACTGTTGCATTTTATCCTGTTACTGCTTACTAATTACTTCCTGTAGTTTACCATTACTATTTAATGGTTACTATACTATTACCTGCCATATGCTCACAGATTGTTAGGCACCGATCTTCGGGTGGTTTCCTACTGGGATTTAGTCTCACATCCGGTTTGGGCCATGTTTTTTGGCCCAAGAAGACTATGCGGTTGTAGGTATAGACAAGGGCAAGTGCCCTTCGACTTCAGGTACTTGATTGCTCTGGAGCATGAGAGCATGGGAACAAGCTTAGGCTTGCGATGCTGCGGAGCTGTTTATCTTTTATTTTGTACTTGTTTTGTTACTGTTTGCATTTCCAGCATTGTGACCTATTTGGATGCTTTCCTAGATATGTATCATGCATCATTTCTTTTATACTTATGTTCTCCAGTTGTTATTGTTTTAGACTTCCACTATTCATTGTTGTTGGATATTTACTACTTCCACTATTGCATGTTTTGTTTAGATCCGTTGTGTACTCTGCTAATAAGGGCATAGTTTCCCCAACATCACGCCCCTGGCCCTCGCTGCTAGTTGGCAACCTCTAGCATTTCAGGGAAACGTGCTTGAGGCCATGTGACCAACAGGGTACGGGGAGCCTCTGGGTGGCTTCCAAAACCGGGATGCTACAAAGTGGTATCAAAGGAATTACATTCTCTTGATTTACTGTTCGGAGCCTTTAGCTATGGATAGGATGGATTTGGTACTTATTAATAAGCTGTTCCTGGGAGTAGCTAACCCGTCTACACGGAAAATCCAAACTACATTGTTTATTACAGTTTTCTGGTTTTGAGATTTTACGGTTGATATGATTTCACCTTGAGTGACTCACATGATTTGTGTTGTTATTGTTGTTTCTATTGCGGTTCAATATCTATCGCAACCCGATGAGATGAGGGTATGCCATCTCATTCATCATATAGGCACTCATTATAAATCACATGCCATGCATTCTTACCATGCCATTTAGGGTGCATTAGAGATTGCATGTTTTTGTGATAGATGTTGTGTCTATTATGCATGTTTTTGTGGTAGAAGCTCTGATATAATCCCTATAGTTTGATAGAGAAAATGTTTGTATTATTCATTGCTTAAAGGAACACCCAATTTTGGTTTTTGAGGGGTTATGGGGCCTCATGAATCGAAACTTGGCAGATCGTTGACTTGTTTCTCAGGTATATGACTTATATGAAATGCAAAGCTTTGATTTGCGGGGAGTACATGACCTCACAGATCGAATTTGGCACCTCCATGTTGGGTTTTCAGTGTTTTCTGGGCTTCGGTGTAGTTTCTAAGATACTACCCAAAAAAACCCAGAATACACAGCGTGTACATTATAACTACATGCCGTGTAATTTTAAACCATGTCACTGACTAGGTGAGAAGAAACATGGGGTTGTGAAAAGTCTTCAGGAACACGCCGTGTATGGTAAGTACACGCCGTGTAGTAGTGATCCGTGTACCCGGCCGTGTCACTAACAACACGGGTCAGGGAAGCTCATGTAGTACACACCGTGTTTTATATGAAAACACTATGTATCCTTGTTCTAGGTACCAGTTCATGTAACGAACAACATGGGTCGGTGTTATCTTCTCCTATACACACCGTGTTTGTTCAGAATACGCTGTGTAAGTGTCAGCCGTGTAGCCGGCCGTGTAACTAACAACACGGTCACCGAAACCTTGTCTAGTACATTCCCTATCCTTAGTGATCACGTAGTGTATTATAGGGTAAATAGGGCCATCTGATTTAGCCGTGTAAAGATACTCGGGTAGGGGAATGGAGTTCATGTACACACCATGTGTGGGGACAACACTCCGTGTAGTCTGGGGTGTAACATGACCAGTTGTGGAAGAACTACATGCCCATGTGTATGGATTTAAGGAACACACTGTGTAGTTTTACGCACACAGTGTAGTCGTGTTTGGTAAAACTTGAGTTTTTCATTCTCCTAATCCCGTTTTGTACTCTTGTGTTCTCTATCCTTGGTGATATTGATCTAAGGTGTGCTTTTTATCTTTCAGAGCTATGCCTCCGAGACGTCCTCCAGTTGTACGTCTGCTGTCATACGTGATCAGACAGCGAATATGGCCAATCAGAGACCTCCTGTAGATCCTCTTGTTGTTCCAGCCTTGGCACCAATAGTTATGCCCATTGCTGGTGCCGATGCACAGTTCAGGGAGTACTTCCTGAGGATGATGCAGACCATTCAGAGAGTGCCGCCTCCAGCCCTATCGATGGCTGAGTTGATGCAGGTTTTCCAGCAGCAGAATCCTCCTACATTCTCAGGGGATGGAGGACCCCTGGCTGCAGAGTCGTGGCTAGAGGCCACGCTGATGATCTTCGAGAATTTGGAGATACCTCGAGAGAAAAGGGTAAAGATTTATACTTATATGCTTTGGGACACCACTAAGTGGTGGTGGGAGGTGATCTTATAGTCAGGGTGACAATATAGTATGACTTGGGATGAGTTTCGGCGCATCTTATATGATTACTTTTATCCGAAGACCGTAAGGGCCGACCGAGCCCGAGATTTTATGAGCCTTGAGCATGGTACTCTTTCTGTTATGGATTACTCGTCTTGTTTTACTGAGTTGCAGTACTTCACACCAATTCTAGTAGGTGATGATTTATTGTTTTCTAGAATGTTTGCGGATGTTATCAGGCAGGAGATCCATTACCAGTTGAATATCTTCAGTTTGACTTCGATATATGCTATCTTTAACTAGGCGATGATCACTGAGTGCAATCTGAGAGATTCTGGAGCAGTGGGCAAGGGTGGTTCGACATCGAGAGTCTGTATTCCTCCAACTGATAGCAGGAAGCGTTGCTGGGAGTCTGCTCAAGGAGATCAGGGTAGGCAGAATGTATCTTTGGGAATCCAGGTTGTCTGCTACCAGTGTGGTAGGAGTGGCCATACTAGGCCTCAGTGCTAGAAAGACCCGATGGAGTGTCGATCTTGCTGCAAAATGGGCCATCTTTAGCGTTTTTGTTAGATCTTCTCACCTACAGCTGGTGGAAGGGGATCCTCTAGGACCCCACGTACAGAAGATGTATCGCTAGTTTCTCAGCAGTCTGAGAACTGAAGTTCTTATGACCATTCGGGCTGAGGTGGAGGTCACGGCTGTGGTGGTTAGTCACCAAGTTACCATCGAAAGTAGAGTGGATCAGCTCAGAGTAGTCAGCCTAGAGCACAGGGCCGCTGTACAGGCCAGATTTTCATCATGTAGTAGACCTATTAGGACCAGGATACCAGCCCTTCCACAGTTCCAGGTATGATCCTAATAGCCTAAGTTTTGTCTTCATCTCTTTTTTATACTAGTGTTGTGCATAGATTTATATTTTTTTCTATCATGGAGAGTATTGGGCTCTATATCCTATCTTTTTATAATGTCTTGATGCTAGACACTTCGTTGGGGACTAGAACGACTAGTGTACGTCAGTGCAAGGAGTGCCCTCTTGAGGTTGGAGGGTGTCACTTCTTATGTGTCCTCTATGTCCTAGAGATGACAGACTATGATGTCATTCTTGGTATGTAATGGTTAGTTCCCTTCTAAGTATTCGTTGATTTCTATCGCCACAGGGTGAGTTTCATATCACCAGAGGGTAGATATTTTTTCATAGAGGTGAGTGGGATGTCCAGGTGGGTAGAGCTAGACTAGACCATCATGGGCTAGGAGGAGTTATAGTTCAGATTGCCGGTCTTTATCTGAATGACCAGGGGACTTCACAGTTAGACTTTCCTCTAGTGGTCGATCGTTTTAGGGATTTCTTTCTAGAGGACTTTTTTGGATTTCCTCTGGAGAGTGAGGTAGACTTCTTGATTGAGCTCGTGCCAGGAGTGGCACCAGTGTCCATTCCTCCTTTTAGGATGGCTACACCTGAGTTGCAGGATCTCAAGAAGCAGTTGGAAGAGTTTCAAGAAAAGGGTTTCATCTGACCGAGTACATCTCCTTGGTGTTCACCTGTCCTATTTGGAAAGAAGGAAGACGGAACCCTTAGGCTTTGCGTGGATTATCAGAATCTGAACCAGTTTATGGTCAAGAACTAATATCCTTTGTCGGGGATCAATGACCTCTTTGATCAGCCTAGAGGAGCCCGGGTGTTCTCGAAGATCGATTTGAGGTCCAGTTATAATCAGTTGCATGTGATACCATTAGATAAACATCATACAGTCTTCAGGAGTAGTTGTGGTCTATACGAGTATATAGTCATGCCATTCAGTATCACGAATGCACTATCAGCTTTTATGGCACTGATGAACCGAGTGTTCCATCCATACATGGATTCTTTCGTGGTTGTCTTCGTGGATGAAATCTTGGTGTACTATCACACTCAATATGACCATGCCACCTGTGTTAAGATCATTCTGAGTACATTGAGAGATCATCAGTTATATGATAAGCTCTTGAAATGACACTTTTGGATGGATCAGATTCACTTCTTGGGTAACATTATCTCAGAGACAGGATTATCAGCAGACCCATAGAAAGTGAGAGCTATAGTTTCTTGGGAGCAGCCGAAGAATGTATTTGAGGGGCAGAGTTTTCTAGGGCTGGCTAGATAGTACATGCATATCATATAGGAAATTTCACGCCTTGCAGCTTCACTGACAGGTGTGACCAAGAAAGGTGTCATGTTTTTATGGTTATATTATTGTGAGTCAGCCTTTCAGAATCGGAAGGGGAGGTTGATGTCAGCACTGAAACTAGTCTTTCTAGAGCCGATAAAGAGATATACAATATACTGTGATGCTTTAGGTGTCGGAATGGGAGCTGTGATTATGCAGGGAGATGGAGTCGTTGCGTATGGGTCTCGGCAGTTGAGGCCACACAAGAGAAATTACCCGACACATGATCTGGAGTTGGCAGATGTTGTTCATGCCTTACAATGTTGGAGACATTACCTTCTGGGATAGTACTTTTTGGTTTTCACCGACCACAATAGCCTCATGTATATATTCACTCTACGTGATATGAACCTGAGACAGTGCATGTGGGTCGAGTATCTTCAGTCCTTCGACTTTGAGCATGCCTATACGCAGGGAAAGGGTAATGCGGTGGATGTTGTGTTGAGCAAGAGAAATTATATTCAGGCATTTCAAGTGGCCAGTAGTGAGTGGAAGCTTATGGATCTGTTCCCTGAGATGAATTAGGAGGTGCATGACAAACGGGGGCAGACTTTTCTATCTTCTTTAGCTGTTACCTATACCCTTCTTGATCGGGTACAGATGAGGCATCTATCAGACTCCGAAGTCCTAGTCCTGTGGGAGAGTGTGTCAGGAGAGGACCCTATTCCTGGATGGACAGTGGGCGAGGATGAAATTATGAGTTTCCAGGGACGCTTATGGGTGCCAGTAGACATACGCGAGGAACTGATGCGGGATTTTCATTCTTTTGTTTGGGAAGTTCATCCTGGTGTCACCAAGATGTATTGTGATCTACACTGCTAGTATTGGTGGCCAGGTATGAAGAGGGATGTTTCTAGGTTTTTCATGAGATTTTCTACTTGTTATAAGGTGAAAGCGGAGCATCTACAACTAGAAGGGCTTTTACAGTAGTTACCCATTTTTGAGTGGAAGTGAACGATGTCATGATGGACTTCGTGACCGGTTTACCAAGGTCACCTCGAGGGTGTGATGCTGTTTGGGTTGTCATTGACAAGATTACAAAGGTTTATCACTTATTGTCGATCAAGGAGAATTTCAATGTTGATGAGCTAGGGCGGTTGTACATCCAAGAGATTGTATGTCTGCATGGAGTTTTACACTCCATTATTTCAGACAGGGATGCAGATTTAACTTCTTGGTTCTGGCAGGGTCTTCAGAAGGCTTTGGGTATACAGGTCCTTTTGAGTACAACATACCATCCCCAGACAGATGGTCAGTCCGAGCATATGATCTAGGTGCTTGAGGATATTCTATGAGCTTAAATTCTAGACTTTGGCAGTTCTAGGGAGAATCATATTCCTCTTGTGAAGTTTGCCTATAACAACAGTTTTCATGCGACTATTCAGATATCACCTTACGAGGATTTGTATGGTAGGCCATGACAATCACTATTGTTCTAGATAGAGGCAGGAGAGGCGGCATCGCTGCGACCATGTCTTGTTCAGGATACCTCAGAGAAGATAGAGTTGATTTAGAAGAGGATGTCTACAGCACAGTCTTGACAGAAGTCTTATGTTGAGCAGCGGAGACGACCTCTGGATTTCGAGGTTGGGGATCTGGTTTTTCTACGTTTCTTTCCAAGGATGGGACACAAGAGGATTCAGGGACATGGTAAGCTTTCACCATGGTACATCGGGCCATTTGAGTTTTTGGAAAGAGTTGGGCTGGTTGCCTATTGGTTGTAGTTACCTCAGAGGTACTAGGCTATGCATGACGTCTTCCACCTCTCTCAACTCCGGCGTTACTTTTCAGACCCGTCTCATGTCTTTGAACCTGAGGATGGTGAGATCGAAGAAGATGCAACATTTGAGAAGCATCCTATCCAGATTGTTGATCATAGTATGAAGGTTCTCTATGGCCGGTCTGTTCCTTCGGTACAGGTGCTATGGAAGCACGGGCGAGTACAGAACGATACATAGGAGAGGGAGGCAGATGTATGATCGCAGTGGCCAGAGTTGTTTGGGGTTTCGTATTCTACACCTTTATAGGGAAATTTTGGGATGAATTTCATTTAGGGGGAAGATTGTAAGAACCTAGATCTTTGTTTCAGGTTTGTTTTTCCTTTTCTGATCGTTTTTAAGAAGAAGAGGAAAATTTGGAAATGTTCAAAGTACAAGTCATGTACTTTATGAGTACACGTCATGTACTTCTATGTCATGAAATGTCGTGTGTTGGCTGTGTCTGGGCCACACACATGATGTGTAGGGGAGATGTGGAGTCTGCTTAAAGTAGATTACAGAAAGGCCTAGTACACGTCATGTACTCCAGACGTACATGCTGTGTACATTCATTTTTTTCATTAAACGGACCGAGGTCACGCCTAATCGACAGAATCGTCTTCTTCTCAATTTTCTCTGACCGAGAGCATCCATATGACCATGAACATCCACCGAGCCCCCGATCCTCCATCTGTTTGATGAATCGACTGTCGTCGATTACGTTGGAACCAAAGCGGTGAGCTCTTCATTCTTCTTGAGTTTCATTCCATGATTTTCCCTCTTTCTCAAGATATCATGGGTTGAATGTTGTTTGTGTTTTCGTAGATCTATGACGTTCTATGGAGAATCTAGCCCCGTGGTTCAAGTATATTGATCTCCTAGAATCAAGGTAGGTGGTTTGTGCCTTACCTTTCGACGTCTTTGAGTTTTATGTGCAAATTTCAACCAATACCCGTGAACTGGGTATTGCATGTTTACCGTTTTTCCCTTGTTGTTTTCCTGCCTTTCATGTATTCTTTTATAGAGATAATTTGATCATGTATGGGTATAATTATTGTGCTTGGATTTTTTTCCCATGACTTGTTCTATTTAAGAAATTTGGGTCTTGTATGCATTTGGTCGTTATACCTGTTTTCCATGCCTTGTGACCGTAGGATGGAATGATATTCTTGACTTTCTTGTTATTCTGTAGACTTGTTAGCCAAGTAGCACTATAGGTGTGATTTGGCCTTATAGTATTATTGTGCACTAACTTGCATGGTAACATGAGAACCTGGTACTATAGACTATAAGGGATAGACCGAGTAAGCTTCCCAGAGAGTCTTGGACAGTATAGACTATAAGGGATAGACCGAGTGAGCTTCCCAGGGAGTCTTGGATATAATAGACTATAGGAGGGTAGAGCGAGTGATCTTCCTCTGAGAGTCCTTAATTGTTTGAATTTCCTTACACCATTCTAGTCTAGAGGAGGAATTGACCAAGAGAGCTTCCTTAGAGAGTTTGTGATAGACCTGAGACTATAGGAGGAATTGAACGAGTGCGCTTCCTCAGATAGTTTCTAGACCATGGGGCTATAAGAGGGTTAGACCCCATGATCTTCCTCAGAGAGTCCCTGATTACCCTAGACTATAACTGGAATTTACCGAGCAAGCTTCCCCATAGATTATTATATTTTTGTAAGACCAAACCAGTGGGGTTATGCTGAGTGCACTACCCATAGGGTTTTTGGTACTTGTTGGATCAGACCAGTGGGGTTGGTTGCGAGTACTTCTCAGAGGGGTTCCTGTTGTGGTTAGTTTTCTGCTTCACTACTGATTACTATTCTATAGATTTATTACTGTCTCATATCATATTGTTACTACTTACTGATTACTGCATGCTATTTTATGTTATTGTTTACTACTTACTATACTATTACCTACCATATGCACACCGACTGTTAGGCACATATCTTCGGGTGGTTTCCTACTGGGATTTAGTCTCACACCCAGTTTGGTCCATGCTTTTGGGCCCAAGCAGACTATGTTGTTTCAGGTATAGAAAAGGTAAAACACCACTTGACTTCGGGTTCTTGATTGCTCTGGAGCAGGAGAGCATTGGACCAAGCATAGGCTTGCGATGCTGCGAAGCTGTTTATCTTTTATTTTGTACTTGTTTTGGTACGGTTCATATTTCCAGCATTGTGACCTGTTTGGATATATCCTAGATATGTATCATGTATCATTTATTATATACATATTTTCTCTAGTTGTTATTGTTTTAGTCTTATGTTGTTCATTGTTGTTGGATATTTACTGCTTCTGCTATTGCATGTTTTGTTTACTTCTACTGTGTACTCTGCCAATGAGGGAATAGTTTCCCCACCATCACACCCAAGGTCCTCGCTACTAGTCGGAAGCCTCTAGTGTTTGGGGAAATGAGCTTGAGGCCATGTGCCAACCAGGTATGGGGCACCTCCGGGTGGCTTCCGGAACCGGGACGTTACAATATCTATGCTAAATTTATATTGTGGGAAATTATTTGGTTATTAACCTTTAAAAGTAATATAATTTCATTTTTCAAAATTTATTACTGAAATAGTTATGTAATATTAGCATTTTATTATTATTTTTACTTAAAATAAACATGAGAGTGTTTCATGAAAACCCGAAATAATTTTATCTTCAAGGATTATTTTTTTATATGGCCATATTTTATTTAAAACATTTTCAAGAATAATTTTAGAATTCTAAAATGACTGGTTAATGTAAATTTTATCCATAATTTAATTTCTAAAAAAATTGTTAAACTTAATATTCTTTTCATTTTCCAAATAATGTGTATTTTGAATGAAATATTATTTTAAAAAATACGGCCCGAATGAATTTTCCAGATATCATGACTACTCTTTTCTTTGAAAAATCCTTCACAATAATCAATGGTTATTTTAAAATATTTTTTTTAATTAATATTTATTAACTTCATGGATTTTAAATATTTTATTTTATAATAGAAATGGTATTTTTATAAATATATTTTCCAATTTTCTTTTATAGGAATTTTTAATCTGTGATAACACTGTTTAAGGTCATTTGTACTTCACTAGGTATATGATCCAATGATACCATCCACATAGTTTTTCTAGATAGTTTATGATGATGATTTTTTTATAATTGATTAAAAAAATTAATTTTATATATGTTAATTATGTTATGATGAAATATTTATGAAACTCATTTCATTTCGACGGGTTATACTATGAAGAAATGATGGAATAAAAATTTTCACCATTCTATGAGTTATGATATGATTAATTTATTAATGTTTTTATGGCATAATTGGAAAATTATAATTTAATTTTATGAGAAGGCTAGTTTAGTTATAACCCTCTAATGCATTGGGAAACTATTTATAAATATTTAGATAATTATGTTATTCCTTAACCTAATTTCATGTTCACAACATTATTCATGGACCTGGTTTGATGCACAAAAGTTTATACATATGCATGGTTTTATATCCATTAGTTTATTCTATGACTTATTTTCATGTCCTTAACATAATTAGTGAACATATTAATATTTAAACAAGTTCAAAATGTTATATTGTATGTTTTTATCATACTTATAAGCTTATGAAATGCTCTCATGGATCATGATTTATTTATAAAAATTCTTCACACAATATTTATTTATTATGATAAATCCTCATACTATGACTCATAATTAATGATATATTAATTTATTTAGTAATAATTACTTCGGATATGATCATGATCCCATTCCTTTATTCTTAGTTATTATTATTTTTTGACATATCCTATGTAATCCATTACTAATTATTTGAGTAAAACTATTCTTATATTTACTATCCATAGGTTATAAACAAGGATTTAAGTAGGGTATGCATATTAATTGTACTATGTGAGAAGATAGTTGTGGTAGATGTTGAATATATTTCATGAAATTTTATGATTACGAATCTAATCTGTCGAGATGAAAAACCTTTAAGGTACTCTTGCACGTATAGTAGTAAAATTTATTGAATATTAATTTCTAAAAATGAATTATATATATATATCAAATTAACAGCTATCCTAAATTTGATTCCATTATTAGACATAAAGATAATTAATGAATGAAATTTTTAGTATAATTAATGTATAATTAAATATAAATTTAAATTTAATCTTAATAACATAGTGATTGAATTGGGAAGTTTAAATAGAAGTAACAAAATTGGGATATATATATATAAAACTAGAATCAAGTACTGTAATAATTCCTTATGAGGCACAATAGTATGATCTTATATAGAAGTAGCATCAGAGGAGTTTAACCTACACTAATCTCAAGCTAAACATCAATAACTATGGTTTGAGAGAAATCCCTCTTGGGTGAAGACTATACTCATGAAAATCAAAATGAGATTCTAGTTAGATGAATAACCACCCAAGACTACCACCATTTATTATATCACCCTTTCGACTTATAATGATGTCTTTAGGGGTTTTTACGTTTATGTTTGGATAATGTAAACATTTATTGTTTTTTAAAAAATATATAAATTTTTATTATTAAAGGTATGTTTATACATTTTTAATTTTTAATTTCAATGATTAAATATTTTTAACTGATAAAAAAGGTATTAATAAAAAATTATTGAAAAATTCAATTAATGTTTTCTAAATAAATAATTTGTTTTAATTAATTATGAATAAAATAATATTATTAAAATAAAATTTAATTTTCTAGGAATTTTTATGTATTTCATTATTTTTTACTTAATTAAATTTATCACTAAAAAACTATTTTTATAATAGTTATAGATAATTTATAAAAGTTAAATAAATTTAAATTCATCCATCGATTATTATTTGATAATAAATTAAAATAAAATAAATTTTATTCTTAATAATATATTTCTCCAAAAATTATTTTTTATGCATCATCCATTATTATATTTAAATTATTTTTTACAATTTTTTAAAATTGAAAGAAAAAAATATTTTTCATATTTTCTTAAATAGAATATCTAAATTAGTGAGTATGTATAATTTCATCTTTCCCAAAAAAAATATGTTACCATGAGAAAAATAAAGTTACCAAGGTAAATGTAAAATGTGGTAAAAGGGTAAAAATAAGGGTAAA
The DNA here is from genome assembly GCA_963277665.1 of Viscum album. Classification (NCBI taxonomy): domain Eukaryota; kingdom Viridiplantae; phylum Streptophyta; class Magnoliopsida; order Santalales; family Viscaceae; genus Viscum; species Viscum album. The sequence continues at coordinate 711,316,966 of OY728136.1, read as the reverse complement.
TGTCCTAAAATATCTATATTTATATCTTTAAAATGGATTTATGTTAGTATGGATAACTTATATACATTATTTTTCTACTTTGTAGCCACATTCCTTGAGAAATTACCCTCTTTGCAAATTAAGGAATGAGTATTTGTGAAAATTCCACTCACACTCCCCTATCAAAGGACCCATCATCTACCCACCACAAAGAACACCTTTACTTCAGTTTCCAATCAAATCCCTACCCATATTCTACCTCTAATAATAATTTCCCATATATGGGAATCTCTAAGAATATGAAGAAGTCCCATATTTATCATTCGCAAGTTGTTCTTAATGAGAAGATTCACGTCTTTGACGAAAGGGTTATCATCTACGAACAATTTTCTATTTATATTCTTTATCCCACTCTTCTATATTATGATTTATCACTATAATAACATGTTTTTTAAATCATTATTTTTCAAAAATTTGATGTCCTAGCTATATGAGAAAAAGTTTTATTTATTCATTCATTATAATGTATTGTCATTTGGGTTAGTTTTACCATCTATAATAATGATGAACAACATTTATATCATGAATTTTTATGAAAAAAAATACTATACATTTATTTTATTAATGATTGATCTAATATTTTTTCATATTTTTTAATTTTAATATATGAAGGAACCTAGGAATCTTTGAAATAAAGAGAAATAATAATTTAAAATTACCATTTTTGAATTTATGTCAAAATATTAAGTATGGAATACCTCATTCTATATTTATCCATAAACCATGTAAAATTTAATTAATCATGGGAATAAAAATGAAAATTTTTAATCAAAATAATTCCTCATCTAATTTAAATTTAAAACAAATTTTTTTCATCAGCGGTGATGGTTTATCGAATGAACCAAACCCAAAACCCTCTAGATCATCCACATAAATTTTAGAATCATGATCGATCAGCAGTCCATAAATTTTGGTTCTAGCATGAAGAATAAAAGGCAATTCAATGTCGTTATGATCATATTTTATCAAAATAATGATCCTTGAACTTGTATTGAGTAATCTATAGTCTTTATTTCACTTTATATTTTTAAATTGGGAGATGGGGGGATGGAAATCAAGAAAATCATTCTCATACATATTTTTTATCCTAAAAATACTTATAAACATTGGCTATAACATTCATGTTTTAAATTTAAGTGTTAATGGAACATAACCCTTTTAATGTGCCAAAAAAAACACAAATGAATCATAAAACATGCCTCAAATGTTACATATATTTTATCACATAAATTTAACACCTAATCTATGTTACATGATAAAGTTAAATTCATTAACTCAACTCACAACATTTATAAAAATGAAATTAAATAAGGATAATTGAAATTTAATATTCATTAGAAAATCCTTATATTCACTGAAATTTTGTGAATATAATAAGAAACAATGTCAATGATTGTTATACTAAACTCAAATTATAATGAATTTATCTATATTCTTTGTGATCATATAAATTTGGACATTACTCGGTCACAACCATGGGTCCCACAATGTCCTAAACACGAATTCACTATAGTTGGAAAAGATTTGGAATATTCTCTTTGGGTGACCCTCTAGACCCTTATCTTGATATCAGTTAGAACTACTCAGAAACTGGGAGTAGGGTTTAGAAACCCATCAATGCCCCAAAATAGAAAAGGTTTACTCATATAAACTACAACCTTTTTCAAACACACGTTGTGTAATGTAATATCTTTGTCTCATCATATCTTGTAAAGAAAGAATCACACTTTTTGTCATTATTCTTTAGAGCTTTATTTATTCATGATCATATAATATAGACATACCTTTAATCACCATGGACACTGAATGAATAAAGTTACCACAATTATAGTCAATTGGGGTTGAGACATATAATTCTTTTGGAAGCAATAAATACATTCTTAAACATTAAAACAATGTCATATCATCAACGATGCACCCAATATAAGCTACCTCTCTATGTAATAAATTTCATTTTTTTTGTCTTGAATCAATCTACATGATAACATAGTACACATTTAAAATTATATCATGTCTATAGAATATTAATCACTCATAGAAATACTAAAAACCAATGAAAACTATAACATTCATTATTACATCTCGTAGGCAAGTCCTCATGATACCCTCTATGTGTGATCAACAACTATGAGCTTAATGATAAGTAGTTTCAATACTTATAGACCCCACTCACTTGAGAGTCATACATCATTTCTGTCCCCTTAGTATGATGTATATAAACCACAAAAAATATGTTTAATATTGATGTCAAAGTATCTCAAGGATAACAGTACAGGTGATAACTACTATAACCTAAAATAAGATCATTACCTCGTAAATAGTTGGTGTAGAATACGAGACATGATTATGGTATGATAACATCATTCATAACTCTCTATATGTATTAATTTTTAATCACAAATTAATTTTCAAGTTAGGACTAAGGAGGATGATTTTAAAACACTCCCACTTACACTAGATACAACTTACCATCGGTTAACTTGTCATCCCTCACATGATACGGTCAGGATTCTACTAAGTAATGGAATTAGTCGCTAGACATATAAAGTTTTAAAATTTAAAAACACTATTATCTTTTAATTCAACACATTAAGCATTCCCAAGAGAATATATATTTGAGTATAACATGTTTTACTATATCATAATCATGACATCATAGTTCATACATTAGGTACAATTATATTAACTTGAATTAATTATTGTGTATTTTATTCTATTTTAGCAGTTTCAGATGCAAAAAATTACTCAACATTTATATATATTAATATTACTAGAATTAATGACCTTATATTTTTCAATACCTTACACTAGATGTGATATTAGATCATATTGATCAATTAAAATACTACTCTATTCCCCTTATAAATAGTGTCCCTTCCTCTTCATCTATCAGTCATATATCCCTTGCAGTTTCTCAAGTATAATTTGATAGTTCAGACTACCTCCCGTGTAGTTATAATGTATTTAACTAATATTTCCTACCACAAATTATTTTTTGGAAATATTATATCTAATATATAGAATGGTCTATGTGATAAATCCATCTCCATAGTGTTTGGAGTTCTATTCACTATTTTTGCCTCCTCATATGTCCCACACATGTTTACGTGGAGAGATATATACCATGTGAATTTTGGTAACAAATAACTCTCAAAATATTCAAAATTCTATTTTCAATAAATTATTATTGTATAAACATTTGAATTAATCTATGAAACCCTTAGAACTACCTCTTTAGATATCATTCCCTTAAAAAAGGTTTGTTACATTAAGTCAATATTTAGAGGGATTATTTCAACCTAGACTTGACCAACAGTAAGATAAATAATAGTTTTCTATATGTTATCATCAATTTAACTTGGTAATATATGTAAATACCACTAACCAATTCTAGTAACCTAACTTATTTTAATTCCAAATGAAAAATCTATGATCCAAATGATTATATTAACACATAAATGGATCCATTCAAATTTCATTTAATATTAACATTCTATGGTTCCATCATCCCTTCCTGGTTGTTTCATATAGGCACCTTCCAATAAAGGTGTACCTAACTACCAATGTCTAATATAATGATAAAAAAGTTACTATGACAAGGGGAATTAAAATTGATTTAGGTATGTGGTTCAGTGAAAATGTTTTTTCATGTAATATGTCTAATAATTTATAATTAACCCTTTTATCTATTAATATGGCTTTTGGACTAAACATGGCCAATCAAGAATTGTTTATCTTGAATACCCACCCATGATCCAGGATGTAAAAAATTCAAAATTCTAGGAACCAAAACATTGTTACATGGAATCCATTATTTAATTTCCATTAAACTTTTCAATAATAATCTGTGTTTATTTATTGATTACTTATTGGATTCATAATTCTCAATGAATAATGTATCGCCCACCATGGTTAGTATAAAACCATCACTATGATTTTTAATATCCCAACATAATATAGAAATCCAGGCTTCTCATACATATATGTTAAATTGTTTTTTGGTGAATATTAAATGCATCACCCAAAAACATGCTTAAAGACTATAATAGTTTGAAGCCACTAGATACAAGTTACTCAAACATTTAATTTGGTGAAATATCTCCATTATCTCCAAAAATATCTTCCCATTTATTACACTTCGCGAACATTACATACTTAAATTATTTCATTTTAACCCATGGAATGGAAACATGATAAAGTATAATCCTAAATGATCTGTAGGGATAAAAAAGGAAGATATATAACCATAATATGATCCTAAGGGTATGAGAACTTGAGCATAACATTTGAAGACCATAACGCACATATTAATGATCATAATATTGAGTCATGAAAAAATGATCAGATATTCATAAGATATGAATCATAAGGTAAATAAAATAACATTATCCATGAGATAATAACATTGGAATAATTCATAGAGTTGTTGAATAAACATCATCTAATATCATTATTAACAAGTATAAATTGAGATAGTTTCCCTCAATAAGTTAAGGACATGTAGTTATGCCCTCACATAAACATATATACATGAAACATGCTCCATTCATAACATTATGTAAATTAAATAAAATCTCATGCATAACCTTGTGAACATGTAATTAGGTTTATTCCTAACATTGTGAATAGATAATCAGGTTCATGCATAACATTGAAAACATATAATCATGTTCATGCATAACAATGTGAACATGTTATGTAGTTCATTCATAACTCTATGATCATGTAATTAATTCCACTCATTATCATTTTTATTATCTAATCAGGTTCTCACATAACATATTTACCTTTTAGTTATACATATTTACCCAATACATTAGAATGAGATACATGCCTCACTAGTCACACAATAAAAATAATACGTATGTGTGATAGATGATCACACAAAATTCATCATATAATAGTTACAACCCCTGATGTGAAATTGTTTTCATAATAATTTTATCAAATCATAACATATGGAAAGGTGAAAGGTTTCATAATCACATCATCATTTTATAATTTCACAAAAAGTGGAGAAAGAACTGCATTTCATAATAATTTTATCATTGTGTAACACGTGGAAGAGAAACAAGTTTCAAAAACATCATTTCATGATGAACCATTCAGATAAAAAATAATATTATTATCCATCATTCAGATCCCTATGAAATCATAAGTTACATCAAAGGATATCATCTTATATAGAGAATTATTTTTAAAGATCACATGTAGATTTTCATAATGAAATTAACTTTTCGTTGAAAATCAATTTTTACAACTAAAAGTTTGTAATATTTTTTTAAATACAATAAATTGAAAATAATTGTCAAAAATTATAAATGAATCTCAGATGAAAATAATGTTCATAATTGTGAAATATTCCACTATTATAGTAAACATTAATACAAATATTCCTCTAATATTTTTGTTAAAATAAAAATTGGAATTATTAGGAAAATAACATAAATATTCCATTCAAAAAATTGTGTAAAATTTAAAAATGGGAAGAATGAATTTAATAAACAATTTTTATAATTTTTATTTTTTAAAAACATTTTTGTAAAACATGTTTTTAGAGGAAAAAGGGTTTCATCTAAAGAGATAAATAAAGTTCTTTTTTAAAAATTCTTTATTTTAACCTATTCAGTACATGAAGAGAGAAAAACGTATTGAAAATTTATTCTTATGACATAACCATAGGTTGTATAATTTTTTTTTCAGAGATAGATCATAATATTTCATCATTAGAAGTATAATAAAAAACAATCCTGGTAAATGATGAGATTGGAACACAAAACTCTTACCACTTTGGTAATATTGTATCGGAATTTCCATAAAATAATACTATTAAATTAAATTTATAATATCATTAAAAGATGTGTATTAATTGTATAACATGAAAAATAGGTAGTATATAACCCTTATAGAATATTGTACAGTCATAACAAAACATATGTATAAAATAAGGTAAATTGAGACAAAAATACCTTACATCTTTATAACTTTTGAACCATAAACTACAATAAATATAGATCATGAATTGGATATTTATATCATCATATTTTTCAGAATAGACATCATAATATACATGTATGATTTTTATATACACCAAATAAAAGAAATACATTTTGTATATGGAATGTGTCTCACATAAGTAAAAAAAATTGAGAAGGAAATCCCATAATTAATTAGTAGTCTACTTAATCTTACTCCCCAAAAACTTATAACAACAAATGAAACATTTAATATCCTTAAAAGGATGATATTTATGTTATAATATCAAAAATTGGAAGTATATACACAACATAAACATATGAGTGGTGAATTTTCCTTAGTCTCCCATAAATAAATGAGAGAAAAGAAATCCTTTACCTTAAGTATCGACTTCATTCAAACACGATCGAACTGCTTGTATGATAATTATAATTTTATAATAAATATATTATATATATATATATCATAACATATATTCTTTACATATGACTATTTGATACCTATGTATTACAAATTCATTGTTAAAATCATGTTTCGGGTCATACCTGCTTTGTTTTTCATATAAATTATGATTTGGTATTTTTTTCTGCTTACTTTGATCATGGTTCCATCATATCCAAAATAATAATCATGAAATAATTATCATATTTATACATAAATTATACTTATATGAATAATCTTGAATTATGTTTTTGTGAAATGAATTGTGTTTTGATTATGGAGACGGTAGGTTGTACATACGCGTGAGTAGCGTTTCTATTTTGAGAAGATAATAATAGACAAAAGGTATGTTCTATATAATATTTCCATCATGATAATAATATAATTGCTGAAATATTAATTCTTTAAATATACTTATACATATCATTTATGTGGTGTGGTGATTAAAATATAGAGTGACATTGTTTCGTAAAGGCGACAATACACATGTACATGAATGACATTATCATCTATTAATGAGTGAAAATGTAAGAAAGAAAATGATATACTAAATTTAAATAATCTTGTGTTTTTATTTATTAATATATTTATTTTATATATATCTAATATATTTATTAACATTAACCTTATTATATTCCATGTAAAAAATTAGTGAAAATTGAATTAAACATGATACATTTATGTATCCCCTTTGGAATGGAAATTAAAAAGGGACATATGATATAATTACACTAGAGGAATAACTATGTTATTATTATCATATATATACATTATATCAATCATTGTCACAATTGTGGGAGGTGGAAATGAAAAAATGGAAGACATCGGTCCGCGATGATGAAGTCTGTTATACTCACAAATGATGATTTCATAACATACATGATGGAAGTGGATATGGTTGTAGTTAATACCCTTAAAAAACAAAATATAATTATATTTAATATACTATGGTTATTATAAAATACTGTTTTAATAAATTAAGGTTGATATGGAGGAATATCTAAAATTAAAATGTTTGTTGAAGAGTTTTACCTCTTTTTTGGTTAACCTTCCTTGGTTTGCCCCAAAATACTTAAAAGGTTGGATTTATTACAAAAATAAGGATCAAAGTATGATAGGATGGAAGTTTTAATAATATTTGAGTTTTTCTATTCTAATAAAAACCTTTTTTAAGCTATTGAGAGGAGATGAGAGGGGTGGTCTACAAGGAGGATAATCAAGGAGCTTTCACCATAGCAGAAGCTAAATAGATTGCAAGAATGAGAGGGTATGACACCTGCCATAGGGACAAACTTGTGCATGCGTAGGAAAGCCTAGACGAACATCCATGCAAAGGTGGACATCTGATTTCACAACAAAGATGCTGGGGAGGAGCAGTTCCAAGTAGTTATTATGGGTTGTATGTAATGATTGAAGCCTATATGCAATGAATTCCTCTAAGGCATACGGGCCCTGTAATACTTATTCCTACAGGCCTTATAAGGGTTCCACCTCACCCCTTTAAAGGTATATTACCAAATAAATAATAAATGAAGGCCTTCGGGCCATTGGAGGTTAGTTCAACTCTTCTAATTTTTGAAAAATAGTTTTTACCACATTTTTTCACATACTAATTATAAAGAACCAATGTTGAACATTACACAATATAGATATTTCAACTATATTTCAAATCATTACATTACAAAATTTCATTTTGGTTGAGAGTTTTTTAATGTTAGGACACAACTCATATATATTATCCCATAAGTATATAGTGTGGGAACCATTAAAACAATATCCATTTCTTCCGAAACATAATATTTTTAACACGAAAAACAACATAATGATTTCATTGAAAAATCCTCATAACATTTTACATAACATAATTATTTCTTTGGAAAATCCTTATAACATGTGAAAAAAAATTAAAAAAAAAGCCATGAGCAAAAATATCTCTGTAAGGTATATAAAAATATGGAACGAAACCATTAGTCCAAGAGTAATTATAAACATATGAAATCGGTTCACAAAGACATACATCTCACCAATATAAACTTTTTGAAACATTATATTTCCCAAAAAACATTAAGGAAGTTATATATAAAACCATAATGTTTTATTGGGGAGTTAATTAATTATATTGTAACCCTCAAGCCCACCTTACGATTTTAACCCTCATAACTACCTTTCAATGTAACCCTTAGAGCTACCATATGATTTAACCGTTGTAGTTACACATGGTGTAACCATATGGCAGACCTCAAACATACACATACCCAATTCATTGGAGGGAGATATATGTCCTACCATTAATCATAAAAAATTCCAATGAACCAGAATATAATCATAAAACATGACTAATTTCATAAAAACATTTCTTTTGAATTTTGTAAAATTAAATTTTAAAAGAGTATTTTAAAAGGAAATTATTTCATAAATATCATATAATTTATATGAAAAATTAATAGAATGAAATTAATATGCATTTAAAATAAAAAACACAATAAAACATAATATATACAATAATTCAGCCCAAAAATACTCTTATTACATGATAATTAATGAAGTATAATATTAACACAAGGAATAGAAATTGGGTTATGAATTCCCCTACCCTAGGTTTGTCTTAATGAAAAAATGATTAAACGTCATGAGTAATGTTTAAAAGAGTGTTATTTATATTTTAATGAAACATATTCATTTTCAAACTCATTGTATGATCATTTTATAACATCATTCCACCCATTCATTAATAATATTTTGTTATTTACATTGTTTCATGTGTTTTCTTTACATGGTTTCTATGGTTGGTTTGAAATGGATTTTCTATTGTAAAGGAAGTTAAATTCTATAATTGTAATTAAATTGTGTTAATATGATTCCATAATATTAAATTATTTTAATAATAATTGTGGTTATATTGTATGAGGATGAATCATTAGGTAAATGATTAGTGATTTCTGGTTGGATCATTTTGGCGGTTCATCGATAATCACGAACTTGTTTCATCATATTCGTTTAATATAATGTGTATAAGTTAATTGAATAACATAAAAGAGGTCATATAATACACATTAAATTCTATTTTAGTCATTAAAAGGGTTTTAAATCCAAATTTTATGGAAGTAAGGGAAATTGATGACACATCATCCACAATGTTGATAAATCAAGACATCATAGACGATGTTTTAATTTTTAGAATAAAAGAATGATAAGAGGAAGAATGACGATGAATTTTTCCATAAACATGAAAAAAAATACAGAATATATATAATAATTTTGAGTTCATTCCTCTAGAATAAGGGGAGGGGAATCAATTATAAGAAAAGATAACAGTTGAAAAGAAAACACAAGAAAATGAAAGAGTATCATTCTCTATTGATCTCTTTTCCGTGAGATCCTCCTTCAGGCCCTAGGTTTGGGTGTTTTAGTGACACCAGAATGTCCTTGACATGTTGAAGAGCCTTGGGAAGGGTATGTAGAATAATTTATATAATTCCAAATTCTTGAGTGATGTTAGAGGAAGAGGGGGTGGGGTGATGGTGGTATTATATTGGAGGAGAGGAGGGGTTTTCCATTATTTTAATCATTGGTATAATATTTTTTCTCAAGACTTTGAATAGTATTAATTAATGTGACCCTAAATTATAATAATTGCATGTGAGTATGAATTAATGGCCATTTACTTAATCCATGACTCATTCATCATGCATAAATTCATTTATATAGAAATTTTCTTAAATTATCAAATTTAACTATTCCCCAAAAAAATCAACTATTTCATAAAAATCACAAAACAAATTTGAACCATTTATTGTTGTGAAACATTAAAATGATAATTAAATTATTTGGAAATTATATTTAAAATATGATTAATTTAATTTTTAAATAAAATCTTAATTTATTCTAAAAATAATATCTTTAAAACTATAACTTATTTTATATCACCATGAAAAACCAATCAAGATCTCATTGTCTTATAACCTTAAGAAAATAATATAATAATATGATTTACTATTCATATGGTTCATATTACTATTCATAATGGTATGTTACCATTCACCAAATAATCATATTGGTTATATTAGGCTCCAAATAACATTCTAATCACAATTGTAGTTGTCTATTTTTTGAAATTCAAATCATAGGAGCATAAAAAATTTGTTTAATGGCTAGTTAATAAATACATCCTTAAGAATAGGTTTCATTATCTGTAGTATCAATGTTTCTTGCATTTAAATTTATTTTTAAATCCTTTGGGGTGTTACATTCCCCCCGCCTTCTTGAAATTGTGTCCTCAAAATTTTATTTACTTATTTAACAAATGAGGGTACTTTTACCTCATAGCATTTTCATATTCCAATGTTGCTTCATCCACCATGTGGTTTCCCCAAAAGACCTATACCTTGGGGATTAACTTATTAGACAATACTTGTTCCATTAGATCACAAATATAAATAAGTTTCTATTCATAAGAGATATTCTCTTCCTGTTGAATTATTTATGGGCTCAAAACTTGAGATGAATCTGGCATATACTTTCTCAACCTCAAAACAAGAAAAAAATTGTCTAACTGAGATAAAATCGGAGGTGAAGATTATCGATAGGAAACATTTCCAATATTCTCCATGATTTAAAATGGACCAATGAACTATAGAATTAGATTTCCATTATTATAAAAACACGTTATACTTTTCCATGGTGACATTCTAAGAAAAACATGATAACCTACCTCCAAAAAAAAGTATTTCTTCCTATTATCAACATGAATGTTCTATATATCCTCATGTGTTTTTGGGTAAAATACACTTTATTAGCCACTTCCTCTAATATTTTTGGCCTCGTCGACGTCTTTTCCCCGAATTCATCCCAAAATGTTAGTGTTTGACACCACTTTCCATATAAACCCTCAAAGGGTTCCATGTGTATACTAAAATGAAAACTGTTATAATAAGAAAATTAAAATAATGAAAGATATTGATCACAATATCCCTAGTAGTCTATAGAACAAAATTGAAGTATATCAGCCAATATCTGAATCATCTTTTCTAACTGGCCATCTGACTGAGAATGAAAAGTGGTATTGAAATTTAATTCTCTTCCCAACGACTTCACAAGGAATTTCCAAAACATAGATGTGAACATGGGATCACAGTCAGATAAAATGGAAAGAGGAACTCCATGTAACCTAACAATATCATTGTGGTATATTCAAGAATGATAATCAAAATAAATAATATCTTAAATAGGAATGAAATGAGAATATTTTTTTAGTCGAACAACAATAACCCAAGCTTCATTATTACCTCAAAATGTTTTTGGTTGTCCCACAATTAAGTCCATGGATATATTTTTCCATTTCCAATATGGTACTAGAAAAGGATAAAGAATCCCCTTTAGTAACTATCACTCTTCTTTAACATGTTGACAATTCGAAATTTTCATGCTAAAATCTACAAAATATCATTTTAGTCTGTCCAACCAGTAATACTCCCAAAGGACTCTATACATCTTTGGGAATCTATGATGAATTGAAAATGGAAAACTATGAGCTTTTCAAAATAATTCTATCTTCAACAATGATTCAAAAATCATACAAAATCAATTTCCATATATTATAGTACAATATTTATCGAGGTTAAATTATAGTAACATACCCATTTTAACCAATTCTACATTTCTTTATAGCTCCCTATCTTCTTTCTTTTCATTTTTATTTCTTTCAGACAAATATGACTTCACTAAAACCCAAAAAAAAGAGGAATTTCCTACACCAAAAACATCTAAACCAAAATTCATCAAATCATTAATCAAATGGTATTGTTCTAGCTATAACATAGTAAATGATGTATGCTATTTTTTCTCAAGCCATTTGCCACATTGTTTGCTTTTCCAGAATATGAATAGATCATGCTATCATAATCATTTATAAATTGAAGCCACCATCTCTACCTAATGATAAAATATTTATAAGTGAATATATACTTTAGACTTTTGTTATTAGTATATATTTATCTTTTTTCTCCATATAAATAATTCCTAAAAATTTTAAAGCAAAAACCAGTGCTACTGATTACAAACCATGTGTGGGATAATTTAAATATTGAGGTTTTAGTTTTCTATAAGCATAATAATTTACATGATCATTCTAAACTAGAACCAAACCAATTCCCTGTAATGAAGAATCACTAATTATGATAAAGTCACAATTTTCAAAAGGTAGGGTCACAACTAAAGCTTTCACTAATCTTATATTTGATTCCTAAAAAAATCATCGCATTATTTTTTCTGGATGAATTTAACTATTTCTCGAGTTAACATACTCAATGTACTAGATAAATATGAAATGTTTTCAACAAACCTCTAGTAACATCCTTCCAAACCAATAAAACAACGAATCTTGGTTATATTTGTGGGTCTTGACCATTAATCAACAACTTATGTTTTAGTAAGATCCATAGATATGACTTCCCCAGAAATAATATGATCATGGAAATAAATTTTATTCCACATAAATTTACACTTTCTAAATTTTCCATATATTTTCTTTTCTATTACAGATTTCAAAACAACACTTATATGTTTTATGCCGCTCTTTACTTCTAGAATATACAAGAAAGTAATCAATAAACACAAAAAAAATTATCTAGGAAGTGATGAAATATTATATTCATGAGAACAATAAATAAAATAGGGGAATTTTTTAACCCAAACAACATAACAAAAAATTCATAATTGTTATATCTACTTGAAAAAGCTATTTTTGGAATGTCACGTAACTTCACCTTCATCTAATGGTACCCGAATATCATGTCAATCTTGGAAAAATACTAAACACCCTAGAGCTGATAAAAGATACCTCGATATAAGGAAAATTATACATTTTCATAATAGTAATATTATTCAAAACTCTAAAATCAAAGAAAAGCCTCATGGAACAGTTTTTCTTTTTAATGAACAAAACAAGAGTTGCACATGGTGAAGTGCTAGGTCAAATGAATCCTTTATCATGAAACTCCTGCAGCTGATTTTTCTATTCTAGAAGATCTATTAGATCCATTCGATAAGGGGGATTTGAAATTTTCTTATCATCAGGAACTAATTAAATTGTGAATTCAACTTCTAGATAAGGTATAACACTGTGTAACTCATCAAGACAAAAATCAAGGTATTCATTCACCACAACTAGATCATTAATCAAAATAGATCCCATTTTCAATAATATGAGAAAGATTACTTTCATTTCCATATTTCAATATTTTCATAGCATTAAAATATTTTATCAATTGTATGGGTTCATTATTGTATACAAACTGAAACTCATTCTGACAAAAAACGTCTTTATCTCTACAATAAATCATACCCGGATTTATAAAAATCCAATCCATACCTAAAATGAAATAAAACTCTAATAAGAGAAAAACATCAAGGTTTGTAGGTAATGGATTTAAAAATATAATAATAGGAATATTATTAAAATTACTTTTAGTTATAACATTTCCCCTACTATTTTAACAATAATCTATGTTCTCTTTGGTTGGGGTGATATTTTCAATTTAGCAGAAAATTTCAAAGAAATAAAGGAATGTGTAGACCTTGTATCAAACCTGACATCAGAAAAAACTGATTTAATAAACAAATGTACCTATTACCACTTCATTGGATGGCTTGAAAACTACTGACATTGTTATAAAGGATATCACTACACCATTCTGGTTATAGTTTTGCTACATTCCATCACTCAGATCTTTCTTTGGGCAGGTATTTCCATAATGACCCATCTCATCACATTTGAAACACATTATAGATTTCATATCAAGATTTATATTAAGATCGTTTTATTTATAATCTCGGACCATATGCCCAAACATACCACATTGGAAAAACATCCATGATTTAGTTAGAAATTACCCTGGTTTCTTTTTATCTCACTTTTCACTAATTGGAAACTAATCATTATTACCAACAGATTTATTTGATTTATTACTACCCATCACATTCCATATAGACATCTTATTTTCTTTATTTTCAATGTACATGTGATCATCATCAAACTCTCTTTATGCCCTCTCACCCCATCAGATTATATTCTCATAACTTTTAAATTCACGTGAAGCCAATTGCCTTAAATATGTTGGCTCTAATCCTGAGTAAAAATGATTTACTTTTCAATCAACATCTTAAATAAGATTAAGAGTATACGTATTAAGTTAGGTGATGTTTTCTTCTTACCCAACTACTGAATATTCCTCATTTTTCCTCAATTCAAGGAATTTCTTCCCCATACTATTTTTAACCACATTAGAGAATTATTTTTCAAGGAAAATACATTTAAATTCATCCCACTCTATAAAATCAATATCCTCTAAATCCATAATATTCTTAACCATTGACCACCAATAATCAGATTCACCTTTAAAATTAAAAATGGAAATACTAAAAATTATATTATCTAAACATTAGATAAAAATAAATATCCTTTAAGGGATTTAATCCATCCTTCATCCACTATTGGGTCAGAAAATCCAATAAAAGGGGGAGGTTTTTTCCTCATAAAATGTTCCACTATTGTCATGTTCCTTTGTTTTAGCTCTGGTTATTCCCTTACTTGGCTGACACCACCATTTATTTCCTAAGTTCTCTGATTCATTTCCGTCTAAATCTTCTCAGTTCCAATTCTTATCATTCCTAGTTGTGGATTCAGAAAGACATCAGCCTCTATATTTGATTACAACTTCACCTTCCCTATTTTATCAATGGAAAACCATTCTAAGTAGACATATCTTAGATGAAGAAACATGGTAATCAATAAATTCTATATAATTTCAACATTATCATAAGTTAAAAATCATTTATTCTATTATTTTAACATTTTACTAACTCCTAATGTTATCTAAACCTTACTCCTATAGAAACTTTAAGGACAAGACCTTAAACATTACATAATCTAGCTAAGTCAACTAGATTTAATTTCTTTGCATTACTAAATATATTTTTCATTTAGAGTTATGAAATATAGAACAAAACTAAAACATATAAACCCATAATTATAAAATGTGTGTTCCATTAAAATAGTATCCATTTCATCCAAAACATAAATTTATTAACATAGACAACAACGTTATTTCTTTTAAAAAAATTCATAAAATTTAACATGACTTACTTTATACATCCTGATAACCTGTGAAAACCATTTAAAATTATGGTATGAGTATAAAAATAATATTAAGGTATATAAATATAAGAAAATAACCCAGTAGTCTCATGATTACTTATAAACATATGAAATCATTTTACAAAGGCGTACTTCTCACCCATATATACTTTGTGAAATAATAGATTTCCATAAAAATTATGAAAAACATATTAAAAACGATATAGTTGTCTTAGAAATTAATTTATTATATTTTAATTCTCATGACTACGTTATTATTTGTAACCCTTGTGGCTACCTTACAATGTAACCCTCACAGCTACCTTATGGTGTAACCGTCACAGTTACACTTGGACTAACCATACAGCTGACCACCATCATACACATACCAAATAAATTCATGGGAGATAGAGGTCCCAAATGTCATCATAAACAATTCCAAATAACCATAACATAATAATAAAACAAGAATAATTTTCTAAAAACATTGCTTTTGAATTTCATAAAATTGTAATTTAAAAGATGAATTTAAAATAAAAGTCCCCTAAAAATATCCTGTAATTGATTTGAAAAAATTAATAGAATGAATATAATATTCATATACACTATAAATAAATATAATAAAACATAATATAAATAAAAATTCATCACAAAAATAATATTACAACCACATAATTGATGAAGTATAAGATTAACCACAAGAATGGAAATTTGGTTATGAATTTCCTCACTTTAGGTTCGTCTTAATTAAAAAGTGATTAATCCTCATGTATAATTGTTAAAAAAATTGTTATTAATATCTTATAGAAACATATTCATGTTTATAAAACCTTATGTAATCATTTTATGGCGTAATTCCACCCATTAATTAATAGAATATTTCTATTTATATTGTTTCAGATGGATTCTTTACATGTTTTCTGTAGTTGGATCATAACTGATTTTCTTGTCAAAAGAGAGAAAAATTACCAATAATGAATGAGATGGTGTTAATATGTTTCCAACATTTTAAATTATTCCAAAAATAATTTTTGTTATATTGTATGAGGATTAATCATTGGACAAATCATTAGGGTTTTTTAAGATCATTTTGGCAGTTCTTCATTAATCATGAACATGTTTAATCAAATACCATCAATATTATGAATATAAGTTAATTATAGAATATAAGAGAGGGAATATTATACAATTAATAATCTTTTTCTATAATTAAAATTGTTTTAAAACAATCATTTTGGGGAATTAAAGGTAAATTTAAGACACATCGTCCATGATGTTAGTAAATAAACACATAATAGACTGTGTATTTATTTTTAGAATAAGAGGAAGAGGGGACAAAGAATGATGATTATTGTTTTCATACACATTATAACATTCCATAATATATAAAATACTGGATATTTCATTCCACTTGGAAAAGGGGATTATAATATAGTATAAGAAAATAAAATGATTGAAAAAGAAAACACAAGAAAATGAAAGAGGATTTTTACCTCTTGATCTCTTCTCCTTGAGATCCCCCTTAAGGCCTTGGATTTTCACCTTTTTATGTGACCATATGGTTTTTGAGGCGGGGAAGAGATTTTTGAAAGGTATTTGGCATAATTTATACAATTCTCAAATGTTGAGAGGTCTGAGAGGAAGAGGGGGGTGAGGGTGGTATTTATAGTGGAAGATAGGAGGGGTTTTCCATTATTATAATCATTAGATTAATATTTTTCTCAGGAATATGAATATTCTCAATTCATATGACCCAAAATAGTAATAATTTTATGTTAGATTGAACCAATGTCCATTTACTTCTTCCATAACTCAAACATGATGAAACAAATTCATTTATTTATCATTTTTCATAAATTTTAGAATTTTACTATTCACAAACAATTCAAGTATTTCAAAAAAATTCCAAAAAACATTGCCATTTTTCATGTTTAATAATTCAAAAATCAATTCCATTTTTGATAATAATTTTCTATGTAGGAAAATTTTAATTTTTAAATAAAATCATAATTTATTCTAAAAATAAAAATTTTATAACTATAACTCATTTTATATCACCATGAAAAATTAATCAAGATCTCATTATCTTATAAGATTAATAAAAAATAATAATAATATGATTTACTATTTATAAGGTTCATATTACAATTCATAAGGGTATGTTACTATTCACTAAAAACAAGTTGGTTCTATCAGACTCCAAATAGCATACTAATGACAACAATAGATGTCCGTTTTTCAAAATTCAAATCATAGAAGAGGAAAAGGTATGTTTAACTACTAGTTTATAACTATCTCATTAAAATAAAGATTCATTATTTAGTGGATATATGTTTCCTTCACATTAATTTATTTTTAAGACCTTTGGGGTGTTACATTTACCCCACCTTTTGGAAAATTCAATCCTGAAATTTTATTTACTTATTAAACAAATGAGGGTACCTTTCCAAAATAGAATTTTCATATTCCCATGTTGCTTCTTCAAATATGTGGTTTATCCACAAGACCATTAACTGGTGGATTACCTTTTTCCACAACACTTGTTCTCTTCGATCAAGAATTTGAAAAGTTTTCTCTTCATAAGAGAGATTCTCTTCCAGCTGAAATTCGTATAGGATCAAAATAGGATATTAAACTAATACATACATTCTCAAAATTGTAACATGGAAAAAATTGGGTAACTGAGAAAAACATGGAGGCAAAAAGACTTGGTAGGTAAATGTTCTAACATTCTACAAAATATAAAAAGGTATAATGAACTATCGACATAGCTTTACTTTCTTAAGAAAATGCATATCACTTTTCAATGGTGTGATTCTAATAAAAACATGATCACATACATTGAATGAAAAGTCTTTCATATTATTATAAGTATAAATTTTCTACTTGTTTTGATCTTTCCTCATGTGTTTCTAGATCATCTTCAATTTCTCACCCACTTCCTATACTAATTTATCCCATAAGTCTAATTTTCCCTGATATTATCCCAAAAAGCCAGAGTTCGACACTTCTTCCCAAATAATGCCTCAAAAGGTTCCATCTATGTACTAGAATGAAAACTTTATTTATAAGAAAAATCATCTGATGAAAGATATTGATCCAAACTTCCCTATTTGACCATTTAATAAGCTCAAAGTATATCATTCAATACCTAAATCTTCCTTTCTGACTAGCCATCTGAACGAGATTGAAAAGATTTACTGAAATTTTATTCAATTCATAATGACTTTTAATGTCCTTTTGAAAAGTTAGAAGTGAAATTTGGATCATGGTCAGATTCAATGGAATCAGGAACTCCATCTAACCTAACAATATCATTTAGGTATAGTCTATAAAGAAGATATAAAGACATAGTATCTCGAATAAGAAGGTAATGAGAATATTTATTCAACTGATCAACAATAAGACAGATTTAATTGTTGCCTAGAAAAGTATATTGTAGTCCCACAACAATGTCCATGGATATATTTTCCCACTTCCACTCTAGCACTGGTAATGGCTAGAGAATACACTTCAGTAACTACCACTCTACTTTAACATTATGACAAGTAAACCATTTCACCATAAAATCTAAAATATCACTTTTTATTCCATTGCACGAGTAATACTCCCAAAGGCCTATGTAAATATTTATACAGCCAGGATGAACTAAAAATAGAGAACTATGAGTTTTCTACAATAATTATTTATTTAGCTGAAAATCACAATGCACACATAATACCATTCAAAATCGTATGAAACTATATTTACCAAGGTTAAATTTTGCTAACATACACATTATAACAAATTCTACCTTTTTTATAGCTCCGCGTCTTCTTTCTGTGTAGGATTAATTTTCTGTGAAAAATATTATTGCACAGAAAAATCAAACAAAATGGGTAATTTCTTGCACCAACAACATCCAAGAAAAAATTCATCAAATCATTAATTATTGTGTATTGTTCTAGCCATAATATAGTTAATGATGCATGATGTTTTTGACTCACTGAATCTCCCACATTTTTTTCCTTTCCAGGATGGTAATTGATCAAGAAATCATAATCCTTTGACAATTAAAACCATATTCATTGCCTCATGTTTAATTCCTTTTGAGTTAATATATACACCAAACTCTTGTGTTCATTATATATTTCACATTTATCTCTGTTTAAATGATGCCTCCAAATTTTTAAATTGAAATCCATAACTTCTAATTCCAAATATAGTGTGGGAAAATTTAACCCATGATGTTTTAGTTGTCTTGATTTATAAGAAATTACCTAATCATCCTGGATCAGAACACAACCATGTACCATTAATGATGAATCACTATAGATTTCAAACTCGCCATTTATTGATGGTAGGGTCATAACTAGAGCATTCACCAATATTCTATTCATCTTTTAAAAACTATCATCAAATTATTTTGTACATATGAATTTCATTATTTTTTGAGATAACATATTCATTGGACTAGATAACCAAGCAATGTTTTTATCAAACTTGAGGAAATAGCCTTCCAAACAACAAAAACAAGAAATCTCTGTTATATTTTTGGGTCTTTCAAATTCTTCAACAACATTCTTATTAGCAGGATCAATAATTATTCTATCATTAGAAGAAATATGACCAAGGAAAGAAATTTTTTTCTGGAAAAACTCACACCGTCTAAATTTTCCATGCAGTTTATTTTCTTTTAATTTTTGAAAAATAACCCTTAGATGTTTTTATGCTTCTATTTACTTCTACAATATACCAAAATGTCATCAATAAACATAACCACAAACTTATCCAAGAACTCAAGAAATATTATTTTCATAAGATCCATGAATACCACAGGTGAATTAGTTAACCTAAATAACATAGAAACAAAGTCATAATGGCCATATCTAATTCAAAAATATATTTTTGGATGTCATCCTCCTTCACCTTATGATAATGGTACCCAGATCTCATGTCAATCTTGGAAAAATAATGAGCTCCCGGGAGCTAATCAAATAGGTCATCAATGTGAGGAAAAGGATTATTATTCTTAACCCTAATGTTATTCAAAGCTATATGATCAATTAAAAGTCTCATGGAACCATCTTTCTTTTTAATGAACAAAATAGTGGCTCTACATAGTGAAGTGCTTGGATGAATGAAGCCTTTATCATGAAACTCTTGCAATTGAAATTTCAATTCCAGAAGTCCCATTTGAGCCATTCAATAAGGGGGATTTGAAATTGGTATAGTATCATGAATAAAGTCAATTGTGAAATCAAATTTATGCATGGGAATAAAATCAGGCAACTCATCAGAAAAAACATCAAGGTATTAATTCACCACCAGCACATCATTATTCTTAATAGTTCCGCTTTTTCAAAAATATAAACAACATTACATTAATTTCCATCTTTTATCAGTTTAATAGCTTCCTGATATGTTACCAATTTTCAGGGTTCAGTCCTATATCCAAACTGAAAATCATTCTAAAAAACTACTTCTTTTGCTCTATTATGAATCATAGCATAATAAAAAAAATATAGAGCTATACCCAGAATGAAATTAAACTCTATTAAGGAAAAATAGCAATGTTTACATGTAATTTATTTCCACATGTTACTATAGAAATATTATTAAAATTCATTTATACAGTATGATTTCCCCATGGTGTTTTAACAATATGTTTTGGTCTCATTTTTTGGGGTGATATTTAAATTTACGAGAAACATTCTACGAAATAACGGAATGTATAGACCCCATTTCAAAAAATACTTTTGCGAAATCTGAGCAAATAAACAAAGTACCTAATAAAACATCTTTGGATGACCCAACATATATTGATGTAGGATCAAAGATTCTCGCTATACCTTTCTGAATATATTCTAGCTTCATTCTATCACACGGATCATTAATTGGGAAGGCATTTTTATTAGGACCCATCTCAACACATTATAACCACTTTTTAGTTTTCTTAGTAGAATTTATATTAATATAATTTTCATTATAATCTCAAGACACATGTCTAAACATACAACATCAAAAACATTTCCCAATTTTAGTAAGTCATACCCCATGGTACTTTTTACCACACTCTTCACAAACTGGAAACTAAACTTTCTTACCAACAGATTTCATTGATTGATTTTTACCCATTACTTTCAATCTAGACATCTTATTCTCATTGTTTTCAAAGTACAATTGATCCTCATAAAACTCTACTTCTTCCCTCTCATCACATCGGATAAGATTTGCATAACTTTTAAACTCAGTGGAATCTAATTCCCTTTGATATATTGTCATCAATATTTAGTAAAACAATTGATTTCCTATCAAGATCTCGAATAGTATTTAGAGAATACCATTCCATTCAAGTGAGGATTTCATCATTCACAACCACTTAATATTCATATTTTTTCCTCAATTAAAGTTATTCCTTCTCTATCCTATGTCGAACCACCTTACGAAAATATTTTTCATTTAAAAGACATTAAAATTCATCCCACACTAAGGATTAAATATCCTCTCTATCCTTGATATTCATGACCATTGACCACCACAGATTAACTTCACCTTCAAAACCATAAAAGGAAAGACTAAAATTTGGATTATTGGAATATGTCATATCATCGAATATTTTTCAAGGGCTTCAATCCATCCTTCATCTGTTACTGGGTCAGAAGATCCATTGAAAGATAGAGGGTGTTGCCTCATAAAATGTTCCACTATCTTGAAGTTTGTTTTTGGTATCTCTGGTTTCCCAATTGAATGGGTGACACCACCATTAATTGTCTATTTCATCTTATCCATCACCATCACAATATACTTAGTTCCAATTCCCACAATTCCCAGTTGCAAATTTAAAATGATATCAACCTCTCAGTTTTATCCAACTACAGTTTACCTATTTCTTCTGTAAAAAACCATTCGAAACAGACATATCTTAGATCATTCAACCTGGTAATCTATAAATGATATATAATTTAAACATAAACACAATATAAATAAAATTATGGTATAATTTTGACATCATACTAACACATAAATTTATCTAACCATTCCTCTAATACCAACTATACGACCCAACATTAAACATTATCTAATCTATTTTTTTCAATTATATTTCACATCGTTAAATTCCAAAAGATATTTTTGGTTTAGATTTATCTAAATCTGGGAAAGAAAACATATATAAAAACCCACAATTATACAATTTTCATACCATTAAAATAGAATCTATTTCTTTGAAAACCTAAAAAAATTTACACAAAAAAACAACATTATTTATTTGAAAAATATTCATAATAATTAAGGTGACTTATTTATTTACCTTACACATCATTATACCCTATGTAAAAAATTTAAAAACGTTGTATGAGCATAAAAATATTAGTAAGGGATTTAAAAAAATGGAAATAAACCCTTAGTACATGAGTACTTATAAACATATGTAATCATTTCACAATGGCATACTTCTCACCCATATAAACAAACTTTGTGAAACATGAGATTTCCATAAAACCTTAAGGAACACACACACACACACACACATATATATATATATATATATATCAATGTATATTAAGGAATTAATTACTTATATTGTAACCCTCATAGATAAATTATGATTGGTAACCCCTATAACTACCTTACATTACAACCCACATGGCTACATTATGGTGTAACCATCACAGTTACACTTGCAGTAACCATAAAAATGATCTCTAAATTACACAAACCTAATGAATTGGAGAGAGATATAGGTCCCCAATTTCATAATAAACAGTTCCAAATAACAATAACATAGTCATAAAACATGAAAAATTTTATAAAAACATTACTTTTGAATTTTTTTAAATAGAATTTTAAAAGATGATTTTAAATTGAAATTCCCACACAAATATAATATAATTGGTGTGAAAAAATAATATAATTGACATAATATTCATATAAAATGCAAATAAAAGTTATAAAACATAATAAAAACAATATTTAATCAAAAAATTAATATGAGTACCATTTAATTATTGAAGTAGTATATTAACCCCAGGAAAAGAAAATTGTGTTATGAATTTCCATTACATCTTATTCGTCTTACATAAAAAGTTGTTAAACCTCTTGTATAATCGTTAAAAGACTATTATTAATAATTTACAGAAAAATATTCTATTTTATAACACCTTTTATGATCATTTTATAACATCATTATACCCATTCATTAATAATACATTGTAATTTACATTATTTCGGGTGAGTTATTTTCATTGTTTCCATGGTTGGTTCAATGCGGATTTTCTTGTCAAAATGATGAGAAACTCGTGAAGTTGAATTAAATTATGTTAATATCTTTCCATAATATGAAATTATACAAAAATAATTTTGGTTATATGGTATGAGGAAGAATCATTAGATAAATCATTAGTGATTTTCATTTAGATCATTTTGGAAGTTCTTCGATAATCATGAACTTGTTTCATGATATTCCTTTAATATAATATGTTTATGTTAATTCCAAAACATAAGAGAGGTCATATAAGATAATTTACAATATTTTTCAACCATCAAAATGGTTTGAAAATCATATTTGACGGATTTAAGGGAAATTTAACACACATGATCAACGATTTTGTTAAATAGACACATCATATATAAGGTTTTTATTTTTAGAATAAGATGAAGAGGGGAGGATGAATTATGGTGATTTTTTCCATAAACAGGATAAAAATCCAGTATATAAATAATAGATGAGCTTTAATGAATCTTTGATAAGGGGGGAAAATAGACTATAAGAAAACAAAATAATTGAATTGAAACCACAAGAAAAATAAAATTGATCTTTACGTCTTGATCTCTTCTCCTTGAGATCCTCCTTATGGTCATGGGTTTTTGCATTATGGTGAGACCGGTAGGTCTTGGATGTGGGTAAGAGACCTGGGAGGGGTATTGGGAATAATTTAGAAAATTATCAAATCTTGAGAGTTGTGAGAGGAAGAGGAGGGTGAGGTTGGTATTTATTGTAAAAGAGAGGAGGAGTTTTCCATTATTTTAATCATTAGTTTAATTTTTTCCCAAGAATATGATTAGTCATATTTCATGTGACCCAAAAAACTAATAATTTTATTTTAGTTTAAACCACTTTCCATTTACATCTTCCATGACTCAAGCATGTTCCCAAAAATCATTAATTTATAATTTTGCATACATTTTAGAATTTAACTACTCACCAGAAGTTCAAGTATTTTATAAAAATTCCAAAAACACCCATATTTTTTAAACGTGTAGAATTCAAAAATTAATTTTTTAAAAAATAATTTTCTAAAAAAATTATTTATTTTTTATATAAAATTATATTTTATTCGAAAAATAAAGACTTTAAAACTATAACCCATTTTATAAAACCGTGAAAAACTAATATCGATATCATAATTTACTGACCATAAGAAAATAAAATATTATTATTATTTACTATTCATAAGTTGCATATTACTATTTATATGAGTATTTATAAGGGCATGTTACTATTCACCAAAAAAGTAGGTCCTATCATACTCCAAATAACTTACTTATTACAACTATAGATGTCTGTTTTTTGAAATTTAAATCATTGAAGTAGAAAAATAATATTTAACAACTAGTTTATATCTATCTCTTTAAAACAATGTGTCATTATGTTGAGAATCCATGTTTCATGCATTTCAAGAATTCTTAAAAACATTAGGTTGTTACACTAAAAAGGTCCATAATGGACTATTATCTAGAATTATACATTATTGGGTAGCCATGTTTCCATAAACAATATTTTAGAAAATGTTTTAGTTCATTTAAATCATTATATTTTTTGTTTAATCGCCCAGAAAACGCATTTTTACCTTAATCGCGGTAAATAATTATTTACTATTTAAACTATTCATTATATTAACAAATTATTTTGAAATTAGAAAATAAAATAAATTAGAAGTATTATGAAAATGGAATTAATTATTCCAATTTAAATTTATATAAGTGGAGCATTTTAATTTAAAATTAATCCTATAGATGTGATGAGAAAGGATGTTTTCAATGAGAAAATATTCGATAATTTACAAGGTTTTTATATCAAAATTCAACATGAAAATGATTCAAAATAACTAAATTATATTAATATAAATATAATTCATCCAAATTTAATTTGAAACCAATTTAACATAAAATTTAACTTTAAAAATAATATTAACAAAAATAGAGTTTTCAATTAAAATTAATATTTTTTTAATATTCAAAAAAACTATCATTTCTAAAAAATTTAAAACAATTATATGGAAGATAAATTTTAAATTATTATTATAAAATTTAAAAGTATAAAATATTCACTTAATTAAAATAATTCAAATATTTTTTTTTAAAATTTATTTTTGTAGATTATTTTTTTCCTAAAAATATTTTTTTACAAAGATATTCATTATTTTCAAACCATTTTTTATTTTCATTTTTTATTTTATTATCCACAAATAATACATATTATATAAATTTTTAAACCATTCATTTTCATTTTTTAGTTAATCCTATTCATACCAACCATTCTATCAACTATGAGATAACTATAATTTTATATAATAAAATTTTAATATTATGTCAAATTTTGTTTAAAGATAGTGTTGTGTGTAACAACATATATCAAAATGATTCATTTTTTTTAAAACAATTCCAAATATATTGGGGTGTTACATTATATAACCATTAAAATTAATTTCACCATCAAAATTCAACAATTTCGTATAAAAACTACGGATAGTATTACCTCATTACATCTGTAGTTTCCCACATAGCTTCCAGAAGATGGTGGTTTTACTATAAAACATTAACATAGTATGTGGTATTTATTTCATAGAACCATATATAATAAATACAAAATCACTACTAGTTGTTTCTCATAATTAATATCATGACATAGTGAAATGATCTATTATTTTAGTACATGTGATGGATTAGGTATATAATTCCATAAGTTAGATACATGGAATACATCATGAATGTGTGTGAGTTTCAGTGGAATGGGAATATGATAATCTATAGACACAATACTATCAAAAATTTCAATGGGGAATATATAAATGGGTGTTAGTTTTCCCATATTTCTTTAATGTAGCAACTCATTGAAATATATTCTCACAAACATGAAATTCTAGAGCATGTTGATGAGTTTATTCATAATATTTTTGTCTTATTTTACAATAAGTGGTGTTGAATGGATATAAACTTATCTTCATTTTCATTAGCTATATCAATTACCAAAATATTTCATTTTCCAACAGAATTACAGTACTTTGTTATTCTATAATTTTCTCTAATATGGGATTCATAAGGATCCGTCTGAATGATATATTAAAAGCTTCAGTTTCAAGAAAACTCTATTTTAGATAGTTGTTCATTCCAACCACCTTTAAAAGTCACCAAACAAGATTTTATAAAAACCTCTAAAGATTGAATTATTCAATATGACAGGTTATCTATTTGAGGGTGATATTTAGTGCTGAAACTCAAATCTACATCAATATATTATTGAATACTTTACCAAATAATCAAGGTAAAATTCATATTCCTATTAGATATAATTGAATGTGGTACCTCAAGAACCCCTAGAACTTCATTAATGAATATAATATCAGGAGGATCTGGAGATAAAAATTTCTGGTGTTAATTAAGTGTGATTAATTTTAAAGGGGATCAACTAAAAACCATAATTACCTCAAAATCAAGGATAAGATAAACCCTAAATGTTTCCAGTTCCACTAATTATATGTCTACAAAGAGTAATGGAATTCCTCCTATGATGACTCTGTCACTAAAACACATACAATCCCCATGAGTTGTATTTTAATAAATGTCTCATAAAATATACTTAATCTTCATAAACACCATCACATAAATCCTCAAAATGTATTCTAATGACTCTGAATATATGATGAATCATAATATCATAAACCCATGATGGTATTATTACCTCTTTAGTTAATCGTACATAGAGGCCTATAAAAATCCAAATTGATAATTCACTATTTATTCTTTATATAAACTCATATATTTCCATAAAAATTCATTAGATTCATTGATTCATCACTATATCGAAATAATATAAATTGTTTTTTCATTATTCTAGAATCAAAGTTGAAGGAGATAATTAACAAAATTCACTAAAATATGGACAATGAGATTTTGATAGGGCCCATTCATAAAAAAAATTAACATTAAATTCTTAGATAATGAGGGGAGAATAAGTGTTCCCTATGTATCATGATTCACTTTATCCTTTATGATTTTATACACTTTCTGTTTTAACTTTTTATTCATAGGTTGTTTTGGATTTTCTTCCACATTATCCCTTGTATTGGGGCATTCATTCGAATAATTCCCAATCTTCTTGAACATAAAAAATTTGGGAGTTGGTGCTGTATCCAATTGAGATTTTTCTATTAATTTAATTTTATATTCACTTCACACTAGTTCTACACTCTTTTGATCAATGGAAAGGATTTATACACAAGAAACACTATTTTTCCTTTCATGAACACACCAATGTACTCTTTCCAATATTTTTGGAAATACAGTGTTTGAAAATTTTCCTTCCCTCCATGAGCCATATAATTGGATTTTCCATAAAAATCCCTTCTTAATTTTCATATCACCAGAACCAAGAGCTCTTCCAACATCCATTTCTACTTTTATTGAACATCAAATGATATATTAATATTATCAAAAGGCCCTTATGAAAAATTAGATTCAGATAATTTGTTTAAATCTATTAAATAATTATTCAACCATATTTTCATGATGAATGATAATACCTAAAGAGTGCCTCACAAGTCTTGTAAAATTTTATTTATAAGTACCAACAGATTCATCATGCTTATAATTAAGCTTGAGGAATTCCTTATATATATTTTTATGATGAATATGAGGAAATTTATTTTTTAAAATCTATCTTTTCATCTCATCCCACTTCATAGATTTAATTAAATATTGTTTCATCATATTTTCAATAAATGTATATCATTGATCTGTATCAGATTCAAATTTCTTGATAGGAAAAATTAATTTTTCATTATATGAACTCTAGAGAATAGAAAATATATTTTCAATGTTATATATTCATTTTTAAGAAACTAAAGGATCAGTGGAACCAATTAAATAAACTATTTGTTCTCTCTTGAATGCATAAATTGACCTTTGTTCCCTCATTTTCCTATTTGAAATTTCTTCACGAGTCATCTCTTGAAAAAGTTGTGTAATCTTAATAACAAGGTTTTAAATTTCCACTCCATTAACATTTGAATTCTCATAAGTAAAATCATTTTATTGTTTATTTTATTCATAATTAACTCAATTCCCTTAGATTCCATCCATTGAATAAAAAAACCACAATGCAAGAAACAATAATAATATTACGGAATAAAATAATAATGATACATCATTTATAGGGTGTCTAAATCATGACACATTAATTTTAATATATGACACCATAGGTTTGTCCTAGTTCATTCATAGTCATCATCTATTTAAATCCTTCTTGATTGTTCGTAAAGGGTTTGTGAGTTTCCAAAGAATATCCCTAGGGAGTTTCAAATTTGGTGTGTATTAAAGACTATTGTAATGCATTAGGTAAATATCAAGTCCCTCTAAATATGCCCTTTTTGAGTTATTACACCTCGGTGCCTCTATTCTAAATCCACAGACATTTTTAGTATCCATGTAAGGATTAAATTTCTTTGAAACCACTAACTACATCATTTACCAAAATTCTAGGGCATTGTACTATAATTTTTTTCATCATTATATTTATCCATAGAGACACACCTTAACATATCCTAATAAATATCTATAAGGATATCAAGGAACATTTCCCATCCTAGTTCCTAAAGACTAACCAATCCTTTCCTCCGATACCATCTTTAGATGCCTAGGAATATCCTATATTTATATTATATCGATTTTGATTCATATAAAATACATTTAAAAACCACATTCCTAAGGACTGTAATATTTTAGTGTCTTTGTAGAATAGGTAAAAAATATTATAATTTGGTGAAATATATTAAATATATCACATTCATATATTCCCCTAAACTACACTTTACAAACATACCATAAATTAAACCATTCTTTATAACAGTGGGAAAAGAAATATATTAACGGGTGAGATTAGATGCTCAGTAAGGGTAAAAAAGGGAGATACGTAAGCATAACAAGAACATAAGGGTATTGAAACATGAGTATACAATTTAAAATCGATATATTTCATATCCAATATCATAATATTGTGTCATGGAATAATTATAATATGTTCATATGACATTAATCATAATGAAAATTAGATAACATGATCCATGTGAGCATAATATTGGCATTAGGCATATATTTGTGTCACAAACATAAAATTATAACATTATAAACATGTATAAATATATACAGGTTGACTCACTAAGTGAAGGACGTGAAATTGAGCCCTCTCATAAACATATAGTCATGGAACTAGGTATATGCATAACATTATAGACATGAAATATATGTCCACACATAACACTTTAAACATGTAAGTTGGTTCATGCATAAAAGTATGAACATGTAATCAGGTTTAAACATAACATTAAGAACATTTAATTATGTCCACAAAGATCATTGTGAACATGAAATCAGGTTCACATATAATATTCTAAACTTGTAATTAAGTTCACAAATAAAATATTTACTCATGAGTTATGCAACTTTACTTAATGTGGTATATAGTTATATAGATCCCACCCTTCATCTAATGAAAATCATATGTCTGTGTTCCATGAGATAATAAAAAAATCATCATATCATAACCCTTGAAATTAAATGGTTTTCATAAATATTTCATTATAGAATAACTTGTGAAAAATAGATAGGTTTCATAATAATTTCTCCATTTCATCAATGCATAACATGTGGATAAAAAAGTGGGTTTGATAATAATTAATCATTATATAACCCATGGAAGACAAATGAGTTTCATAAAAATATTTTGATGATAAAACAACATAGAAATAATAATAATGGAATCCTTTGTTAATATACCTATAATATCAGTTGTTAAATTAAATTATATCATCCTAGATGCAGAATTATTTTGAAATATAGCTAGGAACATTTCTTGAGGAAAATAACCTTACTTTGAAAAAGAAATTATAAAAAAATTCATAAAACAATTGAAAATAATTTTATTTGAAAATATTCATGAAAAGTTATAAATTAATATTTAAATTAAATAATGGTCATGTTGGTTAAAAATTTTGTTCTTTCCCAACGTGTAAAAATAAATATTTCTTTCAAATTTTCGGTAAAATCCAAACCAAAATTTTATGGAAAAAAAGAAATGAACATTCCTTTAAAAAAATTAAAAACTAAAACATCGGAAATTTTTTCTTTAATAAATCATTTTTCTAATTCTAAAATCATTTTTCAAAAAAAATTAGAAAACATTTTTTAGAAGGAAAACGCTTTTCCAACAAAGAAGGAAATAAAGATGTGTTTTCATAAAAACATTATTTTGAACTATTCAGTATGTAAAAATAATAAAATGAATGGAAAACATGTTTTATAAAGAAATAACTAGATTATAAAAAAATTAATGAGTTTATTTTGGGATATATAATAATATTTCATCATTAGAATATTAATCATAAAAATCCTGATAAACGATGAGATTGTAAATTAAAACTCTTACAACATTGGTAACATTAAATCATAATTACAATGAAATAATATAATTAAATAAAACATATAATATCATTAATGGAATTATATTCATGATATTACATTTAAAAAGGATTGTTTATACACCTTATATAAAAATATAGGTCCATAAAATATCATATTTATCAAAATGGAAAGTTGAAACAAAAGTCCCACACCGCTTTTGTAACTTTTGAATCGTAAACCCCATGAATGGGAGATCCAAAAAAAGATATGTAAATAGAAATGTTTTTTAAAATAAGGATCATAATTAAAATTCATAGTCATTATATACACCATATAAAATAAATAGGTGGTTAAAATGACACATGTCGTATAGATGTAAAAATGTGAGATGGAAATTTCTTACCAATTTAGTAATCTTTTGAATCATAATACCAAATAAAAATAATATAATTTTTTTAATATAATTAATATTTTATCATTCATGATATAAAATTTCAAAGGGTTAGTATATACACCACATAAAATATGTGGGTTGATAATTTTCATATGACTCCCATAAATAATAGAGAAAATTGAAATATGTTACTTTATGTCCCAACATCCATCATACATGTTCAAGAAAACTATATAAAAAATATAAGTTTATTATAAATATATTATAGAACCATAAATATACATTATACTGTATTTTATTTAATTATGACCATTTATTACCCATTTATTGCGAATTATTTATTAAAATCACATCTTGGGTAATACCACCTATGTTTTTAATATATGTTTTGATTTTTTATTTTTTGTCCTCTTACATTGATCATGGTTCCATAATATCTAAAATAATAATCATGAGATAATAATAATATTTATACTTAAATTTTACATTTATTAACAGTCATGAAATATGGTTTTGAGAAATGAATTATGTTACAATCATTGTGATGATAGGTCGTACGTACAAATGAGTAACGTTTCAATTTTTCAATGATCGTTATGAAAACGAGGAAAGTAATATTTTATATTATCATAAATATAATATTATAATAAATAATATATTACTTCTTTATATATATTTATACATTTAATAAATGTGGTGTGATAATGGAAAGGGGGAGACACATCACTTCGGGAAGACAATATTCCCCACGTACACGAACGATGTTATCATCATTCCATGAGTGAAATGGTTATAAATATAATGATATATTATATTTAAAAAATTATAAATATTTCAATAATATAACAATTATTTCATTTATAAAACATATATTCATTAACTTTATTTTTATTATCTTCCATTTAATGTGTTAGTAAAAAATCACATCACTTCGTGAGGTGGTAGTCCATTGTACGCACCAACAACGTTATCATATCCACTACATAATGAAAAGTATAAGTTATATATATTATAATGAATAAATAATTATTATTAATTTATGTATATAAAATATATATTATATCTATTATCATACACAACATTGGGAGGTTCTAATGAAAAAAAATTACTTCGGTTCGCAAGGTAGTAGTTCCTTGTACACAAAAATGATAATCTCCTAATTCATTAGATATAAGTAGATATGGTTGTAGTTCCCAACATTAAAATAAAAAAAATTAAATTATATAATATAATTATGTTACTATATCTATATTTGTTATTAAATATTAATGGAGGTAGATAATGAAATGAAATAAAATCCACATTGATAAAAATTACCTCTTCTTTGGGTAACATACTTAGCATTGAACCATAATGCTTCCTAAATTGGATTTATATATAAAATAAGGATCCTAGGAAGAGAGTATGGAATCTATGAAGTAATTTGGAATGGTAGTTTCTGAACTGTAAAGGTTATATGGTTTTAATAGATGAGGATAGGGAGTGACCTTTTATAAGTGAGGTGGGTGGCACACTTGTAATTTTTTGAAATAAAAATGAATATGAAAATTTTTCACATAAAAAAACGTCCAAAATGAATTATTATATATCATTAACATTATAGGGTCCAAATAAATCCATTTAATAAATTTTATAAATGTCGTTAGATAATTTTTACCCTTACAATATTTAGTGTAATGTCCCGGTTAACTCATTTTTACCTTAACTGTGGAAAAATATTTTTTTACTATTTTTACAATAAATTATGGTAAAAATATGATTTTATATTAATATAATATATAAATTATACTTATCAATAAAATTTATAAAATGTTTTAAAATCCATTAATATAAGTGAAAAAATTTAATTTAAAATTAATCTCGTGGATATGACAAGAAAGCCAGTTTTCAATGGGAAAATGTTCAAAGGTTTTCAATGGGTTTTATATTAAAATTTAACATAAAAATCATTCAAATGATCTAAATAGGATTAATAGATATATATTTAAAGTAATTATAAATTATAATCAATTTAAAATATAATTTATCTTTACAGATATTTTCAAAGAAAACACAACTTTCTATTAAAATTCAACATTTTTTTGTATTAATTAATAAAATTAATCTATTCAGAAAATCATAATAACATCACCCTAATTTAAATGTTAATTTATTATTTAAAATTTTGACATTTTTTCAACTAATGTTTCTTAGATTATCATAAATTAATTCTCAAATTTGTTTTATAATAGGAGATGAAACTGCTTTTTTGAAAAAATTCAGATTTAAGAATAAAATTAGATTTATTTGTATCTATTATATACAAAACAATTAAGAAGAACATTAAATGGCCTGTTAAATATATAATATATAAATTTTAGTAAATTCTATCACGAAATTGTTTTTCTTAATTTTTTGAGGTGAAACATGTTTTCTTTCATAATAATAATTTTCCGTAAAATGATTTTATCTATTTTCAAGAAAAAAAATTATTTTATAAATAATTGGTCACTAATAATTATTTATATATAATGATATAAACCATATATTTTCATAAATTAGTTAAAACTATTCATATACACTATTCCAATAGCTATATGATAACTATTATTTTAAAAAAAATAATATTTTAATAACTTGTAATGCTGTGTTTAAACTCAGTGTTTCATGTAAAACAAAATATTTAAAAGATTAAATTTATTTAAAATAAAATATATCATAAAATTATGAGGTGTTACTCAAAATATGTTCCTAAAGAATATTTATTTCTTAGAAGCTAATTTTGGAACTTTTTCAATTACCAATTAGTTATGTTTCTTGGGTCCTGACTTTCTCCAAGTCAATTTACCTCCAACTATCTCAAATAAACATTTTAACCCTTTTATATTAATATAGTATTTGACTTGACTATAAATTTTATATCTCAAGGATTTCACTAACATCCTTATGAACCATTTTGAAAATTAACTTATATGTACATTTTGTTATTCTTGATGGAATTTTTTTATATAGACTTATCTATAAAAAACACTTTGCATATAAACATGTTGAGTATGGAATAATGGATTTCATTCATATTATTACTCATATGAAATCCATTTTTCATAATAATTTGTATATGGTTATGGGTTAATGTCTTTATTTTTTAATTATTTCTTGAAAATATAATTGATGATTTTCAATGCATATGGCTCTCATAAATGATTCTAATTTTAATAACATTATGACCATGACGTGTATAAAGATATGTGAATTTTGAAATTACTCCAAGAAATTTTTTTCCAATTAATGTTTACATGTAAGATTCATCATCAATCATCGTTTTACAGACATCACAGATCTGATGTGTACAATGACATGTTAGTTTAGGAATAAATCCACTATATTTCCATGATAAATGAAGTGTTGGTCAATTTATTCTTCACCAAACATGTCTGAAGAAACTCATATATTCTAATCATGAATTGTCATCACTTTACTTTAACATTTAATAAAACTCTAAAAGGAATCTCATAAAGTGTAACAATTTACCTATATCATATCATTGTAATATTTCACAATTTCTAGATGAACTAATTCTAAAAGTCTTATGACTTAAATTTATTTATAAAGGTTTCTTTTTCTAAAACTAGATAACATAATGTTAGGATAATACCTAAGGTTGTTTATATTGAATGATTATAAATACTATATTGGGAATATCCCAAATAACTAAAATTAGTTTTACTTTAAAAATAATTATCCAATCACAACTAGGTATTTTATTCTTATATTTTATATTCAATAGTTAATGATAATTATTTAATCATTATTGAACAACTAGTTGTGTATGAAACACCAGAAAAAATATTAATTCCAAAAATGGATTATATTATCTCTTTTTGTTCAATGGACATATGAGATGAATGTTTTGTGTCAGAATTAAAAAAAATCAATTAGAATAATTATACCTAGAAATAATTTTTTTTATCATATCATCGTTGTCTTCGGACTCCCCCCTTCTCATCCACATTGTGAATTCAGCTTACTAGTTTTAATGATTCTATAATTAATTGGTTAAAATATTTGGATAAAAATTTGTTACATACATTAAGTTTCTAATACAAAATATGGTAAACAAAAAATCATATACTTTGAAGAATATCAACTATGTCTAATCCCCTTCATGATTATACTTAAATTAATGTCATATTATTTTCTATAGGCTTATCTCATGACATTTGAAGAAAATATCCTCTTTTATAATGTTTTCCCTCATTTAATTATAAGAAGTTTTTAAGGTCCCTTGGGATTCACAATTTTTCCTTACCTACCTCTTTATTTATATTTGATAACCATAAAAAATATTGATTTATCTTTCTTTAAGTTTTTATCTACTTCTAGAACCTTACCCAAATAGTAATGAGTAATTTTTCTCCATACTGGTCATTTTATATAATCCTAAATAAAATTAGATTAATTTTTTGATAAGTATACTTTAAATAGTTTTTTAAATGATTATGATACATATTTCAATTTACATTTGTTATGTATAATCATTGTATCGTTCACTTGTCACATCACATTCTCCTTGAAGTCTACATGAACTTGAGACAACTTCTATATACATTAATTTTCCATTCCACCAACTCTTCCTATGGTGGATAAACATATAGTGGGGATTCGAACACATATAATTTCCTTTAACATTGTAGTAATTTTCCCAACCATCTATACTAAACATGGATATTTGTGCAAGTTAGGAAATTTTCATCATCAATAATTGATCATAGTGAACTTCTGGTATTACATCCATTTTTTTTAAAAATATAATTTATGTTGTATAGTACTTTTATCTTCATTAGCTCTTATTGGACATTATATATTTTTTATCTTAAATCATTCCAACTATTTTATTAAATTCTATTAGTACTTAACTACTAGATTTAGAATACTCAATATATATAGTATTCTAGAAGAAAGGATCCTAAAAAATTCCTTATATTCAATGTTTTAGCTACACCACTACATATAGAGTCTATGTGTAGGTATTTAGATCTTCAACAACATTATCTCATCGATCCATAATCTATTCAGCGGAGACCCATCTCCTATAAAGGATAACATTACACTTCTCAAATCATTCCTCAAAAGTTTCAAAAAACTTTTTATGACTACTTATTTTCTTTTAACATTACTTATGTTGACCCACTACTCTCAGAAGGACTGACTATTAGTAGGAGACACCCCCACTAGCATTGAAGAGTACCTCATATGTTAGAACCCGGATATTTTTTTCAGGCATGTTTTTCTTTTTTCTGGAGTTTTTGAGAAAAAGTGCAGTTTATGGAAATTCTTGAAGTACACGTCATGTACATTAGATGTATACACTATGTACTCAGTTACCATGGGTATCCATGTGTTTTCCATATAGAGTCCTTGCACCTGGACATGTGGGATGACATAGAGGCCACCTAAAGAGGAGTATGGAAACAGCGAGTACATGTCGTGTACTTAAAAATTACACACCATGTATTCTATTTTTTTCATTAAATGCACCTGGGTTGTGTTTTATGGATAGAATTGTCTCTTTCCCAACCTAGTTCGTATGAGAGTGTCGAGTAGCCATGGATATTTGACGATCCCCTGGCAGAGTGTTCGTCCTTTGAATAAAACATCGACGTTTGCGTTGAAATCACATCGTTGAGTTCTCTCTTCTCCTAGAGCACTATTCCTTGGTTTCTCCTCTTTTGTGTGTTATCATGGGTTGAAAGTTTTATACGTTTTCGTAGATCTACAGTGATCTAAGTTGATTCAAGCCTATTGGTTTGAGTATCTTGATCTCCAAACACCGAGGTAGGTGGTTAGTGCATTTCTGTTTAAAGTCTTTGAGTATTATGTGCAATTTCCACCAATACCCTTGAACGAGGTATTGCGTGTTTACCATTTTACCCATGTTGTTTTTCTTCCATGCATGTATGAATGTGTAGAGGTAAATTGGATATTAATAGGGATAATTGATATGCTTTGGATTTATTCCCCTTGCATGTTCCGGTTTCGACCATTTGGTCTGGTTTATCCAGTTTGGTTGCCTTGCTTATTTTCATTTCCTATTGTTATAGGATGGGGAGTTTGTATTTTGACATGCTTGTTATGTTTTAGACTGATTATCCATGTAGTTCTATAGCATTAAATTTTCCACATTACACTACTATTATCCTCGGCCTACACAGGGTCATGAGAACCGAGTGTAGTAGAATATAAGAGGAATTGACATAGTGAGATTCCTCAGGGTGTCTTTGAGCACTTTGGCATTAAGGGGGACTAACCATCTGAGCATCCTTAGAGAGCCTTGAACCACTGGGGGATATACGGGGAATTGAATGAGTGATCCTCCTTATAGATTCCTTTTCTGCTTTAGACTATAAGGTGAATTGATCGAGCGAGATTCCTCAGAGAGTCTTTGATTTTTATTCCAGAATTGTTTAGACTATATGGGGAATTGATAGTGACTTCTTCCTTAGAGTGTCTATGAATGACCTCGGCTATATGGGGAATTGACTGAGTGAGATTCCTCAAAGAGTCCTTGACATTGGTGCTATAAGAGGAATTGACCACGTGAGCTTCCTCAGAGAGTTCCAGACTACCTCAGACTATAAGGGGAATTGTCTGTGAGTGATTCCTCAGAGAGACATTATATACTGAACCCGAGGGGTTAGACCGAGTGCACTGCCCAGAGGGTTGCTGGTAATTTTTAGGTAGGACCAGAGGGGATCACTGTGAGTACATCCCAGAGGGTTACCTGTGTGTCTTTAGCTGTTTTTTCACTGATTTCTTGATATTAGAACTCTGGATTGTTTACTACTTAGTACTTTCCTATTTAATGCATTCTATACATTACCTGCCATATATTTACTGACTATTTGGAACAAGCCTTTGGTTGGTTTCCTATTTGGATTTAGTATCACACCTTTTTTGGTCCATGCTTTTGGGCCAAAACATATTATATTTTTGCAGGTATAGATAAGGGAAAGCACCCTTCTACTTCAGGTACTTGACTTGCTATGGAGATGGAGAGCATGGGACCAAGCTTATTCTTGAGATGCTAAGGAGCTGTTTATATTTTATTCTGTGCTTTTCTTTGTTACTTTTTGTATTCAATCATTGTGACATTTTTGGCTGCTTTCCAAGACATATTTATCATGCATCATTTATATATGTCCTCCATTTATTTTTACTTTCTGTCTTCCGATGTTTACTCTTGTATGGATGTTTACTACTTCTTCTATTGCTTTTGATTTTATTCCACTATGTACTCTGTCAATGAGGTCATAGTTTCCCCACTATCACACCCAAATCCCCCACTTCTAGTCAGCAGACTCTTGCATTTAGGGAAATACGCTTGAGGCCATGTGACCAACTAAGTATGGAGAATCTCTGGGTGGATTCTGGAACCGGGACATTACAAAGTGGTATCAGAGATATTCATTTCCCTTGATTTACTAGTTTGAGCCTTTAGCTGGGGATAGGAAGGAATAGGTACTTGGTAATAATTTGTGCCCGGGAGTAGCTGACCTATGTACAGGGAAAATCCAATCCACCTCGTTTACTGAAATTTCTTTGGGTTTTTCAATTTTATAGTTGATCTGATTTTCATCGTTCGGTGACTCACATGTTTTGTGTTATTACTGTTGATGTTATTGAGGTTTTATTTCTATTCAACCCGATGAGATGAGGGTATTTTATCTGATGAATCATATAGGCACTTGCTAGAAATCACATGTCATGCATTCTTTCCATGTCATCTAGGATGCATTAGAGATTGATTTTTGTTATGATAGATGTTGTGTAGAATATGAATGTTGTTGTGATAGATGACTTGATAAGAATACCTACTGTTTTTATGGGGTATTTTTGTGTAAGGTTTTACTTAAATGAATGCCAAATAGTGGTTCTTGAGGTGTTATGGGCCCTCATCGGCCGGAATTTGCTGGATCGTTGCCTTGTTTTCCTTATTATAGCATGTAGAAGATGCCAAACTTTTATTCGTGGGGAGTATGGGCCCTCACAGATCAGAATTTAGATCCTTTAATGTTCTTATTAGTGTTTTTATGGGATCTGGAGTAGTTTTTGAGGCTTACTATCTAGAACACCCCAGAATACACATCATGTGGTTTTGAATGCATGCCATGTGTTCTTCTGTTCAGGAAGAAATAGTTTTTCTTAAGTACACATCATTTACATTATGTATGCACTGTGTACTCTCTAACCATGTCATAAGTTGTGTGGGCAGAGACACAGGATATGGATTTTCTTATCGGGACACGACGTGTGCCCTCTGTACGCGTCGTGTGGTTTTAACCCAGTGTCCACCCGTGTAACTGAAAACACGGACAGATATGTCTGATGATATACACTTCGTGTCAGCCTTGAACATGTCGTGTAGTCAAACCCAGGTACCCAGTCGTTTCATGAACAACACGGGTCGGTGTTATCCTTTCACATACATGTTGTGTCTTTCTGGATCATTCCATGTTGTTTGAGCCATGTGTCAGGCCGTGTCACTAATAACACGGTCCAGGTGAAGCTTGTCTAGTACACGCCATGTCTACCTTGAACACTCCGTGTAGTCTTTTCATAGGAGATCCATGTGCCTTAACTGTGTAGAAGGACGCAGGCAAGGGAAGAGGATTCAAGTAAATTTTGCATGTTAAGAAAACACATCGTGTGTTTGGGGTGTTACATGACCAGTACAGGAAGGATTACACACCCATGTGAATGACTTAAGGGAACATGTCGTGAAGGAAATGTACATGCCGTGTAGACATGTTTTTTAAAACATTAGTGCTTTCCTTCTACTATTCCCTTCTTACACTTCTTATTTCAGTCCATGATAATCTTAATCTAAGGTGTGTGCTTGACTTGCAGAGTCATTCCACCAAGACGTCCTCTGGTTGTGCACCAGTTTCCAGACTATGATCACTCACCGAACATAGCTGATCAGGGACTACAATCAGATCCTCCAGTACATCTAGCTTTGGAACTAATCATTGTACCTGAGATAGGTACAGATGTACAGTTTAGGGAGGGATTTCTGAGGATGATCTAGACCTTTTAGGGTGCGTTGCCTCCTGCCATGTCGATAGCTGATTTGACTCGGGTCGTTCAGCAGTAGCATCCTCATATTGTCACTGCAGATAGAGGACCCCAGGATGCAGAGTCATGGCTAGAAACCACAATGACTATTTTTTAGCATCTAGAGATACCTCCAGAGAAGAGGGTGAAGCTCACTACCAACATACTCCGAGACACTGCCAAGAGGTGGTGGGATGTGATCTCACATTTGGGCCTCCTGTAGAATATGTCTTGGGAAGAATTTAAGTGCATCTTCTATGATAACTTCTATCTCAAGACCTTGAGATTTGATTGAGCCTTAGTGTTCATGAGTCTGGAGAAGGTTACTCTTACTGTTATGGAGTATTCCTCTCTCTTTATAGAGGTGCAGCTTTTCATGCCTATTCTAAGAGGTAATGATTTGTTCCATGCACAGAAGTTTGAGCATGGTCTGAGGCATGATATCTGATCTTATGTGATCTTTTTTAGGTTGACTTACATATATTCTATCATTATACATGTGTTGATCATAGAGTGCAATCTGAGGGATTTTGGAGCTGTGAGTTGGCGCAATTCAGCATCCAGAGTTAGTTCTTCACCAGCTGATATCAGGAAGCACCAAAAGCAGGCTGGTCTAGGAGATTATAATAGGTAGGATGCATCATCTGGTAGCCAGGTGGTGTGCTGCCTGTGAGGGAGAAGTGGGCATATGAGGCCATGTTTTTTGAGAGACCCAATGGAGTGCCGATATTGTAGTAATATGGTCCATCTTCAGCTTTTCTGCTAGTTCTTCTCACCAGCAGCTAGTGACAGATGTTCTTCAAGGACTCCATGTTCAGGAGCAGCGCCACCAGTTTCTCACTAGTCTGGGTACTGGAGTTATTCTAGCCATTTGGGATGAGGTGGAGGTCGTGGACGTGGTATTCAGTCGCCGGTTCTTCAACGATAGTAGGGTGGATTATCTCAGAGCGGTCAGGTAGGGTCACAGGGCTGCGGCGTAGTCCAAACTTTTATAGTGGAGCAGACCCAGCAGGATCCGGATCCTAGACCCTCCACAGTTCGAGGTACGATCTTAGTAACCTCAGTTTTGGCTTCTTCTCTTTTTGATAAAGGGGCTTCCCATAGCATTATATCTATTGTGGTTGTGGAGAGCCTTTCACTCTGTATCTTTTCCTCTGTCGATAACTTGACACTAGACACACCGTTGGGGACTAGAATGGCTAGTATATGTCAGTGCAAGGAGTGACCACTAGATGTTGGTGTATGTCACTTTTTATGGGACCTCTATGTCTTAGAGATTATATTATATGATTTCTTTCTCAGAATGGACTGGCTTGTTCCTTTTTAGGCATCCGTTGATTGTTATTGCCACAGGGTGAGTTTCACATCACTAGAGGGTGGATCCTTTCATCATAGTGGTGAGTGGGATGTCTTGGTGAGAAGAGCGGGCCTAGAGCATCACGGGTTGGGAGGAGTTACAGACCATATTTCTAGTCTATATCTGGTTGACCATGGTACTTCATAGATGTACTTTCCTCTAGTGGTGGATCATTTTAGAGATGTATTTCTAGAGGACATTTCAGGTTTTCCTCTGGAGTGTGTGGTAGAATTTTCTATTGAGCTTGTTCCAAGAGAGGCACCGGTGTCCATTCCTCCATATAGGATGGCTAAACCTTGGTTTCAAAAGCTAAAGGAACAGTTGGAGGAGTCGCAGGAAAAGGGTTTCATCTGACCTAGTACTTATCCTTCAGGTTCGCATGTCCTATTTTCGAAGAAGGCAGACTTCACCCTTAGGATTTGTGTGTACTATCAGAAGTTTAACCAGTTGATGGTCAAGAACTGATATCCCTTTCCTAGGATTGAACATGCCTATAGTTTTCATGGAACAGATGAACCAAATATTCCATCAATACTTGGATTCCTTCATGGTTGTTTTCATGGAAGATATCTTGGTGTACTCTCACACTCGAGATGACCATGCTACCCATCCTGAGATCATTTTGTGTACACTGAGGGAGCATCAGTTATATGTTAAGCTCTCAAAGTTCCACTTTTCTATGGATAAGATTCACTTCATAAGTCATGTTATATCAGTGGCAGTAGTATCAGTTGACCCAGAGGATGTGAGAGTGACAGTTTCGTGGGAGCAGCTGAAGAACAACTTTGAGGTGCGTAGTTTTCTTGGGATGGATGGATACTACAGACATTTCATACAAGACTTTTCACGCTTAGCATCAGCGCTGACTGGTCTGAAAGAGAAGGGTGAGAAGTTCTTATGGTCATATTTTGATGAGTTTGCGTTTCAGGAGATGAAAGGGAGGTTGAATTCTT
Organism: Viscum album; assembly: GCA_963277665.1. Classification (NCBI taxonomy): domain Eukaryota; kingdom Viridiplantae; phylum Streptophyta; class Magnoliopsida; order Santalales; family Viscaceae; genus Viscum; species Viscum album. The sequence continues at coordinate 711,273,923 of OY728136.1, read as the reverse complement.
CACCCATACTAGTCTTTCCAGAGACGAGAAAGAGCAATATTGTTTACTGTGATTCTTCAGGTATCAGGCTAGGAGTAGTGATTATGAAGGGAGATGGAGTCGTTACGTATGAGTCTCGGCAGTTGAGGCCACATGTGAGGAATTTCCCGATGCACGATCTGGAGTTGAAAGCTATTGTGCATGCCCTTTGCTATTGGAGACATTATCTTATGAAAGATCATTTTGTATTTTTCACAAAATTCTCAAGTACATCTTCACTCAGTGTGATCGGAATTTAAGACAGCACAGGTGGGTTAAGTACCTACAGGACTTTGACTTTGAGCTTTCCTACATACCTGGGAAGGGAAACGCAATGGCTGATGCATTGAGAAAGAGGACTCAGATACAGGAACATTAGGAGGCCAACAGTGAGTGGCAGATTATGTCTCTTTCAAGGAGATGCATTTGGAGATGCATGAAAGACATGGTTAGACATTTCTATCTTCTATAGGTGTTACCTCTACTCTTAATGATTGGGTTCGAATGAGGCATCTATCAGATTCTGAAGGCCTAGTCTTAAGGGAATGTGTGTTAGGTGAGAACCCTAGTCCTGGATGGACCGTAGGCGAGGATGATATCTGGCGTTTCTAGGGACACATATGGGTGCCAACATACATACGTGAGGAGCTGATGCAGGACTTTCATTCTTCTATTTGGGGAGTTCATCCTGGAATCACCAAGATGTATTTTGATCTACACTGTCCATATTGGTGGCCTGGTATGAGGAAGGACTTTTCTGGTTTCATTATGAGGTATTTCACTTGTCAGCAGGTGAAGATGGAGCCTCAGCGGTCAGTAGGGCTCTTAGAAAAGATACCCATTCCCGAGTGGAAGTGGGATGATGTATCAATGGACTTTGTGGCCATTTTATGAGGTCTCCTCGAGGGAATTATGAAGTATGGGTTGATATTGGAATACTCACGATGTTTTCTCACTTCTTTCCAATCAAGGGGACCATCAGTGTTGATTAGCTGGGACAATTGTACATCTGAGAGATTGTATATAAGGCCCCAGCCTTAAACATCACTTAATCTTGAGATATTTCAAGATTACACCTTGAGGATCTTTTCAGGTTTAGAGTTTTAGAGAATTAGATCATAAAAAATGCATTATATTCCACATTTAAACAAAGTGGTTACATAAACGATAATATTCATTTTTCCCATCAACGAAAACATATTTAAAATAAAACATGGATTCTTTCTTGACAATTCCTTGACACTGTCATCATATCATGTACCTTTCCCTTGACCTGAGAAAAACATTTCAAAAACATGGGATGAGCATAAAAAGATCAGTAAGGGATATAAAAATATGTAAAAGAAACATGAGTACATATATACATAAGAATGAAATCATATTTTACCCACAAAACATAAGTACTTTATTATACCTCATCAAATCATGAATAAATCATAGAAATCATAAGACATAAAGGTAACTTGAGTCATTCATAACATTCTTACGTAGGGAGTAACCCTCTTGGTTACATTTGGAATACCCATCACAGTATATTCCCTAAATCTCTTCAGAGAAACCTCAACATTTAACCCCTTCGTGTTACCCAGTGCATTGGAGAGATATATCGATCTCACCCGCCCTTATTTTATCACGGAACCACCTGTCTTCATAACAATGTCCAAGAACCATAACATAATCGTACCACATAATACATGCATAAATGAAAAATAACATTTCCACATTTCAATCACATGATATCAATAAAACACATTGATATAAAAAACATTATGAAAACCATTTTCAATACCAAAATAAAAGAAAACTAAAACATGGTTTTATTTTTCTTTTAGAAAAATGGTATGGCTTGTAGAAGAAGCCGAAACTCAAATAATGTTCACGGCGGCGGAGAAGTCATTATTGCCGCATACGTACGACAAAAACATTCTCTTTTGTTGGTTAGTAAAAGCTTCGTATAAAAAAGATTCCTTTTGAATAAACGTAAAAGTCAAAGGGGTTTATACACCGTATAATAGAGGGTTGTGTATAAAACAAAATATGCCTCAATGAAAAGAGATTGAGATGAAGTCCCAAACAAAGATCATTTTTTAAATAAAATACATCAATTATGTTTATTCACCATAATTACACATATAGAATGTAAAAAATACAATATAGGTCATAATAATGTCATGAAATAATTTGAAAGTAGGAGATTAACCCAAAGAACGGAAATTGGGTTAAGAAGTTCCCTTACCTCGGGTTCGACTTGACTCGATCGTTCTTTAACCTCCTGAATAACAAACTTGAGTCAATTTCTACTTGCATAAGAACCTTTTTCAAGTTCATTATTCCTTTTATATCACTTATTACCATGTCATGAACACTATGTAATTATTTAAGTTAATAACGGTCATTTTATCGATCATTGGTACATGATTCAAAAATAAACTCTTTATAATTACAAGTTGTTCATGTATCCATTATATACATAGTTATACTCATGATGTAGATATCAGATATATCTTATATATCCAGTATATACATGCATTTATAATATTATAGAACATTTAGAGGTAAGAAATAAAATGCACCGTTCATGGAGACGGTAAGCCATATATACGCATGAACGCTACATCCATTTCTATGTCATATTTAATGGAATTAAAACATAATGATACATAATAGTATTATAATTCCAGTATTGAATCATATATAATATCATTCAATCTATCCTTTATACATACCACATATGGTATTAACGAATCAAATCACTTTGAGGGGGCGATAGTCCGCACTTCCTAAAATGAAGATATCGTGTTTACCCATAATGGAAACCATAAAGGTATGACATAAATGAAAAATACAGAAGCTTAAGTAAAACATAAACATATTATATATCATATATAAATACAGAGACATCTTAATGGCCACCTTTGAAGTTGTTTAATGAATATTGAACAATCATCGTTTCGTGAGGCAGAAATTTTCCATCCACGGAAACAGTATATTGTTTAACCATTAGATGTAGGTTTGTGTAATTGTAGCTAGAATCCTTCTTATAATAACATCCTAGTATATTTAATATACTGGTGTTGTTACAAAATAAAGGAATAAAAAGAGGTTAGAGGGTTGGAGAAGAAAAATAAAACAAAAGAACACAAGAGAAAACACTACCTTTAAAACGGGAAACTCTTTTTGATTTGAGCTCAAAGGCTTCCTTGGGAAGACTTCTGCCCAATGTGAGGCTTCTAAGAGTTATAGAGGGATGTGGAGAGACAAAATAGGTAGGTGTTGTCTGAGCCAAAGGCTTTGTAAGTGTGGGTAATGTGGTATAGGTGGGGGACTTTTATAAGAGGAGAGGAGGGGCACTCTTGTAAAGGTATAAAAGGATACATTATTATAAAATGATTTTCGGATTTAAAAGGTCCCAAAATTATATATTTCGAGGATACGGTGATAATAGTTCGAAATCCACCCATAAAATAGGTTTTTTACAAGTGTAGTCATTAGATTTTACATTATCTTTTAATTTTATTTAAATCGTTAAATAACAAGGTCATCGCTGCATCATCATGGTGTCATAAATAATTTAATTTATTTAATGTCTAAAAATTATAATAAAAATAAAATGATGTAGTAAATCATTTTATAATTCCAATGACTATTTATTGTAAAACATCGGACTTGTATAACCCCATTAAAAAATTTTTTTAGTAAAATAACTCATGTTTCTGTCATTTTTACTTTTACATTAAATAAAAAGATATTAATGTCATTTTCCTTCCAAAGTTGCTCCATGGGGTCCCCAAGTTGACCCATGTGTTTTATTGCTCCGCTATTATACATCCAATAATGTTAGTACATGTGTCAATTTCATTTCATATTATTAAAACATTATTCTTACCTTAAATTACACTAATTACCTCTAATGGCGACTAAAAACATTAAAGTTACTATTCACCAAAAAATTATTTTAATCCCATTGAACCACATTTTACTTCTTAATGACAACCATGTATGTTGGATTTTTGATATTCAAAACACAGAAGTGGTAAAGTTTCATTTAAATGAAAAATCAGTTTTTTATGTACCACATAGTGGTTTCACTATTCATCAAAAATTGAAGTGTTTCAAAAAATGCCAAAACTCCACCCTAAGCTATATTTGATATTCCGAATTCAAAAATGATGTCTATTTGAAAAAATTAAAAACATATAAGTCACATTAATTAATTTAATAATTAATTCCTGCTGTCTGAGCAAATAGCGTGTTTTTATGAAACAATAAGTTGCAAAAGATTGACACTAGTTTAAGTCCAATTTCAAAGTGAAATTAAATCAAATGACTACTATTGGATTAAATGGTAAAAATATATTCTAATTGAACTTTAAAACCAATTAAAAAGATAATCTAATCATATAATTAAATTACATGAAAAAGTATTTTTGATGTAAAATGCAGTATTTCTCCCTATTCATTAAAAAATGAACATTGTCAGAAAAATACCAAAAAATTATCCAATGTAAATTTCAATGTCCCGATCATAAATAATAAGTTTATTTTGATAAATAGAGCTTATAAAATTGTCAATTTGTTGATTTAAAAATGGTTTTCCATCAAAAAGCAGTAAAACAATCTTTTAAAAATATTAGTGTACTCCATGCTTAAGATTGGATTTATTCACATTTTAATCCTATAAAACATTATCTAATTCATTAGTAGACATAGATAAAAATATCTATTATTCATTACTTTCTTGGGATGTTACATCCTTCCCTCCTTTTGAAAATTGCGTCCCCACAATTTATTTACTTATCGAATAAGTGGGGGTATTTAGCCCTCATTGCATTTTTAGATTCACATGTTGCCTCTTCAATCATGTGGTTTTTCCAAAAAAACTTTACCTAATGAATCACCTTATTCCATAACAGTTGCTCCCTCTGGTCAAAAATACGGACCAGTTGTTCCTCATAAGATAGGTTCTCTTCTAGCTGAACTACCTCTGGACTCAAAACATCAGATGTATCTGGAATGTACTTCCTTAACATTGAAACATGAAAAACATTGTGTACCTGAGATAAACTCGAAGGTAAATCCACTCAGTAAAAAACTGATCCAACTCTCTCCAGAATTTCATATGGTCCAATGAACCTTGGACTCAGCTTTCCTTTCTTACCAAATCACATCACACTTTTCCATGGTGAGACTTTGAGAAAAACATGATCACCTTCCTCAAAAGAGAGATCCTTCCTCTGGTTATCCGCATTACTCTTCTGCCTGCTCTGAGCTGTTCTCATGTGTTTATGTATCAGCTGAACTTTTTCTGCCAACTCTTCTACCAATTCTGGTCCCATCAACTTCCTTTCACCCACTTCATCCCAAAAAGCTGGAGTTCGACACTGATTCCCATATAACGCCTCAAATGGTGCCATCTATATACTGGAATGAAAACTATTATTATAAGAAAACTCACCCCATGAAATATGTTGGTCCCAACTTCCCTGATAATCCATTGAATAAGCACATAGGATATCTTCCAATGTCTGAATTTTTCTTTCTGACCACCCATCAGATTGGGGATGAAAAGCTGTACTAAAATTTAATTCAGTACCCAACAACTTCTGAAGGCCTTTCCAAAAGTTAGAAGTAATCTTTGGATCACGATCAGATACAATGGAGAGAGGAACTCTATGTAACCTCACTATGTATTTAAGATACAAATGGGAAAGTTGATCTAAGGAAAAATTATCTCATATAGCAAGGAAATGAGCAGATTTAGTCAAGAAATCAACAATAACCTAGATTACATTATTACCTCAAGGTGTCTTCGGCAGTCCCATAACGAAGTCTATGGATATATTTTCCCATTTCCACTCTGGTACTGGTAAAGGATAAAGCATCCATTTCAGTAATTTTCGCTCTGCTTTAACCTATTGACAAGTCAAACACTTCACTGTAAAATCAGCAATATCTCTTTTCATTCCATCCCACCAGTAATACTCGTGCAGATTTCTGTACATCTTAGTACTGCCCGGATGAACTGAAAACAGAGAACTATGAGCTTCACATAACAACTCTCTCTTCAACTGTGAATCACAGGGCACACACAATCTCTTCCCAAATCTCAAAACACAATCATTATCAATGATGAATTCATGCAACTTACCCTTCTAAACCAGCTCTAGCTTTTTCTGCAACTCACTATCTTGCTTCTGTGCTTACTTGATTCTACCTGATAGAGATGATTTCACTGATACCTAAAACAAAACAGAAGAACATCATGCACCAAAATTATCTATGCCAAAGTTCATCAAATCCCTAACCAAAGGATCATGTTCCAAACGCAACATTGTTAATGAAGCATTACTTTTTCAACTCAAAGCATCCGCCACTTTATTTTCTTTTCCCAGATGGTAATGAATTGTACAATCATAATCCTTGATTAATTCTAGTCGTCTCCTCTGTCCCATGTTCAATTCATTATGAGTGAATATATAATTTAAACTTTTGGGTTTGGTATATATTTCACACTTTACTCCATACAAATGATGCCTCCAAATTTTTAAAGCGAAACAACAGCAGCTAATTCCAAATCATGTGCAGGGTAATTTACCTCATTAGTTTTCAACTGTTGTGAAGCATATGAAATTACCTGATCATTTAGCATTAGGACGCAACCAATTCCTTTCAAGGAAGCATCACTGTAGATGAAAAACTCCCCATTCCTGGAAGGTATTTCCTAAACTGGAGCATTCACCAATCTTCTGTTCAATTCCTGAAAACAATCATCATATTCTTTTGTCTAGATAAACATAACACCCTTCTGGGTTAACATAGTCATTGGACAAGATAACAGTGAAACATTTCTAACAAACCTTCGGTAATAGCCTGCCAAACCAAGGAAACTACGAATCTCTGTTACATTTGTGGGTCTTGGCCATTCTTCAACAACCTTTGTTTTTGCAGGATCAACAGTTTTTCCATCTTTAGAAACAATGTGACCAAGGAAAGAAATTTTTTGCAACCAAAACTCACACTTGCTGAATTTCTAATACAATTTATTTTCTTTTAAGGTTTGAAAAATAACCCTTAATTGTCTTTCACGCTCATATTTACTTTTATAAAACACCAAAATATCATCAATGAAAACCACCACAAACTTATCCAAGAACTGATGGAAAATTCTATTCATTAAGTCCATGAATATAGAAGGTGCATTGGTTAGCCCAAAAGGCATTACTACAAATTCATAATGGCCATATCTTGTACGAAACGCAGTCTTCGGAACATCATCTTCATTTACCTTCAGCTGATGGTACCCCGATCTCAGGTCAATCTTTGAAAAATACTGAGCTCCCTGGAGCTGATCAAACAAATCATCAATATGAGGCAAAGGATATTTTTTCTTAATAGTGATGTTATTCAAGGCTCTATAATCAATGAAAAGTCTCATTGAACCATCTTTATTTTTAACAAATAAAACAGGAGCACCCCATTGTGATGTGCTAGGTCGAATAAAACCTTTCTCTAATAAATCTTTCAATTTCTCCTTCAACTCTAAAAGTTCAATTTTAGCCATTTGATAAAGGGGTTTTGAAATTGGCTTAGCATCAGGAACTAAGTCAATAGTAAATTCAACTTCCCGATCTGATATTATTCCAGGAAACTCCTCAGGAAAAACATCAGGATACTCATTTACCACTGGCACATCATTAATCTAAATTGTACCTTTTTTTCAACAATATGTGCAAGGTAACATTCATTTCCATCTTTTACATGTTTCTCGGCCTCTTGATAAGTTATCAAAAGTAAGGGTTAATTATTGTACACAAACTAAAAGTCTTTCTGAAAATAAACTTCTTTATCACTAAAGCCAATCTTAGCATGGTAAATAGAGATCCAATCCATACCTAGGATAAAATAAAACTCTACTAGAGGTAAAACAATAAGGTTTTCAAGTAGGTTTTTTCCATAGATAATGATAGGAAGATTATTATAGATAATTTTTGCCTCAACATTTCCCCCATGTGTTTTTACCAAAATTTTAGGAGTCATTTCTTGAGATGGTATTCCCATTTTACTAGAAAAGGTTTCAGATATGAAAGAAGGTGTAGACCCCGAATCAAACAACACACTGTCATAATCTGAAAAAACAAACAAAGTACCTGATATAACTTCATTTGATGGTCCAACATCAGCTGGAGTAGTTGCAAAGGATTTCACAACCCCTTTTTTTCTTGTAGTCTAACTACTTCCCATCACTCAAGCTCTTTGTCGGACACTCATTTGCATAGTGACCCATCTCATTGCACTTAAAACATTTCACTAACTGTAAATAAAATTTGTTCTTATCATCACCTTGATCTTTTTCAGTGTAATCACGAGCCTTATGTCGCATCTTACCACATCGGTAGCACTTTCCAGAATTCGGAAGACATTCCCCAGTATGCCTATTACCACATTTATCACACACTGGAAACTTAGTTTTCTTACCGTCAGGCCTTTTTGAAGAATTATTTCCATTCTCCAACCACCTCGGTCTCTTCTTCTGCTGGTTGTTATAGAACACTTGATCATCGGGAAACTCCATTTCCACCTTCTCAACACATCGAACAAGATTTTCATAACTTTTAAACTCATGATAAGCTAAAGCCCTTCGATATTTTGGCTTTAATCTTGAGTAAAAATGATTGATTTTACTATCAAGGTCTCAGATAAAATTTGGAGCATACCTTGCCAATCGAGTGAACCTCTCTTCATAGGCATCCACTGAGTCTTCCACTTTCTTCAATTCCAATAATTGTTTTCCCATCCTATGTCGAAAAGCCTTAGGAAAATACTTCTCAAGAAACATACCTTTGAATTCATCCCAGTCGAGTGCATAAATCTCATCAGCGTCCCTGATATTTTTAACCATCGACCACCACCGATCTGCTTCACCATCCAAATGGTAAATAGTAATACTAACCTTTTGATTTTCTGAAAACCCCATGATATCGAAAATCTTCTCCAGTGCTTTAATCCACCCTTCAGCTAGCATAGGGTCAGATGATACTCTGAATGATGTGGGATGTTGCCTCATGAAATGTTCCACCACTGACATGTTCCTCTACGGTTGATCTAGCTGATCTCGTGCATCTATACCACCACCATTTATCGCTTGAGTCAACCGCGCCATTACTGCAACAAAATGTTCAGTTCCAATTCTGACCATCTCAGGATGCTGATTCGGAAGGTTATTTCCTTCTTGTATGCCTTCTTAGCACTATTTACCTATTTCCTCTGCAGAAAACCATTCTAAACAAACATGTCTTAGATGAAGCAACATGGTAATCTTAAAATGTTATATTATTTCAATTTTACCATAAAAAAATATTTTTGCATAATCATTTAATATAATTATAACTCCTAAATTTACCTAAACCGGCCTCTAATACCAACTATAAGGCCCCAGACTTAAACATCACTTAATCTTGAGATATTTCAAGATTACACCTTGAAAATATTTTCAGGTTTAGAGTTTTAGAGAATTAGATCATAAAACATGCATTACATTCCACATTTAAAAAAAGTGGTTACATAAAAGATAGTATTCATTTTTCCCATAAATGGAAACATATTTAAAATAAAACATGGATTCATTCTTGACACTTCCTTGAAACTATCATCATATCATGTACCATTCCCTTGACCTGTGAAAAAAATTTCAAAAACATGGGATGAGCATAAAAAGCTCAGTAAGGGATATAAAAATATGGAAAGGAAACATGAGTACATATATAAATAAGAATGAAATCATACTTTACCCATAAAACATAATCACTTTAACATACCTCGTCAAATCATGAATAAATCATAGAAATCATAAGACATAAAGGTAACTTGAGGCATTCATAACATTCTTAAATAGAGAGTAACACTCTTGGTTACATTTGAAATACCCATCACAATATATTCCCTAAATCTCTTCAGAGAAACCTCAACATTTAACCCCATCGTGTAACCCAATGAATTAGAAAGCTATATTGGGCTCACCCGCCCTTAGTTTATCATGGAACCACCCGTCTTCATAACAATGCCCAAGAACCATAACATAATCGTACCACATAATACATGCATAAAGGAAACATAAAAATTCCACATTTCAATCACATGATATCAATAAAACACATTGATATAAAAAACATCATGAAATCCATTTTCAATACCCAAATAAAATAAAAGTAAAACATGGTAATTATTTTTCTTTTAGAAAAATGGTATGGCTTGTATAGGAAGCCGAAACTCAAATAATGGTCACGGCGGAGGAGAATTCATTGTCGCCTCATACATATGAAAAAAACATTCCCTTTTGTCATTTATTAAACGCTTCGTATAAAAAATATTCCTTTTAAATAAACGTAAAATTCAAAGGGGTTTATACACCATATAAAAGAAGGTTGTGTATAAAACAAAATATGCCTCAATGGAAGGAGACTGAGACGAAGACCCATATACAGATCATTTTTTTAAATAAAATACATCTATTATCTGTATTCACCATAATTATACATAAGTAAAGTAAAAATACAAGATAGGACATAATAATATAATGACAAAATTTGAAAGTAGGAGATTAACCCAAAGAACAGAAATTGGGTTAAGAAGTTCCCTTACCTCGGGTCCGACTTGACTCGATCGTTCTTTAACCTCCTGAATAATAAACTTGAGTCAATTTCTGCTTTATTAAGAACCTTTTTCAAGTTCATTATTCCTTTTATATCACTTATTACCATGTCATGAACACTATGTAATTATTTAAGTTAATAATGGTCATTTTATCGATCATTGGTACTTGATTCAAAAATAAACTCTTTATAATTACAAGTTGTTCATGTATCAATTATATCCAGAGTTATACTCACGATATAGATATCATATATATCATATATATCCAGTATATACATGCATTTATAATATTACATAATGTTTATAGGTAAGAAATTAAATGCACCGTTCATGGAGATGGTAAGTCGTACGTACGCATTAACGCTACTTCCATTTCTATGTCATATTTAATGGAATTTAAAAATAATGATACATAATAGTATTACAATTCTAGTATTGTATCATATATAATATTATTCAATCTATCCTTTATACATACCACATATGGTATTAACGAATCAAATCACTTTAGGGGGCGTTAGTCCGCACTTCCTAAAATGAAGATATCGTGTTTACCCATAATGGAAACCATAAAGGTATGCCATAAATGAAAAATACAGAAGCCTAAGTAAAACATAAACATATTATATATCATATATAAATATAGTGACATCTTAATTTCCAACTTTTAAGGTGTTAAAAGAATATTGAACAATCATCGTTTCGTGAGTCAGAAATTTGCCATCCACGGAAACAGTATGTTCTTTAACCATTAGATGCAGGTGTGTGTAAGTGTAGCTCGAATACTTATTATAACAACGTCCTAGTATATTTAAGATACTGGTGTTGTTACAAAATAAATGAATAAAAAGATTTTAGAGGGTTGGAGAAGCAAAATAAAACATAAGAACACAAGAGAAAACACTACCTTTAAAACGGGTAACTCTTTTTGATTTGAGCTCAAAGGCTTCCTTGGGAAGACTTATGCCCCAAGTTAGGCTTCTATGAGTTAGATAGGGATGTGGAGAGACAAAATTGGTAGGGTTTGGCCGAGCCAAAGGATTTGGAAGTGTGGTTAAGGTGGTAGAGGTGGGGGCCTTTTATAAGAGGAGAGGAGGGGCACTCTTGGAAAGGTATAAAAGGTTACTTTATTATAAAATGATTTTCAGATTTAAAAGGTCCCAAAATTATATATTTCGAGCATAAGGTGATAATAGTTCGAAATCCTCCCATCCAATAGGTTTTTTACAAGTTTAGGTCTTAGATTTTACATTATCTTTTCATTTTATTTAAATCGTCAAATAATGAGGTCATCACTGCATCATCATGGTGTCATAAATAATTTAATTTATTTAATGTCTAAAAATTATAAACAAAATACTATGATGTAGTAAATCTTCTCATATTTCTAATTACTATTTATAGTCAAAAATCTGACTTTTATAACCCCATTTAAAAAAATTTATAAAAACAACTCATGTTTGTGTCATTTTTATTTTTACCTTAAATAAAAAGATATTAATGTCATTTTCCTTCCAATGTTGCTCCATGGGGTCCCCAAGTTGACCCATGGGTTTTTATGGTCGGCCATTACACATCCAATAAAGGTAGTACATGTTTTAAATTCATTTCATATTAATAAAACATTATTCTTACTTTAAATTACACTAATTATCTCTAATCGCGATTAAAAACATAAAAGTTACTATTCACCAAAAAATTATTTTAATCCCATTGAACAAAATTTTACTTCTTAATGACAACCATGTATGTTGGATTTTTGAAATTCAAAACATAGATGTGGTAAAGTTTCATTTAAATGAAAAATCATTTTTTAAGTACCACTTAGTTCTTTCACTATTCATCAAAAATTGATGTTTTTCAGAAAAATACCAAAACATCACCCTAAGCTATATTTGATATTCTGAATTAAAAAAATGATGTTTATTTTAAAAAATTCAAAACATATAAGTTACATTAATTAATTTAATAATTAATTCCCAGTGTCTGAGCAAATAGCATGTTTTTATGAAACAATAAGTAGCAAAAGATTGACACTAGTTTAAGTCCAATTTCATAGTGAAATTAATTCCAATGACCACTATTGGATTAAATGGTAAAAATATATTCTAATTAAACTTTAAAACCAATTCAAAATATAATCTAACCATATAATTAAATTATATGAAAAATCAGTTTTAATGTAAAATGCAGTATTTTCACTATTCATTAAAAAATGAACATTGTCAGAAAAATACCAAAAAATTATCCAATGTAAATTTCAATGTCCAAATCAAAAATAATAAGTTTATTTTGACAAATAGAGCTTATAAAATTGTCAATTTTTTTATTTAAAAATGGTTTTCCATCAAAAAGCAGTAAAACAATCTTTTAAAAATATTAGTGTATTTCATGCTTAAGATTGGATTTATTCTCATTTTAAGCCTCTAAAAAACTATATAATTCATTAGTAGACTTAGATAAAAATATCTATTATTAATTACTTACTTGGGAAGTTACATTTTACGTCTACATGAAGTTCCACACTCCATTGTTTTAGACAGGAATGCACGATTTACTTATTTGGTCTGGCAGGGGATTCCGACGGTGTTGGGTATACAGGTACGTTTGAGTACAACCTACCAACCTCAGATAGATGGCCAGTCCGATCGTACAATTTATATACTTGAGTATATTCCCTGAGCATGGATTCTGGATTTTGGAGGTTCTTAAGAGAAGCATATACCTCTTGTGGATTTTTCCTACAAAAAATAGTTTTCATGAAACTATTTAGATGGAATCCTATGAGGCTTTGTATGGTAGGCCATGTCGATCACCCTTATGTTGGCTGGAGTGAGGAGACGCAGCTTTTCTAGGACCACGTCTTGTTTAGGAGACCACAGTGTAGATAGAGTTGATTCGGAAGAGTATGGATTCTTCATAGTCTCGACATAAGTCTTATGTTGATCAACAAAGAAGAACTCTGGAGATCGAGGTCAGGGATTAGGTTTTACTGTGTGTCACACTGAGGTTGGGGCACAAGAATATTAAGAGACATGGTAGGCTTTCAATGAGTTAAATCGGTCCATTTGTGGTGTTAGAGAGAGTTGGGCAGGTTTCCTGCTGGTTGCAGTTACCTCAGAGGTACCAAGCTATGCACGATGTCTTCCATGTTTCTCAACATCAATGTTACCATTCAGACCCCTCTCATATCTTTAAATCCAAGGAGGTTGAGTTGGATGTGGATACACCATTCGAGGAGCACCCTATCTATATTATTGATCGATGTATGAAGGTTCTCTATGGATGGTCTGTTCCTTTGTACTGGTGTTATGGCAGCACGAGCGAGTACAGGATGAGACTTGGGACAGGGAGGATGATGTACGATCGCAGTGGTCAGAGATGTTCATGATTTATTCTTCTACGCAACCTTGCCTGGGAAATTTTGGGAACAAATTTCTTTAATGGGAGAAGTTTGTAAGAACCCAGATCTTTTTTTCAGGTATATTATTCTTTTTTCTGGAGTTTTTTAGAAAAGAGGAGTTTCTTAAAATTTTTGGAGTACACGTCGTGTACATTATGAGTACATGCTGTGTACTCAGTTACCGTGGGAAGCCCTGTGCTGGCTATGTAGCAGCCTCGCACACAGCCATGTGGGATGACTTTGAGGCTGCCTAAAGCGGAGTACATAAACAGAGAGAACACGTCATGTACTTCAATATTACATGCCGTATATTTTGTTTTTTTTCATTAAATTCACTAGGGTCACGTTTGATGGACAAAACTATCTTCTTCTCAACCTAGTTCATCCAAGAGCACCGAGCAGTCACAGATCTTTGGTGAGCACTTGGTTGAGCATCCTTCCTCCGAAACAAACACCGATGGTTGCATTGAAATCATATCGGTGAGTTCTTTCATCTCCCAGAGCACCATTATTTGATTTCTCCTCTTTCGTGACTTATTTTTGGTTGAAAATTTTATACATTTTCATAGATATATGGAATTATAAGGCAATTCAAGCCTTTTGGTTCGCGTATCTTGATCTCCCAACATTGAGGTAGGTGGTTTGTGCCTTTCTGTTCGAATTCATTGAGTATTATGTGAAAATTATACCAATAACCTTGAAGTGGGTATTGTGTGTTTAGCATTTTACCCTTATTGTTTTCCTCCCATAATTGTATTCATTTTTAGAGGTAAATTGGATATGAAAAGGGATAATTACTATGCTTTGGATGTATTTCCATTGCATGTTCTGTTTATGACCTTTTGGTCCTATTTAGCCAGTTTGGCTGTCGTGCCTGTTTTCCATGCCTATTGCTATAAGATGGAGAGTTTGTATTGTGATATGCTTGTTATTCTGTAGGCTAATTATCCAAGTAGTTTTGTAGGATTAATTTGGCCATATTATGCTACTATGCTCACTGACCTACACAGGGCCTTGAAAACCGGTCTTAGTAGACTGTAGGGGGAATTGACCGACAGACCTACCTCTAAGAGTCTTTGAGCACTTAGGCTATAAGGAGGAATGGCCGAGTGAGCATCCTCAGAGAGCCTAGAACCACGTGGGGATATAAGGGGAATTGACTGAATGAGCTTCTTCAGAGAGTCCCTATCTGTTTTAGATTATAAGGGGAATTGACTGAGTGAGCTTCCTTAGAGATTATTTGAATTTTAATCCTGAACTATTTAGACTGTAAGGGGAATTGATGGTGAGTGCTTCCTCAGAGAGTCTATGAATGACCTGGGCTATAATGGAAATTTACTGATTGAGCTTCCTCAGAGATTCCTTGAATTTGGGTCTACAAGAGGAATTGACCGAGTGAGCTTCCTTAGAGAGTTCCTGACTACCTTAGAGTATAAGTGCAGTTGTCTGTGAGTGCTTCCTCAGAGAGTCTTTATATACTAAACCAGAAGGGTTAGGATGAGTGCACTGCCAATAGGGTTTCTAGTACTTGTTAGATAGGACCAGAGGGGATGGAAATGAGTACTTATCAGAGGTTTACCTGTGTGTGTTTACCTATTTGTATCGATGATTGATTGATATTGAAACTGTAGATTGTTTACTACTTAGTACTTTCCTATTTAGTTCTTTCTGTACATTACCTTCAATATATTCAATTATTTTTAGGCATAGATCCTTGGGTGGTTTCCTACTGTGATTTAGTCTCACTGCCTATTTGGGCCATGGTTTTGGGCCAAAACAGATTATATTGTTGGATGTACAGATAAGGGAAAGTATCCTTCTAGTTCAGGTACCTGACTTACTGTGGATCTAGAGATCATAGGACCAAGCTTATGATTGTGATGCTGAGGAGATATTTATCTTTATTTTCTACTTTGGTTTAGTACTGTTTGTATTCCGGCATTGTGACTTGTTTGGATGCTTTCCTAGACATATGTATCATGCATCATTAATATATGTGCTCCAGTTGTTTTTTCATTCAGTCTTCTTCAGTTTACTCTTGTAAGGATATTTACTACTTCCTCTATTTATTTTGTTTTTCTTCCACTGTGTACTCTTCCAGTGAGGGTATAGTTTCCCCACTATCACACGCAAGGTCCTCACTACTAGTCAGCAGCCTCTATAATTTAGGGAAATGTGCTTGAGGCCATGTGACCAACCAGGTATGGGGTATCTCTGGGTGGCTTTCGGAACAGGGACGTTACATCATACAATAGGTTATGTTCAAACTTCTGTGATAGAAAATTTTTCATAATATTTATTTAAGGGTTTTTGTTATTATCATTGAATTTAATAATTTTATATTCATACTTTTTATTCAATTTTATCACAGTCAAATATTTATAAATTTATAAATAGAAAAACATTCATCGTGCATGCTCATTTTATCTATGCATGTTTAATTTTTATTTTATATGATTTTGACTAGAATCAACACATACATAAAATAATAAATCATGAATAATTAAAATTATAAAATTTTATCATGAGATAATACTAATGGTAGATTAATTAGAAAATAATAGGTCAACTAAGACCCTAGGAAAAACCTCTAGAGTCACTACACATGTGACTCAAGTTATAACACTCACCCAAAGATTGCGTCAAAGTCATATTGGTATGTCACCGAATCTTAATGCGAACAACATCAATTTTCATCCTTGTTATTATAAAACAATACTCATACACAGGCGGGTGGATCTTAGGAATGTATGATACAAATAAATAATTTTTATCTAGTTGAAAATTCACTTACACATATAATGACAACAAAGATGATACATAAATCATAAATAGTGAAATAATTATTTCAAACCATGAATTATAATAATTAATTAAATAAATAAGAAAATAGTAAACATGAATATTTCAGTCTAAGGTTCTTAGTCCCTCAATACACATTAAAATGACGTAAATAAATTAAATTATGATGACTTTAATTCTGGGTATTAATTTAGGAATACAAAATAATTATGTTTAATTCATAAAACACTTATCGCATGGTCCCAACATTTTATTAAATAAATTAAAAATATTTTATAAATAATCTTGAATGTATTTTTATTTACTCAAGATCATGTGAATCATTCAAACCCCTAGGATGGGTTTTTGATTGTGAAAAAAATTCTATGAAGGGATGGATGGGTTGGGGAGAACACGACTTGGCCTAACAAGGGTTAGGACGACCCGATAGTGGTGTCGGGTCGATGGTGTGTGCACAAAGATGCATGGTGAAGGCGAAGGGTCCCCTCATGGGGCACCACATTTAATTAAAAATAAGTTTTTTAATCTAAAATTCCTTAGGTTTTGTACCTCCACCAAAAGGGGTTCTTTTAGCACACAATATCAAAGGGGTGAAAAAAAAAATTTTGAATAAAAAACCATCACCCTGGAATTTTCCCTCTCTAAGGGAAGTTTCAAAATTTTCCATGTTGGGAGACGGTACCAAATTTGTTTTTTGTTATTTTTAAAAATATTTCATACATTACTCATAATGAAAAAAAATCATGGAAGGCTCGTTACCCTATTTTCCTAGCACGCACACACACATATATATATAGATATATAATATGTTAAATTATATATGTATATAGGTATGTATGTGTGTGTGTATATATATATATGAAAAATCAATTTTTTTGAAAATGAATCCATATTAACTTAGACATGCTCAATATTATAGCTTAGCTGAATAGATTCTGATTTGTAGGTTTCTAGCCATCAGTTGCAACCCGATGTCTCCGATTATCAGTGATTTAACCCTTTATGTGTGAAATATATATGCATTCTTCTTTTTTATCCAAACCAATAATTATTTAAATATTTAGATGACCATAACTCGGTCATCATATCCCAGATCGATGCTCCATTTCTTATAGTGAGACCGTGACTACACCCTCCTCTCAAATAAAATCAAATTTATTTTTCAACTAAACTAAATTAAATGAATATCACCCTATGATACATATTGAATAATGCTGAGGCTTTTTGGATGTTTCAAAAATGGATTTTTTATATTTTTTGATACAAATTTATTTCATAAAATAATATTTTTTATACCCTATGTAACGACCCAGTGTTTATTAGTAACTGTTTTCCCTGAATAATTGTGTGTCATTATTTATTATATAATATAATGCATATACAAAATATAGGGAACCTAACAATAAAATATCAAATTAATAAAAGATACTATATTATTCAGTAGTGAAACCAATTATAATTCAAGAAATTATAATTAGATGAAAAATATAAAATATATATACTATAATGGGAAAATATGTATCTCCCTAATCAGCTAGGATTAACACTCCCACCACTAATATTATCGAAATGAAACAAAATATTATTAAACTAATAAAAAACTTAAAAATGACAATATATAATATTGGGAGGAATTGCATTGAATTTTCAGTGAAATAATTAAGTAATAAATATAGGAGGTAATTTGACCATAGGAACAGTAATGTTAATGTTTTAATAGTAACATAACTAATGGGAATAGAAACCCAACCATTGGGAATAGTAATCTGGCCATTGGAATAGTATTTTTACCTAAATAAATAAATAAGATATAAATAATATTTATCATAATGAATTTAAGTAAACATATATATTATAATTCTTAATAAATAAATTTCATGATTAAAAACATAATAAAAATATAAGTATAATTTATATAAATTTTATTTTAACATATTTCATAAAATTCATAATTTTTACATTGAAAATTATAATATCTTATTATATAAATTTATTTTTAGTATATGGATATCATTTTTTAATTCAACACATTGAAATTTTCCAAGGTTAATTTTTTGGTAATTTTCTAAAATATTTCAATTTTTAGGGGAATAGTAAAAATATTGTTTTTCACATAACTAGTGTATCATATATAACATCATTAAAAATGAAATAATGAAATAACAATTTATAGAAATTGAGGTTGGGAAATAGTATATTTAATTTCAAAAATGAATCATTAATATAAAAAAAACTTAAATTCAAACCAAAAAGGCATTTTATAAAACTTAAAGTCACACACGATCTATCATAATAACAAATTTTCATTCTTTTCAATTTCCTTTTTAATAAAATATTAAATTATAAATATAAATATTTTTAAATTATTAAAATCCATTATATTATATTTATATATGATTTATATTATAAATAGTTCAAAATTACAATTTTTACGTTTGATATATTATTTTTTTAAAAAAATTATTCTAAAATACCCCTTTCATTAGGTATAAAAATCCCCACCCCTACCAAAAGAAAACAACTATTCCCCCACTTTCCGAATTCTAAATTCATCCAATATACATCATATCAAACCCCTTATAATCCCTAAGAACGTTTGGGCATAGTTTATATCCAAACAGCAAGTGAATTTAGTTTCGTACAAGAGGTGTTGCACTGAGAATTATGTATGTTTCAATTAACTATTATCATTTTTCTTCTTATCTATTTTTTATCCTCCCCTTTCAATACCAAACCATATAATATTAATTAAAAACTAAATAAACATTATATTAATGATTATTACTTACTTTATGTATTATATTTAATGTATATACATATATCAAAATTCTATTTCCCACTCTTTCGACAATGTCCCATTAAAGGTCGGTTAACCATCTTTTGAGAAATTTCCATACTAAAATTTATAATCATCACAAAGAATGGATATATTGATTTATAAATAATATATAATCATGTAATTACATGAAACATAAGATTTTTCAATTAATTATATTCATGTATAATGACTTTGAATAAAAATAAAAATATCAAATAAGAATAGGAAATTTTGAGACCTAATTTCTCAATGGCTTCACTTTCTCCAAGGAAATTAAGAAATAAGATAAAATGATTATAATTGATAAATAGTGTGAAAAATAAAAAAATTCACTTCTTGATCAATGTTTTAAACAATCTATTTTTATTATTCTAGAGGAGAAAAATCTTTGAAATATAGCAGGGTTTTTTGTAAGATGATTCTCAAACCCAACTCCCTTCCATTGGGTTTTCTTTCATTCACAATAATTTTAGTATGTATATTCCATTAATATTCCCTAAATATTGTTTTATTATTTCCCCTTTTTGTTGAGGGATATTCATGTTTTGGCCTTGGTTTTATATCCAAATACAATGATTTTCCCAAAATACGTTTCATTCCAATAAAAATCATTGAATGCTAATGGGCTGTTTCTTATAAAAAGAAAATGGATATTTTATTCCAATGTATGATCTCCCTTTTCCTTTTTTGAACCCTGAACATTATTTATGAATGTAATATTTATGAAAAAATTATAAAACACATTCCCTTCCATTGATTCTACCATGACTATGATGGTTATACATTCTATGTAGAAAGCGTGATTATGTAAATATCATGATGTGATAAGTGGTCCTGGAATAATATAGCCATGAAATTAATATGGTAATGTGATATATGTCATGACATAATGTGTATTATGCATAAATATTATGCTAGTTTTCATCACATAGATGAATTTATGATTATGCACATATGTCATGTGAGAACATGATTTCAAATTTGTTCACAACTATGTGTGGTATTTGACCACTATGAGATGATGTTTTATTTTTATGTATTATAATATTATATTCCTTTATCAAATTTTGAATCATTATTTTTATGATGATGATTTTATTATGACATGACAGTGATGATTATTCTCACCCAAGCTATTGATTAATATCCTTTATTTATCCTCCTACTGGGATTTTATCTCACTCATTTATTTGATGTATAACCTAAGTTGACTATATTCACTAAGGATAATGTAAGATTGTTTAGTAGATAATTAATATTTTTTTTCATAATGTTTATGTATTATTATGTATATGTGATGTATGATCCTAATTTGACCAATATACTAAAACTTTTGACCCTTTAATATAAAACTATTATGTTATTGTTTTTTAAAATTATTTAATAGTCAAGTAAAAAAAAGTAGGGTTTCTATAGTTGGTATCATAGGCATAGTTAGGCTAATTTTGGAATTTGGATTAGAATATTATAGTGACAAACCTTAGGAGTTGAATATGTATATGTAAATATCCAATAAACATTGTTTAAAATAATTGAAAAACATATGGTTCCAATATGATATGCCTTTATAGTTAATTAGGAAAAATAATAAATTATTTATTCATTATGTGTTGACTTACATTTTTCTGAAACCATTTATATTTTATAAAATATTGTGAACCAAATGAATCCAGGCCAACAACCCTGGTATGGGATAATGCAATGGTTATTCGAAAAAACATCCCCAATTCCAAAAGATGTGGAGTTTAAAACATTATGCTAATGATTACCCACCTATCTCAATCTATGAAAAATTACCTTAACCACATAGAACACCCTCCTTATCCAAAAAATAATCATTTTGAGCCAACAAGGACATATATTTTGTGGATTTTACAATCCACTAGTCAGAGAAAAAGGTGTCAACTCAATGGAGATTATATTTTTTGTGCACCATTATATTGAGAGGATAAGGATACTCTTAGTATTTATCATTTAGTTAGAGAATATGATCAATGTTTTTCATTGATAAATAATAGAAAACTAAAGGATGAAAAGGAAAATATTGAGTGGGTTGAACTTACAAAAATATTTCTTAAAAAGTATTTCCCTCAAACCCATTGAATAACGATGGAGAGAAAATTCATAAAGATGAATCAAAATTAATGTGAATATATCATGGATTATGAGGTAATCATCATAATTAATTCAAGATACACCTTAGGTTTTGTTATCAATAATGATTGAAAAAATAGGTAGATTCTTTAGTGGTTTAAAACCACAACGTCAAAAGGATATTTCTATCGGTGATTTCAAGAGTTATTAAGATGTTGTTCAACTTGATATCAAAATTGAGATGGAGTTTGTATATTGGGAATTTGGAAATGGTGATAAGAAGATATGAATGGTGTTTCATGATGGTGGGACAAATTCCAAGGGGGAAATGGGGATCCAACCACCCACTTCGCAAAAGTATGGGAATAAAAACCATTTGAATTGCCTCAATGGGATGGAGAAATTCTTCAAGTGTATGAGAGAATACCACCAATATCATGATCATTGAAGGTACATGATGAAGCCAGTGAATATAATGGTAGAATGAAAGGCATTTCCTAATTCACCACCCATGTTTGAATGCATTAACTGTATTTAGAAAGTTAAATATGTAAGCCAATCCACTAAAACATATGTCCATGAATGTAATAACCATAAAAAACACCAAATCTAAAGGATAATGGGATGCCTTATTTTATCATTACTACTAAAGTGGTGTGGAAACAAGGATTTCTGAAAGTTATAAATCCAGTTGAATCAATAATATAATTTTTTTTATTATGGTTCTATGAATTCTTTTATATCCTAATGGAGTTCGAGAATTGTTGAATCAATTCCCCAATACAATGAAGTAAATATATCAATAAAAATAAATGGTGGTTTTATCATTTCAACACATGTGTTGGAATATTTTCTTATTAGGGTATGTTGCAAGATTATTCCATTGAATATTGTAATAAATTCCTTGGTATAATTCGATACTATATTGGGCAGTGATTGGTTCTCATTATATATAGTAGACATCAACTATAGGGAAAAGGATATATCATTTCAAATCCCGAACAATCCAATTCTCCTCTAAAAATGAATGTAATATCATGAATATTCTATAAAAAATACTTCAAGAGTTTGGTATTTGAAACCTTATGAAGAATCATAACTTTTAAAAATCATTGAGTCAAAGGAAGTTATCAACCTGAAGGAAAATCCCATTGTTACAGAATACAATGATGTATTTTCTGAATTGTTACTCAGACTCCCCAAAATTGAAAGATATATTATTCAATATATCTCATTTATAATAAATAATTTTATTGAATATTTTATTGATAATAAATGTTATAATTTCTTCACATTATGGTAACTATGCTCATTTTTGGAATATTTGGAATTAAATCATTCATTTGAAAATATGATGAAAATTTCAGTTTTACCCTTTAAAAATTCACTATAGTCTTTCAAACATAAATAATTTTATTTGAATTATTTGTACTTAATATTTCATAAATGGGTTCTTGAATTAATTTTATAAAAGTTACATTTAGTACAATGGAGATAAATCATGCATTTGGTTGGTGAACATGGGCTATTAATTCAATGTTGGGCTAGACTCTCCTGATTGGACATAGGTTCGGTATTGGGGACATAACAACTATATTCGCACATGGATTGAGACCCAATTTTTAGAGGATATCTAAAACCCAACTTCACACAAATTACCCTTCTGGAAGAACTTATGTTTCTTGTGTTATGAAGGTGAAATTGGCAGTGAAATTTGGCATAAAATATTTGGCTACGATTCCCCAATCACAATTGAAACCACTTGGATCCTAGCCTCCACACCACTCTATAAATTGGTGTTTTCACTCTTTGGGATGGATGGTCTAGGAATTGGGGAGGTTTTTCCGAATGGTTGTCTCTTAGGATCCCCTCACAAATCTGGGAAGATTTAAGGACTTGTGCAAACATCTCTTCCAAAAAGAATCTCCTCTCCCACCTCCTCTTTGTATTTCTTCTCGTTCATCCTGGTATCTTGAATTTTCCTTAAATTAATATTCGATTTTTTTCCCTTCTCATATTCTTATATTCACCTTTGGGATGGAAGTCAATAGTGGAGATGAGATTGGGTTCTACCCTTCCAATCCATTTCTCATGGAAAACGTCTCCATTATTACCACACCACCCATGGAAGAGTAGTTTTCTTATTGATCAATCTATCTTATACCCTCTTCATTTAATTATTTTGAATCATTGAGATAAATTAATTATCCTAATATGATCTGTGAATTTTGTTTTTAAATTAGAGTAAACTAAACATAAAATTTAACAATTAACACAAACCACGTAGGGTTGAGTATTGTGTGAATTATGATAGCACAGTCTTAATCAGTAATACAATACTAATCAGGAAATGTTTGTAGAGGTCAAATATAATTCCTAATATCACTAAATTCTCATCTCTAGAGTGGATATGTTCTCTAGCAAACCACTGACTATAATCTAATCTTATAACCTCAATCAAAGTAGGGTGTTGTGATTGTGTATTCCAAAGCTAGCATTGGGATTAATTAATATCATATTTGTGGTTAAGTTAACTCTTGTAGGGTTTGAGGGATAACAAATTAGTGGATTATAATTAAGTGGGGATTAATTTAAATGTTAATGATAAATAATTAAATGAATAGGTAGAGTGATATCGATTACTCCTTTAAAATATATTCTAAAAAACATCTTCTTGTCTTGTCATTTTAATCAAACTTCATTTAGAAAATAAAAATTAAAAAATGCAATCATCTTAAAGAAAACATAATCATGGTTTATAAATGGTAAAAAAATACCCAATTATTTTTATGTAGTTTATTTTCTTCTCTTTTATGTAATTTTCATAATACCATTAGTAAGTTGTATCAATTACTGACTATTAGAGAAACGACCTAGTTCAGCCACTATGTTGCACCTATGTACCCAAAAATCTCACTAATCATTTTAGGGAACTCACAAAAGAACATTTAAAATTGGTTCCATTTCCAAGGAGGCATTTAATTATTTCATTCAATTATAGGAATTTATTTTATTTTACAGTTTATTCGCATCTTCTCTTCTTTCATCCTTATTTACACAATCGGAATTTTGTCTTCTTATTTTATTTTCTTCGACCACTTCTTGGAACATAAACTAAAACATCTAACTTTTATTATGGTCGAATTTATTTAATATTATTTTAATTTTATTTATGACACAAACTAATCCCAAATATCTTTGAGATCTTGATCCTAAGATTGAACCTAGCCTTAGAGCTTGAATCATCCATTCTCAGTTGTAAGAACCCAAAAATTCTTTTCTGCTATGTTTTTTTCTGGAGTTTTTTAGAAAAGGGGATTTTCTGGGAATTTTTTAAGTACACGCCGTGTACTTTATGAGGACATGGTGTGAACTATTTTATCGTAGGTAGCCGTGTGCTGGACGTGTAGCGGCCTTGCACAAGGCCAAGTGTGATGACCTGGAGGCCGCCTAATACGGATTATGGAAAGAGAAAGTACACATCGTGTATTTTGTTTTTTTATTAAACAAACCGAGGTCGTTTCTAACGAACAGAACCGTCTCCTTGTCAACCTAGTTCATCCAAGAGCACCGAGCAGCTATGGATCTTCGACGATCCCCCAAACCTCCGTTCATTCTCCGAATCGAACACCATTGGTTGAGTTGGAATCACATTAGTGAGATCACTCTTCTCCAGGAACCTCATTTCATGATTTCTCTTCTTTTCAAAGTTATCATGGGTTGAACATTTTAGATGTTTTCTTTGATCTACATAATTCTAAGGAGATTCAGGCTTCAAGGTTTACATACAGCGATCTCCTTACCCCGAGGTAGGTGGTTTGTGAATATCAGTTGAATGCCTTTCAGTTTTATAATCAAAGTTTCCCAATACCCTTGAATGGGGTACTGCACATTTACCATTTTGGCCCTATTGTTTCTCTATAATGCTGGTATGCCTAAGTAGATGATTATTGATTGTTAATAGAGTGAATTTTTGTGCTTTGTATGTATTTCCCATGCTTGTTTTTTCTGTTTTTACCTTTTGGTCTTGTTTTCCTGTTAGTTCTTTGTTTACTTTCCCATGCCTAGTATTATAGGATGGTGTGATGGTTGTTTCATTATTTTGTTGTGCAGTAGAATGCTAGCCAAGTAGTTCATGAGGTTTACCTTGTCCGTAGTGCGCTTCTATTCTTTCTTGACTTACACAGGGTCGTGAGAACATAGTGTGTAGACCATAGGGAGAATGGACGTTTAGGGCTTCTCCAGAGTGTCCTTATAATTTATGAAGCGAGCTCATTGGGGGAATTGATGTTGAGTGCTTCCCTAGAGTGTCTTTAGTTCCTCGACATGGGTCATAGAGGGAATGATACATTGAGTGCTTCCCCATAGCGGCTTTAGTACTGCTACAAGAATATAGGGGGAATTGATGGTGAGTGATTCCTCAGAGAGTCTATGCTTAAGATGAACCAGAGGGGTTAGACTAAGTGTACTGCCCGGAGGGTTGCTTCTACTTGTTAGGTAGAACCATAGGAGACAGTATATGAGTACTTCCCAGAGGGTTACGTTGTGTTTAGCTATTTTATTGTGTTTCTAGGTAGGACCATAGGGGATAGGCTGTGGGTAATTCCCACAGGGTTACCTGTTGTGTTATATGTATTGGTGTTGCATGCAGTGTGGTGTTTTGAATGCTTTAAACTATGGATTGTTTTCTACTGAGTGCTTTCCTGTTTAATATTTCTATACTTTTACCTGCCATATACTCACTGACTATTAGGCATAGATATTTGGGTGGTTTCCTACGGAGATTTAGTCTCACACCATGTTTGGGTCATGCTTTTCTTCCCAAATAGATTATATTGTTGCAGGTATAAATAAGGGAAAGAACCCTTCTACATCAGGTACATGACTTGTTGGGGAGTTAGAGAGAATGGGACCAATCATATGCTTGCGAGGTTGAGGAGTTGTTTATCTTTTATTTTTCACTATGAATTAGTACTATTAGTATTCGAGCATTGTGACTTGTCTGGATGCTTTCCTAGACATATGTATCATGCATCATTTATATATGTGATCCAGTTGTTTTGTTATTCCAGTCTTCCTCTGTTTACTGTTGTTGGATATTTCCTATTTTCTCTCTAGTAGGTATTTGTTTACTTCTGATGTATAATCTGCCAATGAGGGCATAGTTTTCCCACTATCACATCCAAGGGCCTCATTGCTAGTCGAAAACCTCTAGTATTTGATGAAATGCACTTGAGGCCATGTGACTAATCGAGTACGGGGCACCTCTGGGTGGCTTTCGGAAGCAGGACGTTATAAAGTGGTATCAGAGGAATTCGTTTCTATTAATTTAATATTTGGATACTTTAGGTAGGGATAGGATGGAATGGGTACTTGGTAATAAGTTGTTCCCAGCAGTTGCTAACCCATGTACAAGGAAAAGCCAATCTACCTCATTTAATTGAAATTTTTCTGGTTTTGAAATTATTACTATTGATTTGACCTCACCTTGAGTTATTCACATGATTTTTTCTGTTATTGTTGATGTTATTGAGGTTCTATTTCTGTTGCAACCCGCTGAGATGAGGGTATTCCATATCATGCATCATATAAGAACTCGATAAAAATCACATTTCATGCATTTTTTCTATGCCATCTAGGATGCATTAGTGATTTCATGTTGTTTTGGTAGATGATGTGTAAAATATTCATGATGTTGTGATAGTTTCCTTGAGAGAAATACTTGATGTTTGATAGAGTTTTGTTAGTGTAAATATTTTCTTGAATGAACATGAGACTTTTGTTCATGGGGTGTTATAGGCCCTCATAGACCAGAATTTGGTGGATCATTTCTCTGTTTTCCATGTTATACTGTGTATAAGATTCCAAACATTAATTTGTGGGGAGTATGGGCCCTCACGAATCGGAATGTGGCACTTTCAATGCTTGTTTCAGTGTTTTATGTGTTTTGGAGTAGTTTCTGAGGCATATAGACCAGAAAAACCCAGAATAAACGCCATGTAATTTTAAGTACACGCCATGTGTTCTTTGGTTTGGGAAGAAACTGTTTTTCTTAAGAATGCGTCGTGTACATAATGTACACACCATGTTGTCTCTTACCATGTCATAGCCCGTGTAAGAAGAGACATGGGATGTGGAAAATCTGGAGTGAACACGTCGTGTATCCTCCATACACACTGTGTCGTGTCGACCCTGTGAACACCTGTGTCACCCAC
This sequence comes from Viscum album, assembly GCA_963277665.1. Taxonomy (NCBI): domain Eukaryota; kingdom Viridiplantae; phylum Streptophyta; class Magnoliopsida; order Santalales; family Viscaceae; genus Viscum; species Viscum album. Next base: position 711,245,923 of record OY728136.1, on the reverse strand, counting down.
GACACAGGTTGGTCGAGTCATGTCTAATACATGTTGTGTTTTTTTGAACTCTTTGTGTAGTCTGACCTAGGTACTCGGCCATGTCATGAACAACACGGGTTGGTGTTACCCATTCACGTACATGCCATGTTCTCTTGGAACACACCGTTTAGTTTGAACCAAGTACCCAACCATGTCACAAACAACACAGGCTGGTGTTATCCACTCCCATACACGTTGTGTCTGTATGGAACACGCCGTGTAGTGTGATCCTTGTGTCAGCCTGTGTCTATATCAACACAAGCCAAGTGAAGCTTGTCTAGTACACGCTGTGTATGAATTGTACACACCATGTAGTCTTATATTAGGAGCATCGTGTGGCTTAACCATTTAGAAGGACTCAGGAAGGGGAAGAGGATTCAAGTACATTCCACGAGTTTAGACAACACCTTGTATGTATGGGGTGTTACATGAACAGTTTAGGCAGGAGTTCACTCCCATGTAAATGACTTAAGGGAACATGCCGTGTAGGAAATGTACACATCATGTAGTAATGTTTTGTAAAACTTTATTGATTTATTTATCTTTTTCCTTTCTTAAACATCATGTTTTTAGTCCTGGATATATATATCTAAGGTGTGTGCTTGACCTTGTAGAGTCATGCCACCGAGAAGTCCTCCGGTTGTGCACCAGTTTTCAGATGGTGACCAGACACCGGACATGGCCGATCAGGGACTACCTGCAGATCCTCCAGTTGTTCCATCCTTGGCACTAACCATTATACCTGACATAGGTTCTAATACAAAATTCTAGGAGGGTTTCTTGAGGATGATACAGACCTTCATGGAGTTCCACCTCCTTCCCCATAGATAGCTATTTTGACCTGGGTCTTCCAGCAATAGCATCCTCCCACTTTCTCATGGGAAGGAGGACCTCAGGCTGTAGAGTCATGGATAGAAGCCATGATGACGCTCTATGAGAATCTGGAGACACCTCTAGAGAGGAGGGTCCATCTCTCTACATATATTCTTCAGGTCTCTGCCAGGAGGTGGTGGGATTTGATCTAACAGGCGGGACGCCAGCAGGTTCTGGCCTGGGATGAGTTTCAGCACATCTTCAACGATTACTTCTATCCAAAGACCTTGAGGGCCGATGGAGCCTGAGAGTTTATGAATTTTGAGCAGGTTACTCTTTCTATTATGGAGTATTCATCCCTCTTTAATGATATTCAGTGCTTCATTCCTATTCTAGGAGTCGATCAGTTGTTCATGGTAAGAATGTTTGAGGATGGACTGAGGCACGACATCTGATCGCAGTTGAACATCTTTCGGTTGACTTCTATCACTTCTATAGTCAAAAAGGCGCTGATCACAGAACAAAATCTAAAGTATTCTGGAGTTGTGATCCAGGGCGGCTTGACATCTTGGATTCGTATTCCTCCTACTGACTATAAGAAGCGCCTCAAGGATTCTTCACGTAGTGACACAAGGAGGCGAGACACTTCTTCTAGTATCCAGGTGGCATGATATAATTGTGGAAAGAGCGGTCATACGAGCCCACACTGCCTGAGAGACCCATTGGAGTACTGATCTAGGGGTAATAGGGGTCATCTTCAGTGATTCTATCTGATCTTCTCACTTGCATCTGGTGATATGGGTTCTTCTATGACTCCTCGTTCAAGAGAAGAAACACTAGTTTCTCAACAGTCAAGAAACTAGAGTTCTTCTGACCGTTCAGGCCGAGGTGGAGGTCACTATCGTGGTAACTAGTTAGCTGGTTTCTAGAAACATCAGTGCGGATTAGCTCAGAGTGGTTAGGCAAGGTCATAGGGCTATGGAGTAGACCAAATATTTGCAGTATAGAAGACATAGCAGGAGAAGGATCCCGGACCATCTACAGTTTGATGTACGATCTTTGTAGGCTTATTTTTCTCATCTTCTCTTTTCGATAGAGGGGCTTCCCATATGTTTATATTTTTTGCTGTTGTGGAGATCTTTGGGCACTATATCTTTTCCTCTGCTGATATCTTGATTCTAGTCAAACCATTGGGGACTATAAGGGACATTGTATGTCAGTGTAAAGAGTTACCACTAAAGGTTGGTGGATGTCACTTCTTATGGGACCTCTATGTCCAAGAGATGATAGTCTATGATGTCATTTATTAGAATGGACTGGCTAGTTCCCTTCCCGAAAGTTGTCGACTTTTATTGTTGTAGGGTGAGTTTCATATCACTAGAAGGTGGATCTTTTCTTCATAGGGTCGAATGGGCAGTCCAGGTGAGCAGAGCGGGTCCAGAGCATCATGGGTTGGGAGGAGTTATAGCCCAGATTGCTAGACTTTATATGGATGTCCAGGTTACTTCAGAGTTATAATTTCATCCAGTGGTGGAACATTTTAGAGATGCCTTTATAGAGGACATTTCAAGTTTGCCTCTAAATCATGAGTTAGACTTCACGATTGAGTTTGTTCCAGGAGCAGCACTGGTGTCCATTCCTCCTTATAGGATGGCTACATTCAGTTATAGATGCTCATGAAGCAGTTGGAGGAGTTTCTCAAAAAAGGTTCATCTAACCCATTACTTCTCCTTGGGGTTCGCTTGTCTTGTTTCCGAATAAGGCAGACGGTACCCTTAGAATTTGTGTGGACTATCAAAAGTTGAACTAGATGACCGTGAAGAACCGATATCCCTTGCTAGGGATCGATGGTCTCTTTTATTAGCTTCGAGGAGCCCGAGTGTTCTCAAAGATTGAATTGTGGTCCGGTTATCATCAGATTCATGTTAGACCATTAGATATACCTCTTACAGCCTTCAAGAGAAGGTATGGTCTATACGAGTATTTGGTTATTCTATTCAGTCTCACGAACGCGCCTGCAGTTTTCATGGAACTGATTAACCCAGTGTTCCGTCCATAATTGGATTCCTTCATGGTGGTCTTTGTGGACGATATCTTTGTTCACTCTCACACTTAGCACGACCATGATATCCATCTTGAGATTATTCTGAGTACACTGGGCGAGAATCAGTTATATGCTAAGCTCTCAAAATGCCACTTTTGGATGGATCAGATTCCTTTCACGGGTCATGTTATCTCAGAGACAAGAGTGTAAGTAGACCCAGAAAAAGTGATAGCAGTAGTTTCCAAGGAGCATTCGAAGAACGTTGTTGAGGTATAGAGATTTATAGGGCTGGATGGATACTATAGACATTTCATACAGGACTTTTCATGATTAGCAGCCCCACTGATGAGTCTGTCTAAGAAGGGTGTGAACTTTTTTTGGTCAGATTATTGCGAGTCTTCCATTCAGGATCTAAAGGGGATGTTGACTTCAGCATCGATACTTGTATTTCTAGAGTCAGGAAACAACTATAATAAATATTTTTATGCTTCAGGTATCAGGATGAGAGCAGTGCTTTTGTAGGAGGACGGAGTTGTTGCGTATGGGTCTCGGCAGTTGCGACCACATGAGAGGAAATACCCGATGCAAGATCCTGAGTTGGTAGCTATTTTTCAAGCCTTATGTTTTTGGATATATTATCATTTGGGAGAGAATTTTGTGGTTTTCACTGACCACAAGATTCTCAAGTACATCTTCAATCAGCGTGGTCTGAATTTGAGATAGCGAATGTGGGTTGACTAACTTCAGTCCTATGACTTTGAGCATGCCTATACGCCTGGGAAAGGCAACACAATGGCTGATGTGTTGAGCAGGAGGACTTAGATACATGAATTTCAAGAGGTCAGTAGTGAGTGGAAGCTCATGGATCTATTCTCTGAGATGCTTTTGGAGGTTCATGACAGGCAGTGGCAGACTTTTCTTTCTTATGTGGCTGTTACATCAACTCTTCATGATCGAGTGCGAAGGAGGTAGCTATCAGATTCTGAAGGCCTAGTACTATGGGAAAGTGTGTAACAAGAGGACCCTATTCCGGGATGGACCATAGTTGAGGATGATATCTTTCATTTACAGGGGCACATATGGGTTCCAGAAGACATACGCAAGGAGATGATGCGAGACTTTCATTCCTTAGATTGGGCAGTTCATCTTGGTGTCACCAAGATGTATCATGATCTACACCATCAATATTGCTGTCTAGGTATGAAGAGGGACATTTCTGGTTTCATCATGAAGTTTTTCACTTATCAGTAGGTGGAGGTGGAGCATCAGCGACCAACAAGGATTTTACAATAGTTACTCATTCCTGGGTAGAAGTGGAATGACACCACGATGGACTTCGTTACTAGTTTTCTGAGGTCTCCTTGAGGGAATGATGTAGCTTGGTTTGTCATTTATAGAATTACAAATTTCGATCACTTTCTACCGATCAAGGAGACCATATGTGTTGATGACCTGGGACGGTTTTACATCTGGGAGATTGTACGTCTGCATGGAGTTCCACAATCCATCGTTTCAAACTGGGATTCACATTTTAATTATAGGGTTTGGAAGGGGCTTTATTGGGATTTGGTTACATAGGTACATTTTAGTATAGCTTACCACCCCCAGACAGATGGAAAATCAGAGTGTACAATTCAGGTGCTTGAGGACATGATCCGAGCATGCATTCTGAATTTTGGAGGTTCTTGGGAGAATTATATACCTCTTTTGGAGTTTTCCTACAACAATATTTTTCAATCAACTATGCAGATGGAACCTTATTAGACATTGTACGGTAGGACTTTCCGATCACCCCTGTGTTGGATAGAGGTAGGATATGTAGCCTTGTTGGTACTACGTCTTGTTCTGGAGACCACAGAGCAGATAGAGTTGATTCAAAAGAGAATGGATACTGCACGGTCTCAACAGTAGTCTTAAGCTGATTAGTGGAGACATCCTCTAGAGTTCGAGGTTGGGGATTAGGTTTTCCTATGTGTCACACCGAGGTTGGGACACAAGAGGATTAGGAGATAGGGTTAGCTTTCACCAACATACGTCGGGCCGTTATATGTGATGGAGAGAGTTTGGCTGGTTCCCTATCGATTGTAGTTCCCATTGAGGTACCGAGCTATGAACGATGTCTTCCACGTTTCTCAGCTTCAATGTAAATTTTCAGACCCATCTCAAGTCTTTCAACTCGAGGAGGTTGAGCTTGAAGTGGATGCGTCATTTGAGGAGCATCCTATTTGGATTGGGGATCACAGTACAAAGGATCTCCATGGTCGGTTTGTTCCTCTGGTATGAGTGCTATGGCCGCACGGGCGGGTGCAGGGAGAGACATGGGGGAGGGGGGGAAATGTTTGAGCATAGTGGCCAGAACTGTTCGGGATTTCTTCTTCTACACCATTCTTGGAAAAATTGAGGACTAATTTCTTTAATAGGGGACGTTTTTAGGAACCCAGACCTTTTTTCAGGTATGTTTTTCTTTTCCTAAAGTTTTTGAGATACGAGGAGTTTCTGGAAATTTTTGAAGTACATACCGTGTACATTATGAGTACACGTCGTGTACTTGGTTACCGCGGGTAGTCGTGTGATGGCCATATAGCGGCCTTGCACAGGGCCATGTGTGATAAACTAGAGTCCGCCTAATGAGGAGTATAGAAATAGCAAGTACACGCTATATACTCCAAAAGTAAACACCGTGTATTTTGTTTTTTTTCATTAAACGCATCGAGGTCACGTCTGATGGATAGAATGATATCCTGCTCAACCTAGTTCGTCCGAGAGCGCCGAGCAGCCACATATCGTCAATGATCCCTCGAACCTCCTTCTGTTCTCTAAATCGAACACTGTTGGTTGTGTTGGAATTGCCTTAGTGAGCTCTCTCTTCTGCTGAAACCTATTTTCATGATTTCTCTTCATTTCCAAGTTATCATGGTTTGAAGTTTTTGGATGTTTTCATATATCTATGACATTATAAGGAGATTCAGGATTTTTGGTTCACATATAGCGATCTCCTTACCCTAAGGTAGGTGTATTGTGCCTTTATGCTGAATTTCTTGGAGTTTTATGTGCAAATTTTTCCAATACCCTTGAACGGGGTAGTGCGTGTTTACAATTTTGGCCGTATTATTTCCTTGCTTTGCTGGTATGCCTGAGTAGATGATTATTGATTGTGAATATGGTGAATTTTTGTTATTTGTATGTATTCAACATTCATATTTCTCTTGTTTTGACCTTTGGGTCTTGTTTTCCTGTTAGGCTGTTGTTTACTATACCATGCCTAGTATTGTAGGATGGTGTGACTGTTGTTCTATTATCCTGGTGTGATTTAGAATTCTATCCAAGTAGTTCATGAGTTTTACTTTGTCCGTTATGTGCTGATACACTTTCTTAACTTACACAAGGTTGTGAGAACCTGGTGTATAGACTATAGGGAGAATGGAAGTCGTGGGATTCTCCAGAGTGTCTTTATAATTTACAATGTGAGACCGTAGGGGGAATTGACATTGACTACTTCCCCAGAGTGTCTGTCGTTCCTTGACGCGGGTCATAGGTGGAATGAGACGTTGAGTGGTTCTCCAGAGCACCTTTAGTATCGATATGAGACTATAGGGGGAATGGACCGTCAGTGCTTCCTCAGAGAGTCTGTTCATAAGTTGAACCAGAGGGGTTAGACTGAGTGTACTGCCCAGAGGGTTGATCGTACTTGTTAGATAGGACTAGTGGTGATAGGTTGTGAGTAATTCCAAGAGGGTTACCTTGTGTTTAGCTATTTTCTTATGTTTCTAGGTAGGAATAGAGGTGATAGGATGTGGATACTTCCCATAGTGTTACCTATTGTGTTATATATTTTGTTGTTGTATGTTGTGTGGTGTTTTCAGTGCTTTAAACTATGGACTGTTTACTACTGAGTGCTTTCCTGTTTACTGTTTCTATAATTTTACCTACCATATACTCACTGACTATTAGGAAGAGATCTTTGAGTGGTTGGCTATTGGTATTTAGTCTCACACACTATTTGGGTCATGATTTTGGGCCCAAACATATTATATTGTTGCAGGTATAGATAAGGGAAATCACCCTTATACTTCTGGAACATGGCTTGCTGTGTAGCTGGAGAGCCTGGGACCAAGCATATGCTTGGGATACTGAGGAGCTGTTTAACATTTATTTTGTAGTTTGGTTTAGTACTATCTGTATTCCCACATTCTGACTTGTTTGGATACTTTCCTAGACGTATGTATCATGCATCATTTATATATGTTCTCTAGCTGTTTTATTATTCCAATCTTCTACTATGTACTATTGTTGGATATTTCATGTTTTTGCTCTTTTATGTATTTGTTTACTTCCTCTGTGTACTCTTCCAATGAGGGAATAGTTTCCCCACTATCACACCCAAGGCCATCACTACTAGTCGGTAGCCTTTGGCATTTGGGGAAATACACTTGAGGCCATGTGACTAACAGGGTACGGGGCCCCTCTGGGTGGCTTCAGGAACTGGGAAGTAACATCAGTCTATTGGAAGATCCAACATTCAACCAGTTGGAGAATTCCACCAATCCAAGAACAATGAATTTGGAAACACTTCTATATCCCATAGAAAAGAAGAACCAATGGCTAAAAATAATAGAAATGAACATAATAGAAGAATTTAAGAATTGGTTTCACCTGATATTAATTATCAATCAAATTGTATTGCATACCCAAATCTCTAATCAGACTTTGAACTGAAATCTGGGTTAATTAACCTTCTTTCAATGTTTCATGGATTATCTGTCGAGGACCCAAACAAATTACATAATTAATTTAAGGTGTTTCACTCTACCATGAATCCAAGAAATTATATGGTGATCAAATCAATCTTAGAGCATTCACATTTTCACTTTATGGAGCTTCAGAGGAATGGATGTATTATTTACTACCTAAAATTGTAACTTGTTCGATAGATTTGAATCATCATTTCATGAAGAGATTTTTTCAACCATCAAAAACCACTTACATTCATAAGGAGATATTTGGGATCAAGAAAGCTCAAGGGGAGTAAATATATTAGTTTTGGGAGTGATTCAAGAAGCTGTGTGCATGCTTCCCACAACACCAAATCAGCAAGAAGAAGCTCATCCAATATTTCTATAAAGGACTCACAGCAATACAGTGTATCATGTTGGATGCCATGGTCGGAGGAGTATTGGTGGAAATGACACCAGTAGATTCATAGGAATTGATCAACATGATGGCACAAAACTCTCAACAATTTGGTGATCGAGGTACACCACATGTTCTAGGAGTACATCTGATATGTCCTTCCTCTCATGAGAGTAATTTAATTGATACCATGTGAGAAGAATTGAAAAATATGGTGAGGCAGATTACATTGAACAAAAATACATCCTAACCCCCTATTTCAAGGCCTTGTGGCTTTTTCACTGAGGAAAGAGAGCCAATTGACTATTGCCCCCTACTACATAAAATGGATGATTGTGCAACAGTGCTTCTTGGGAGAATATTTCAACAGTAACAACAACCATAACCCAAAAATTAGTTTGATTCCTTTTCTCCAACATACATCCAAGGGTGGAAGGATCAATCAGACATGAGTTGTGCCTCTAGATAACAACAAAGGCCCCACATTCAACAAAACTTCTAGTAGCATCTCCCTTACCAACAGGGTTTCCAAAAACCCCAAAGGAGATGTGAATCTCAATAATCAAAAATTACACAATAAAGGAATTCTCAACCAAAGGTAGATTCTAATACTAATGATCTATTAAAGCAAATTATTCTCTATCAACTGAATGAGTTGAAGAGTTGTGGTTCGAAGCTTATGGAGTTGAAGTCTAAAATGATCCAGATTTCCACCCACTACATGAATTGGTAAGTAAGAATTCTGGAAATCTACCTTCCCAACCTACTCCAAATCCCAAGGGGAATATCAGTTCATTCACATTGAGATGTGGGATGAAAATAACTGATACATCTACACCAATAGTTCCACTGGGATTCTCCTCAACTGCATAGAATCCCCATTCAAAACTAGCTGATAAGAAACCCATGGAGAAATATAAAGGTAAGAAAAAGATTGATGATGTTCCTCCAAAACCTGTTTCATTTCTAAATAGAGTTGTAAAAACCAAAAATATGTCTGGATAGGCTATGAAAAAATATGTTTTGGACACATTCAAGTGTGTGGAGATCCACATCCCTTTACTGTAATCCATTATGAAAATCCCAAGGCATGCCAAATTTTTAAAATAACATTGTACTGATTCGAATGGTCGCAAGGGAAATGATAGGATCATTCTTGGAAGGAATGTGACAGAACTCATAACACTAACTATATTAATGAAAAAAAATTTATGGATCCTAGGTAATTCTCTATACCATGAACCATAAAAGAGTTACACTTTTTTGATGCTATTTGTGATTTAGGAGCTTCCATAAATGTGATTTCTCTCACTATATTCACTTATTTATAGGTTGGTGAGTTGAAACTGAAGAGAGTAGTGGTGCAGTTGGTAAATAGAGCTACAAAATATCCTACTGGAGTCCTTGAGGTTTTACTTTTTTGGGTAAGAGACATGATCAGTCAAATATATTATAACATACTTAACATGTAATATGAACCAGAAGGTTCACATGCTCCCATTAACTTAGGTAGACCCTTCCTCAAAACTAGAAAAACTATCATAAATTCCAATGAGGGTAAACTCTCCATGGAGCATGGTGATGACGTTGTGATATTAAATGTCATAGACTCTATGATGTACCCCTTATAGGACCATTCTACATTTGTTATATCCCATTTTGAACCCCCAAATAATAACCCCAAGGAATTTGATTATCGTATGTATATGTTGTTTGTGATCATTGGTTCTATTTTGATCTATAAGAGTACTTCCACACCTATTTTGAATGGAAAAAACTCTCTTAGATTTTATTTTGAAATGGATTCATATTTTAATTTTGATCATGTAAAAACTGATTTTGACATGGCTTTGGAGTATGCTGATGAATTTGATTATTTATTCTTTGATTTTGATGATGTATATTCTGATACTGATGTTAACTTTTCTCATATTTCAGTTCCTTATATTTCTCCATCCATACATCACCCCCTTCATTGGAACTCAAACCATTACCACCAAATCTAAAATACTCATATTGTTAGGTCGTGATAAATTACTTGTTATAAATGATAACAATCTCCCTTTGTAACATAAAGAAAAACATTCGAATCTTTTGATGGAGAACATTAAGGCAATAGGGTGGACCTTGTCTGATGTATCTGATATTATCCCCTCTATTTTCATGAATTTGATTCTTTTGAAGAATGGAGATAAACTCTATAGGTATCCACTAAGGGAAATTAATCCAATTCATTTGGAGGTTGTTAAAAACAAGGTTGAAAAATTTCTTGAGGCAGGTATAATCTATCCCATTTCATATACCCAATGGGTGAGTCCTATTCAGGTTGTGCCTAAGAAAAGTGGTGTCACTGTTGTTAATAATGAGAAAGGTGAGATAGTGACAATGCAGGTGCAAAACAGTTGGTGTGTGTGTATTGATTATAGGAAACTAAATCAATCCACTCACAAGGACCATTTCCCCCTCCCATTTATTTATCTGATACTGGATAGACTAGCTGGAAAAACACACTATTGTTTCTTGGATGTATTTTCTGGGTATTTTAAGGTCCCTATTGCTCCAAAGGGTTAGGATAATACGACATTCACTTATCCATTCAATATGTTTGCCTACCGGAGGATGGCATTTGGACTTTGCAATTCCCCAGGTACCTTCCAGAGATGTATGGTGAGTATTTTTTCTAATTTTATTGAGACCAGCATGGAGGTATTCATAGATGACTTTACAGTGTATGGTTCTTCATTTGATGATTGTATCTCTAGTTTGGGAAAGTTTTTTAATTGTTGTATTGAGAAGAATCTAGTCTTGAACTTTGAAATGTGTTATTTCATTGAAGAGTATGGCGTTGTCTTAGGGTGTGTAGCGTCAAAACAAGGGATAGAGATTGATAGATCTAAGGTAGATATTATTTCATCACTACCCTATACTTCATTTTCACATGATATTAGATCATTTCTAGGGAATTCATGATTTTATCAGTGCTTCATCGTTAATTTTAGTAAGATTTATCTTCCATTGTCACGGTTACATCAAACGGATTCTAATTTTGTGTTTCATGTTTCTTGCAAGAATTCCTTTAATGATCTAAAACAGTGTCTGACTACTCCACCTATCATACAGCCTCCAAAGTGGGAGCTTCCTTTTGAGATTATGTGTGACACCTCAAACGTTTCTGTTGTAGCTGTCTTATCTTAGAGGGTGGAGGGATGTTCACATGTGATTTCATATGCATCGAGGACACTAGATTCAGCCTAATAAAACTACAAAACGACGGAAAAGGAGTTTCATACAATCATATTTTCTTTAGATAAACTCCATTCATATTTATTGGGCTATAAAGTAGTTATTTTTTCTAACCATAATACTTTGAGGTACCCCATGAAGATTCTAGATTCTATGTCTAGACTTATCTGATGGATACTCCTTCCTCAAGAATTTGATATTGAGATAAAAGACAAGAAGAGGTCAAAAAACCTAGTGGCGAACCACATTAGTAGGCTTACTCACACAATAGAGGATGACACCATGGACTAGGTACCACTTCCGGACACTTTTCCTAATGAGAAACTTTATTCGATCTCAGGTATGCCTCATTGGTATGATAATTTATTAAACTACCGTGTTGCATATGAAATGTCTACAAATTTAAAGAAACATCACATCTAAAAATTAAAGGGTGAGTCTAGGTTTGATGTGTGGGATGATCCCTAATTATGGTGCATGTGTAGTGACCATGTTATTAGGAGGATTGTTCCCGATCATGATTTTGAGTTTGTTCTACAATTTTGTCACACACTTTCTTGTGGTGGACAATTTGGACCCCAATGGATAGCTAGGTAATTTTTTGACTCTGGATTGTACTGGCCTACTTTATTCCACGATGCTCATGTGTTTTGTATGTAGTTCTCATGTTTCCAATACACTGGTAATATTCCTAGGAGACACGAGAAGCCCCAAAAATCCATATTATTCTGAGAAAATTTTTATGTATGGGAATTTTATTTTATGGGTACTTTTACTAGTTTTTTTGGTTTCCTTTATATTTTATTTTTTATTGATTATGTTAGAAAATGGGTGGTGTCTATGGCCACTAGGACTGATGGTTCTCATTTTGTTATGGACATTGTCAAAGCGCATATTTTTTGTGGGCTTGGAGTACCGAAGGCCATTATCAGCGACCAAGGGACACACTTATACAATAGGAATCTTTCATCCATTCTTTTGATGAATGGGATGACACAAAAAACATCAACACCATAACACCGCCAAACAAATGGACCGATTAATGTTTCAAATAGGGAGTTGAAATTTTTTTTGGAGAAAACCGTGCAGTCGAATAAGAAGGATTGGAGAAAGTGCTTGGATGATGTGATGTGGTATTATAAGACAATACAAGACTCTAATTGGTATCTCCCCATTTCGTTTTGTTTATGGGAAAACATGTCATCTCACTGTGGAAGTTAAGCATCAGGCATATTCGACTATAAAGAAATGCATCATCGATTTGGACCAAGATAGAATCCATATGATGCTACAAATTAATGATCTTGAGTAGATTCAATTTTCTTCCAATAAATATTCAAGTCTCTACAATTAATGATCAAAATCAGCTCATGACAAAATGATCCAGCAAATCGAATTTCAAGTTGGAGAGAGTTTTTTTCTCTATAGTTAACCACTGAAGTAGATGCCTGGTAAGTTGTGTACCATGTAGTAAGGTGCTTATGTTGTTACTAATGTTTTTCCTTATAGTCTAGTGGAGAACATACAAGAGGACACTAGAAATAGATTTACAATCAATGGGCTACATTGGAAGAAATATATTGAGGTACTTCCTACGGATGTAGTGGATTTCATCAAACTACATAACCCCATCATCACTTAAGTATATCAGGATGCCCCTAACCCTTTCACTTCATTATTCTTTGTCCTATTTAAATTTATAAATTTTGTGTGCATATATCCTTTCATGGTATCACATTGAGGATAATTCAATATTTTATGTTTGGGGGAGAGAACATTTTAGTTCAGTAATTTCAATTGTTTGCCTATTTTTCAATGATTTTTTTAAAGAAATTTCATGTTTTTCAATTTCATCTGTGTTTTTAAATCTTTTTAGATGAAATGATTGCATCACCATTTTGAAATTCATATCAATATGAGAAAAAAATTATCCCCTGAAACCAAGATTAAATGAATGCTAAAAATAACTTTGTTTCAAGTTTAAATATTTAGTAATTTCATGAAAAGAACTCTGAATTTTGAATCCCATGACACATCTCACTATATTTATATTTTAAATCACATTCCTGTGAGGCTTCTGAACAATTCATTTCATATTCATTAAATTTAACTCAAATATTGAGAGAACTAAACCATGATTTATATAACCAAAATTTGGTTTATTTTTTTAATACTTGAGGGTTTAAGGGTCTTATGTGTAAAATATTGAAGAATTTGTTTTTTATTAAAGCCCAAATTTCAAGGAATCCTTTTTATAATAGCCTAACATGAACATTTAATCCTTTTAGCCCTTAGAATCCATGAATATCCTATTATTATATCTACATTACAATCAAATTTTCATTATCCAACCAACTCTTGAAGTGAAATTGCATAATCTAGTTAAACATAAGTTTGTGGGAAGATATATTGTGTTGTCATAGAACTTATTGTGATACATGGGGTGGAAAATTAAATTCTGAAGAGATGTGTTTTCTGCTGAAGAAAATAATTATATTGAACGGTGTTCCTTTTCTAGTGCTTTAATGATAAGTGATGTTGTTCTTTTCTAGAGCTTCTAATTGAGAGAGAAAGTTGTGCCTATCTTGAGCTTTGAAGAAAATCATGCTTGAGAAGATTGAAATTTTCCTACTGAAATGTTGAATGGAGTGGAAATTATTTTTTTTTCATGATTATGAACATGAATTGATGCTATGGGGATCGATTAGGAGACCATATTTAAGTGAAAATTTGATTAATTCAATTTTCTTCAAAAAGAGTCAAGCCCCCACATTCAGCCTCATAATTTTTCACATCTAAATCCTACCAACCGAAAACCACAAAAAAAATCCTAAAAAGTCGTCATGATCGACATATGTCTTTGAATCACATCTATAGGTGATGTAGGAATTTATCATGAATATGATGACCCTTGTATTAGTTTGTATGGGAAATACATTGCTGAAAAATTGACATTTGGGTGATAAGAGAAAATTCTAGTGAGGTATGTGTTTTGTGCATGGGAGGATAAATTAAGTGTAGATATATTGAATGAAATAATTATAGAACTTGAAATAACAGTTTTTTATGGGGCATGATATCTTTTTTTTCTCGGTGTGGAATTTTTGGATCTCAAATATATGTGTTTTAAATTTTTTTTTCATTTGATATTTCTGTTTACTTGTTAAATTTTTTTGGAATACCGGATTTTAGGTTTTGCCCAGGAGCGTCGAAGGGTAAGTGTGGGGGAGTTGATAAAAAATAGTTTTATTGAACATTTTATTGATAATAAATGATATTATTTCCTCACATTGTGGTAACTATGCTCAGTTATGGAATATTGGGAATTAGATCATTCATTTGAAAATTTTATGAAAATTCCAGTTTTACCCTTTAAAAATTCACTGTAGTATTTAAAACATTAATAGTTTAATTTGAATTATTTGAAATAAATATTTTGTAAATTTGTTCCTTAATTAATGTTATACAACATCAACTCAATACATTTGAGCTAAATCATTAATTTGGTTCGTGGAAATGGGACATGAAGTCAAAGTTGGGCTGGACTTCCCCATTGGACATGGGTTCTGTATTTGGGTCATAACTTCTACACCCACTCTTTTATTGAGACCATATATTTAGAGTATATCGACAACCGAATTTCACACAAATTATCCTACTATAAGAACATCTTTTTAACACTTTTTAAAGGCCGAATGGTCGGTGTAAGTTGGCGTAAAAGTTTGGGCAGATATTCCCCATTCACACTTGAAAAAACTTTGAACCTATCCTCCCCACCACTCCATAAATTTGTGTTTCCACTCTATGGGAAGGTTGGTCTAGGAATTTTGAAGGTTTTCTCGAAAGGGTGTCTCTTGGGAGCCCCTCATAACACTTAGTTGAAGTACGGCCTTCTGCAAACATTTTTTTCCCAAAAGGCTCTCCACTCCCAACTCTTCCTTGTATTTCTTTTCATTCATGCTGGTATCATGAATTCTTCATCAATTAATCTTATTTGTTTTCCATTTTCATCTTCTTATATTCTTCTTCTGGATGGAATTAAAGAGTGTAGGTGAGAATGAGATCTACCCTTTCAATCCTTTCTCATTCAAAACGTCTCTACGATGACCGCGCCACCCATGGAAGAGTAGTTTTCTTAGTGATCGATCTATCTTCTACCATCTTCATTTAATTATTTTGAATCATTGAGATACTATAATTCATGTAATATGAGCTATGAATTTATTTTTTATATTAGAAGAATTAAACAATTAACACAAATCACGTGAGGTCGAGTATTGTGTGCATTGCGAGAGCATGACCATTATCGGTAATACAAGACCACACATGAAAAGTTTGTAGAGTTAAAAAATAATCCCTAAACTCAATTAATACTCATATCCAGAATAGATATGTTCTATAATCAACCACTGACCATAATCTATCCTTATGACATCAATCAAAGTAATGTTCTACGATTGTGTGTTCCGAATCAAGCCTAGGGTTTAAGTAATTTCATCTTTCTGGTTAAGTTAATTCTTGTAGGGTTAAAGGGTTAACAAATTAGGGGATCATAATTATGTGAGTATTAATTTAAATTATAATGATAAATTATTAAGTGAATAGTTATATTTAGATAGATTATCCATTTTAAATATTTTCTAAAAAACACCTTCTTGTCTTGTCATTCTAATCGAAATTTATTTAAAAAAATGAAATCTTCTTCCAAAAAACTTCATAAAGGTTTATAATTGTTAAAAAATCACAAATTGTTTTTATGTAGAGTTTTTCTTATCTCTTATGTAATTTTCATAATACTATTAATATGTTTTTCAATTACAGCCTCTTTAAGATAAGGCCTTGGTTAGCCACTCTTCTACACCTAAGTACCCAAAAATAATAGTAATCATTTGAGGGAGCCCCCAACAGTGAAAATATATCTCCTTCCCTAAGCCAATAATATCTCAAAATTCCCATATAGGATATCCCTAATCAAAATGGAATATGTAAATAAGCAGTTTCAAGATAATTTGGACAATGTTTTCATATGCCCTAGTGCCTGGCCTTGGGGAACTCTAGCACTCTTTGTCCAGAATAAAGATGGTTTAATGAGGTAGTGTATTGATTATTGGTAGCTCAATATGATCCCTAAAAAGGAAAAGTGTTGTCTACAACGTATTGATGAATTTTTAAATCAATATTAAGGAGTTCAGTTCTTCTCAAAGGTGGATCATTATTCTAGATACCATAATTTAAATGTAATGAATGATTATATATATAAGAAATCATTCCGTACTCGATATGGACACCTTGAGTTCATAGTGATTCCCATTAATCATATTAATTCCCCTAAAATATTCATTATTTGACGAATAGTGTATTTAGTACTATTTCGTAAAATTTAAGGTAGTGTTTATCGATGATATTCACATCTACTCTAAGAGTAAGGAGGATAATGAAGAGTATCTAATGATCGTGAGAGGAATTAAGGAATGATAAAATGTATCATATGTGCACAATTTGTGGCTTTTGGATGCATCAAGATTCATTCATGTGATAATATGTGATGTAATTTATATGGACCCTTAAAAAAGTAATTCAAGAATAATACAAACCCACTAGTGTTACATAAATCTACAATTTTCTTAACTTAGAATTGTTTTACCAATGTTCTATGATAAATTTCACAGGATTGTCTATCTTACAAACTATGATAACATATAAATGGGGTAAATTATGTATGTATGTAATAATGCGAGGAAAGATTTATTGAGACTAAGAAGGGGCTAATTAGTATGCCTATAGTAATACTACCAAAAATTGGAGAAGGATTTTTGATATATAGTGTTGTTTTGAAGATATTCTTGGGTTGTATACTCATGAAAAGTGATAAATTGTTTTCATATTCTTCATTATAGTTGAAGATCCCTGAGAAAACTACATGACACATGATTTGTAGTTAGGAACTATGATATTTACATTTAATATTTGGTAGAAGTAACTCAATGGAAAAAGTGATACATTTATACTGATCAAAAGACTCTGAAGTATCTTTCCATATAGAAGGCTATAAAAATGTATCAAGGAAGATAGTGAGAGCTAATCAAGGGCTATGATTTATTTATTCACAACCATCATGACAAGGAAAAAAGGTAGTTGATTCTCTTACAAGAAAGGAAAATGATACTCTATCCATGATGTGGATTGAGAGTGACCCCATATTCTTGGATATGAAAAGGATGGGTCTTTAAATCCTGATAGAAGGGAATGAATCCTACATTTACTAAATTATTTCCCAACCATCTATCAAATAGATTATCAAAATGGCATAAATAGATGATATGGAGCTTCAAATTAATGGAAAATCAATAATTTAAGGGAAACATCAAGAGTTCTATATCAATGATGAAGGTTCGATTTTGTTTGGTTCTAAAATTTATGTTCTTCAATCAAATATTATAATGATTGAGCAAGTTGATAATGAAAATTTCACATGTTTCTATACCCATCATGGATGTGCCAAGAAGTACCATTATCTTTGAGAGAACTTATGGTGGGACAACATGAAAAAGGATATTCTAGAGAATATCTCATGTTGCTTGGTATTTTACAAAGAAAAAGAAAAGTAACCGAAGTCTAAAGATAAAATGAAACCATTGCCTATACCCACATAGAAATGGGATAATCTCATGATGGACATTGTCACTAGTATCTTGATTACATCTAAGGGAAACAATTTGATATGGGTTATGGTGGATCAACTCACTAAGACTTCCCACATTATCACAATTCAAGAATATTTATAACTAGAATGAGATTCCAAGATATATATCAAGGAAGTGGTGAGGATTCATGGTGGTCCACATTTGATCATATTCGTCCATGATCTAAGGGTCACTTAAAAATTTGGGATAAGACTTCAACATGCTCTGAATACTGAATGGAATTTCAGTATGACCTATCTATACAAAATTGATGGCTAATATGAATGGAATATTCAGACAATTGAGGATATTATAATAGAATAGTCAATGGAATTTAATGGTGGATGTGATCAATATATCAAATTGGTTTGTTTCTCTTAAAATAATTGCTTCCACATGAGTATTAAAATTAATCTGTATAAAGATTTGTATGGGAAGCAAGGTAGAACTCCAAATTATTTGGATAAATAGAAATAAATGCCATGTGGAACTTAAATTATACAATAGATGATAGATAAGTATTAATA
The DNA here is from genome assembly GCA_963277665.1 of Viscum album. Taxonomy (NCBI): domain Eukaryota; kingdom Viridiplantae; phylum Streptophyta; class Magnoliopsida; order Santalales; family Viscaceae; genus Viscum; species Viscum album. The sequence goes on along the minus strand of OY728136.1, from coordinate 711,227,462 downwards.
TATCCAAAAACATATAAAATATTCTTAGAGTTTGAAAAATAATGATGAGGACAATCGTCAAAGGGACATGGAGCTTGAGGTTTGAGAATTTTTTTCCTATAAATATCACAATAGAATAGATTCATATAGTATGGAAAGAAAGGGAATATTATTTCCTGGTACATTAGACCCTTTTTGTTCATCGGTCACAAAGGAGAAGTGGCAAATTACCATTCACTTCAACCAAATATTGTTCAAATTAAATGTGTGTTTGACATAGCTCTTATAAGGAACTACACACTTAATCGCTTACATGTAATGAATTCAGTGGTGGTTCAATTAGAGAATCAAATCTATAATGAAGAGTAGTTGGGAAAGATACTAGACTGTTGAAACAAATTTCTACACAATAGAAAAACATACCTAGTCAAACTTATGTGGAGGAACCATAAGTATAATGATTTGGTGAGGGAACCTAACGAAATGATAGTACAGAAGTACCCCCTTCCCTTATCAACTGATAATATGAGATGAAATTTCATGGTTTGAATTTATAAAGGGGAATGAATACTACGATCCAATGATTATTAGTAATATATATTTCCTTGGATAAATTTGTGTTGTATTATATTATATAACATTATACAAATAAAAAACATAAAGAAACAAAAAAAATTATCTCATTAATAAATATTATTACATAAGTCACTAATGAAACATATTAAAATGCCAAAAATAACAATTGGAAAAAAAATATAAAATAGGAAAGTAAGAATGGGAAAATATGGATCACCCAAATCTATTAGGATCATCACCCCTATATCAAACACAATAGAAATCCATAAAAGTACTAAAAATCCAATCAACATCTTAAAAAATGAAAATTTATAACATTGGGAAGAATTATAGTGAATATTTATTGAAAAATATATATATATATATATATATATATATATATATATATTTTTTGTAATTTTATAGTCAGAATAGTAATGTGACCATTAAAATATTAATGTGACCATTAGAATAGTAACCTGACCATTAGGAATAGTAATCCTACCATTGGGAATAGTAATTTTACCACAAAATAATAAATTTTGATATAAAAAATATTTATTTAGGTTATATTAAGTGAATATAAATATTATAACTCTACTAAAATAAGTATTATCGTTTAAAAACACAAAGAAAATACAATAACATTTTTAATAATATGTATTTTAATGTAAATCGTAAAATTCCTAATTTTCATTTTAAAAATTAGAATGAATAATTTTTTAAATTTATTTTGATGAAATGAATAAATAATTTAAAATAGCCATGTTGAAACTATCCAAATGTAATTGTTTTTGTAATTGGGTTAAATAATTCAATTTTTAGGTGAATAGTAAGAATACAATTTTTACAAAACTCGTGTATCTTTAAAAATATCATTAATGATCTAATAATGAAATAATAATTCATGGAACATGAAGCTCATACATACTATATTTAATTTGATAAATGATTCATTAAAATAAAATATTCATAAATTTCAATCCTTAAAATCATTTTCCAAAACCTGAAGTCAAATGTGATCCCTTGGAATAACATTTTTTCATTTTATCCACTTTACATTTCAATAAAACAGTAAATTTGAATTATAAAGACTTTTAAAATCATAAAACCCATTATATTAAATTTATATAAGATATATATAGTAAAATATTCCATGTAACAAGTTTTACCTTTTATATATTACATTATTTAATATTTTATTCTAAAAATACCACTCCCCTAAAGAATAAATAACACTATTCCCTCCCCTTGGAAAACCCCTCATCCCCCTCTTTCCAAAGAATAACCTATTAAAATATGCTTCTGAAAAATTCCCTTCAAATCCTTTGGGACGTTCTAGAGTAACCCAACTCCATACATCAAGGGATTTATAGTGTTGTACAATAGAAGCTACATATAGATTTAAGTATGCTTCAATTAACTCTTCTCATTTTTCTTTGTATCTTTCTGTTTTCTCTACCCATTTACAAACCAAAAAATATAACATTAATTATGTAGTAATTAAGCATTTTATTAATGATATCAACCTACATTAAGTGACATATTTAGTATATATATATATATATACATATCAAAATTCCCTTTCCCACCCTTTCGATAATGTCCCATTAATGTTCGGTTAACCACTTATGGAGACATTTCCATTTTATAACATTTAACAATAATTTGGGATTTATATTATTAATTATAATATATATATATATATATAATTATATGTATTATAATATTTTGTAATTAATTCTACTCATTTATAATGACTTTGAAAAAAATAGTAAAATCAATGCAAAACAGAAAATTTTAAAATGTTATATAAAAATTAATTCCCTTTATCCAAGGAAATTAAGAAATATAATAAAATTATTTAAATTGATAAATAGTGGTAAAAATATTAATAATAAACTTCTGGATCAATGTTTTAATCGACCAACATTTTATGTTTAGGAGGCACAAAATCGACGAAATAAAGCTAGATATAAGGTAAGGGGATTCAAAACCTGAAATCCCTTTATTTGGGTTTTCCCTATTTTACATGAATTTCAGTATTTATATTTCATTAATATTCCATAAATATAGTTTCATTATTATTCCCTTTTTTTTATGGATATACATGATTCCACCTTGGTTTTAAATTAAAATAAAATGATTTTCCAAAAATACATTTCATTCCACAACAAATATTTAACTCCTCATGTATTATTTCTTACCACAAAAAATTGATCTTTTATTCCAAATTATGATATCCCCTTTTCATTTTCTAACCCAAAATTTTATTCATGAATGTATTCTTTAGGAAATTCATATGAAACCCATTACTTTAAATTTTTTATTTTAGGACTATGATTATTATACGTTCTATGTGAGACGCGTGATTATATAAAAATTGTGATGTGACGTTTGAGACCAAAATTATATATCCCTCAAATACATTAGATAATATAATATATCATATGAGATAATGTGTTTTTGTGTAAAAGTGATTCTATCTTTTTCACAATGATGATCTTATGATTTTTCACATATGTTATGCATGAACATAATGCTTGATTTTTCACAACTATGTGTGGTATTTGACCACTATAACCTGATGATTTATTATTCTTCCTTTCAACATTCCATTTATTTATCAAATATTTAATTCATTATGTTGATAATGATCCTTTTATTATGACATGATGATGATGATTTTTCTCACCCACGTGTTATTGATTCATGCCCTTTATTCATGCTATTATTTTTTTATCTCACCCCTTTATTTTATGTATATCCTCTACTGACTACATGTACTGACGATAACATATGATATTTTATGTTTATAAAGAAGATGTATTTTAATAATGTTTATGTTTGATTATTTATAAGTGATGTATGATTATAATTTTTATATGATACTAAACATTTTTATCCTTGAATGTGTAACTATTATGTTGTTTATCTTCAAAATGATGAAACATTCATGTTAGAAAAAGTAGGGTCACTATACCCCAACCAAAATTCATATAGATATTGTGTTAAATTTAATAAATAATGAATAATAGAAATGAAAAAATTAAATTAAAATTGTATGTCATTTGATTTTGATTGGGAAAACAGTCTGCTCATTATCGGTGATCATCTCTTAAAGGTAATGAACCTAGAAACATCTAAATCATGCACATGCATTTTAGAATCTTGATCGATTGTAGTCCTATGAAATCTGGGTGCTTATGTAATGTATCAAATTATCATTGATGCCATCATGATCATGATAGATCAAACTAACAATCCTTGAACATAGATTCATCAATCTATGAACATCTATTTGTTTCTACCTCTAAAACATAAAAGAGTGGGGGAGTATAGGGAATTATATAAATCCATTCTCAACCACATTTCGGGTCTTAAAATGATTTTATCCTAAGGATATAAACAACATAAATTAGATTTATATCCTTATGGAAGATAACCCTTTAAACATACCCAAAAAAACACAAATGACACTTAACGCATACAAGAAATGTCATAGATATTTTATCACATATGTGTAATAGTTAAACTATATCACATGATAAAATAAGACTCATTAAATCAACTCTCTTCTCCCATAAACACTAAATGATCCTTTAATATTTGATATTTAATATTAATTTGAAAAATATTTTCCCTTAAATTAATTGAATAAATTCTAAATTTAATAGGTAAATAAATTCAATGGTTATTAATCATAACACAAATAATATTTATATTATTTATTTTCTTGTGATCATTTAAACATGGACATTTCTCAAAAACCATTGCAGGGCCTGCCATGACCTAAACTCTTATTAACTCAAATTTTCCATGATTCAGAATACAATTTATTGGTAACACTCTAGAACTTTATATAAATATAAATGTGAAACACTCACATACCAGGACAAATTTCTAAGAACCCTTTATGGCCCCTATGGAGATAAGTTTTCGTCATAGTAATGATAATTTCATACGAACACACATCATGTAACATAGTCTCTTTGAGTCATTATATCTTTTAAATTATGGTGAACACTTCATGTAATCATCCATTCATTATTTATTTATTCATTACCTTACTCGATAGAAATACCTTTAATCACCCTGGCCATATATTTAACTAGGTCACTACCATGTTAATTAAATGGGCCTGAGACATCTCATCCTTTGGTATGTGATAAAATTTTTTAAAAAAATTCAATAACTAATATATCATATTTCCTTTCATTTCTCTATTCATGTGTTTGTGAACCTATTAGGGACTTGTTGTAGTTTTTTGATCTATGGGTGATCATTCAAATGAGTTGGGATGGTTCTAGGAATATTTTGATGTGATGCAGTTGCTAGAGTGTTGGTTTCAGTTTTTACGGTAAATTTACACCATAAATTACCAATTTATGATGTGAATTGATCGCATGGGATGACTCTATAAATCCAGTGCAAGATGAAAATTTAACAAGTCATGATATTAATTAGATATTTAAGATATGAAATGAATTTAAAATGTAAAATTATTTTTCACTTGGTTTTAATTCAAGATGATGGGTTTTTCAACATATATATAAATAGAGGGATTCACAATGTAAATTTCATATTTATATCATGAATTAATCATACCCTACCTATGTAAAAACCATATTGTGTCCTATTATGTTTTAAGACTGTTTGTACCCTTCTATCCCAATTTCAAACCTTCCAACAACGATGAATGAGAATCCCCTTTGATCAAGATACTCCCCCAGCTAATCAAGGTCTACTGGACATAGTGATCACTAGTAAACCTTTTGGTTCCTAATCTCCTTATCACATCATCCATATTCCAATGAATCAAACCCTAATTAGACATTCTAAAAAGATCTTGATTTGGATTTCCTTTTTTGATCATTTCCTAGTTCTGTTGAATGGAAGGAGGAACTCAATTGTACCACATATGATGAGGGATTTTTTGCATCTTCTCTGCTATTAAGGTGGGTGGTTTATAAATTCCCCCTAATTTTCTATTCAATTATCATAGTATGTGAAATATGTATGATCACATCATCATGATGTGCATGAAACCTATATAATTATATAATTTTCAGTTTAATGAGTTACCCATGTATAAACCACCTATTAGAGCTTGTGGGGTCTACTAGAATTGATATCAAGATGTGCAGCCACCCATTTGGTTTTCCAAACATTGACCTTGTTAAGAAATGGGTAGATTAAAATTATATCCCAAAATTTTTTTCGGAATTTTATTGATTGTTCACTTAAAATTATTAATTGTCATAATATTTGATTTATAGTAATTTCTTGATATAGAATCACAAATACTAAATTTTTTAAAATTATGTGTAACCATCATGGCTTGTTTACATGATGAGTAATTGTTATTATTTCATGTTAATGGACATAGGGTTAAATGATAAATGGAATGTGAATTAGTGTAATTATGGAGATAAATGTAATAACAACCTTATGAAATATAAATAACAAGATTAATGTTAATTGGATGAATTGATCATTATGAATTATGATGATATGTTTTTTTCTTGGTGTTTTCTCATGTCAATTGCATTATATAATTCTATTTATATTTTTTATATTATTATAAATTTCATCTGGATGAATTTTACAAGAACATTGAGTCCAAGTTTTGAAAAGACATGTGATTCTATTATGTGTAGAAATGCCCCAAAGGGATGCCTGAGGGTAAGGTGCATGGGGGTAGTCTTCCTGGGGTTAAATTTCACAATCACATGATGCTTGAGGGTCATATTTTATGGACTGATGATGGAATATTTTTTCACATGAGGGTCGGTATAATTTGGTCATGATATGTTATATGTGATTCAATCTTCATGGGAGAATCCACCCCCAACCTGGGTGATCATTCCTAATGCTAAAGGACTCACACATAGATAGAGATATATGGAATGGTGCTGAAGTAGGTTTGACTAGACCCAGGTGTCAACATTGAGTTTAAGGGTCTACAAGTTTACTACATGAGAAGTATTAATTTATTAATTAATATACCTATTTATCTATTTATCTATTTATTTTATGCACTACATTCCCTGATAGTATTTTTTAGGCATAGTGGTGTTGACCAGTATAGTTTTTCTCACACCCTGTATGAGATTCCATTTGTTACTTAAATATATTTCATGGATGTAGATTTTGACAAGGTAAATTGACCTAGTTCATGATTTTTTTCATTCTAGATGGGTTATAGATTTGATATGGTTCCAACAAGGGATTCAGGACTAGGGTCTTTGGAGCCTTTATTTGAGTCAGTTTATCCATTTCAATATATCAAGGATATTAGGAAATTTAGTTACAAAAATCCTATCATTATGTAATTTTTTTTGGTTTTTAATTTTTGGAAATTTGTTGGAATCTTGTTTTCTTATATTCAAATATTATTTCCTCGGGTTCTGATACTCTATTATTATATTTTTTTTATTGATATTTATACATGGTACTAGAGTGTATAGTTTCCCAATTATGTTTATTACATTCTCACTTCTATTCATCTGCCTCATGTTTATGAGGAGGTGTCTATGGGGTCACATAACTAACATGGCTTTGTCACATTAGGAAGCAGTGGGTCGTGGGTGTTACAAAGTGGTATTATAGAAGGTTTATTTTATGTTTCTTCACTATTTGGGAAAGGTAGAAAAGAGGATATTAATTTTCAAGGATTGGTATTTATCTCTTTGATGGGAGTATCTAACCCATGTACGATGGAAGAAAAGACTTCCCATATATGAGTTTTATGTTTATGTTGACTTTTAGAAAAAATATTCATGTTATTTTACCTTGGGGGATTCACATTTTGTGGTACATTTCTATTTTTATGATATTTTTTCATATACCATTATATAATGATATGAGTATCCAAGGATCATGATCATAACATAAGAGTATATTTTAATTGTAATTATTCTTCATTGGGACATATTTATCATAAGTGACGTATTTTCCCAGATGAATTGTGAAATGGAATCCCTTGTTGTACCAGATAAATGAAATGAAGGAAACTAATATGTTATACAAATTAAATTGTAAAGGAAATTATGTAGGAACATTGAGCTTGTTTTTCATTGTTTTTACCACTTTTTAAGGTTTATCTTGTTGAATTATTATGTTATATGTTCTTTTTAAAACCTATGTAGTAGAAATTCCTCCCCATTATCTTCGAATTGAGAATCAAGATATTGGAAATCACCATGATCCTAACTCTATTGAGCTAGACCATATTATTTCACTAGAGAATCATATATACAATCAACATCACAATAGCTTCTTATGTATCATCTTACCATGGATAGGCTGATTATTCATACTATACAATTGACGTCCGAGTAGAGAAGAGAGTTATAGCGACATCATCTTCTCACCTTCACTAGTGATGGATTTCCCCAATGAGAAGGATTCTCGATTGTGTCAGTCCAAATGATTTTCAATCACCTTGAAATTCAATTTGATATGATTTTGTATCATTCTTATTGCATTATTTGAGTACCATCCATGCACTATTGGGACATCATGGAATTTTTTCGGGAAGCATGAGAAGCAATCCTAGAATGATTTCGTGGTAAATTTCTTGAGACACTTTTATTTAGTGACTCTAACGGATGAGAAGGCTCATGAGTTCATGAAGGTGACATATGATGGTATGTCATTGATGGACTATGTTAGATGCTTCACATACCTGTAGCCATTTTCTCTATCCTTGGTTAATGTGGTAAATAGGAAGTGATTTTCACTAGATGAGATTCAATGTGAGATTTGGTCATAGGTGAATGTATTTAACCTCATTATATGTATAGATTTAATGAATTAATCTCTTATAATAGAAGGAAATAAGAAAGAGGCCCCAAGTGGTGGCAAGGAAGCTATAATAGGGTGGCCTAATATCTCTTCTTCTGGAATAGATGAGTGTCACTCTAATAGTTTTTGATATGGTAGTAGTGGGAAAAGAATAAAGGGGAGTGGAATTATGCCTATAATCATAGCATGATGTGGTTATTTCAATGAGGTAATGTGAGATAAAAGCACTTGAATTGTCCTTACCCCCACAATGTATCATTTTTCATATGGTAGGTTTTGTCATATTTAGAGGTTCTGTAAGAACATTCCATATAAGAGAATTGGAAAGGGATTAGAAAAAAAAACTTCAGTCCAAGAGGGACCCAATTACCCCATAACAAATTGGTCGCTAGAATTACATGGTATGTTCGTGCTCATATAGAGGATGTGGTACCCCACTAAAAAATATATAATACCAACTCGAGGTAACAACATAGTTGATTAAGATAGGAGATTATGGTATAAGGGAATATTAGTGACATAATATGTAGTCGACTCCAAATATCATGGATGTGTGGCCTTATACATTAAAAGATATGATTGTTGTACATCAACCCTTTTTCCATTTTGTATAAAGAAGTTCATTGAATTCCTTTTTTATATACCCAATTTTCAAGTGGGTTGGTTTTGGTTTTGAAGAGCATGGATGGTGTTATGGTTATCAATACACCATTTGGAGTACATGTAGAGTATATAAAATGACACTTGGTGTCTTCTCTAGAAATTTGTTTCTAGAAATTTTTTGGGAGTTTCTTATATGGTAAATAGGTATTTCTGATTTAATACTTAATGTGGATTATCATGTTCTATACTAGGAATAAATTTATTATTATCAGAGGAGAGTTACCTTTTTCTCTCTAAAAGGGGGTTGCTATTCTGATTAGCATGAATGGGATATAATGGATGGTCATGCGGGGCCAATTTAGTGGGAATTGGATTTTCTCATGGGTCAAAATGTGGGCTAATTTTAGAAAATGGTGGAATGCAACAAGATATTTTTCCTTAATTTGTAAACAAATTTTAATACATTTTTATAAAGACTTACATGGATTACCACCAATATGGGAAATTTAGTGCATGATTGATTTGGTTCTGGGAGAGGAACTTGTTTATATTCCTCCATACAGAATTAAACAATAATAGATTATAGTGTTTAAGTTTTTATTAGAATATATTGAGGCTAAAAGATTAATATGGAATGATACTTCTCTATGGGGATTCTCCCATTCTTGTAATAATGAAGACTAACACATCTTTTCACATATGAGTGGATTATCATAGACAAAACTAGATGATGGTCAGGAATTAATATTCTAATCAATGCATAGAAAATATATTTTATCAACTAATAGGTGATGGGATCTTCTCCAAGGTTTACATGAGGTCAAGGTACCACCAGCTGAGAGTGAGACTATCTGACACACCTCATACTAATTTTAGAAGTAGATATGAAATATATGTGTTTTTGGTCATTCCATTTGATCTAATGAACAAACCAATGGTATTCAAAAATCAGATCAATTAGATATTTAATCCTTATATAGATCATCTTGTTGTATTTTTTTATGAAATATTATTTTAATCCCAATCAGTAGGCAATCATTCCCAACATCATGACATTGTCCACATTACACTGAGAGAGCTTCGGATTTTTTCCATGATATATAAATGAAACATCTATATTGATAATATAAACTGTATGGGAAATATAATCTCATAGGTTGGTGTGGTAGTTTCCCTAGATAAGGTTTAATTAATATTATCATTGTAGATATGTAATAATTTACTTTAGATTTATAATTTTCGTGGTCTAGGAGGTTATTACTGATGTTTCATCCATGAATTTTCCCATCTAGAAGCACTAATGTCTGAGATGAACATGAAAGGGGTGATGTTTTATTAGTAAGATGATTATAAGAAGTATTTTCTTGGGATGAAGGGAATTATGACCATAGTAATTATTCCCACCTTTTTTGTATAAAGTAATAAGTATACTATTTACTAAAATCTATCTAGAGTTGGAATTAAGGTTGTTTTGATATAGGAGGATCAAGTGGTTTCTAACACTTCCAAGTAGATGATACCATAGGAGAATAATTAACATACCCTTGATCTAATTTTATCTATAGTGGTATAAAACCTATAATTATGATTACACTATCCTTTGGGTGAGTGGTGTTTGTTGTACACGAATTATAAGAGCCTCAAGTGCTTCCATTCTCAGTGATACCTAAACCATTGGTGGAGGATATGGGATAAGTATATACAGTATTTTTTATTAGATATTACTTATAATAAAAAAATTTAATGTTTTCCCCAATTAGATGATTTATAAGACACAAATAAAGTCAGTATGGTAGTATTTCGATGAGTGGTAGTTGATGGAAGACTTTGCTAACATGCATATAGATTTCCATGAGTTGTAGGGATGAGTAGATATGACTTCGAAGTCTGTTATAACCATTCCATTGGAATAGATCAATAATGATCAAGAATATGTTCTATAGTTGTTAGATTAGAGGGATAATGTATCGCGTGGGGAGCCACCAGTTTTATAGACTCTTGGTAATGGTGATTTTATTTTTTATGGTGATGTATGGTTTCCAACAATAATGCAGAAGAAATTATGAGGGCGATTCTCGCATCTAAATGGGTTGTATATTCTATTCTAACAAAGACGTACAATGGCCACCATAAGTATTAAAAATGGCTTAAATGAAATAAGATATATTGGACATTTTGGAAGGATGAATCACCTTTCAGTGGGTGAAGGCCGAGAATTAGAGACGTGCTAGGTTTATAATGCCTTTAACAATTTGTAATGGAAGTGAGATATTGTAATTTGGGATTTTATGATAGTATTATCCAGGATTTAAAACACAAATGATATAGTATGGTTGATCGTGGGTAAGCTAATAATGGTATTCTACTTATATCCTATCAGGTAGACCTTCATCATTGATGATTTGTGTAGTGGGTATATGTAAGAATTAGATAGAATTCTTGGTTTTTTAGGAGTTTCATTTCTATTCTAGATCCTCACATAAAATCTATGTTCTATAAGGGTCTTCTAGAGGCTCTAGGATTTCATTTTATTTTGATTACATCTTATCATCTTCAGACTCACAACTAATCTGGACGAATGATTTAGATTCTAGAGGATAAGTTACATGCCTATGTTTTTTAATTTGATGGTTTATGGGAGAATCTTCATTCACTCATGGAATTATTTTAAATTACCATATTCTAGAAATAAATCCAAATGTATCCTTTTGAGTTCTTGAATGGTAATCGGTTTCATTCACCTCTTTTCTAGTTATAGGTTGGTGAGTGAGTTCTCATTGAATATAGTCTTGGGTAGGACTCATTTGAATATGACTAATTAATCATGAATTTTTTGGAAACCACATTAACATAATATAAATCTTATTATTACCATCATAGACAACCTCTGTAGTTTTAGGTTAGTAATCCTGATTTCTTACGGTGTCACCTATGCAGGGGAAACATCTTATTAATAAATGATAAATGTTAGCAACTTGGTTTGTATGGTTATTCATGATTGTGGATAGGTTTTGTCCAATACTATACCGTTTAACCCTTCAACTATGATTTAGTACCATGAAAAATGTGTTTCAGTTGTCACATCTTCAAAGATAGCACTCGAAACCCTCTTATGTGATATATATTGATGATGTTAATCTTGATGTTATTGAATACTTAGAGTAGAATATGATTCATATCATGATTTTCTAATGATAATAATCATCGGGGGAGGACTGTATCATTAGTGAGATTTTAGTTGCAGCATTACAAATTATAAGAATAGACCTCAGAGAGGGAATATGATATACAGACACATTTTTCAGAACTGTTTGATGATACCCCTAAGATTATTTGGAGCACATATTAGGGATGAGTTATTATATGGTGGGGAGGTCATAAGATCCTATCTCTTACCTGTATGTCTCTCTTTAAGATTCTGTAAAATTATTGGAGCATGGGAGCCTTTTTTATCCTTGGTTGAGTATCTAAATCTGTTGATCTAGTTTTGGTAAGATTGTGGAGGTACAATAGGAGGAGAGATGATTTCAGGATATAGGGTTAATTTTCACCATAAAATCTCAATTTACTATATGAATTGATTTAGAAGTTCGACACTATAAAATTGAGACAAGAAAAAAAATTATTGGGGAAATCTCGGAATCCATGATTTATGATGTGAAATGGATTTACAATGTAATATTGGTTTTCATATGTTTTTAATTACAGGGAAAAATGTTTTTCAATGTACATGTAAATTAAGTGACTAGCGATGTGAATTCTCTATAGACATCATGAATTTTTCATGCCCAGCTTGTTCTAAAAATTACAAGTGGCATGTCCTACATTGAGAAAATTCATACCCTTTTCTCCCAAAAAATACCATCTGGTAGTGACATATGGGAATAATCTTTGATCTAGAAGCTCAATCAGGTGGGTCATGGCATTTCGGACCTAAAAATAAGAGGTAAGATTATAGTTAGTAATCTATTTTTCATCTCATATATTATCCCATGTGGATAACCCAAGATCAGTCTACCTAAACAGGTTCAATAATTTGAGGTCATTTATTGGTAGTTTTTTTGTTTTTTTTTTGAATGGGAAAAACCCAAATATACCACAAATTTTGAGGGATTATTTTTATCTACTATACTTTTGATTTGGGTGGTATAAAACTTATACCTAATTGTATAACAAATTATCCAATTTTGTTCATTATGTGTAGGCATTTCACCATGCCATGCACATAACCTAAGTAACTAGATAATTGTCATTTTGATGAGAGAAAAATGTATAGTCCTCTCATTGGAACCCATTGGGTCTATTAACATTAATATTGATAATTGTGACCACAAGATAGTTGTTCCAACCATTTACCTTGTTGAGAATTTTTCAATTCAAACACAGATCCTAGATATGTTTTGAAAATTTCATTCATTTTTGGATTAATATTATTTATTGGAATAATAGGTGATTTGTAGTGATTTCTTGAGGTACAATCACATGAAATAAAATTGGTTAAATGATGTGTCATTGGCATTCAATGTTTACAATATGAGTTGATGCTATACTAGAATGATAACTTCCTTAGGGTTAAATGATAAATGGAATAGGAATTGATGTAATTATAATGACAATTATGATATAGAACTTATGAGATATAAATGAATTTATAAATGGTAAGTGTATTTATTGACCAATATTAATTTTTATTACATGTAGTTTTATTGGTGTTTGGTCATGTGAACCACTTCCTACCATTCTATTTCGAGATGAAATCTATTATGATTGATGCTTGAGGGAGAGAAGTTACATGAAATTTGATTTTATATTTTTACAGGACATGTAATTGGGTTTGGTGTGTAACTGTTCCATATGTGATGCTTAAGGGTAAGATTCATGGGTACGGTCTACCTATGTGAAAATTACATAGTTACTATATGCTTCAGGACATGATTTCCTAGATTCATGGGAGAAAGATTCATGTTATCTTAAGTAAGGAGAATATTTTTTTTCATGATACAGTATGTGTGGATCATTCTTGGAAAGATAATCTACCATTAACAAGGGTGGTCCATCCAGGTGTAGGAGGATACACCATTAGAAAGAGATGTTAAAAATAGTATAGAAGCATGTTTTACTGACCCTATGTGTCAACCCACAACATAAGGATCAATGAGTTTATTACATTACTATAATTAATTTATTAATTAATACCCTAGTTTATCACTTTATTATATGAAATATATTCCAAGAGTATATATTATTAGACATGGCGGTGTCATATTATTGAGTTGTACTAATACCCTGGATGGGATGTAATTTGGTACCTAGATAGATTTCATGGTTGAAGGATTGTTTAAGGGAAATGTACCCTTTTTTATTATTGTTAAATGAATGGGATGAATAATATAGACGATATCAACATGGTGTTTAGGATTGGGGTCTTTGGAGTCTTTAATTGAGTCTGTTTAGTATTTTACCTATATGACTTTTTCATTGAATCCAGTTACACTAACTCAATCCCTAAATTTTTTGTGGTTGGTTTTACAGTTTATACCATTTTGTTGTATTTCCATTTGATCATATTTATTTATTTTCTTCCATTATTTCCTCTACTCAGTTATTAAATTTTTTAATATTATTCCTACTATGTACCATACTTTATAGCCTCCCCACTATGTTCCTTACACCCTCGATGCTAGTCAGATGCTTTTGGAGTATGTGGATTCATGCCTAACATAATGTATCCAACCCGTCTCAGTCACTTGATGTAGTAGTGGTCCAGGGACATTACACAACCAATGTCATAGGATCAATGAAACAACCAACACAATCTACGTCACCACAACATAAATGTTATGTTTTTTCCCCTATAATCAAAGTATGCGATTAAATAGTGAATATTGGCAGTGAAATAAATTTAATAGGACAATAAAAATTATCATAAATGGGAACAAAAAATGAAACCCAATACATGTAATTTTCCTATTAGCAGTTCATTCCTTATGATCACCTATACTTGAGATCACCAAGGGGAAACTTCATGAGTATAAGAATCAATGGTTATGATCCTCCAACACTTGATTTTCAAATATCATCTATGTCCATGTAGTATAATTTAGATAGACCATATAACATATGTTAAATATTGATTTCATTATATCTCAAGTTTCTCATTGTATTTAGGATCTACTATAACCTGGTGATATGAAAAATAATTAAGAGTTATTACCATGTAAATAAAGGGTGAATTATTTATTATGGTATGTATACATAATGCATAAATCTATATACATAATTTAGTATTTGTAATTTATTTTTTAAGTTGGTTCATTGGAACACACTTTTAATACAATATATATAAGATCATTCATTAATAAAATAATTTTTTTCTATTGAATTTAAATTCATAAATGCAGATAATTTTAAATTACCTTTAAAAACATTCACAAAAAATCCATAACATGATAATTTTACCAGATAAATATATCAAAACATCTATACAATCATAATTAACACTCTTGAGGTTGTAAACACAATAGTAGTGATCAAGGTTCATAAACACTATACTGAATCTAGCATAGAACACCCCAGACAATTAACATGCGAATATTATTATTAACAAATAATGATTAATAAATTCATAAAAAGAAATTATAAATGATTATTACAAATTAAAATAAATTAAAATAATTCTATGATATAGATAAATGATAAACACCATGAGGTTAGAGTATGACTTACCATGTAAAAATCCATAGTAAGGGTTACATGTCTCAATTTTCATTCCTTAAGACATGTTCATATTATGATGAAATTTTTTTAATTTCTGATTACCACCCAATTAACTTATTTTATTCATTAATCAATTTCTATTTATGGTATTTGAATGTAAATTTCCTTTATTCTCAATCAATTTCTTTTTATTAATTCATTTACATTGTATTAAGGGTTTTTCCTAATTCAATCTCCATTCCATTGACTGTTATCATTTATTTTATAAAAATGATGTTATAAGTTGACTATTTCAGATCCTTATATATCTAAAATTGTATCCTATATTTTATCTCTATAAATTAAATTTTTATTTAATGATTTTATTCAAATAATTTTATCTTAACAAAAATATATCAAAGTTTCGAATAAATCTCATTTATTATATAGACTATTCTCATCCTTTACCATGTTATTTATTCTAATAATAATTTTTATTTATTATTTGGACTGATATATATGTTTTTTAGTTTCTTTCATATTTATATTTATCTCTATTACAAAATTAAATTTTATTATTCTTTTATTGATGCTGGGTTTCTTTAATTTTTTTCAAAGGATAAAACATGTATTGCATTCCCCTTCAATATATAATCTATCCTCAACTATATATTTCTTATGTTTTAACTTCATTTATGTTAATGTCTCTTTTATTATGGCATTTTCTTTTTCAAATAATATTTTTAAACTATTCATTTCACATTTTGAAGAATGATTTTTAATGTGACTTAAAAATTACATTTTATGATATCATTATAATACTCCTAACCATTTTTTTATGATTTTCTTCAATTTTAAAATATATATCTAATATATGTATTTCTTATGGAGTTAATGTTCATTTATCACCATGAAAATTCTCTTATGATATATTTATTTTTGGCAGAGTGAATTTTTTGTATCATGTAATCTAAATTTTCATACTTTTTTTGTAATTCTTCTTGAAAATGTCAGGTAAAAAAAAATTTCATGACTTTTTCAAGATACTATGTATGATAAATTTCTTGTGGTGCCTATATATATGGTTTATAAATATGTGATGGGTGGGTATGGTTTAGTCCTCCAATGCATTGGGTATATCTTTATATCTCATGAGATAATGATGTTATGTCAGAACATTATTTCAGTTATAAGTTTTTTTAATTTTATTCCTGTACATGAGTATGGTTAGGTATGTTCACAAATTTATTCAAATAAATTATGTTATATATTTCCACAAAGTTATGATTTCCAATTCTTATGTTTATATCAAATTCCTACATTATTCTCTATGGACCATGATTTTTGTCTCATGTTTTCAAATTCCTATGACATGGTATATTTAATGCTTTTCTGTTTATTCATTTAAGGTCATATATTCTTATTTAATAATCTATGTTATACTATTGTTTCATACATTCTCACAAGAATATGATTTATCCTTCATTATCTCATTGATATTATGTTCCGTTGTTAAGCCTTTGAACTCAAACATTTTTCTACATTTCACAAGGAATCTATAAGAAGAAATATATATAGTATTAGTTCATTTGTATAGAATTTCATGAATGTTATTGAAGTTATAATGTCTAATAATTCATTTTTGGAGATAATCTCAAAACCCATTAATCAAATTGGCTCAATGATTCAGTGCTTTTTTTAAATGTGATGTTTAATCATTTTAAATATTGTAATATATATATATATATATAGGTAATGTTCAGATTGTAATTCCCCGACCCCAGTTACCCAGAGTCGGTGCATTATTGCGTAACATTGGCATGATCACAAAAGATCATGTCTCGAAATACCGATTAGTTTAGTAGCCTTGGAAACACTAGACACATTCATAAGTCTTACATTACATCATAAAGTAAAACAAAACTACAACAACATCTTGTCTTCATATCCCCTCATAATATCCCTGAAGGTCATTCATAATATATTTCTTCACATCCTGGAAAAATTAAAACATTGAAAGGGGTGAGCTCAGATGCTCAGTAAGGATAACAATATAGCAGAAGCTTTAATAAATAAACATAAACATTTAAGGCAATGTATAACTAAAACAAAATCCTTTTAAACATGAACATCAGCATAATATTGAAAAAGTAAAATGAAATAATTCAATTTACTTATTCACATGTATATTCTACTGGTCGAGAAATCACATGAAATATCAACAACCACTTTCATAATGATGGAATGCAAAATGCCAAACTATCATAACCATGTAGCCAAGGCCTCATGCCAAGACTACAAATAATATTTTGTAAATGCCTCATTCCAAGACACTAGTTTGTCTCATGAGACCTACCGATGCATCGAGGAGCTATACCGGGCTCCACTCGTTACTTATTATGTCCAATGCATTCCTCATATGAATAAGATTAAACATATCATAAACCATAACATAATCATATCACATAGAAATGCATAAAGGAAACATAAAATTTCCACATTTCAATCACAATATATCAATAAAACACATTTATATAATAAAAACACTTTCAAAACCATTTTTAATAACAAAATGAATGGAAATTAAACATTGTATTTACTTTTCACTTAAAAAAAGTTATGGCTTATAGAGGAATTCAAAACTAAAATAATGGTCACGGTGGTGGAGAAGTCAGTGTCACCGCATATGTTTGAAAAAAAACCTTCATTTTTTTCGTTTAGTAAAAGTCTCCATATAAAAATATTCCTTTTGAATAAACTTAAAATTCAAAGGGGTTTATACAGTGTATAAAAGAAATTTGTGTATAAAACAAAATATGCCTCAATGAAAAGAGATTGAGATCATGTCCCTTAAAAAGATCATTTTTTTAAATAAAATATATCTATTATGTGTATTCAATATAAGTAGACATAAAGAAATTACAAATACAATATTGGAAATAATAATATCATGACAAAATATTAAAGTATGAGATTAACCCAAAGAATGAAAATTGGGTTAAGAAGTTCCCTTACCGCGTGTCCGACTTGACTCGATCATTCTTTAACCTACTAAATAATAAATTATAGTTAATTTAAACTTGCTTAAGAACCTTTTTCAAGTTAATTATACCTTTTATATCACTTATTACCATGTTATGAAAATTATGTAGTCATATAAGTTAATAACGATCGTTTTTTCGATCTTTGGTACTTGAGTCAACGATAAACTTCTTATAATTAAAAGTTGTTTATGTGGTAAAATATCCATCATCTCCAGAATTATATTCATTATTTTGATATCATTTATATCATATATATCCATTATATACTTCCCTTTATAATATTACATAACAATTAGGGGTAAGAAATGAAATGCACTGTTCATGGAGACGGTAAGCCGTACGTACGCATGAACACTACTTTCATTTCTATTTCATATTTAATGGAATTAAAACTAAATGAGATATGTATATATTATAGTTATATTATAATATATATGTTATATATTTCATATAAGTTCATTAATTTCATTCTTTATACATTCCATGTGTTGCATGAACGAG
Organism: Viscum album; assembly: GCA_963277665.1. Taxonomy (NCBI): domain Eukaryota; kingdom Viridiplantae; phylum Streptophyta; class Magnoliopsida; order Santalales; family Viscaceae; genus Viscum; species Viscum album. The sequence goes on along the minus strand of OY728136.1, from coordinate 711,208,275 downwards.
TCACATCACTTGAGGGGGCGGTAGTCCACACTTCCTCAAATAAAATTATCGCATTTTCACAACATGAAAAGCAAAAAGGTATGGTTTAAATGTAAAATAAATAAGAATAGAGAGGAAATAAATATAATATATATCATAAATAAATATAGTTCCATCATAATGGACACCATGAGGGGTGGTAGGAGAAGATAGAACAATCATCGTTTCGTGAGGCAGTAATTCGCTATCCACAGAAACAGTATGTTTTTTAACTATTAGATGGAGGTGTGTGTAAGTGTAGCTCTAATAAATATCATAACAATATCCTAGTATATTTAGGATACTGTTTCTGTTACAAAATAAAGTAATAAAAAGAGTTTAATGGGTTGGAGAAGCAAAATAAAACAAAAGAACATAGGAGAAGACATTACCTTAAAATCGGGTAACTCTTTTTGATTTGAGCCAAAGGCTTCCTTGGGAAGACTTATGCCCAAAGTGAGGCTTATAAGAGTAAGAGAGGGAAGTTGAGAGAGTATTTGGGAAGAGGTTGGACGAACCAAATGGATTTTATGGTGTGAAAAAGGTGGTAGTGGTGGGGGCTATTTATAAGAGGAGAAGAGGGGCACTCTTGGAAAGTCATGAAATGTTACATTATTATGAAGTGATTTTCGGATTTCAAAGGTCCCAAAATTATATATTTCATGGATAAGGTGATAAGGGTTCTAAATATACTCATGAAATAGGTTTTTGATAAGTGTAAGACTTATATTTTACATTATCTATTCATTTTATTTAAATCATTAATCAATGAGGTAACCGCTGCATCATCATGGTGTCAAAAATAATTTAATTTATTTAATGTCTAAAAATTAGAAAAAAATTACCATGATGTAGAAAATATTTTTATATTTCCAATGAATATTTATATTCTAAAATTTAAATTATATAACCCCATTTAATAATTGTTTTAGTAAAACAACACCTGTTTGTGACAATTTTATTATTACTTTAAATAAAAAGTTATTAATGTCATTTTCTTACCCAAGTGGCTCTATGAGATCCCCAAGTTGACCCATGGATTGTATTGGTCGGCCATAACTCATTAAATAAGGTTAGGACAAGTGTAATGGTAATTTCATATTATTGTATCATTAGATTTACTTTAAATTACACTAATTACCTTTAATCGCGATTAATAAAACATAAAAGTTACTATTCACCAAAAAAATTATTTTAATCCCATTGAACCAAATTTTACTTCCTAATTACAACCATGTATGTCAGATTTTGGAAAATCAATTCACAGAAGTGGTAATGTTTAATTTAAAAGAAAAATCTGTTTTTAACTACCACTTAGTGGTTTCACTATTCATCAAAAATTGAAATTTTTCTAAAAAATACCAAAAATTCACCCTAATAAATAATTGACATTCTGAATTCAAAAATAATCTCTATTTTAAAAAATTCCAAAAATATAAGTTTCATTAATTAATTTTATAATTAATTTCCGTTGTCAAAACAAATAGTGTGTTTTTAAGAAACAATATCAATCAAAAGATTGACAATTGTATATATCCAATTTCAAAGTGAAATTAATTATAATAACCACCATTGGATAAAATGGTAAAATTATATTCTAATTATACATTAAAACCACTAAATAATATAATTTATCACTATAAATTATTTTGATTTAAAAAGTTGTTTTTAATTAATGTTTAGTATTTTACATTATTCATAAAAATTAGATGTTCTCAGAAAAAAACAAAAAATTCATCTTAAGGATAATTTCGATATTATGAATCCAAAAATGAAGTCCAATTTGAATAACAAAATTTATAAAAATTTAAAAAGTGGGTATTACTATTCATAACGACTATTTTGAATGGTCGTGGTGTGTTAGAATCTCGAACTTGCGTACAATGCAAGCTACTCCATTATTGAAAGGGAAGCGTATCATGGAATCTTGAGGTGTTACATTCTCCCCTCCTTCAATAAATTGCGTCCTTGCACTTTGAAATTTTTATTTGAAAATAAAAGGTTCAAAGTAGAAAATACCTTTGTAGAAAACCCATATCGGAAATAGGGTTAATAAAAATATAACTTTAAAAGAAAGGAAGAGAAGTACAAAGGACACCCGAGATAGCCCATACTAAGATTCAATGAAAATATGGATATTGAGGAGAAGCAAACCATCAAGGTCTGATGGAGAGTTGTAGAAAACAGGATTAGGAGAAATTTAACTGCAATAAAATCAATTGTGATTGATTAAACAATCATAGATTCCCCAATAGGAAAAGTTAACTGATAACGTTTTTATTTTAAGTTACCTTTCATAAAGTTGAGAAATTTATTCAGGTGATTTACTATGAACGAAAGGAAATATACATACTTTTTATGTAGACTTTTCATTATTTAATAAATTTTTACCACAAACCCATCTTTCACTCAAAAAATATAATAGAAGTAAAAAATATTATATTTATCCAAATCGTACATGGTTCCAAATATTAACACATGCCATTTATATTAGGAAAACTATTTTATAATAACTAGGGACTTCCTGTAGGATAGTGGTAGGTAATAAAGGCTTGTCGCACTATGGTTGTGGGTTTGATTCCTGTAGCTTTGTCCAACGCAACAGGTTATCCCCCAACCTGCATGTTGTCCTTTTCCTTAAACTAGTTTATTATAATATTCCAAAAATAATCTTCAGAAATGTTTTAACCTTAAAAAATAATATCAAAGGTTCAACGTAATCCATTACAACCTTTATAGTTATCCAAAATACCTCTGTCCAGATATTCTCTAAATGGTCTCTAAATTCGAAAATCAATTGTAACATTAGATTACCCAAACAAAGTAAAGTTTCTCTAATTGTCACATACTAAAAATATGATTACCTTCATCATATTAAAACCTTAATGAAAACAACAATTACTGCATTACAATCCTTATATATATCACATTATTCTTATAACCAGAATATAATCCTTGAGTCCAAAAGCACCAATACATTAATTATTCCACTTCAACTGTAGTAACAGCATAAGATTGTCCTTGATCCCTTGGCCTTTTCTGAGGTAAGTTTCCCTGACGCTTAGGAAATTCATTTGAATAATGCCCCATTTCCCTAAAATTTTAGCCTTCAACATTGATAGCCTCTTTCGTTCCCTTGCAATCATGAGCATGGTGACCTTTTTCTCCACAATTATGACAAACTCCCATTCCTTTTAGGCAAGTACCGGGGTGATTCTTCCTCCAATTATCGCATAATGGAAAATCCTCCTTTCCCTTTTTACCTTTATCTATCTCTTGTTCTATCATTCTCTTCTTCTCTTGCTTTACTTTGTTGTCATAAGAATTAGAGATTTCCTTTTCTATCTTGATAGCACACTAGACTATATCTTCGTATATTGAGAAATATTGTGATACTAAAGCTCGATAGAGAAATGGTTTTAACCCATCAAAGAAACGATCAATCTTAATTCTTGGGTTACGTATATAATCTGCAGCATGTCTTGATAACCTTGTAAATTTGGCCTCATACTTTGCGACATTCTCATCCCCCTTCTACCTCACACTCAGAAATTGTCTTTCCATATCTTCTTGATGGTCATGTGGAATGTATTTTTTAAGAAAATTTCCTTAAAATCCCTCCATTCTATACATGATACTTCTTCATCTACCATTGTGTTTTGAATCAGTGACCACCATTGATCAGCATCTTCAGTGAGGTGGTAAACTACCATGACAACCTTCTCCCTTTTGCTACTCCCCAAGGCGTGGAATATTTTCTCTAAGGATTTTATCCATTACTTAGCGACTAATGTATTTGTACCCCCATTAAATATTGGTAGTTTTTGCCACATGAATTGGTCTAACATTGATCATCCACGTTGTGGATCAGGGTGCTCCATACGAGTAAGGTTACTATTCATAACATGAGTGAGTTGTCACAGTATGGTGATAAGTTGATCAGCACCAGTTGCATCTCCCGCTCCACTATAATTATCTTCAGTAGGAGGGAAATCCCTACATGGAGTGCGTGCGTTGATACTATTTCCATTCCTCCCCCTAGGTGTCATTTCTAAACAATGACATAGACTAGATTAGTTTATGAATCAAAATACATAATTACAAACTTGCAAAACACTTAACATAAATTGAACTAATTATGGATATAATCCATAATCACAAAGAAAATTTCTTTGAGTAAGTATACACTCATAACCCTATATAGTGGTTTGTAATGAAAATGAGAATTATCCTAAGCATATCCCCTGGGAGTGTCGTAACCAAGAGTGCAGCAAGGCCCGTTGTCGTGCACCAGTTCCCGTTTGAGTCTAGCTCAAAGCGTTTTTTTTTTGGGTTTTACCCCTAGGTACATTTGTGCCAGAGCCACCTCTACCTGCTTGTATCCAGACAGGGATGTATTTCTCGGAAAACTCACAAAATATCTATAATACCTAAATTCTAGGAAGTTATTCTATACTAATCCTCAAATTTTATGGTAGGTCTATGTGCTCTAATCAGTGTTTGTCTAAATCTAGCTTCCAAGGTTAGTACTAAATTGCCTCTGATACCAACTGTAATGCCCCAACCCTAGTTACCTAGAGTCGGTGCATTATTGCGTAACATTGGAATGATCACAAAAGATCAAGTCTCGAAAGACCAATTAGTTTAGTATCCTTGGAAACACTAGAAACATTCATAAGTCTTACATTACAACATATAGTAAAACAATACAATAATAACATCTTGTCTTTATATCCCCTCATACTATCCCTGTAGGTCATTCATAATATACTTCTTCACATCCTGTAAAAATTAATACATTGGAAGGGGTGAGCTCAGATGCTTAGTAAGGATAACAATATAGCGGAAGCTTTCATAAATAAACATAAGCATTTAAGGCAATGTATAACTAACACAAAATCCTTTTAAACATGAACTTCAGCATAATATAGAAAAAGTAAAACGAAATAATTCCATTTACTTATTCACATGGATATTGTACTAGTTGAGAAATCACATGAAATTTCAATAACCACTTTCATAATGATGGAATGCATAATTCCAAACTATCATAACCACGTAGCCAAGGCCTCATGCTAAGACTACAAATAAGATTTTGTCAAGGCCTCATGACAAGACACTAGTTTGTCTCACGAGACCTACTGATGCATCGAGAAGCTATAGCGGGCTCCACCCATCACTTATTATGTCCAATGCATTCCTCATATGAATAGGTTTAGACATATCATAAAACATAACATAATCGTATCACTTAAAACATGCATAAAGGAAACATAACATTTCCACATTTCAATCACAAGATATCAATACAACACATTGATATAATAAAAACACTTTCAAAACCATTTTCAATACCAAAATGAAAGAAAATTAAACTTTGTATTTACTTTTCATTTAAAAAAAGTTATGGCTTTTAGAGGAAGCCAAAACTCAAATAATGGTCACGGCAGCGGAGAAGTCGTTGTCACCGCATACGTACAACAAAAAAACACATTCCTTTTTTTCATTTAGTAAAATGATTCGTATAAAAAGATTAATTTTGAATAAACGTAAAAGTCAAATGGGTTTATACAATGTATAAATGAAATATGTGTATAAAACAAAATATGCCTCAATGAAAGGAGATTGAGACGAATTCCCTTAAAAAGATCATTTTTTTGATTAAAATATATCAATTATGTGTATTCACTATAAGTACACATAACGAAAGTACAAATACAAGATACAAAATCATAATATCATGACATCATTTGAAAGTAGGAGATTAACCCAATGAATGGAAATTGGGTTAAGAAGTTCCCTTACCTTGTGTCCGACTTGATTCGATCGTTCTCTAACATCCTAAATAATAAACTAGAGTTAACTTCTACTTGATTAAGAGCCTTTTTCAAGTTCATAATCCCTTTTATATCACTTATTACCATGTTATGAAAATTATGTAGTCATTTATGTTAATAATTATCATTTTGTCGATCTTTGGAACTTGAGTCAATGATAAACTTCTTATAATTAAATGTTGTTCATGTGGTAAAATATCCATTATCTCCATAATTATATTCATGATGTCGATATCATATATATCAAATATATTCAGTATATAATTTCCCTTATAATATTAAATAACATTTAGAGGTAAGAAATGAAATGCATCGTTCATGGAGACGGTAAGTTGTACGTATGCATGAACGCTACTTTCATTTCTATTTTATATTTAATGAAATTAAAATTAAATGAGATATATATATATATTATAATTCTAGTATAATATATATGTTATATAGGTCACATAAGTTCATTAATTTCATTCTTTATACATTCCATGTATTTCATGAATGAGTCACATCACTTGAGGGGGCAGTAGTCCACACTTCCTCAAATGAAATTATCGCATTTTCACAACATTAGAAGCATAAAGGTATGATTTAAATGTAAAATATAGAAGCATAGAGAGGAAACAAATTTAATATATATCATAAATAAATATAGTGCCATCAGAATGGCCACCCTGAGAGGTGGTAGGAGAAGATATAACAATCATCATTTCGTGGATGTAGATAACATATATATCATATATATCCGCTATATATATGAATTTATAATTTTACATAATATTTAGAGGTAGGAAATGAAATGCACCGTTCATGGAGACGGTAAGCCGTACGTACGCATGAACGCTACTTTCATTTCTATTTCATATTTAATGGAATGAGATCATAATGATATAAAGGTGTATTATAATTCCAGTATAATATCATATATAATATCATTTACTCCATCTTTTACACGTCCCACATATGGCATTAACGATTCAAATACCTTTGAGGGGGCGGTAGTCCGCACTTCCTAAAATGAAATTATCGCGTTTACCCATAATGGAAATCATAAAGGTATTCCATAAATGAAAAATACAGAAGCATATGTAGAACATAAACATAATATATATCATATATAAATATAGTGATATCTTAATGGCCACCATGAGAGGTGTTAAAAGAAGATTGAACAATCATCATTTTGTGAGGCAGTAATTTGCCACCCACAGAAACAGTATGTTCTTTAACCATTAGACAAAGGTGTGTGTAAGTATAAATCAAATAATTATCATAACAACATCCTAGTATTTTGAAGATACTATTTTTGTTACAAAAGAATGTAATAAATAGAGTTTAAGGGGATGGATAAGCAAAATAAAACAAAATAAAACAAAATAACACAAGTGAATACATTACCTTTAAATCGGTAACTCTTTTTGATTTGAGCCAATGGATTCCTTGGTAAGACTTATACCCAATTTGAGGACTCTAGTAGTATGATATGAAATTTTGGAGAGTATTTGGGTAGAGGTTGGCCGAGAAAAATGGCTTGAAGGTGTGTATAAGGTGGTAGAGGTGGGGGCCTTTTATAAGAGGATAGCAGGGGCACTCTAGGAAAGTCATGAAATGTTACATTATTATGAAGTTATTTTTGGATTTCAAAGGTCCCACAATTATATATTTCTAGGATAAGGTGATAAGGGTTCTAAATCTACTCATCCAATATGTTTTTGACAAGTGTAAGTCTTAGATTTTACATTATTTTTTTATTTTATTTAAATCGTTAAATTAATGACGTAATCGTTGCATCATCATGGTGTCATAAAAATTTTAATTTATTTAATGTCTAAAAATTATAAAAAAAATATCATGATGTATGAAATATTTTTATCTTTCCAATGAATATTTATAGTTTAAAAGTTACCTTATATAACCCCATTTAATAATCGTTTTAGTAAAACAATACATGTTTGTGACAATTTTTTTTACTTTAAATAAAAAGTTATTAATGTCATTTTCTTACCCAAGTGGCTCCATGGGGTCCCCAAGTTGACCCATGGATTGTCTTGTTCAACCGTCATGAAAATACCATGGAATAATAAAATCATTTTTTAATCATTTATATGACAACAACCTCTAACTTTTAGTATCTCTTTTTGTTTACTACTTTTAGAGAAATGGATTAACATGATAGAAAGAGATTTCATATTTTTCAATTATGGGACCATTAAAATGTACATTTACCTATTTACTATTTGGAAGGTGAAGAATTTATATGGTTATATTTGATCTAGAAAAAAAATATAATAGAATAAGATAACTCCATGGAATGAGAGGTGTTTAAAAAAAATTCTTCACCAAATATATTTCCCTATACACTACACATTAAAATAGTGTGATAATTAATTTATTTAAAGAAAAGTAAGGATAAAACCATTGGTTGAAATGAATAAAACTTCATGAGACATTCATGTTATACCTCTAGTTCCATTTTTGAAACCAAAATCTTGATTGATCATTTCTTTAGTGGTTTAAAAACAAGTCTCCTAAAATAATTTTCTTTAAGTGATTTTGGTAGCTATATAGGAATATGTCATTGTGAACTTAAGGTTGGGATAGAAAATAAGGACTCTCAATATTGATTTGAATTTGGGGATAATAAATGAAAAAATGCTGTATCATTTATGTTTAGGTAATAAAGGTCATAGATGAATGAAAATTTACTCCATATATTCCTATAATATGAATGGAATAACCTAATAAATTGACTCAAATGAAATGAATAATGTTTCACCAATTCATTGGTTTTATATAAATCTTATAAATATAAAAAAAGTATAAGTAGGATGCTCAATAAAATAAGGGACAAGAAATTAAAATCAAATAAAACACCTACCGTTAAATGATTTTAATACCCTGAGTTTTTGCATTATAATAATAATATCCCAAATACAATGGATAACAAGGATAATTAAATTCATCAAACACCAAGAATAAGGGAATATGTAAGTTCTAATGAAATTACTACAGTTAAATTGAATCATGATAAACAAATTGTGAATGGTTCACTAATTTTCCACTAAAAATTTTAAAATGTGTTACTTGAAAGAATATCTTTTAATTAGTCTATGACATATAAGTATTCTAAGAACATAAATTTACGACCACAATCATTGGATATTGAATTAATGGAGAAAACTACCAGTGAAGCAATGATTACTTCTAGAGTATATAAAAATTCTCACATTGAGATTTTTTAGAAAATACTTCTTGATAATTTTGTCAATCATCCCTAGATAGAATTTAATGTGTTATTTGGCACGAATTATCTATCCTAATATTGAGATTGTATAAATTATTAAGATAGTGAAATATCATTTCATAAATCAAATAACCCCATAATCTATTTTCAATGAAATTATGATTATTAACTCCCTTTGGAAATGAATTCCTTAATATGGGTTTTGATACCCAAAAATTAGGTATACATGGTTAAAATGGTTGGTTAGGAACACCACATTGATGATATTACAATTTTACAATAATATTTTGATGTATTTTCTAAAGTTATAACTTGGTTTACTCTGTAAACAATATGTTTACATATCAATTTCTCTCTTACCTAATTATTTTTCAATATTAAATAGTCCATAATGAATGCCCCATTGAAAAATAGAAAGTTAAGGATAATCTATAAGTATATCTGAACAAGGGTTTTATACACCCAAGTAAATTATCATGGTGTATAACATTACACATTATTAATAATAAGGATGTATCAATATTAATTTTCATTGATTATCATATATATAACAAAATCAGAATTAGGAACAAGTATCCTCTACTCTTTATTAATGATTTATTTTGTCAAATTGGGTTCCTAATTCTTCTCAAAGGTTGATCTTCAATATGGGTATCACCAACATAGGGAAATGAGGGAAGATATAACCTATATAGACTTCCATTAATGGTATGTACATTATGAATCCATAGTGACTCCTTTTATAATTACAATTTAGAATTCCATATTTATGGATTTGAGGAGTAATGTCTTTAGATATTACCATGATAATTTTTTGGGAGTCCCTATTAATGATATTATCATATATTCTAAGAGTAGAGAATAACATTATGGGTATTTGAGTATTTTTATAAATAACATAGCAATGTAAAAACTATATGAAAACATTAACAAGTGAGAAGATTGGATATAGAATGTATCCTTCATGGATCATGTAATCAAATGTGAGGGTATATATGAGGATCCTTAAAAGATATAAGTGATTAAATAATTTCCTAGATAAAGATATGTAATAGATATTCATATCATTCTTGGATTGGAAAGATTCCACTGATGCTTTGAGATTAATTTCTCACAATTATCAAATCCCATAAGAAATTTGAAATCAAAGTGATTAATGTGTTTTTGGACCGAAGAATGTGAAAATAGCATCAAGGAGCTTAAGAAGAAATTTTTCACCACATTCGTACTATTATTATCCTATATTAGATAAGGGATTGTGATATATCATGATTCTTCAAAGAAGGGATTGTGATATTTAATTATGAAAAATGAAAAGGTGATTGCTTATGCCTTGAGTCAATTAAAGGACCCTTAGCTGAACTACCTGACACATGATATGGAGTTGGAAAGATTAATTTTGGAAATAAATATTTGGAGGAATTATCTCTATGGTGAAAAGTTTGATATGTATATATGGTTCAATAGAGATTAAATTATATATTCATTTTGATTGACTTAAAATATTTCCAAAGGTGGTGGTAAGATTTAATCAAAGAAAATTATTTATTAGTACATCACCATTATAGGAAGGAAAACAATGTTTCTAATTCTCTATGTGAGAATGAACATGATACAATATCCATGATAGGGTTTGAAAGATAGTCAATATGATGGATCATATGAGTATATGATGTCTAGAAGAGGGTTTTGATTGTAGTTTAAATATTTTACCTAAAAACCCCAAAATAGATTTTGTTAGAATGATCATATTCAGAAATCATTTAATGATCAGAGTATAAGTATAAGTCTAATTAATCATATGATAAATCATAGTTTTAAATCAAGAACAATGACGGTATGATAATCCTCATTATAATTTCTAAACAATGAACGTGTATCAACCCATGAACTGGTTGATCTGTGAATCATGCATTCTTGTGGGAGGGTGTTTCACATATGTTTTCTATTCTGAATTAAATTTTAGTTTATAAAGAATCTTCTCAAGCCTACCTGTATTTAAACTTATAACACAGCGGGTGAATCCCAACACGAACAAATTCAGAGCCCCTTCGCTTGTGCTATCATTGTAAACGGATTTTCCAAGATGGTGGGAAGGTGGATCTGAGGCCAACACAGTGATAAGGGAATTCATTGGAGGCTATAAGCGCAAGAAAAGTGACGAACGGACCACTCGATAGAATCTGGTGGTCCGCTAAAGTTCCTGGAAGAACGGAGGCGGCACGTGGCATCACCAACTATATTCTGGACGGCTGGGAAATTGGGCCACCAACTATGCTGGAAGCAGAAGGAACGAAGTTCAGCGGTGGTGTGCTGAGGGGTATAGATCGTGGCTCCCATAGCCGTGGTTCTAGAGAACTATGGAACCACATGGGCATTGCGTTGACTGGTTATCCCGCGAACTTAGTCCACGAGTAACATGGAGGCATCACCGGTTTCACCAGTCATGGGTGCTGAAGACAGAAACTGTTGTGCTGCATCTGGATGGAGGATCCATCCCGCTACTGTAGGCTGGGAAAAATCAGTGGGACATGCAAAATCGACAGGCCAGACTCATGGCCCAAAGGGCCAGACCAGATCTGGGTTGGGTCGATCCGATCAGGTCGGACTGGATCCAAACAGAACCGGCCCCTTTTTCACTAAAACACATGTCTCTCTCAAAATGGGCATTCATATGATGCGTCGTCAGTGGTCTTGGGACCCTTGTGACAAGGAGACCCTTCTGAGATACCCTAGGAGAGTTTTGGTGGTGGTTTTCATACAACCAGGTTGGATCAGACTTGAATTCATCTGGGCCATTTTCATAAAAATGCCCATATCTTATAGACCGGGTGTTTGTTCAACTCATTGTCTGTTGCTTTGGGACCCTTAAGATGAGACAGTCATTTGGGTTACTCTATGTGGGACTTCGTTGTAGTTTTGGTAAGACCAATGGCTTGAGGAAAAGATCCTCCATAGATTATGTGTGACAGGTGCGGGAATCCAGTGGCAAGCTCGTACTTGAAGAATAAAGAGAGGCACATCGTGGATTAGCATAAAAGAGACCATTTGTGGGTCTTCATGGGATAAAACCTTCATGTATCAGCAGAAGTGTGACTATATGTGGATCAACCATTGAGTGACCTGACCTGGATCATCAATGGAGGCACCCTTCATGAATCAACATAATAGAGACCCTTCATGGATCATCATAATAGGGACCCTTAATGGTTCAACATAAGGGAGACCCTTCGTGGATCAGTAGATGAGTGACCCTTTGTTGATCAGCAGTAGAGTGACACTTCATGGATCATCATCAGAGCCTCTCAACAGAATAAAATGATCTCTCTTTATGACTAATCTTATTTACTTTTGAACTTTTTTTACACCCGGTCAGTGGTGTCTTTCTCTTGGTGCTTTAAATTGAGATATTTCTTTGTGATATTATTCCATTGTTGATTTATGAGAGACCCAAGTTGGTCTTGATGTCCCTACTATGTGTCATTGCACTCACCCGTGTATGGGCTTCGCCCACACATATTATGTAATGTGCAGATGACAAAAAACATTGACTGGGACCTTGGGGAGCCAGAGATAGATGGTGGTTAGTGGTGGATCAATATATGAATTGTGGGGAAGGAACATCCAATTGTGAGTTATACCCACCCTTTAGGTATGATCCTTGTTGGAAATCCTCCATAGCATGTAATTATTTCTCGGTACTTTCCATTCATTTGGTCTTATATTCTAGCCCCTTTTCTTTCAATTTAAAACTTTTACTCTCAGTGGTGGTACTTTGTGGTGGTTGTACAACATCCTTTACATTTTGGTTTTCTTTGTGTGGAATACATTGTATGTTTGTGCACATGTTTAAAGGAAATTCCTTCTGTTATTTGTATATGCCTTTTTGGAGCTACACACCATCCCATTACCTATGCAACGCGGCCTTGGGGTTGTCACAACATGGGCCCAAGGGACAGGTCATGACGTATACAATGAAAATTCTCATTTCAATGTTCTCCTATATCATGATCAATCTTACACTTAAAACATTAATAGTACAGTGTCTTCTTATGTAAAGGTACCAAGATAATATTGGTATTTCCCTCTTCTAGTTTTTTTTAACTATCAAAATCAATAATTACATCATATTTTGTGGTCTCAAAAAATCTATCAGATTTTTATCTCTCATTTATATAGTTGATTATTGTATCAATTTTTTCAACATCATCTTAAAATTCATCCAAAATTATGGACTATTAATTAATTTCATTCTCACTCTCTACTAATCTTTCATTCTCAAAATCATCAAATGCAATATATTTATCTCCCAATTTAATTTTTATTTTATCATTCAATTTATGTTTAAACTATCATGTTTCATTTGGATGTTTTTAAAATATACATTCATGTGATTCATTGTATTCATCAAACTTAGTAATAAAATTCAACATCATTTGTTTCACTTAAGATTGAAATTTTGGTTCAATATCATAATAGTCATTAGTTTCATTGAATTTATATGGATGTTAATGATGATTATAATCACATAGCCTAGCATTGTTCCCATAATATCTTCACAAAGCACATTAGTTTTCTCTAGGATGATCATATTCCCAAGACTGATTGATTTTATTAAAATTAGAAATTATGCACAAAATTTTTTATTCAATAATATGTGGTATAGACAACAAAACTAAATAGTGTTTTCAAGTACAAAATAGGGAAACAGAATTTTGTATTTTAAGAACACATAAAATAATAACTTTTAGAAACATCAACTCTAGTTTTTGTTTGTTCAAATATATTTTTACCATATTTTTTCAATGTTTCTTTATTTTTTTATTGTTTTCTTAAACACCCCAAGTCAATAAATGAACACCTTCCACAAAAATGATATTAAATTTTAATGGGATATAGTTTCAATATCTTAAAATTTATTTTATATTATTATTATATAACTACATAGTGGTGAATAGGGTATAACCATAGGGAATATTAGTGAATATCAAATGGATTTATTTAAACCTAATATTTAAAAATTTGTGAACTGTGATGATGAAAAGGTGTGTGGATAGTGTCTGAGAATGAATAAGAATAAGGCTTGGTGAATGTGAGATGGGTGTAAGATGTGGAAGTTTAGAACCAAATTTTATGGATTCTTGTTTAGAGATATGTAAGAAGGAAATCAAAGAGAAATATAAACAGTGCACCCTGTGAAAGATAATTTTCATAAAGAAAATAATAAAGGAGAAACTTTGACTAGAAATCCATTCACTGATAAATTATCAATCATCATTGAATGTCCAATAATCTAGAAGCCATCTCAGTCTGTAAAATTTAAAAAACATGTGGAAGCTATCAACATACCTAATTTTTATTTTCATCTGTTGAAATGTAAAATAAAACCTATATCTGAATCAAAGGAAATAAACTCATATATGAATGAATTGTAGTCCTAATGAAAAGCAAAATGAACATGAAATAATATAAAAACCAAAATAATTAAACTACCATTGAAATAATTAAAAAAAGTTCACACATGAATGGAATCCTAAGAATATTATACTATTTCTAATGCTATTGTGGGGGTGTGCATCCGTCTATGGAGGACATGCTGATATCTTTCCCTGCATTCCCACTTTCAAAAGGAAGACAACATCTGTTTCTTATTCAGAGATGTTTGCTCATGGATCGGAACATGATGATGGGATTTTGGTCTTTCTATATATGGATTCCTCCTCAAACTCTTGACCTAGTTCGGGTCTCCCTTAAAGATTAATATATTGTTTGTGAAACACTTCCTAGTCCCATATCATTGTCTAAAGTGGTTAATTACACTGCTTCTGTTGGGATGTCTTAAGCGGTCATATAAGGTTAGTAACCATCGATCAGAGGAGTAGTCACATTGGACATCACTGGCTTATCTGGACTCTAGAACACTGACACATCTGGATTTCTTCCCATTATGATAGGTTTTCTTGAGTGTTTGGAAGCTCAAGGCATCCCACATCAAGTGGGGGGAATTATATGCCATTGAAATTTCTTTGAGGTTTTCCTTCACTTACCATGTTTGACATAGGGTATGCCGTTAGTTTAACATCTAGCAAAGATAGATCCGAATGATCATAAATCTCATAAGAGTTGATCATATTGGTGCAACAATAGGAGGAATCGCTTGATAGTCCTATTAGATAGGCTGATCCCAATGTCTAATGAAGATGGATCTGAGGGTTCTTGGGTCACTATAATAGTGACACGAGGGTTTACCGTTGGATGGGATTGAACATCAGAGAAGTTTCCTATGCACCCTATCTAGAGAGACAGGGATCAAAACCCATGTAGTTCGAAGGGATGATAAATTGGGATGTTCTTAGAGGACCGTGACCCAAAGATGGTGATGGGGATTATTCATGGATTTAGACCCATCGCAGGAGGGATGCTCTTAGGTGGATGACTATGGAAGTTATGGGGCATATGTGTGGTTATCTACACGATTGATTCTAGGAGTAGTGAGAATGTTGGTGACATGATATCACTGGGATGTGGTGGACGGAGTAAGAATCAAGATGGATAAGGTGGTAGAGGTGAGATGGTACTGATGTGAGGATGATGGGGATATTGGAAATGAGCCTCGAGGAGACTTACTATGAATCCTTGTGGTAGGGAATCAAATTCCATGTAGTTTGGTGGGGCGATAGGACACCTGAGGAGGCGGCCCATGAGAATGTATTCATGGATGGGACCCTAATGAAATAAAACCTTCATGTTAGGGAATGATGTTCTTGAAATACAGAGGATCGGGAGAGTGATCAGGAGGATACATGAGCATTGGGATTGAACCTATGGGAGGAATCATTCAAATCCCCATGGCATGGAATCAATGTCCACGTAGTTCATGATGGGTCATGGAATCTGGGCGTGCATAGAAAACAACAACCTGATGACACGTTGGGTCTTACGCAGGGTTATCATCCTAAGTTGGTCAGATGCCCAATGAGAAGACTCGAGATTTGGGAACCAACAAAGGGGACTACAACAACTTACCACTGGTTGGGGGCTACAATTGCTAATAACTTGACGGGGGCTACAACAGATTACCACTGGTTGGGGGATACAATAGTTTACCGCTGGTTGGGGTTAAACCTCAAGGAGGAATCCTGCATACCCTTCCTGGGAGATAAGGATCACATCCCACATAGTCCATAAGGGAGGATACTATTTAATGTCTTGCTGGATGAAGGTGAACCAATGTGGAGTGTTCAGGACACGTAGTTTTTGAGCATGAACCTTAATGAGGTTTCCTATGTACCTTACACAGAAAGTGCAAGGATAAAAGTATACATAGTTCGAATGGGTAAAATTTAACATTGTGTGGGATGGAAAGAGGTGTATAGTTTAACATTGTGTACGATGAATTTTGGGATTTAACCTCAAGGAGGATTCCTACATAACTTGTCTAGAAGACAATGATAAAATAACGCATAGTTTGAAAGGGAGGATATAGTTTTACGTCATGTAGGATGAAGGTGAACCAATGTGGAGTGGTCGGGACAAGTAGGTGTTGGGATTCATCCCTAGTGAGGCTACCTACATACATTTCATGGATAGCGAAAGGATACAAGTAAATGTAGTTCGATTGGGTGAATTGGGGAATACACCGTGAAGGCGGCCCAAGTAGGATGCATCAGTCAATGCTTACTCTATGCCGATGTGAGTCATGCTCGGGGAGGGAAACAAGATGCAGTAGATACCTGAGGATCATGTCGCGACTATAGCATCTGTGAAGAATAAAGTTCAGCTTACACATGGTTAGCATCCCACAGAGGAAATAGGGTCTTATGCCTGGTTAGCATCCTAGAGAGATAATCGGTACCTATGCTTGATTAGCATCCAAGGGAGATAGAGATTGGGACATACACTAGGATGGAGACCCAATGATGAAAAATCCCCGAGGGAGAGAGATGAGTAAATAAAGGTCTCAGTTCCCATATCTCTTTTAACCATTGTGCATCAAAGAAGAAAGAAGGAGTGAGGATACTACCTCCCGAAAGAAAGGATAGGGGATAACACTAGGATGGTTTCCCTTCCACACGGATAGATGCCACCCCAACAAACAGGGTCGCTTTCCATGTGAGGAAGATCTCACTCCGGTGGAGACAATCGGGCATTGAGAATTTATGAGATGAGGAACCCTAGGTATATTTCATGGGGAGAGGATGTAGCTTAATGTCATGTGATGAAGACGATGTAACTTGGCAGTTTAACACCCTGTAGCCTGAATGAGGTGGGATCACTCTGCACCCCCAAGGACATACAAAACTGATACCCACCCACCCATGTGGAAGGGAAGGCATCCCCAATGTCCTGGTGAGGCGGTGTTATGGATAGATCCATTGAGGTTATCATGTTAGTTTGGCTTTGTGTAGAATTAATAGCTATTAGTGTGTCTATGTGAAGAATCATGAGGCTAGGAAACACAACATGAAGAACTATCGAAGGGACCTTGAAATCACATCGTTTGAACCTGGAGGGTCATATGGGAGAAGCATGTGCATGATAGGGGTTCTGCGTATAAGAGGGGATCAAACATGGTACCTTAGGCTGAGGAAGACACATGAAACCCATGAGGTGGAGAGAGTGCAAGATGAGAGGTTGCGCACAATATGGGACAATTGTGCATAAAATGAACAGATGTGCAGTACGTTTATAAGGAGAGACTTGTGAAAAAGTGTAATATTTTGGGAGAAAATTACATAGGGTAAAAGGAAATGTTTGAGGATCATGACTAAGAGGCTCCACCCAAAGGAGGACCCAAGGGAGACATATCAGGCAAGATCCAGTACATTAATGCCATGGTCTTTTTTGTGTGGTCACAAAAGAGATGACCTTCACGTATTATATTTTCGGTTCATCTTCAAGAACCATCCCCAAACAGAGGGGGTTGAACTTCTATTTATAGTCGAATACTTCGGCGGCAGCACACAAGAGGGGCAATGTAAAAAAACTCCATTTGACATAGCATTGGGTGCACAAGGTTTTGGGCACCATAGAGAATATTAACCACCCACCGTTAAGCCTTCGTACTAGTTCGCTAGAGGGGTTTTCAAATAGTCACAATGAAATAATTCATTTTCATTGCATTGGGAGTGAAAGGGTTTGTGTGCCATAGGAAATCTTGTGTTAACCCTATAATTCTGGTGCGCAACTCCCTCTCTCATAGCATAATTTTCTGCAGATTATCAAAATACCTTTAGTTTATTCAAAAGTACCCACTCATATCCCTATCCAAAATCTGACATCAAGAACTTCCCCCCCCCCCCTCAGAATCAGATCTGAATGGGGACCCAAAGGTCAGATTCTGAGGGTTACACTGGAAAGTAGAGAAGTTCCTGGACGGTGCACGAAAAACTGTGTTTGGTCATGAAAACCACTTCTATGTGCGTGAAAGATGTGGTTCGCACCTATAAATATTCCAAGGTCCCCCCTTAGGTCCCCACTTTGAAATTTTTGTGTGACATGTTCTTTTCTCCTATGTGAAATAAAGGTCCACATTTGTGCGCATGTTCTCACAGTGATTTAGAGTTTTGCGAGCACCATAGGCCCTTTCGTGCTACCAACCATTTTTTTCATGCCCCATGTTTTTATTAGTATTTTTTTCACAAAACCGACCATTTTTTCACACCATTCCCCCAGTATTTCCGTGCATTCCTTCAAAATTTTTAAATCATAATAGAAATGCATTCCCAACAGACTGACACCGAGAGGGAGGCTACCGTTATTGTAAGGAGGACTCAGTTGATCAAGAATCCTCAGATTCATCATGTATGGAGGGTTGCATATGATAATCAAATGTTTTTTGGAATGCATACACAAGCTCAAAAATATTACATCCTGAGTGATAGTCTTCTGATACATAACATTGGAATTTTAGAGGAGGTGTTGCTTCCTGGCTTCGGAACAGATTCACAGCAGTCAAGTGTGACATGAGAGGATAGTCACCCACTGTTCAACATCACGAGAAATAACCATCCAACATGGGAAACAAAGATCAAACCCATTTAATTAATGAACCTGAAGACTCAAACTTTTATAGGAAGTGATATGGTTCTCAAGGAATCTCTAACTCATTATGTGAGAACATTCAGAAGCAGCACTACCAATGAGACAAAGGGTTGGAATGAATGGGACTTCAGGTCTAGGTAAAACATCAATAGTGAATGGACATGGGTGTATTGGGTACACTAGACATGAAGGGATTTTGGGTTTGAGTTACAGTCAATCGTGCTTTTTAAACCTCTTTTGAAAACACAATTTCACATCTACCATTAGTAGGACATGGTACTGGAGCTATTCAACCAGTGGTCTCCCGATTACTACACATTCAAACACCACCACGGGGAGGTATTTATCTGTTTGTGGGGTGTCTATTGCATTGGGGGAATCCCCTTAGGGTTTACCAGTATGATTAGTTCCTCCAAACAGAGAACGTATAGGGGGATAAGACATGCACCCCCATCCAAACGTGGCATCTACGGGTGATGGCTAAGGTGACGTTGAAAATAAAATATGTTCTGAAGGATATATCTTATCTAGGATGGTTAAATCATTTTCTGACGTGGGAAAAGATTGGGAAAATGCAAGGCTGAGGGATGTAGTGCCTGATCAAATCATAGAGGGATCATATAGGATGGTCCTGGAAGACAGAGTGTATCGATAATAGAGATTTGTAATAATTTAGAGTCGATACTCCAATGAATTATATTTCTGGTTCCATGTTGAATTATTGAGTGGGTGGATATTTCTAGTGAGGGACACAAGGATGGGGGTCTGCCCATTGATTCTGGTGGTGGTCGGGATCTTGGTGGTGAAGAACAAGGTTAACCTGGTAGTGACCGGAATAAAATTTCTATAAAGCATTTTTGACACATTTTGAGGGGAAGAAAAATTAGAATGATATGTGGGCCATTCAAAATCCTTTAGGGTTGTGTCTCAACCCACTACTATAGGTATGACTTCATGATTGAAATTATCCGTCTAGGTGACAGCATGCATCCATCCCTCTTGAACATTGGTGAAATCTACCCACTAACACTTAGAAAAGAAGGGATCAAGCTCAGGATCAGCATCCATAACAATTTGTACTTTCATCCATTACAAAACCTTGTCTGATAGATGGAATTTGATGGGTGTGGTCCATTGGAGCAGAGGGAATGATTTCAGAGCATTAGGGGCAGTGTGCTGGTAGCCTAAATCAATGGAAAAAACTTCTACAAAATGTAGGTATTGACCAGGTATTCCATGTAGTTTAGGTGAATGCAACTGATTCCAATGTAAGTATATACAGAGGTTTAAGATGAGATACAACCTTGTATTCTCTTCCAACATTGGCTCATGTTCATGACTGCAGGCTTTGGTGAGTTCATCACTCTCCCCCTATCGATGATAGCGTTGGCATATCAACAGTGTACACCAACCATTGGAAAACAATGTACCCCGCGGTGTTTCTATGGATATTCATCTGGAAAATAAAAATGGGTAGTTTGGATCCCAGAGAGAGAGGATCAAAATGGGGTGATAGATGGTAGGCAAGACAAAGAACATTCCAGGTGGATAGAACGACATGTGATGGAACATCGTCGGCAGGACCATCGTAAGGTGAAAAGGTGCCTACGCCTTCTGGGGAAGGTTAGTCCCACTGGCAGCCTCGTGGGACTACAACATAACAT
Organism: Viscum album; assembly: GCA_963277665.1. Taxonomy (NCBI): domain Eukaryota; kingdom Viridiplantae; phylum Streptophyta; class Magnoliopsida; order Santalales; family Viscaceae; genus Viscum; species Viscum album. Next base: position 711,187,474 of record OY728136.1, on the reverse strand, counting down.
CTTGGAAAGTAGCTTAGGCACCTCCCAAAGGAAACAATAAAAGATATCTTACCGTCTCTCTAGACTTCTTGGGGGACACTACAATAATCTACATCAACCGATGAGCTCTGTTTGAGTCTAGTGCGTATCGGGCATGACTTACGAGACATTGGGTGAATCTGTGTGGCAGATAGGGTAAACTTTCATCATCGTCATTCATACCGGAAATCCATGGATATGTACACATGCTTGGGAGGGTGGTTGGAAGAGTCACATATCCTAGTGAAAGTGATGACCCACTAGGAACATTACCCAGAAATGCTCCCATTCGAGGATGAAGATGTAGAGGAAGAGGAAGTGTAAGTGGAAGAGTAAGAAGAAGATGAAAAGGACAAAGACAAAGAGGAATAATATGAGAAAGAAGTTGTAGGTCTTGATGTTGATGGTCCTTCAGAAACACCAGCTCACTACCAAAGCCTGCATGAGAGTGATGAAATTATAGGCACCGATATAGGACTAGGAAAGCCGCTCGAGTTGATTGTTTTTGTTTTTTGTTTTTTTAGCTCTTGCCTCCACTAAAATTTCTCTTATCACAATCCAAAACTACTGACCAAATTATTCCCCACTTAAGAACATGTTGACAGTAATTGATTGGAAGCCATCACCACATGGTACGAAGATGTTCCCATCGAGGTAAGAGAACATCCTCAGGAGCCTTTCTTCGGAACCGAGCAAGGTGGGGAACTAGCTATGGTTGGATTAGGCAGTGATGAATGGAAAGGAAGAGATGAAATGGAGTCCTATGAGTTTCCTTCATTCAATCCATTCATAAAGAACCAATGTAGGTGAACAATCTAACATGTTCTGAGGGTTCTCCTATGGTGGAAGCTCCCACCATGACAAAGGCACTAGATACCACCATGCTTGGATCTTGTAAGTCTTTACCTTCATTAGCAGCTATCTTTTATTAGGAAACAAGGATGACCAAGATATTGATTCCCCTTATAGTGATTCCATGGTTGGAGGATCAAAAAACCATTGAGTCTACAACATCTATAGGATCCTCCCAAGTGATTACACCAGCTCTTGCAGAGCCAACTATTCGAGCTAGACCTACCCTAGTACTCGGTGAGCTGGAGGCTGCAATCATGTGTGATCATGATACCAGGGAAGTTATCTAGTATGTAAAGGATGAAGATGAAAAAAATAATGAATTCCAGAAGATAACCCTACTACTGAACTTGTGGATTCTTTTTCGGAGTACTGACCTGCGGACCTAGAGGAGATAGAATATTCTAACCCTGACGTGGATGAGGAAAGGGATATGATGCGGTGAAGGGTATAGAAGTGGATCAAACACTTTCTCAGTCAGTCACATCATGATTGTATAAACCAGATGTGGTTTCTTCACAAATGGCTATTGTTTCATTGTGCTGGAGGGGTGGATGCTCACCGTTTTCATATAATGAACTGTGATTATATGGATGATAAAATATGGGAGAATATCCATCACTCCATCATTTCTTGGTGCAATAATATGTCCTATAAATCCTCAAGATTTTTTAAGGTTGAGAAAGAACTCAGGTTCCATGAAGATAAATCCAAAAAATGGTAACATTTATCACAATTCATTCTTTTCTCATTGAATAGTTAAGGTCCCAGTTGGTGGATTCCCAGGAGTAGGTAGTATAGGAGAGTCGCCAAATGATTGAGCTCCAAGATGAGAAAGTGCATGTTTCAGCCAGGGAAAATGAGTTTTTATCTACAACTATTGATGAAGTGAGGGATCTCAGGGAGCGGGAGGCAGCCCTGGAGGCTACGATCTAGAAGGTGTAAACACTTGATTAATTTATAAAATGTTCTAATCCCTAAGGGCCCTATTTTTTCCAAACTCATAAAAATATCCTTCATTTTTTTTATTCTGAACTATGTCAATGTACGGATTATTCACTTTCTTTTTTATTTCAATGCACTCTAGCCACCATAGTGAAATACTTAGCATTCCATCCTTATTCTCACATGGGTTATTTTTTATGTGATAAACAGGGGATGGCCACGTAATTACTTCATTTTAATGTGGGAGTGCCAACCAATATCCGGTTATTTGATGTATAAGTGAACAATTCGAGAATCCAAGAAGAAATATAGAGGCCTTACTAGAGAATGATGTTCCAAAAATAGCTGAATAGTCATTTACCAAGGAGCTCTAATACACAAGTGGGGTAATTCCATAGGCATTACAATCAATCCGAGTAGAGGGGAGTGGAAAGTTTGAATCATGATAACAAAAATTCGAAACACTATATGTATGGAATGACTATAAAGGCATAAATATTGACAATGTTCAAAACAGAATTTCCCTATTGCGTTATCCTGAAATGGGAACAAAAAACAAGGACCGACCACTGACCATGTACAAAACACGAGGCCTAACTCAAAATTTCAACCATTATTCTTCCAAAATGTTGTCCCATGATAGTAGTCAAGACATAGGATGAGCATCCATACTATTAGGGGTTTTCTTTTGGCATTAAGGAAGACAAGGATCCAAATAAGGGGCACACAAAGTGTGATGGTTGGAGTGATGGGTTGTTCAAACTATTTCCAGAACTCTTAAAATTAAACTAATGTGATGAAAACACATTAGGTGAGATAATCTGTCTAATAATAGATCATGCCTACATCTCAACATGACATCTCTGGTGAGGACTGAGAATTCTTGGTAGTATTAAGTCATACCAAAATGGATGATGGACCCATAGTTTAACATCGTACGATGAGGACATGGTACATAATTTTATGGTCATGCATTACATTCCATGTAAAATAGTTTACAATCATATTGCACAAACTATATACCCCTTGTTTATTTTCATTGAGTTTATACCATTAAGAGGGGACCTAGTTTAATAGAATGTGTGCAGGGTTGTTTATAACCAAACCTGATGCATAGTTCCCATAGGGAGATCTTAGTTTAGGGTCATAGAAGTCAAAACAGGTAGGGAATAGACAAAGGAGACACATGGTGCGGTTGTTTCAAAACCTAACGTGATTGACAACCCTTGAGGTACTCACCACACCACATGCTCCCAAAGGAGTTCGTGCCAACATGTCAAAAAAGGGGTAGGATTTTAAATTCATGGGGCTGGACCTGCCTATAATATATCGGGGTGTTCTTATGTATCCTAAGAGGATGGGAATAAAGTCATACATAGTGATAGAAATGGAATAGTAGGGTACTAATTCCAAGGATAATATTGTTGTCAGGGTCTAGCCCACCCTCTAAAAGAAGTGGCATTTGATAGATCTGGTTTATACTCTAGGATAGATGTGTGTCTATGTTTTTGAAGCAAAAAACCTAGGATGAAGAATCCAGGCATCGCTATATAAATCAATTCCTATACAGGCCTTGAAAAATGGCATAGTGGATGACCAATACCAAAAATTATGTCCCCTTGAGTGAGGACATCACATTGCAATGCCATTTTTCATCATACTGCCAGGACAATGATGTCATAGTTTAGGGTCATATGATAGGACCAACCCAAGAATTTTAACATCATCTAGTAAGGAAGAAATAGTTTAATTTCTTGTGGGTCCTGAAATCATTGTTTAAAGTCGTATGGATTGGACACATATAGAAGAAACGAGGTTTTAGAGGGGAATAAACATGATGTGATAAAGCATACTCGACATGAATGAGGGTGATGTCCAAACCACACTACGCACAACCCCGACATAGAATCCTCAACCCAAGGGGATAGAAAAGGTCAAAGAATATGGGGTTGAACCCAAATAAGAAAATTCTGGGTGTTCCTATGTATCCCATTAGGATTGGAATCCTTCCATACTTAGTTTTGTGAGAGTAGTTTATCATCATGCATGAAAAGAGAAAAAATAGTGGAACTTGAGATAGGTCTGATGATGAGATGTCCTGGAATTCCTACATATCCCATAAGGATGGGAATCAATCCATACTTAGTTCAAGAAGATTTTGTACAGATTCACATCAAACAATAAGAATTCGGGGATATCTTAGTTTAAGGTCTTAGAGCTTAGACCATCAGAAGTGAGATTCTTCCAAATAGACAAAAACCATGGAGAAGTCCCTAAGCCCACGCGAGTAGTGCTCGATGCGGAAAATAGGAGAGGAGAATATCTATACAACAAATAGAATACATTAAAAGGGTAAAATGGTGTGAAACCTCAAATGACACTATACCATGGCCTTGTCCTCTTAATGTTAAAACAAGCACTGAGGGAAAACACCATGAGTTTCAAAATTCCAATTGTATATGATAGAGTGGAAAAGGATGTGAAAAATGCAGCCAATATTTTGGGGATAATGGGGGTGACATGATGATAGATGATAGAAGCTAATTGTGTTCGAAACACAACATCCATTTTGTGTGACCCAAAATTGCTACAACAAATGAGAATCCTCCGCTGACCATATTCACAATGCGGTACATTTATCAAGTTGACATTTAAAATTCTTAGGGAAGTTAGCCCAGAGTGGTAGGAGAGAACTGGGGCTATGCATCCATGCCATTCGTGGGTCCTTTTGAATGAGAAATATTATTAATTCCAAAATGATGGGGAACATGAAGCATGAATATGGGAAATAAACTGACTTTGTAGAATCCAACACTCTAGGTTGTGAACCAGAGTGCTCCTGGGCACTTAGGTGAACTTCCAAAGAGGGACGAGGGGACTAATTCAAGACCAACCAACTCAAAACGAATAGTGGAGAACAAGTGGAGGAAGAGCTCTCAAGAGGGAGGGGTACGTTGAATTCATGTTACAATCCTGACTTGAATGATGACATAATCGCATAACACACCACATACCTCCTCCTGAAGAACTCGTTCTTGGGGGAGAAAAAGATAAAGAGGTTTCTAAGAAAGAGGGTTGGACCTAAGGACTAAATATTTGGTATCTCATACATATCCCATGAGGATTGGAATCAAGCCACACAATGTTCTGGAAGATGTTGTGCAGTTTAACATCATGTGACAAGGAAGAAGTGAAGAGGGTGATTCCTCGAATAGGAATGTGTGTGTCTTGGTGAATAACCTGATATGAAAGGGGTTATAGGCCCACATAAGCAACACCATTCATAATTCCTAGAGTTAACTCGATCCAAAAGGCCGAGAGAATGGATAAATGAACCTTGGCTAGACCGGAAGGAGAAATGTTCAGAAATTCCTATGTATCCAATGAGTATGGTAATCAAGCCAAACATAGTTCTGGGAGTTTCGGGGTAGGTTTACGTCATACGGTGAGGATGTGGAATATCTTATATTGTGGATATAGATATCAAACCATAGATGCCCAGTTTAATGTCACGTACATGGGACCGATGGGCGGAAAGGGTGAATCATCACACCCACTATGTGGATGACCCTTGAATGAAAAAAATGATCTATGATAACTACTAACAATGTTAATAACACAATATCTATATTATGTGACCTGCGATGAGGACAAATACTGATTGTTGACCACTGGCCATTTCTGCAATGCAGGACTTGTATAAAATTGTAGGCCACAATCCTCGAGTTCGTTGGCCTGAGATGGTAGGAGAGCCCTATGTCCTAGAATACATTCCATTGGGGGGGTCCTTTCATATGTGAAAGATGATGGAAAACCAAATGATGGGACATGTAGAGATTCATCGGACCTATTCATTTTAACGTCTTGCGGAAAGGACGATGGATGGATGGATGTCTCAAGCAGTGGTGATAACGATAGAAGATGGTTATTGGCTGTGTTCGAGACACAACATCCATATCATCTGTCCGGAAGTGGGATCCACAAATGATCATAAATCATTGACCAAATTTTCAATGCAGGACATGTATCAAATTGTCTTTCAAAATCCTTAGGGACGTTGGCCTGAAACGGTAGGAGAGAACTAGGGACAAGCATCCATTCTATTTTGGGGGCCCTTTGGATGTGGAAGATGATGAAGACCCAAATAATGGGGATGTGTGATGTTTGAATATTCCTGTGTAGTTAAACTTCATGCAGGATGAAAAAAGAGGTGGAGATCTCCAAAGAGAGGGATACATAGTGCGTTCATGATGAACATGACATGAATGAAGGTAAAATCCTACAACAATCCATGTGTTTTGAGCCAAGGGAAGATCCTGATGTTTCCATATGGTCCTACTAATGAAATGTATTAGAATTCCAATGTATCGCATGAGGATGGGAATCAATCCATACACAGTTCTTTAAATATTATGTAGTTTAACATCGTGCAGCAAAGACATGGTATATCTTAGTTTATGGTCATAGAGCCCAAAATATTTAGTAGTTTATCAGGCACTTGTAGCTTTAACATCATGTAGGATGACAAAGTAGTTTATCATCATGCAAGTTGAAACATTTTAAGGTCCTGTGGGACCAGATACAGTTTAACATCATGCAGGATTCCATACAGTTTAATGTCATGCCGGACAATTGCCGAATAGTTTTTCTAACTTCATCTCAGAAGAATCATGCAATTTAATGTCATACTATAAATACATCACAGTTTATAGTTACATAGGTCCAGATAACACATGAAAATTATTTCTTGGAGAATCTTGGATTGGTGGGAATGGTTATATGCTCACCATCAATGGTAACTAGGGAGTATGCACCATTGCAGTATACCCTGTAAATGATGTAAGGTCCTTCACACATGGGCTCTAGTTTGGGTGGTTTCCTATCGATAACATTACAGCTCTCATTGGAAACACTATTTCCCTTTGTAAGAATGAGTGGAGATGAACATTCTTATTGAAATCTATGGATATCTTGTTCGGACGCCTCTCTAAATTGGGTAGGGCACAAAGCCTATTCTCGTCGAACACTTCTAGATCATCCACACTGACTTCAGCCAACTTATCCAGTGTCTTCTGCATGTAGGAAACTGTACATAATGAAGGAAACCGAATCATGATGGGATGGACTACCACCGTCTCGTACACCAGGGAATATGGGTTTAATTGAGTGGAATTGTGAGTCGTTGTCTGATAGGCCGAGACTGTGCGGGGGAGCTTCTCTGACCAACTTTTCTTTTTCTAACCAACCATCTTCTATAGAATGTTATAGAGAGATTTGTTGACACCCTCCATATACCCTTTATTCCTATGCATTATAGTGGGTGGTTTGGTTAGAATAAATGTTTTACATGGAATACAACATAATAATTTCGGCTGCACAAACGTTGGTGTCATTATCCGTGAGAATGGCGTGAGGGACCCCGAATTAGTAGATGATATTGGAGCTCACAAATTCAATGACAGAACAGAACTTGACCTCCTTGAGCAAAAATAACTCCTCCCACATGGAGAAGAAATATATAGCAGTTAGGATGAACCTCCACTGGCAGGCTATCGTCGATGGATAGGGACCCATGACATCGAGTCCCCAGACCGCAATGGACCAAGAGTACATGGTAGTGTGGAGAGGCTCTAGAAGCTAACGCACAATGCTAGAATAGATTTGGTACACATGAAACCTCGTGGAGAGCTCTATTAAGTTATGAATCATGGGGGGACAAAAATATCCCAATCTCCAAATATGATGAGATAGCTTCAGCCCGGTCTGGTGAGCCCCGCAAGAACTGGAATGAACCTCCTACATGAGCTGAGGAATATCTCCACCTTGAATGAAATGTTGAAGAACCCCATAAAACACACATCTGTAGAGGATTTTCTCAAGATATAGTCCACTGTAGAGGTTGAACTACAATGTGCGCCTTCAGATTCTCTCACTCTTGGATCGATCATTTGGGAGATTAACATGTTTAAGCTACTCGATAAAGGGTTTACTCCTGTCAGGAATCACCTATAGAACTGTGAAAGGGGGTCCTAGGGATCCTGATGTGGAGGAACTAGTAGTATGATGGATTACCTACATTCTATCATTATTGTCTAGAGAAACATGAGTGATGATTCTCCGATGTGGTACATTGATAATCAACCTATCTTGATCAGGATCCATAAGAGAGGTGGCCAAGCTGGCCAAGGCATTGGCACAATAGTTATGGGATAGAGAGACATGAGTAACTTCTAGACCAGATGGGAACAGGGCCATCAACTATTGGGAATGTTCAAATAGTGGTACGAGCTCCGACTTCCTGATGACATAGTCACCGTTGATCTATTTGATGAAAAGTTTAGAATCCACATTCAAATTTAAGTGGGGAATATCAATCTCGAAGGCCAGATTAAGACTTATAATGATATCTTCATACTCTGCCTCATTGATGGTATAGTCTTATAACAACATGAACAAATATGGAAGAATAACATGTGATGGCATGATGAAGATAACACCCAATCCCACTCTGTAGAGTCTGGGATCATTGATTCTTATGCTAGTATGGATTCATGAAGCACCATAAAAATGAATCATGCAACACAAAATGGTTTAATCTACTAGGATGCTGGCCTCATCTAGAAAATCAAGATCCAAAGATTAGTCCACATGAGTTGGATGGGTGATAGGGAATTTTTCAAATGTATGTTCCTTAACGGCCTTCTAGGGAACAGACATGATGCTGAACTATTAGAAAATCCCAGCCTACCAAGCTAGATGACCTTCTAACATGGGTTGGTTTAGAATGTACATCATAAGATCTACTTGGGGTACTAGTTGTATCTCATGACGGTTTAAGTAGTGTCACAATTTCTTCACTACCAATACCAGCACATGGAAGCTATTCTCGATATAGGAATATCTCGTCTCTGTATGAGGGATCATGCGACTGAGATAGTATAGATTGTTCTCCATTCCCTCATTGTTATTTTGGGTGAGAAGGGTTCCAAGTGATCATTCCAAAATGGCCACATTAAGGGAATACAACTTTCTGGAAATGGGCGGCCTTAGGACCAGATCCTTTAATAGGAACTGCTTGATTTTTTCAAAAGTGGTCTGACAATCCTCATCCCATTGATAATCGACACATTTTTTTCATGAACTAGGAATAGGGCTTACACATTCCATGCATATTCGTGATGAATCAACATATATAGGCTAGGTGGCCTTGAAAGCCTCAAAGTTACTAGATCTTTCTAGGAGGATAAATTTGGATGATATTCTTCATATTCTCCATATCTATTTTAATGCCTCTATATTTGAAAAAAATCTAAGAAACCTTCCTGGGATGACCCCAAATGCACACTTCAATGGGTTCATATACATATGGAAGGACCGAAGGAAGCTGAACACTTTCTTGAGATCATTGAGATGGTCGTGGCATTGGTGAGACATGAACACTAGATCATGTACGTAGCACTACACCAATGTCCCATGGATCATCTTCAAAATGTGCTAATGGCATGCTAATAGGTAGCACCTGCATTCTTTAGACCAAAGAGCATTACCTAGTAGCAAAAAGTATCATGTGGTGCTCTAAAGGTTGTAGACTCTTCATCCTTAGGGGCCATTTGGATTTTATTATATCCATAATACCCATCCATGAAGGAGAGATCCTAGAACACGGCATTGGTTTCAATCAAAGGCTCTGTCACATGAAGGGGAAAATCATCCATTGGACAATGATGCTTGAGATCTCAGAAGTCGATACAAACTCTGATCTGCCAATTCTTTTTTACTTAAGGTCATAATGTTGGATAAAAATCTAGGGTACTTGACCTCCTTGACAATGTTGGCTCTGATGAGCTTATCAAGCTTAGCCTGGACCAAGGAACCGTTAGAATGGTGCATATTTTTGAGAGGTTGTTTGAACCCGCGATGATTTGCCAGAAGGCTGAGGCAATGAACGATGACTTGAGGATATAGTCATGGAATATCATCATAACTCTTGGAAAACACATCATTATGATGCTTCCGTATTTCCACATATTATTTTTTCTCTTTGACAAGCATAGATGCACTGAAAAATGTTGGTTTTAGATCAATCTCATTATCGAGGATCACCTCTAAAAATTCATTGGCTGTGGTGGAGACACTCTCTTTGAAGTCTGTGGTGTGTCTTCAAAATAGTACTATTCATTCACAGAGGAGTTATCCTCAATTAATGTAAATTACACAGAGTCAACAAATCTTGAATGGACATGGGTGCAAGCCTGAGCGGCAATGGACATAGCACCAGGGCACTATTGTGCTGTCAAAGTCATAGAGATGTAAGTTATTGACCCGATCCCATCATGTCTTCGACCTAAGGGGACATGATTGATGATGAAAAATCAATATAGTTGTGTTGTCTTGAGATGATGTATCTCAGCCCAGTGAAAAAATAACTATGACATATTTTTTTCCATGGGACCAACATCCTGATACCTTATGGGAGTAGGATGCTATAAAAACCTGACATTATTCATTACATAATCTTGAATTTAGTCAATAAAACACTTCCTCTTAAATTGACAATCTATTCATGTTTAGAGATTTAGGAAATTGGGACAATACATTAATAACATTACACATTATTATAGAGGGGATACCATAAAAACTGTTTCCATTTTTTTTCAAAGTATAAGACTTTAAAACTTAAACATGGCCCCTTGACAATTATTCAACATTTAACATGGATTCATTCTTTGTCTTAAACATCCATTAACATTTCAAAATCAATTAAAAATTATGGATGATCACAAAATCTCAGTAAGGGATGAAAAATAAGGAAGGATAACATTAGTCCATGAATACTCTTAACGTATGAATGCATTTTTAAAAAAAGATGTTTGCCACCCATATATATATATACTTACTTGGTGTAACAAGAGATTTTTAAAAGATCCACACAAAACATGATAACATAAATATAATCATAAATTTATCTTAGGGCATTACTGACATAACATTGTCACCCTCACGGCAACCTTATAATTTTTATCCCTCACGGCTACCTTACAATTTGTGTAACTATCGTAGTTACACTTGGAGTAACCATAAAGTCGACCTCCAATGTACACATACCCAATGAATTAAAGGGAAATATTTGTCCCACCCTTCACCGTAAAAAATTCCCAAGATCCAAAAAATAATCATAAAATCATGAATAATTCCATAAAAACAATGCTTTGTAATTTCGTAAAACCAAATTTTAAAAAAGAGGATTTTTAAAGGAAAGTATATGATAAATATTCTATAATTGATGTGAAACATAATAGATTGGATGGAATATGTATAAAAACTATAATTACACATAATTAAACATAATATAGGAAAAACCATCACACAATCAATTTTAATTATAAAAAAATTATGAAGTAGAAGGTTAACTTAAAGAATAAAATTCAGGTTATGAATTTCTTTACCTCAGGTTTGTCTTACTTCAAACTTGTTTAAAAATCCTGTATAATGGCAAAAGAGTATTATTAGTATTTTACAGAAACATTTTCATGTTTATGAAATCTTATATGATGATTTCATAACATCATTTCACCCTTTAATTGTTAGTATTTTCCCCCTTGCACTGTTTTTGGGTGAGTTCTTTACTTGATTTCCATGATTGGTTCATGTTGGATGTTCTGTCGATTGGAAGTGAAACTCTAGAATTGTAATGGAGTAGTATTTACATATATATAGTACCATAATTTATACCATTTATCAATTTGATGTTTTATATGAGGATTATTCATAAGTTAACGCATTAATGATGTTCGTTTAGATCCATTTGTTGGTTCTTTAATAATAACAACATCATATTGTCTTATAAATTAAAATCAGGTGTAAAAAATAAGTCTAGAACCATTTATGTGACATAATATATATATATATATATATTATAACCTGTTTCAACAATAAAAATGGTTTCATAACGAGACTTGAAGAAATTAATGCAGATTGAAATTATATCGTGCACGATGTGTATAATTCGACATATCATGGACAGTGTTTTTAATTCTTTGAACAAGTGGGGGAAGAGAAGAATATTGATGATGAGTTTCCCATGAACATGATAACATATATAATATACAAGATTATGGATCTTACATACCTCTTGGTTAAGTATAGGTGAGGAAAGAAGTATACAAGAATTAAATCTTGAAATAAAAGAAATTTTGAGAAATTTCTCATGAAAATCTGGCAGCCTAACGACGTCTCTTAAAAATTCATAAAATAAGTTTGAAGTGAGAAAGGGGATATCTCATAACACATAAAAAATATAGATAGTAATTGGGGATATGGAATGAAATATCTCAACATAATCCAAAGTGAATGGAATAGAATAACATAAAATGAATGAAAACGAAGAAAATAAAAGCGGATGTTTACCTCTTGATCTTTTCTCCTTGAGATCCTTCTTAAGGGATTTGGTTTTGGTATTTTAGTAAGAACTGAAGCTCTAGGACGTGGGGAATACCATTTGGAGTTGTATTGGGAAGAACATAGTCATGGATCAAGGCTTGAGAGGAGTGGGAAGAAGAGGGGAGTGAGGGTGGTATTTATAGTGGAGGAGAACAGGTATTTTTCATTATTATAATCATTATTATAATATTTTTGCCCAAGAATATGAATAGTCTTAGTTCATGTGACCTGAAATCGTAATAATTTCATATGAGTTCGATCCAAGTGGTGTTTCATCACTTATGATGTCATAAATAGTTCATTTTACTGATAATTTGATTATACGGTATTTTATCGTATTTCACTATTCATCAAAAAATCAAGAATTTCAGAAAAATCCCAAAAAATTACCCTAACCATTTTTTGAAATGTAGAATTCAAAAATGAAGTCAATTTTTTAAAAATAATTTTCCAAATATTATTAATTTAATTTTTATTTAAAATTATACTTAATTCAAAAATTAACAATTCTAATTCTATAACAACTTCTATATCATGATGAAAAATTAACCAATATGTTATTATCTTAAAAAAATTACAAAGTAAAATAATAATAAAATTTACTATTTATTAGGGTAATATTCGTATTCATATGGGTATGTCACTCTTCACAAAAAAACAAGTTGGTTTTATCGGACTCTAAATAACTTGCTGAACACAATTGTAGATGACAGTTTCTTGAAATTCAAAACATAGAAGTGTAAAAATTATGTTCAAAGGATAGTTATAAATATCTACATAAAACAAATTTTCATGCATTTCTATTTATTTTTAGAAAAACATTGGGTGTTACATTATCCCCAGCTTCTGAAATTGTGTCCTCACAATTTTATTTCCTTATTAAACAACTGAGGGAACTTTTCCCTCATAGCATTTTCAGCCTACCATGTTGCTTCTTCAACCATGTGGTTTCTTCACAAAACCTTTACCTGGTGGATTACCTTATTCTGCAATACCTGTTTCCTTCGATCAATAATCGGAATCGGTTTCTCTTCATATAAAAGGTTCTCTTCTAGCTGAACTGCTTCTAGGCTCAAGACATGTGATGAATCTTGTACATACTTTCTCAACATCGAAACAAGAAAAAAAGTGTGTACCTAAAACAAACTCGGAGGCAAAGCTACATGGTATGCAACTATTCCAACTTTCCCCAAGATTTTAAATGGTCTGATGAACCGTGGACTTAGCTTCCCTTTCTTACCGAAATGCATCAAACTTTTCCATGGAGATATTTTAAGGAAAACATGGTTAACTACCTCGAAAGAGAAGTCTTTCCTCTTGTTATCTGTACAATTTTTATGCCTGCTCTGATCTGTCCTCATGTGCTTCTGGATCATCCACACTTTCTCAACCACTTCTTCTATTAATTATAGACCCATTAACATTATTTCACCGACTTCATCCCAAAACACTGGAGTCTGACACTGCTTCCCATACAAGGCCTCAAAAGGCGCCATTTGAATACTGGAATGAAAAATGTTATTGTAGGAAAACTCAACTAAAGAAAGTTATTGATCCCAACTTCTATGATAGTCCATTGAACAAGATCGAATAATATCTTGCAAAGTATGAATCTTTCATTCTAACTTCCCATCTGATTGAGGATGAAGAGATATATTGAAATTTAACTCTGTGCCCAACAACTTCTGAAGTCCCTTCCAAAAGTTAGAGGTGAACCTAGGATCCCAGTTAGATACAATGGAAAGAAGAACTCCATTTAACCTGATAGTCACTTTTAGGTACAATCGAGAAAACTAATCCAAATACATTGTATCTCAAATTGAATGAAAAAGTGCAGATTTTGGCATCCGATCAATAATAACGCAAATTTCATTGTTACCTTGAGAAGTATTTGGTATTCCCACCACAATGTTCATGGATACATTCTCTCATTTCCACTTTGGCACTGGAAAAGGCTGAATCATCCCCTTTAGTAACTGTTGCCCTACTTTAACCTGTTGATAAGTCAAACATCTCATGGTAAAATCAGAAATATCATTTTTCATTCCATCCCTAAAATAATACTACTAAAGGACCCTATACATCTTAGTACTTCTAGGATGAACTGAAAATGGAGAACTTTGAGCGTCGTAGAACAATTATTTATTCAATTGGGATTCAAAAGGCATAGACAACCTTCTACAAAATATGAAAACACAATCTTTATCATGGTTAAATTTTGGCAAATTACCCATTTTAGCACATTCTACCTTTTTCTATTTCTCACGGTCTTCCTTATACGCTCACTTAATTCTGTCTAACAATGAATACTGCACTAAAACCTGAAAAAAAATACATCTATTCCCTACACCAACAACTTTTAATCCAAAATTCATCAAATCATTAATCATGGGATCATGTTCCAAACGTAACGTGGTCAATGATGCATGATGTTTTTGAATCAAGGCATATTCCACTTTGTTTTCTTTTCCATAATGGTAATTGATCGTGAAATCATAATACTTTATCAGTTCAAGCCATCTTCTTTGCCTCATGTTTAATTCTTCTGAGAGAATATAGACTTCAGACTTTTCTGGTTAGTATATATTTAACATTTGGTTCTGTATAAATGATTTCACCAAATTTTCAAAGAAAAATCCACAACTACAAAGTCCAAATAATGTGTGGGATAATTTAGCTCATGAGGATTACGTTGTCCTAAAGCATAGGAAATTACCTGATCATTATGCATCAAAACACAACCAAGTCCTCCAAATAAGCATCATTGTAGATGAAAAACTCACCATTCAAGGAAAGTAAGGCCAAAACTGGATCATTCACCAATCTCTTCATCATTTCCTAAAAACAAACATCACATTCTTCTATCCAAACAAATTTAACCCCTTTCCATGTTAACTTAGTTATCAGGCTAGATAATTGGTTAAATTCCATAACAAAACGTCAGTAATAACCTTCTAATCCAAGAAAACTATGAATATTTGTAACATTTGTGGGTCTTGTCCATTCATAAACCACTTTTTTGGCAGGATCAATTATTATTCCATCCTTATTTACAATGTTCCAAAGAAAAGAAATCTATTGCAACCAAAAATCAAACATACTTATTTTTTCATACAGTTTTATTCATTTAAGGTTTGTAAAACAACCCTTAGATGTTTTTAATGCTCCTCTTTATTTTTTGAAAAAACCATAATTTCTTCCATAAATAAAACCACAAACTTATCCAAGAACAAATGAAATACTCTATTCACAATATTAATTAATACAACAGGTGTATTATTTTATCCAAATGGCATAACAACAAATTCATAATGCCTATATCGAGTATGAAAGGCTGTTTTCGTGTTGTCATCCTCCTTCACCTTCAGTTGATGGTATCCAGATCTCAAGTCAATCTTGGAAATGTACTTAGCTCCCTGGATCTGGTCAAATAAATCATCGATATGAGGAAAAGGATACTTGTTTTTAATAGTGATGTTATTAAAAGCTCTATAATCAATGAAATGTCTCATGGAACCATCTTTCTATTTAAGAAACCAAATAGGGCTCCCCATGGTGAAGTTCTAGGATGAATGAACCCTTTTTCAAGAAAATATTGCAACTGATTTTTCAATTCAAGTAGTTCTATTGGAGCCATACGATATGTGGGTTTTGAAATTATCTTATAATCATGAACTAATTCAACTCTGAATTCAACTTCCCGATCATGCATGACACCAGGTAACTCATCAGGAAAAATATCAGTGCATTCATTTACCACTAACACATCATTAATCAAAATAACTCCATTGTTTTCAAGAATATGAGAAATATAAATTTCATTTCCATCTTTCTATATTTTCTCAAATTCTTTATATGTTATCAATAGTATGCATTCATTCTTTTATACAAATGTAATCTCTTTTTGATAAACAAATTCTTTAGCTCTATAGTCAATATTTCCATGATAAATAGAAGGCCAATCCATTCCTAGAATAGCATCAAACTCTACTAAGGGTAAAACAACAAGGATTGAAGGTAACTTCCTTCCACATACCACAAAAGAAATATGCTTATAATTCCTCTTTGCAATAATATTTCCCCCTAGTGTTTTAACAACAAGTTTGGGTCTCATTTTTTGATGTGATATTTCCAATTTACCAGAAAATTTCTCAGAGATAAAGGAATGTGTAGACCCCATATCAAACAAAACCTTAGAAAAATCCGAGAGAACAAACTAAGTACGTTATAAAACTTCATTGAATGGCCAGACATCTACTGACGTAGTCACAAAGGATCTCACTACACCTTTCTTCTTGTAGTCTGGATTCTTTGCATCATTCGGATCTCTCTTTGGGCAGGCATTTTCATAATGACCCATTTCAACACATTTAAAACACTTTATATTCTTCTTATCATGATTATTCATAGGCTCATTTTCATTGTAATCTCGAGCTATATGTCCAAACTTACCACATTTAAAAAAATTCCCAGTTTTTCTATGACATTCCCCAGGGTGTTTCTTCCCACACTTTTCAAGAACTGGAAATTGGATTTTCTTAACATCAGATTTATTTGGTTGATTCCTACCCATCGCTTTCCATATATAACTCTTCTTATCTTTATTTCCAAAATGCACATGATCATCATAAAACTCCATCTCTACACTCTCATCACATTGAAAAAGTTTCTCATAACTTTTGAATTCATGGAAGGTCAATTCCCTTCGATACCTTGATGTAGTCCTGAGTAAAAGTGGTTTATTTTGGTATCAAGATCCAGAATAAGATTTGGAGCATTCCTCACCAGTCCAGTGAAGTTCGCTTCAATCTAGGCCACTGAATCTTCCTCCTTCTGTTTCAATTCAAGGAATTGGATCTCCATCAAATGTCGAACAACCTTAGGAAAATATTTTTCAAGTAAAAGACTTTTAAATTCATCCCACTCTATGGTATAAAAATCCTCTCTAACCCTGATATTCCTTACCATTGACCACCACTGATCATCTTCCCCTTCAAAATGATAAATGGAGAGACTTTCCTTTTGATTTTCTGAACATCCCATAACATTGAATATCATTTCAAGGGAATTGATCCATCCTTCAGCTGCTACTGGGTCAGAAGATCCATTGAAAGTAGGAGTGTGATGTCTCATAAAATGTTCCACTGCGGTCATGTTCCATTGTGGTAACTTTATTTGTTCTCTTTCATGGATTCTACAACCATTCATTTCCTATGTTAGCTGAGTGATTACTATCACAAACTGCTTAGTTCTAATCCCTACCATTCCGTGTTGTAGATTCGGAAGGATGTCATTCTGTCAGTTTCTCTCTTCTTCATCATCCCTGTTCCATCTACGGACTACCATTCTGAACAAACATATCTTATATGAAGCAAAATGGTAGTCTTTAAATGCTATAACATTTCAAATTAAAAATAGAGTGAAAATAATTTATTGTATTCTATTAACATTACCCAAACCCCTAATGTTATCTAAACCATCTTCTGATACCAACTATACGAACCAACCTTATTCATTACATAATATTGAATTTAGTCAAAAAAACACTACCTATTACATTGAGGATATTTTCATGATTAGAGATTTATGGAATTAGGACAATACATTAATAACATTACACATTATTACTTAGTGGATACCATAAAAACAATATCCTTTTCTACAAATTATAAAACATGACTCCTTTGAAATTATTCAAGATTTAACTTGGATTCCTTGTTTTTCATACAAATCCATTAACTTCTTGAAATCATTTAAAAACTTGGGGTGAGCACAAAATCTTAGTAAGGGATTAAAAATAATGAAATAGCACCTTAGTCCATGAATACTCGTAACGTATGAAAGCATTTTCAAAAAAACATGCTTGTCACCCATATATATATACTTACTTTGTGTAACATGAGATTTAGACAAGATTAACACGAAACATGAGAAAATAAATATAATAATAAAGGTATATTAGGGAATTACTTACATAACATTGTAACCCTCAAGGTTACATTATAATTTGTAACCCTCACAGCTACATTACATTTTGTGTAACCATTATAGTTACACATGGAGTAACCACACGACCAACCTCCAACATACACATACCCAATGAATTGGAGGGAAATATATCTCCCACCCTTCATCATAAAAAATTACCAAGAAACAAAACATAACCAAACGATCATGAATAATTCCATAAAAACATTCCTTTGTAATTTCGTAAAACTGAATTTAAAAAAAAGAGGATTTTGAAAGGAATGTCTATGATAAATATCCTATAATTGAAGTGAAACTCAATAGAGTGTATGGAATATGTATAAAAAATATATGTACACCTAATTAAGCATAATATAGGCAAAAAACGTCACACAATCAATTTTAATACAAACTAAATAATGAAGTATAAGTTTAACCCAATGAATGAAAATCAGGTTAATAATTCCCTTACCTTAGGCTCGTCTTACTTTAAACTTGTATAAACATCCTATATAATGGATAAAAGAACGTTATTAGTAATTTACAGAAACATTTTCATGTTTATAAAATCTTATATGATCATTTCATGACATCATTTCACCCTTTAATTGTTAATATTTTCCCCTTGCACTGTTTTTGGGTGAGTTCTTTACATGATTTCCATGATTGCTTCACGGTGGATGTTCTTTTCGAATGGAAGTGAAACTCCAGAATTGTAATGGAGTAGTATTTACATATATCCAGTACCATAATTAATACCATTTATCAATTTGATGTTTTATATAAGGATGATTCATAAGTTAAATCATTAAGGATGTTTGTTTAGATCATTTTGGGGGTTCTTTGATAATAACAACCTCATATTGTCTTATAAATTAAAACCATGTGTAAAAAAGAATTCCATAACCATTTATGAGACATAATATATATATATATATTATAACCTGGTTCAACCATAAAAATTGTATCATTACCATACATGAAGGAACTAATTGAAATTAAAATCACATCATCCACGATGTTGGTAATTCAACACATCACAGACAATGTTTTCAATTCCTAGAACAAGTGAGGGAAGATAATAAGATTGATGATGAATTTCCCATGAAGATGAAAACATCCAGAATATACAAGATTTTGGAGCTTCCATGCCTCTTGGTTAAGAGTAGGCAAGGAAAGAAGAATAAAAGAATGGAATCTTGAAATAAATGAAAACATGAGAAAATTCTAATGAAAATTTGGCAGCCTAACGGCGTCTCTTAAAATTTCATAAAAAAAGATTGATGAGAGAAAGAGGATATCTCATCACTCATAAATAATATGTACAGTAAGAGGGGATATGGAATGAAATATCCAAACATAATCCAAATGGAATGTAAGAGAATAACATAACATTAATGAAAAGAAAGGAAATAAAAGGGGATGTTCACCTCTTGATCTCTTCCCCTTGAGATCCTTCTTAAGGGCTTTGGTTTTGGCCTTTTAGTGAGACCAGAAGCCCTTGGACGTGGGGAAGAGCTCTTGTAAAAGTATTGGGTAGAACATAGGCATGAATCAAGGATTTATAGGTGTAGGAAGAATAGCGGAGTGAGGGTGGTATTTATAGTAGAGGAGAGGGGGTATTTTTCATTATTTTAATCATTGTTATAATATTTTTTCCCAAGATTATGAATAGTCTTTGTTCATGTGACCTAATATAGTAAAAATGGCAGGTGAGTTTGAACCAAGTGTCCTTTCATCACTTATGATGTCAAAAATAATATATTTTACTGATAATTTGATTATATGGTATTTTATTGAATTTCACTATTCATCAAAAAATCAAGAATTTCCAAAAAATCACAAAAATTTACCCTAACCATTTTTCAATGTGTAGAATTCAAAAATGATGTCCATTTTTTGAAAATAATTTCTTAAATACTGTTAATTTAATTTTCAAATAAAATCGTACTTAATTCAAAAACTAACAATTATAATTCTATAAATACTTCTATATCACGATGAAAAATTAACCAAGATGTTATTATATTAAAGCCTTAAGAAAATACAATAATAAAAAAATTTACTATTCATTAGGTTTATATTTGTTTCCATATTACTATTCATAAGGGTATGTTACTATTCATAAAAAACAAGTTGGTTTCATCGGACTCAAAATAACTTACTGAACACAATTGTAGATGAAAATTTCTTGAAATTCAAAACATAGAAGTGGAAAAATTAGTTTTAATCTCTAGAAATAAATATATACTTAAAACAAAGTTTCATTCATTTCTATTTATTTTTAGAAATACATTGGGTGTTACATAGGCTCTCGGATCACCAGAGCCTAACTTTTATTGGAAAACGATGTGATATTAAAAAATACCTTATATTTGGGAATGTGCTTCCCCATCCATCATAAAAAAATAATTACCCTAGATCCAGTGTCGTAGACTCCAATTGATGGACTGGAAAATGTAGGTATCATCCAGGTTTTCCCATAGGTCGGTTGTAGTAGAAGCATATTCAACCTACATTTCCTGTATTTGCATGTACTTTATCTTGTGATAGTAAGAATCCATATAGTGGTATTCACAAGAGCCAAAGGGATTCTCATCACCTTGGAGTACACCCACTCGACCATTAAGGGAGTACTTAAGGCATTGGTGATACAAATAAGGGACAATAGCGTGCAAGTGGATCAATAGCCTACCCATCAACGCATTGTTGGAAATGTCTTGTGAGGCAACCATGAACTAGGTGTTGGAGACCATGAAACCAAACTGGGTATTTATGTGGATATTTCCAATAGGAGTCTATTCCATCCTGCCATAACCTTCAATTTTTAGGTTAGAGGGACTCAGATCATCCTCAGACAGTCCCATTTTCTGATGTGTCTGGGTCAAGAAAAGGTGGATCCCCGAGCATATGTTGACAAGATAATGATAAACCCCCATGCCATTCAAAAAGATTTTGATGTACAGTGGGAGGATTTTTCCCTTTATGGGAGAACCTTCATCTTCTCTAAAGAAAGAGATGATGGCCTGACATTCTGCACGCTTGGCTGTCTCATCATGGAAGGCTTATACAATTGCAATCATCGTCTAAAATTGGAGGGGTATTATTAATGCCTCAGGGAGGTCTTCATGAATATCCACTAACA
The DNA here is from genome assembly GCA_963277665.1 of Viscum album. NCBI lineage: Eukaryota > Viridiplantae > Streptophyta > Magnoliopsida > Santalales > Viscaceae > Viscum > Viscum album. The sequence goes on along the minus strand of OY728136.1, from coordinate 711,166,107 downwards.
AGAGAAGAGCCTCATGGATTTATATCCACATAGGAATTCTTACAATATACTTAAGGATATCATACTATTGAGCCGAACATGAACTTATTCTTACATGACGTCATTCTATGGAAGGAGTTATGATGGGCCCTTCTGGATAAACCGGTGGTCGACTGGTGCTAGGAATATCATGATGTTCACTAAAAGAAATGTGCAGAGTGACTACCGAATGAGGGATAAATGGCTGAGGTCGATCTGAAATAGAACACGGTAGTTCGTAGCACAACTATGGTGTATCCTCCTGATCAAGCAGCACAAATGGCAGTGAAGGAAGACCTGGTGAAACAAGATGATAGGGTTGTGCATGATGAGCTCTATGTTGGGACTTTTGTCTAGATTTGGTGGCATAAAAATCCTGGATGGAATCAAAGATCGAGGCATTTTGAAGAGTCACATAACTAAGGATACATTGACAATGGTGACAACTAAGGACATTAGGAGGATCCGTATGGAACTCCTCATCAATGGGAACCATGTAAGGGTTCACCAGCTCCAAAGTGTTAATCGAAGCATACCGTTGTTTTTCACATGAATAATCCTTCACTACAAGTCAAATTCGAGTGTAATATACATCTTCAAGGGGATGAAGTCACTTAGAGTACGAGGTGATTATGGGGTAGGGGGTAATTCTTTTCCCTTGCACCATCGATGTTGGCTCTTCTAGGAATAGGAATGTTGAGGTGTTGGTGTATAAGTACTAGGTACAGACGATGTGATGACTCGAAAAGGCTCGAGTTGATTTAGACATGCACGGATAATACCATAGGAAGGGGAGACTACCTTACAAGCCATCCAGTCATCATATTTTTGAGACTTGTGGTTAGGAACCTAATACCACTCACCCTCACTGTCACTACTGCTATCAGGCTTCATTAACACACATGCCACATTTTCCAGAGATGGGTCTAACCTAACTATGTTGTTATCAATTTGGTCTTGAAGCCAGTATTTGAACACATAGCATTGTTTGAGTTTGTTCCCCATGATCTAGTCATAGGTGTAGTAGTTAGGGAGATCAATGAGATCTACAACTTTGGGCCTTCTGCATTCTAGAAACCATAGAATTCCTTATTCTAAGGCACTTTGGAAATAACTGAGGTACTAATCCACATTGAATGGGTAGGACAAATTTTTACTATTTGGGAAGGGGGAACTATGAGCCTAGCCCTAACGAGGGGCTGAAGGAGCCTATTGAGGAGGTGGAATTTGGTTATCTCACATAAGTGGTGGCGGCGTGTTATGTGGGGGGTTCCTGCCAATTTAGTGGTGGGTGGTACTGGGCCAGAGGATGTGCCTGAGGTGGTGGGTCATTGTGGGGATTTGAAGGTGGAAACATAGGTAGCATCTCCAACTGCCTGAGGGCCTCTATATGTGCTACCATGATGGGATCAGCCTTAGCCGCTCTTTTTGCTGGAAATGCATGAGGAAATAGACATGCCTGCTTGTCCTATTACATGACTTCATCTAGGTGTTGGGCCTTATTAAAAAAATCTTATATTCCTCATGGGAAATTATATGCGATGATATTGGGTAAAATTTAAATTTCCTCACTCCCCACACACATTTTTGACAGCTATTCTTAACTCTTTGGCATATCCAGGGAGTAGGTGTGGCCTTTCCACTAGGTGGAAATGTTCGCGACTTTCTTTTCACGTCTCCACTTCCACTTGAAGAGGTATGAAATAATCATATTCTGGGTGGTGGTTCTGAACTAGTATATAAACTGCCTATGCTGATCTTACCATCTGGTTACTAAACAAATAGGTAGCTGGCTGTATGAAACAAAAACAGGCCCTTCAAATGTTTGTACGAAACCCAAGAGTTTGGTGGTCTCTTGCTGAACTAGAGTTACCATCATGGGTCCAAACCATGAGATAAATTGGTTCTGATGCTATAGAAGATCAATTGTCCCATTAATGGGGGATAAGGTAGGGTTCTTAAAAACAGGGGGTGCTGGCATATTACCCACCCATGTCAGATATGGCTTTCCATCTAGCAGAATTTCCACATGTCATGTTTTGAAATCCTCTAGGTGTGTGATGAGCAATTCCATTGGACCATATGAATGGAGATTCTTATCTTGAAAAGTATCACTAACCACTAGTTCATTGGAAGGTTTATCAACATGATAATATGCCACAATGTCTCATGGAGCGACTGGTGGGATGACCTGTTGGACTGCAGGGGGAACTAACTATGGAGTGGCTGGGGGAAACTGAGCTGGGTCCTGAGGATTTTCATGCCTCTCAAGTGTATTTGGTGATACATACCATTCCAACATTCCAAAAGCTCATACTTTAATAATTTCTATGTGGGTAGGATGGTCAGGGTCGCCCAGAGGCAACTCTCCAGGTGGAAGTTTTACCTGCCCCTACTACCACGGCTGAGGATCAGAATAGTCTAATCACCACTCCAAAACATGTTTAGCAAGAAGGTCATCGACCATCTTTTTATGATATGTGAGTTGTTGATGTAGTGTGGACATTTTAGTATCATCTTTCATCTTCTACATTGAGCCAGATGGTTGAGAGGGTTTGACTACCCCAAGATGCACTTTTCCCTTACTGGGATTCTGATTGAGGACTAATGACTCGAGGGGCACAAGAAGACCCAAAATATTTATCTACTAGATAGAAACCATTACTAGTGTATCCAATAGGTTTTTTCACTCTTTCATGGGTAAATTATCATCATGGAGTTCGATTTTGTTCTCTCTATCTAATCGGTTGGAAATGTTAACGGTGACTCTACATAGGGGAATATCTTCAATATTGCCCAAAAAGTCTGGCTGGGGCCAAATAGAGATGATATGGAGGGCATCATAGTTCCCCCATCCATGGACCTGACTATGTGGCGAATCCACCTTAATAATTATATAGAGCAGTTTAATGATCTGAACGCATCATTGCTAGAGTGTTCATTGTTGACCGAGTGACTCAGGGCACTAGGCCATAGGGATCGCAGCCAAGTAGACCATACAAAATTATTGGTCAATATCATTAAAGTGTGTTGGAGTCATGGGGTAATCCACTCAATTATAATATAGAAGAAAGTGTGTATCTCATATGTTTTTTATAAAACACGTGCCTTCCTCCTGTGTAAGTCATTCCTGTGCACTGAATTTCATGGTTGTGAATGGCCAAAACAACTCTAGGAAGTGATCTACTGTAAGGATGTCCCAAAGGTTCCTTGGCTCAGACTCAGGATCCAGCCCCTGGTTTCCCCACTCATCAACTGGGGGTGGCTGCAGGACTAGTAATGTCACTAAATTAGACCCTTGAGATGGTATAATGGTCGGTGGAGGATATGGCGAACAAGATGACAAGCCTTCACATCTTGGGTTGTCCTGTGATGAATGCAACGACTGAGCTACCGCATCTCGGTTAGACGGATTGGTGACCGTAGATTCCGGTGCAGGGGTGTGGTTACTTGTGGTGGGACATGTTGTTGTTCGTCCTCTACCCGTCCTCCCTATAACTCTTCATGATCTCTGGTTGAGGAAGAGAACAACCCTATTTACGATTTGGAGGATTGCACAGAAAGACCCTATAAAGGGGCCAAATCTTCTTCCTCCTAGATTTTTTTTGCGAAGGGAGGTGGGAATCTGGTGGACCTCACATTCCATAAGGATGAGTCTAATATGCCTCAATCCTTTCCAAGCCCATGACATAGATGATCAAGGATAGGGTTCCATTTCCGAATCACATTCCACCTCAGAATATGAGAAGCATATGGGTTTAGTCACTTTCTAAAACATATTGGTATTCTTTTTATGGTGTTGGTGACATACCCTACGTCCCCAGCATGTTTTTTAGGATAGTGTATGTTTTTGGCTCGATGAGGACCTTTAACCAAACTAATTCATGGGTGGAGAGAACATCAACATGGGTGAGCTGGGGTCTGAGGAGCACCATGAAAATGTCAAATGGAACACAGGGTTGACCTTGGTGTCCATTTGAAGATGTGAGGATGGAATCCTTGTCTGAGGTACTGGAGTGGGTAGGTCCTCCACAGGAGCTGGTTGGAGAGTGGGAAGTGCCTTTATGCTTGTTCCCCTTAGCAGCATTGGAACTTGGAGGGCCTTCGTACTGGTCGAGCTGAACACGGGTAGGACCTCTGTGTAGGGTCTTAATGAAGTGAGGAATACCTCCACTTCTTTGATTTCTCAGATGAGGAGGACCATCGTAGGTTACTTTAAAAACATGGGGAAGGCACCCACACAAACAGTTGACTGAACGACAGTCATCTTTACATCGGTATCCTGTGATAGGAGAAACAGATCTATAACTGGGGTCCCAGGTGTGGAAGAGGCTTTCGTTCTGGGTTTCAATACACTAGCAAGGACCTTCTATTGGATTGATGGTGGTATAGGGATCACATCTATTCTGATATTTTGAGCGGGGATGACCTGCACTCTCCTGGGAGGTGGCACGGGAAGGACCTCCATTCTGGATGTAATTGTCATGGGTTGGCCCATGATGAATGCAACCTGTGTCAACGACTAGGAGACGCATCCAAACCTGCTAATGGGGGGGGGCTCATATGGTTTGGGCATAGGAGTTCCCCTTGTTTGGAATAAAGAAGTGATTGATGTTATGCACCAGCGGTGGCATGGGCCATGATAGCCTTAGATATTGACTCCCCTTGGCGGGCGTCCTCCTCATCCTGCACCCGGCACTTGTGGTGGGTTAACCAGACTGGGGCCAAAGGCACTTGTGTATATCACACCTAATCCACATCCGGTGGGGCCGGGTGGTGGAACATACATGGCCTAGTGGGAGCCCTCATTAGCAGGCCTAGTATGGGATAACAACCGGTGTGTCTCGGACTTCCCACACCTCATTTTCGTATGAGATGGAGTCATCAAAGGATTCTGAGGAGAGGCTCCTGAAACGATTATAGGTCGGAGTGGGCAGTAGTGTCTCCCTATGTGGCACTTGGGGGTGGCATTGAAGATGAGGCACCGAAGCCTATAGGTCTTTTTGATCCATATCCTTGGATGGGATAATACCTTCTTCCTCATATCGTCAGACCAAGTTGTTAATCACACTTCATGGAACGAATTCAGAGGGGGATATGGGGTGTGGGCTCCCAACAGCAATGGATGTGTAGGCTTTCGTGGAAGTGATGAGGCCGCCTATGATTTCCATATTGACGTTTCCCCTACCCCTACATTGGTCGGTGGGTGGTGATCGGTTTCCTTTCAAAGTAGCTTGGGTCTTGAAAAGTAAGTAGATTCAACCGTTATTTCTAAAAGAAGTAAAATGTCATCCAATTCCCCAATGCCATTTCATCTTCCATGGTTGGTAATAAGGATACACAGTGACATTTTCGCAGACCGGGATGTCCAACATTCAATTGGCCCAATTTCTAGTGACTTTCACACTACTCCCACTATTTGTTTAGTAGAACCGGGCAACAGATACATGGATATGGTGATATGATAATCCAATGATGTCTTGAATGCTACTAATCTCCACATTGAGTAGAAGAGATTCACATCAGGTTCCCCATTTCTTTTTCCAACACTTTCACCGAGCCACACATCCTTTTGTGGATGAAACAATGATCTATCACCCTGCATTTTTTCTTTTCAAAGGCAGGTGGCATCAGTCTCTTATTCAGGGACTTTTTCTCCTTAATTGGAATGGGATGATATGATGTCAGTCTCTCCTTCCATGGATTCTACCTCTTAACTCCCTACCTAGTCTGGGTGTCCGTTAATGATTATCACATTGTTCGTGATACTCTTCATGGTGCAATATCATTGTTCATGTTTGTTTATTACATTTATTCTGTCCGGACGTTCCAAGGGGTAATGTCAGGGTATCAACCTTTGATCAGGGGATTAGTCATGTTGTACATCACTAGCATTTCTAGATGATGGAACTTTGATGCATCTTGGTTTATTCCGCTTGTGATAGGGCCTCTTGAGGGTGTGGAAGCCCACAGAATCCAACATTGATTGAGGGGAATTTTTTTCCATACCCATGTCTATGAGGTGTTCCTTAGTATATAATGTTTAACATATGGTATCCTATGAGTTTAACGTCCCTCGGAGATGGATCAGACATATCAGTACAATCATAAGAGTGGGTTAGATGGGTGCAGCCCAAAGAGAGAGCACATGAGTGTCATATTAGACAGGCAGACCAAAACATCTAATGAAAATGGATCAGATGGTGCTTGGGTCTATATAATGGAGACACTAGGGTTTACCGTTGGCTAGGATTGAACCTCGGGGAGGTTTCCTACAAAACATATCTCTATAGATAGGTATTAAAACATGTGTAGATCGAATGGGACGATAAATTGGGGAGTGATCTAAGGATATCGACCTAGATGTGATGTTGGGGCTTATGCATGGATTGCGGCCCATAACAAGAGGGATTCTCTAGGGTGGATTAATATGGATTTTATGGGGCTTATTTGTGGTTATCTTCATGATAGCTACTAGGAGCATTATGAATGTGGGTGACATGATCTCACCGGGATTTGGCAGGCCGAATAAGCATCAGGAAAGATATAGTGGTGGGGAGTGAGATGAGACCAATGTGAGGAAAACATTGATGTGGTGCATGATCATTGAAGAGACATATTACATATCCCCATGGTAGGGATTCAATGTCCACATAGTTCGGTGGGGTGATGGGACAAATAAGGAGGCGACCCATGAGAATGGACGCGTGAATGGGACCTGGGGGAAATAGGACCTTCGGGTTGGGGATTGACCTTCAAAAAACACAGAGGCTCAGAAGAGAGACCCGGATGAGACCTGATAATTGGTCATGAACCTCAGGGATCCTTTCTACATAACTTCATTCTAGGGAATCAATGCCCATGTAGTTTAGGATGGGGAATGGGATCATGGTGTGCATAGAGGACAACAACCCAACGACATACTGAGGTATACAAGTGGTAAGAAGCTAGAGTTGGTCTGACACCCGAGGTGAAGACCCGAGATGTGTTCCATAAAAAAGGGTAATACAAAGTCCTAAAACTAGTTGGGGAATACAATTTCCTATCGTTTCTTGGCACTACAACACCTTACCGCTAGTTGGGGGCTATAACAGTTTTCTGCTTGTTGGGGTTGAACCTCATGGAGGCTTCCTACGTACCCTACATGGGAGACAAATATCAAAGACCGCATATTTAGGAAAGGAGGATATAAAATAATGTCTTGGGAGAAAAAGTTGAACCGATGTGGAGTGGTCAGGACAAGTAGGTGGTGTCTTGAACCTCATGGAGGCTTTATACGTACCTTTCATGGAACGGGAAAGGATCAACATCCATAATGTTTGAATGGGTATAGTATAACATCATGTGGGACAGAAAGGGGAGTATAAATTAACTTCACGATGGATGAATGATGGGCTTCAAACACAAGGAGGATTCCTACATACCTTGTCTAGAAGAAATGGTTCAAAATCCACATTTTTCTGAATGAAGGATACAATTAAATGTCATGCAAGACAAAGGTGAACCGATGTGAATTGGTTGGGACTAGTAGGTGTTGGGATTGAACTATAGAGAGTCTTCCTACATACCATGAATGGAAAGGGAAAAGATCATAGTCCACATAGGTTGAATACGATATTTGGGCCTTACACACTGAAGGCGGCCCAAATATGATTCCATGTTCAATTATTACTCTAAGACCACATGAGTCATGCTCGGTGTGAGAAACAAGAGGTAGTAGAGACCTGGCATTCATGTCATGAAAAGTGCGCCTGTGAGGAATTGTTTTGGGATTACCCATGGTTAGAGGCCCAAAGAGGAAATAGGGGCTTAATCTTGGTTAGTATCCCAACGAGGTAACATGGGCCTACTCTTGTTTATCAGCCTATTGAAATAGATATTGAGACTTACTCATGGTTGGGGGGCCGATGGAGAGAAAACCCTAAGGGAGAGGGATAGAGTGAAAATGGTATTAGTGCATGTCTCTCCTAGGACCATTGTGAATTGAAGAAAAAAGGAGGAGCGAGGATGCTACCTCCCATAAGAAAGGTTGGGGGATTACACCCGGATGGTTGCTCTTCCCCACAGACTGAGGCCACTCCAACAAAAAGGATCTCATTCCATGTGAGGAAGATCTCAATCTCGTAGAGACGACCAGACATGGACAATGTCTGAGATGCGGCACCCCATGTATATTTCATGGGGAGAGGCTACAGATTAACATCATGTGCTTGGGATGATGGTGCTTGGATGATTAAAATTCTACATCTCGGACAAGGTAGGTTTACTCCACACCCCCTATGACTTATATAACTCATACATATCCACCCTTGGGGAGGGGAAGGAATCATCAATTCCATGGTGAGGTGGTGATATGGGGTGATCCACAGAGGGGCGCACAATAGCATGGATATGAGAACAATCAATAACTTTTGTCATTCATATGTGAAGAAGAATGAGGCTAAGAAATGCAACATGAATCACTAACCTAGGACCTTGAAATCACTTCGTGCGAACCTTGAAGGTCACACATGAGAAGTAAGGGAACGATAGGGGTGTCCCAAATAAGAGGGGCTTGAAAATGGTTCCTTACGGTGAGGACGACACCTGGAACCCCTGAGGAGAGGAGTGTGGAAGTTGAGAGGCTTCGTGAAAGATGGGACAGTTTCACGTAAAATGAATAGATGCGTGCAAAATAGATCCTATGTAAAAAGAAACATGAATGTAAGATAGATATTTAGTGAACAAATAAATTAGGTAAATAGGAAATGGGTGAGATCAATCCCATGTTGTCCCACATGATGGAGGACCCCTGGGAGGCCTGTCGTGCAAGATCTCATACCTTGATGCCATGGTATTTTATGCGCAGTTGTGGAAGAGGTGTTTTCTTCATAGTAGAGTGTAGGTGCATCTTATATAACCATCCCCAATGGGAGGGGTTTTACTTCTATTTATTTCCAAAAAATTGGTAGTGACATTCAAGAGGAGTGGCACACAAAATTCCATTTGACGTCACATTGGGCACACAAGGTTTTCTGTGTTGTATAAAATCTCGCACTCCCACCGCTCTGCCTTCGCGCCAGTGCCATGGTGGGTTTTCATATGTTCGCCACACAAACCTTCATTCGACGTCGAATTGTGATTTTAAGGGTTTGTGCACTGTATAGAATCTTTCACCAATTACTTAATTATTGTGTGAAACTCCCTCTGGCATTGTGGATTTTTTTGTTGATTCTCAACGTGCCATTTTTTCTTTAAAATTACCCAATCATATCATTATTCGAAATTCTACATCAAAAAATACATATATACAACAAGGAAATGTGATAAGAAAGAAGTTTACTTTTTCTCTCTCGAGCCTCATTTCTCTCAGTCAAGGATAAATCCTTAAAATCCCCATCTCATATCTATTTTCTTCCTCCGTGTTTTGTAACTTCATACCACTTGTCTCTTTCCCTCGACACTTCGATTAGATGTTGTTTATGTCCCATCTAATCATGAATGGTGGTCAGTTATTGAATGAATTCAGACTGATTGTTGTTTCACTCTGCCTTTAAATAAAATAATTCCATTATGTTACTCTAGATTTTCCTCACCTGAATTACTTAAAAAAATGTAATAATTTTGATTTTCCATCACTCCACTGATTCTATTTTCAAAGAATAAATTTACAACATATTTATATCCACCTTCACATACAATTCATTACTTTACCAAATATTTTTCAAATCATGAAATAATATTTTTTAGAACCTACCACCCATGTAGTATCACACAATAAATGTTCCTCTTTTTTATGTGATATATGGAGTAAGGTGTACTCGAAGTAGTAGTACACACAGACCTGGTAATGGATGTTTAAGAATTTAGTTTTTAGAAGTCAAAATAAATAGAAAGACAAAATAAAGATGAAAGAAATTAAGAAAGCAGTAAAGATCCTAGGATTTAACATGATTCAGTCCTATTAGGACCTATGTGAACTATAAGAACCCAAATCATACACTCACGCATTTTGTCAGTGATCAAAGAATAATAATACTTACAGTGTAAATATTTAAGAATGAATAAAATTTTAAATAATATTTTAATATTAAAATATATGAAATAAAGATAAATGGATGAAGTAGGGAATTAAAATTTTCAACATGGTGTCCTGGCAGTCTTGTTCTCTTGTTGCTACTGCTACATTGGTGTTACGTGAAACACCGTGACATTTTGTGATTTTTCTGGAAAATATATTTAATCATTTAGATTTTATATATTACATGATTCACTAAGTTTATCTTGTGTTACACATAATAATATTTTTGATTTTTGTTATACACAATTTTGATTTAAGATGGCGTTCCACACAACACCGGGTTTAAATCAGACATGACATACCAATCAAATACTGCTATTTAAAATTATAGAAATAAACTAGCCATTGGAATTGAGGGAATTAATAGGTTTGACTACATTATAAGAATAATTTTTGACACATGTTTATATACATCATTTGTGGCTAATTAAATATATAATTAATATAAAACCATTTTGAAAATAAAAGGAAATATTTTTCTAGAAAACTATTTGTATGCACACAGGTGTGTTTTATGTCAAAAAATAAACCAAATATATATTGGTTTATATATTCATTAAATTTTTTAACATTCATCATATATGATTTATGTACATTAGAAAATAATAAATACAATTTTACACCCAAAAACTAAATATATTTTTCTTCTAAAAAGCAGTTTTCTCTCCTTTTAATGGGTAATTTATTTTAAAACTGCATTTTTTCAGTTTTAGAAAATTTTTAAAATAAACAGAATTTTTTAAATTAAAATATTAAAAACACGATAGGGTAAATTTGTTATAATTTTTAATATTTCATTTTTTTATGATTAGTGATAAATAATGAATATTTATTGAAAAATTCCTCTTCAAATAATTTATTTATAATGTAAAATTATATTCTAAAGTGTTTTTAAAGAAAAGTAATTTTAATTTTATATCTATTAATCCAAATAAGTTTATTAGGGTGAATTTAATGTTGAATTTGGGTATAAAAACATTTAAAACCTTTGAATGTTTTATCTTTAAAAATCTGATTTCTCGTCACGTCTACAGGATTAATTCTATATTATTTTTTTCTAGTTATGTGAATTGTATTTATAAAAATTGATTCAATATTTTTAATTTTAATAATTTATAACTTCTAATAATTTATTATTAATTGTGACCAAAACAAGTACTTAATGTACAAAAAATTAATTATTACCATTATTGAAAAAATTGGATTACCGAAGGTGTTAAACTAGTATGATAAGAGTGAACATGAATTAAAATATTATATTAATTTTTAATGCATTTTTTCTATATTGTATATCATATTCTTTGAAATATGGAAATAATAATCAAATTTCCTTTTAATATGACCCGTATAATATGATAAGTAATGAAAAAGACAAAAAAAATACTTTTCATACTTCTAATATCTATAAATCATTTTTATAGGGACAAAAACAACATATGTTCGGTTATATATATCCTTTATAAATATAAATAAAATTTTTCAGGATAATTTATTTTAAATTTTTTAGAGTAAATAACTACATAAATTATTATTAAATTCCAACATAATAATTTTTCAATTAATAAGAAATTTAATTAAATGATTCAAAAAATATTATAATTGAATTAAATTTAATGATTTGTTATATTGAATTATTCTTTTACACGAATATACCATTATATATTGGTTTAAAAATAATATATTAAAATTCCGTAATCAGCATAATTAAATTCAAATTTGAATTTGAGGAATAATGCCAAAATTGTCATTAATGCAATATTATATTAAATTATATTCTATTAAATGATTTTAAAATACTAAAAATATTTCATTATGAAATTTTATTTTTTTTAATAATAATAAATATCATATATGTTATATTTATGTACCAATTGATCTATTTCAATGACTATATTTACAGTTGAATATTAAAAATTCAGTTTGCATGGTAATGGTTAACACGGTGTTTTTTCACATTACATGTTCCCATGTTAAAATTAATTTGCAAAACACAATGGAATTATATTTTATTAAAATTGAAAACAATTATTATAATTAGTGGGAACAATTATATTGTAATTATCACTATAATTTAATCTTAAAGGATAAATTTATTGGGTTATAAAACTAGTTATTATAGTGAAAAACCAAAATAGTAAAAAAATGTTTACATAGATGTAATATATTGGAATATTTAAGAAATGTGTTTAATTATGTGGTGTAGGTTTATTTATATCATATAATACCTCTGAACCATTAATATTTTGATACAAATTTGTTATTAATTGCCTCCCAATAGTGAATACTTCTGAGTATTTTCAAGAATGTCACTCCTCCTCAACTATTAAATGGAACTCACTCTCCCGAGTTATTAATAACTCTCTATCCATTTAGATCAACCAAATTCTTCCCAAATCACTTCCAAAATTTCCCAAAACTATTCCTAGAATCATTTTTTTGCATATAAATAAACCAATAATGTCTTTAGTTAAAACCAATGGAGGAAAACCGAAGAAGAGGTAATGTTCATCAATAAGCAATTTCATTTGATTTCTACCATAACAACATTGAATTTTTCTTATAAAATTATTATATAATTACATCAATATATTAAATATATTTAGATTTTTTTGTGTTTATTTTATTACGTATGACCTCAAACACTTCCACCAAATGGGTTACAAAATCATCGTTCATGTGTACAGTGGACTAACGTCTCACAAATCGATGTCGTTCAATTTTCTATTACCACATTTCAGGGATGGGAATAATAATGGATTTTTAGTTTATATATGAAATATATTATATTTATAATGTTATTATGATTATTTAATAATTATATTAGACATGAATTAATGTTCTCCATTTAGTGGGAATATGATGATGTCATTCAAATGTACAGTGGACTACCACCCCACAAAGCAATGTGATTTGTTAATGCTTTTCATAGAATGTATTAAGGATAATTTTAAAAAAATGTGATATATATATGACAAGGAAATGAGAACAGAGTGATAATATTTATATATATATATATATAAATTAATTTTCTTTATTTCATGGTGAAAAGAAAATGGATACAATGTTCATGTGTTTGTATGACCTACTATCTCCATGAATGGGGTATTACATTTCCAAAGACAAAATATGATGGATTAAATTAATTATATATATAGTAAATATATATTATTTTTAAATAGTTTTTATTATTATATAGGTTTTTAGATAACAATAAATTTAAGAGGTCCCAAAATAATAAATCAAAACATATATGAAAACAAAGTTGTTATTAGCTAAGACATAGATTTAACATGAGATCATTAATAAGTTGGTAATACCATGTAATAAAAGAATAATATATTGTATTATATATATTTATTGATATTTTAATATATTTATAATAAATTTATATTTATTATACATTAATTTTCATCAATTGCGATGGGAGTCAAGACTTAAGGTAAGAAGATTTACAGTGTCACTTTTAATTTTGAGAGGATTATTCAATATCCACCACAACTTTACTTTATGTGGTGTATATGCGTCCCTATGAAATTATATAACATGATTATACCTCACTCTATGATAATTAATGTTTCAATTGATTTTATTCATTCATAGGGATTATGATTCACAAGTTACTCGAGCAATAATATATTTTTATCCCACTTTTCTCTTTTGTGAGACAAAGTCTATATTCAAATTTGATTACTATATGTGGTATATTTACTTACCATAATTGTAATTTATGATTATTCAAATGAAAATTATTTTTATGTACATATCCATTCTTTGATATCTCTATCATGGGGTTTATGATTCAAAAGTTACCAAAATAGTAAGGTTTTTTTTCTCTTCTTGCTTCTTTGAGGCATAGCTTCTGTTATCCATCTATATTATTTCATGAGGTGCATATACAACAACTTTGATATGAAATATATTGAATATATTTATCCTAATGATATTTTATATTCCATTTAATCTTATTAATTCACGGGCCTTGAGAATCAATGTTACCAATGTGGTAATATTTTATGTTACAATCTTATCATTTATCGGTATTACTTATGATTATGCTTCAGCTGACTAAATATTATGATACATCCATCTATAAACTCATGAATTTTATTCCCCTATAGTCATTAATTATATTTTAAATTAATAGTATCATATTTTTAACTCCATGGTACTTCTGATTTTTGGGAAAATGCTTTTATGAAAATCATACTTCATTTTCCTCTTCGGTTAAAAATCCGTTTTCATCATAAAAAATGTTTTATAATTTTTTTTCTCTTTTTCGAAAATTATCTTTTAACATCAGTTTCATGAGATAGAATTTTATTTTTTTTTATGGTTAAAAATGTGTATAAAATGATTTTCAAAGATACTTTTATATGTTTCAAAGGTTATCTTCAAAGAAAATAATTTCAAAATAAAATTATCTTTAATTGAACTTTATATGATTTTAAAAGATTCAATTATAAAATTCCAATTAAATATTCAAATAAAAATGTTTTTTTGATTCATAATTTTTAAAAAGGGAAATGATATTTTCCTCATTTAATGTTTCAAATTATCATTCAAAATTATTACCTATCTATGATTACACCCGTTGGTGTCACCTATGCATTACTGGTGATATGTTTAAAGGATAAATTTAATATTATTTCTTTTGATGGTTTATTATTTGATGAAATCATGTTTATAAAACCTCTTTATCTTCCATGAGTTATATAATAATGAAATTCCTATTAAACCCATTTCTTTTCACTAGTTATTCTATGATGAATGGATTATAAAACCTGACTCTTTTCTGTAAAATATGAGATTATTACATGTTTATAAAACCCATTTCATTAAAGGGGTTCTGATATGGTGAATCATATTTATCTTATGGAACACATAAATTTGGTTTTTAATAGGTGACTCGTGGGACCTATGTCTCCCTCCAATGCATTCGGTAATGATAAATTTTTTATGAGATCAGAGGATACATGGTTGGATAGCCCAAGATCTAAATAGGGGGCATGGGATGTAATATCAATCCTGATGTAGGTACCGGGGTGGTTATCCCAAGACAAACATCTTATGAATGTCTTAGTGGGTATCTTTGACATAGGATTTTCTATGGTTATGTGTGTGCCCCAAATATATTTATTATGCTAATATTATGCTCTCATGGATCATGTTATTTGATTCTTATTTGATTCATGTCAAATAAACTACCGATATTTAATCCATGACTCATGTTATGATATTTGAGATGTTGGGTATTTACTTTGTAAGTTATGTTCATTATATCATACCTTTATTCTTATTTTACACTTTCATATGATCATAGATTGATATATCTTATTATTTCCTTTATTAAGAATATCACCTCACACTTTCTTTTGATTTATTTTCCTAGGTTTTGAAGACAGGTTATATTTAGGATATTCCTATGTAGAGTACTAAAAGGAATTATTTTTGTGTGAATCATTGAAGATAATTTACCAAATTTCAATATTATGCTCCAATTTTCTGATGGAACTAAACTTTTGTGATCCTTAAGCCTGTGTTTATGTAATGTAATGAATATTAATCTAAAAATATGTAATATCAATGTATGACAAGCCTAGTTTGATATAGTTTGTATCAAAGGAAAGGCATAGTTAACCTTTGGAAACAAGTTTTAGAAAACATTAGTGAGATCCATATGGTTATGTCTAAGAATGTGTCTAGACATGTCTCTAAGGATATAGCGAGTGGTTTCTAAAAAATTACTACTATTATTATATACTACAAGTTTATGTATCTCTATATTATATTCACATAGGGTAAAACCCTAAAAACACTATATTGAGATAGTCTTGATCATTAAATGGTGCATATCAATGGTTCTTTTTTCACACCTAGTCTGACACTCCCTGGGGGTATGCTTTGAAAATTCACAAACACATTATGAACCATCATGAAGGATTTAAATAATGTATGACTATGAATGAACTAGGATAAGCATATTTTTTCCTAAATTATTGAATGTGTTTTCATTTAGATATCATATAGGTTTTTAATGGAATCTCACTTTTTATGACATAACTATACATGTCATTTTACAAGTAGAGGATCCTTTAAGGATCTGTGTCTTGGAAAAAAGGTACATAAGACATGTAAAAATAAAACATTATTTAAATCCACTTAAAATTATTCTTCAAGGTTAATAGTATGTAAATTTACTTCATCTATTTTCCTGGGGACACATATCAATGCAAAGGGTGAGCATAAGGCTAAATAAAGGATAACGAGTGAAACAATTTTTTTGTGATCTTGAGGACTATCATTATGAACATGAGGAATATAATAAGAAAAAAGATAAATAGGAATATAATACCTAAAAGTACCTGAATAATAACTTTTAAATGTGTCTAAAATATTTAATTAAGACATTCATAATCATATCACCTTGGACTATAACTAAGGTGTCATAAATATTACCAAGGTTATTCACGTAGCTATCATTAAACATGTCATCCCTTTAGATTAAATTATATACCCAATGCATTGTATCACAATAATGGTGCACAATTCATACGTATTAATTAATGTGATACACATATATCGTAATAATAAAATTTCATAACAAACCTATGAAGAATAAATGAAATGGGTTTCATTTCAAAATAATGGTGTTTTAGAAAGTGCATAAAAGAAAGATCCTTTTTTCATTTCAATCCCACTGAAAAGGAAGTATGGTTTCGTGTATGTTAATCCTAGAATTAAAAGTGGTAATTTTTACATATATTTTAATAACCTTAAGTAATTTAGAGTGTTTGGTATTCACAAAATAAAAGAAAATAATTTCTTTATAAAAAGAGGGAAATTTTGAGATGAAAATCCACTAGCATAGTAGGTCTGAAACATGGTTTTAGAAAAAAATTAAAAAGTGGTTATGAGGGTGTCTCACTCATAAAAACCCCTTAATATACTAAAGGGATAGAAAAAATGGATATAATAGCATGATATATATATTTTTTAAAGGCATACCACATAAAAAGAGAACGTTAAAGGAAATGCGAAGATGGGATTTTTCCTTCCTTGAATAATGACTACTAAAACAAGAATATATAGACCATGGGAGATTTAAGTCACCTTGGGAGGACTCCTTGGGTGGTAATAGTATCATAAAATAGAGTTTATTGAATTTGTAACAAAATATGATGGTGAAAAGGGTTCGTATTTATAGTAATAGTTAGGGGGGTTTTAATTTATTTATGAGGACACCTCATTAGTGGTATTTAAAAAAACATGGGCCTGAAAATGGTATTTCCACATAGTATTGGACACATAGGACAGATAATATAATTATTTAATCCACAAGAGTCAACCATTGTCTTATCTTACACATTACTTCATTAATTTTCACATTAAAATACTGAATACTCAAAACTGTATTTTTACTATTCACCAAAACCAATTACTTTATGAAATTTTCCTAAATTCACCCTAACCATTTTTCGACATATAGAATTAAAAAATGAACTCCATTTTATGAAAATTATTTTATAAATATTAGAAATTTAATTTATTTAATAAAATAATTATTTAGTCAAAAAATACTAATATATAACTAATAACTCCAAAAACATTAATTTACTTATACTATGATATAATGAGATCATATTACCTTTTAATATACATAAATTATATTTCTACTTAGGTGAGTTTACTATTCCATTATTCATATTACTATTCACATTAGTATTCTAAAGGATCAAGTTACAATAAACCCAAAATATTTATGTTGATCCCATCAGATTCTAAAAATCTTTCTGATCACAACCGTGTATGACCAGTTTTCGAAATAATTTCAAAACATATTTTTATTTAAAGTGTAATAATTATTTTAAAAAATAAATTATTGTTCAATATTCATAAAAAAATGAAACTTATTTTAAAAATACTAAAAAATACCCCTATATTAATTTTATAATTTAAATTAAAAAATGATATTTATTTTCTATAAAAAATATACAAGTATGAGAAATCTCTAAAATTACAATTTTTACTTGTTAAATAAATTTATCAATTTTTTCTCAATTAAAAATATATTTTATTAATAAAAAATACTCTTAAAATGAGAATGATGAATTAAAAATTTTATTTAAAAAATGGGATTATAATTTAAGTGACTATGTTTTTGAAACATATCGCCCTTATAACACCGGAATTTGACCATAGGTCAATATGTCTGATAGAGATAGACTCATGGGGAGGCGCAGATAACATCGTTGGATTGGTTATTTCAACTAACCTAACCTTCTCCCATATTAAATGTTTTCATGATTAACATGTTGAATCACAACATGGGCTTGGCCAAGATCGAATCCCAGTGACACTACCTCATTCACAAGCTCTAACAAATGGGATTCATATAGCCCGATTCTACTAGATAAAGACATCAACTCTTCTTTTGGAATTAACTATCATCATTTCTATTTATAAATAATAACCATAACGTTATGAGTATAGTTTATAATGGTCATATTAGAATCAAAACATGATAGTCACATTAAAATATACTTAATTAATAAAGGTATATAATTTTTTTGAGTCCATAATAATATATCACACATTTTTAGGGAAGAATTATCAATCAAAAGCTTGTGTCATTACATTCTTCCCACATTAAAAAATTTAATCCATCAAATTGTAACTAGTTCTTTCAATTGATAAGATGTGAGTGACCTTATTCCTCATTGTTTTTTCTGGTTCCCATGTCACTTATTCATTTTTTGGGTTCCTCTATGACACTTTAATGAAGTAGGATGACTTGTTGTGTAGAACCTTGTCTCTGTGGTCGAAGATCACCACTGGATGCTCTTCATTAGAGAGGTCATTCCACAGTTGTACCAACTATGGATTCAATACATGTTAAGGGTTAGGTTTCTATATCCTTAAGAGGGATATCTGGAAAAAATTATGAACATGATCTAGATTTCATGGAAGTGAAAGATGATAGGCAACTTATCCAATGTGATCATGGGTTTTTTAGGGGACAATGTACCTTTGGATGAGCATACATTTACTAAGAAAACATAATCATTATCTTCCAAGGTCAAATTCATAGAGGAATTTATCTATAAAAGTAAATTCCAAGTCCCTTCGACATTTTTCAACTTAGATCTTCTACCGACATTGACTAGCCATTTTGTATTGTTGGATGGAATGAACCTTTTCCATTATCTATTTCAGAATATAATTCCCATGATTATTTTTCTCACCATATTCATCCAAACAAGTAGGAGTTCTACATTTAATCCCATATAGTGCATAATAGGGTTCCATTTGAATGATCTATTGGAAGTTGTTGTTTAATGAGGACACAACTAATGAGAGATGCTGATATCAGCCACCATTAAATTTAATTGAACATGTTCTTAGTTGGTCCTAGAGTTTCTAAATACTCAATTTATATAATAAATCAATTTGGGGATGATAGGCCACACTGAATTTCAGTTTGGTACTCAGAGCATGTTGATGAATTATCCAAAATTATGTTGAAAACCTTGGATCATGATCAGATATGATAGAAAGTGGAACTTCATGCAGCATTAAAACATTCTAATTGTATATCTTGGTGACTTTTCCATGAGATAAATTTTCCCAAATAGAGATAACATGTGGTGTCTTGGTGAGACGATCCTTTATAACCAATATCACATTTTTTACTTTGAATGTTCTCGAATAATAGTGACAAGTACATAGTGATATTATCCTACTTCCATGCTAGTGTGGGTAGCAGTTGTAATACCCCATTAAGAAGTCGTCTCTCTAAATTTCATTAAAAACACACCAGGAACCTTGTATCATAGTCATATATCTCCCTTTTAATGATATCCAACCAATTATGATCATGATGTTTCCTCAACATTTCGATGCTTACAAGATGTACTGATAATGTTGATATGCGAGCTTCATCCGTTAGCTCATTCTTAATTACCAAAATAGATTGAACACAGAGCCTTTTATGAAATATCATTACACCTTTTTTATAAATATTTAATTTAGGAAACATCACATTATTCACAACCACTAACTTCTTCTATAAAAAAGTCTCTCCACGTTGAGATTTATTGACTTTCTCTAGTAATGATGGTTGAGAAATGATTTGGGATAGAGTTAATGATGTATCATCCCTTATAATACCCATGTATATTTTTACTAGTTCTTTGGTCAATGGAATTGGTTGATTCCTAATCATTACCAGCAAATAGGGTCTTTCCTACTTAATTTATAAAAATGATTGTTTTCCCTTCCAGGATGATAATGAATTGAACAATCATAGTCGTTAAGAATTTATAACCACCATTTCTATATCATGTTATAGTATTCCTTCATGAAAATATACTTCAAAATTTTATGGTCTATGTATATATCACATTTCTTCCCAAAAATAATGGGCCTCTATATCTTTAGAGAGAAAAAAACCATAACTAGCTCAAGTTCATGCGTAGGATAGTTCTTCTCATGAAGCTTCAACTATGGGTATGCATAGACAACCACCTTATCATTTTTCATGAGGACTAAACCAATCCCTTTCATAGATGCATCTCTAAAAATAATTAATCCTTCTATGATAGAGGGTAGATTTAACACTACTGTAGTAACTAATCTCTTCTTCAGCTCTTGGAATCATTCATCACACTCTATTATCCAAATAAACCAGAACCCTTTTTGAGTTAACTGGGTTAATGTATTAGAAAGTCATTATATTTTTTCAAAAAAATACTATAATATATTGATAGTCGAAGAAATGATTGATTCTAAGTTATTGTTGTAGGATGAGGCCACTCATCATAACCATTGTCTTTGTAGTGTGAGTGTAGATTCTTTCACTGGTTAAAATGTTCCCCAAGAAAGTAACTTATTCTAACCAAAAATTAAACTTTTTGAAATTTAAAATAATCTCCCCTTCCTCAATGTATTTAGTATCACGCTTAGATAATTCTCATGATCCTCATTACATTTGTAATATGTCACAATATTTCCAATAAAAACTACAACAATCTTGTCATGGTAGTTATTAAATAATCTCTTCATCAAATATATTAGAAATATCTAGAGCATTATTCAAGACAAGCGACATAACAAAAAACTCATAGTGACCATATCCTGAACATAATGTGGTCTTTGTAATACTGTCTTTCCTGATCCTAAATTGATGATAACCATAATATGGATATATCTTAGAGAATAATTGTTCCCCACAATGATAGACAATAAAATCATCAGTTCTTGTAAGAGGTTAAATTTTATATTATGTTATCCCATAAAGTTATTTAAAATCAATGCATAACTGTATCAATACTTAATTATTCTTCAAAAAGAGAACATGTTCTCTCTAAAGAGATACACTTGTCCAGATAAATACATTCTCTAAAATATCTCAGAGTTGTTTCTTTAATTCCTTTAGCTTCACATTTTCCATTCTATATGGGGATTTTTGTAGCACCTTGGAACTAGTCATGAGTTCAATGGAGAACTCCATCTCCCTTTCAATGGGAGGTATAGGTAACTCCTCATTAAATACATCATTGTATTCCTAATCTATGGGGCCATTCATTATTTTTACACTTTCATTCCCTTATTCATATTAACCGAACTTCTGCATTAATATTGATAAAGGGGTTCTTCTTGACAAAACACAGTTTGAGATAAACCTCCTTCGAAAACAACTATAGGTTTTATATTCAAAATTACTAAGATTTCCTTGATTTTTCATTCAATATTATTATTATTTGTTGCTATCCATTCAATCCATTTTCTAATGTAAAATTCAAATATGGGAATTGCTACAAAATTTCAGGTGAGATATGATCACCAAAGTGAATACAATAGTTTCTAAGAACTCTTGATGCTTGGATAATCCCTCCAAAAGTATTGACTAATAACTCTACATCAAGATGTCCAGGGATTGATTCTATATTATTTTCAAACACTGAGTAAATAAAAGACTGTGTAGAGCCAGAATCACACAATGTACTTTCTATCTTTTAGAGAACAATGAGTGTACCTACCACTACATCATTTTTAGCTTCATATTCTGTCATTTTTATAGAAAAGAATGACCTTTTTACCTTATCTTATGATAAGAGTTATGGTCATTCCCCTACATTGCACATTGATTTGGAGAATTATTGGAAAAGTAACCAAGATGTCCACAATCGAAGAATTTGACTTCAGGTAGGGACTACACTACCTTCCATTTTTCGTAAGTGTTGGGAAGTTGAGGCTTCACCTCACTATGACAATTCTGATCAATGTGGACTTCTCTTAGACACATTTAACATTTCATGATATTAATTAGGCAGTTCCCTGAATACTTCTCCCCACATTTGTTTTAAGTGGAATGTTTCAATTGCTTTCCTCCTAATCCATGGTCAATGATACTCCCCATGTTTGGATCCAAAGATCAATTATTATCATTCGACTTCTGAGACCACTATGTCTCATGGAAGTCCATATCAACATTCATAGAACTCTTCACAATCTTATCTTAGATTTCATAGTCACAGTTGACAAAATTCTTCCACATATGATGTATGATTCCAGTGACTAATATAACAACCTTCCAATCATGATCCATGAGAATGATAGAGGATTAATGGAAAATACTTGTGATGTTAATATAATATCATCTTTTAGATTCATTTTCCATCTATTTCAAATCTAATTATTCCTTCTCTATTTTCATTCGGATTGAATGGGGAAAATATTTTTGAAAAAAGCTTCCCCAGAACTCATCCCACTCCAAAACATTAATATCCCCTCTTAGGTTCATATTCTTAACCAGTTTACACCACTGATAAGATTCTCCCTCTGATAGGTAATCAACCTGGGTGACATTCTCTTATTCTGAATATTGGAGTACATAAAAGTTCCATTTGATAGGGGTTATCCACTGTTCAGTGATCATTGTGTCGGTAGATCCACTAAATGTTTGTGGTATGTGAGGCATAAAGGACTCAAGAGAATGTTATTCCATTTTGGGAGAATCTATTATCTTACCATGATTCATGTTATTACACATAACTCAAGGCAGTTGATTCATCATTCTCATAATGGTTTCCATTATGGATTCCATTAGAAGGACATCAGCGCACAGTCTATTGTGCTCAATATTTACAAGATTTACCCTATTTCCATAAAAATTATAAAATAAGATAAGCTTGGTGAGGAAAATATTTCTTTTAATAATATTATAGATCTAACAGAATTATAGGTCATAAAACATCATGCTTAAATTTTTTATTCTTTAACAACAATTAAAATTTCCATAAATCCTTCAAACTAGTTCATAAAAAGATTGTGATTAACAAAAAATATTCCCTAGGAGTGTAAAAACTTGAGTTCATCAAGTCACATTGTCTTTCACCAGTTCCCATTCAATTCTAGCTCAAATAGTTGTTTTTAGGTTTTATCCCTTGACAAATTTGTGCCAGATCCACATCCACTTCTTCGTGTCCAGACATGGATTTATTTTTTCAGAAACCACTTACATAATATTTCACAATAATAACAGGAAGTATTATATATTTAAATTTTCTCTAGGTTTATTCCTAATGTATCAAAATATTAATTTCCACAAATAAATAAACCATACTTTTATACCAACTATTACATCCCTCCATTTTATTACAAAACATTACATAACATTTTACAAACAAGGGATCTTTCAAGGGTTAGTGTTAGGGAGAAAAGGTACAAAATACATGTAAAAATAAAACATTATATTAATACACTTGAAATAATTATTCAAGGTTCATCCTATATAAATTTATTTCATCTCATAACTTAGGGACATACATCAAAGGAAAGTGTGAGAATAAAGACTATTAAGGGATAATAAGGGAAAATATTTACATGCGATCTTGAGGAATATCAATAAAAACATGAGGAATATCATAAAAACGCGATAAAGAAGAATATAATATAAAAAAGAACATGTATAATTACATTTAAATGTGTCTAATAAATTAAATTTATTCATTTATAAGCATTTTACTAAGGATTATCACCAAGGTTTCATTAAAATTTTCAGGGTTATTTCCCACGGTACCAAATTGATTACCATCTCTAGATATTAACTTTTTTACCCAATACATTGTAACACTATTAGGGACCACATAGAATATTTCGTAATTAATTCGATATACATATATCATTATAAAACATTTCATAACTAAATTGTGAAGAATAAATGAAATGGATTTCATATCAAAATCATGTTGTTTTATAAGGTGCTTAAAAATAAGATCCATTTGTCATTTTAAAACCACAGAATATGAAGTTAGGATTTAGCTATGTTAATCCTACAATTAAAATAGACAATTTTGAAATATAAGTGAATAAATCTAGTGAATATAGAGGTTAGGTTATTCCCAAAGAAAATAAAGTAATTTCTTGATAAAAATAGAGAAATTGGGAGACAAAAATCTATTAACATAAGATGTATGAATTATGGTTTTAGAAAACATTTAAATTTTTTTGAAAATGGTATCCAAATAATATAATAATATTATACCATTAAATTTATAGAAAAAATGACATAAGAACATGATATATATATATATATATATATTTTAATGACATACTACAGAAATAGAGATTGTAAAAGGAAAAGCGATGTTGAGATTTCACTTACATTGAATAATGACCCCTGGAACATGATGATTAGGACTGTGGGGGATCGAGTGAACATTGGGAGGTATCCTTTGGGAGGAAATAATATCATAATATTAGGTATAGTGAATTTGGAATGAAATATAATGGATAAATGTTTAGATATTTATAGCAAAAGTGAGGGAGTTTTTAATTAATTTACATGGTCCCCTCAGTACTCGTTATTTGAAAAACCATGGTCTTTTCCATGGTATTGTACCATTGTACTTGACACTAGGGAAAATAAATATCACAATTTAATCCACATGATTTTACTGACATCTTATATTACTCAATACATCATTAATGATGTCATTAAAAATACTGAAAATTTCACACTGTATTTTAAATATATAAAGAAAAATAAAGTATTTTAGAACATTCTCATAAATTCACCTTAAATTTTTTTGAAGTGTATAATTAAAAAATGAACTCCATTTTATGAAAATGTTTTTATAAATATGATAAATTTAATTTTCATGTAAAATCATTATTTACCAAAAAAATACTAAAACTTAACTAATAATTCTTATAAAATTTATTTACTTATACTATGATATAACTATATCACATTATAATTTAGGATTCCAAATTGTGTTTATACTTCCTTAGGTTAAGTTAATATTCCATTAATCACATTACTATTCAAATTACTGTTCTAAAGTTTACTATTCACTAAAATAATTTGTTGATCCTACCAGTCTCTAAAAAACATAATGATCGAAACCGCGTATGTCTGTTTTTCAAAATCATTTCCCAAAATAAAATATTTAATGTATAATAATTAATTAACAAATATTATTTTCACTATTCATAAAAAATAGGAAAATTCATAGAAAAATAAAAAAAATATACTAGATATTACTTTTGACATTTGAAATTTAAGAATGAGGTTTATTCTAACATAATAATTCTTCAATTATGACTAATCTCTAAAAGTAGAATTTTAACTAAAAATATATTTATCAAAATTTTCTCAATTGAAGATATTTTTTATTACGAAATACTATTCACAATATAGAAATGATGAAATAATAATTTTATTAATATAAATGGAATACAATTTAAGTGACTATAGCCTTGAAACCTAACCGCTTATAACACCAACTTACACCTAAGGGTAAGGTGTGCGATGGTGATAGACTCTTGGGGGAGATCGAATAACATCACCCGAGTGATAATATCCACTAACTTGAACTTTTACACTTGTAAATTTCATTAATGCATAGTATGTGGATGCTCAGAATGGGATTGGTCTAGAGTTAAGCCCAGTGACTCTTCCTCCTTCCCAAGCTCTGACAAATGGGTTTCATACGACCCGATTCTACTGGATGACCCCATCAAATCTTATTTCTTCATTAAATGTTATCTTTTCTATTGATAAAAAATAATAATAACATTACGAGTATAGTTTATAATGGTCATATAATGGTAGAAAACAAATAGTCACATGATCATATACTTAGTTCAGTGGTAAAAGGATATAGTTTTTTTGACTACAAAATAATATAACATGCATTTTCAAGGTACAATTATCATTAAATATGTTTGTGTTGTTACATTTTTCATGATTATTTGGTTCTATACTATGATTATTGTTTCAATAAATATGATTTTTAGTTTTATTTAATGTATGGGACCAAAAAAAATCATGTTAATCTTGAATCTGATGGAAAATTTAGTGATAAAGAGAAACCAAATTTGATGATAACTGGAGATAAATATATTGTCATTATTTCTAATTATCTATTGTGATATATGATTATCAAAGTAAAATTTGGTGAGATTCCGGACACATTTAGTAAGTTGAATATTGACTTTTATGATTGTTCAAATGGTAGTGATCATATAGGAATGAATGTTATAATTGTCACATGTTAAGAAGGTAGTAAGAAAAACCTAATGTAATATATCAAATGGCGGGGAAAATGTTATTAGTATTGAATATATGGTCATAGAGAGAAAAACTGTCCAGGAGTTCAATATATTTTCTATGGATAACAAAGGAATTAATGAAGTCAATGAAATTACTCAATAATTAACTTATAGACCAAGGATGGACCTATTCCATGACAATAATTTAAGTGTAAGGAGTGAAGTATTTAGGTATTTATTTTAGGAATTATGAATTGTGATGGATATAAGTATATTCAATATAGGAATTCCATTAATTATTTAATAAAATATATTGTATGGTCATGATACCCTAGAAATATGATTTAATATCATTGTAATGTTTTGATTAATGGAATGTAACCCATTATATGTTCTCCCTATTGAGAAAATTGTGTATTTCTTGGATGAAGTGTTAATTGATATGGATAAAGTAAATTGGACATTATTAATGACCTAATAACTACTAATTGATTTTCTAATTGTGTAGTACATGCTATCACTGATGATGTTTACCAAATTTTTGGATTTATCGAATATATACAAATATGTGTTTTATGTATGGAATAAAGAATAATTTTTGTTTTAAATATTGTTTTATCATAACTTTGGACATTACCTGGTTTCATGAGAATACACAATTAATGTATTCATATGTTTTATATGTGATAATCAATAGATCTTTTATGATATATGTGGGATTAATGTTATGTTTATTTTGTGAAATTTTGTGACCTAATTTTTACATTTTTAATTATGGATGTGTTTTAAGGTTAACCATTTAGGTAATGGATTAATTTTATCATTGGATGAGGTTTTTGATATCCATATATTATAACACCATATAAAGATTTATGCATATTTAATAACCTCAACAAACCATTTTTATGATAATAAATAAAGATAAATGGAATGAATTATCATTCTTTTTATGGATATTATGATCTATTAGTGGTTTAGGAACAAAAAAGTTCACCTTTATTTATTACAGTATGAGATAAAGTAGAAATTGATCATGGTATAAATGATTTATGTGATTCTGCTTATGAAATTGAATGAAATAAAGTAAGTTGATCTTCTCATGGAAATTATTCAACTTTAGGAAAAGGAGAATGAAATAATATTTTGTCATGATATCATCATTTTTTATGATATTAATGTCATTTTTCAGGCATATTTGGATTATCTTTTGCTGGTTTTTGACCATCTCAGGATCAGCTACTTTATTATGATAAATATTATTTATAAATTTCCATCAGTATTTGGTTATAAGTTTTCTTTTATATATCCTTGTTTTCCCTTCCAACCTATGTTATCCTATTGGGAAACCTATTTATGTGTTTCTTTGGGTAATTTTTATTGTTCCAACTTTTCTTTTCTAAGGGATGCTTTATTATTCATTTTTATAATGTGGTTTTCTATGAATAAATTTTAAAATATAAAACCCTTGGTGGAAGAGATGAATATCAACAAAGAAATTCACTTTAAGGGGGTAGAACACAATACCATGAGATTTTTTGATTTTATTTTAAAATATTTTTATTATTTTTATTATTTTACATTACATGAAACACTAATCTTGGATTTCATTTCATGAAACACTATATTTTTATTTTATTACACATTGTCCCACATTTAATTTGTATTACACACAACACCGTGTTTAAACCAAACATTTCATACAATTTAAATTTTATTATATAATATGATATTTATAATCTATCCATTGCAATTTATGGTCTGAATAGGATTAACTAAATTATTTAAAAAATGATTTCACTTGTTTATATAGTTCTTTGGTGTCTATTTAATTATAAATTAAAATAAAAGTGCTTTTAAAATAAAAAGAATTCTTTTTCATAAAAGCTATTATTATGCGCACAAGTGTATTGTATATCAATAAATATACCATAATTTTTTTTTGAATGTAATTAAATTTATATATTATATATTCAATAAAAATTTTAAAATTCATATTATATGTTTTATATACAACAGATAAGAATAAATCTAATTTTAATCATAAAATGTATTTTTTTCTAAAAAGTTGTTTTATCATCTTATTATAGCACCCTTATTTTAAAACTATTTTTTTTTGCTTTTATAATATTAATTTTATAAAAAAAACTATCTACAGAATATCAAAAATATCTTAGAATTTTTTTTGGATTTTTCGGAGAAGTTACATTTTATGATGAATTGTGAAAAATAATAAATTTTAATTGAAAAAAGGTTTTTTATATAAGTTATTTATAAAATTGAATTATATTTTGATGTGGTTTAAATTATATTTAGTTAAATTTTATATCCATTAATCTAATTTATCTCATTTAAATCAATTTCATAAAAAATTTGGATATAAAAACATTTGAAACTTTTGAACATTATTCTCTTTAAAAACCCCCTTTCTCATAACATATGTGAGATTAATTTTAAATTTTTATTTTTTCATTTATGTGCGTTAAATTTGAAAAAATGATCCTATATTTATAATTATCCTAATATATAATTTATAATATTTTCATTTTAATTCAGACCAAAATGAATAGTAAATGTAGTAAAAATTAATTACTATAGTATAGGTAAAAATGAGTTTATTAGGGGTGTTCAACATGAATAGTAAGAGCTAAAATGACCTAAAATAACATATTAATTATATTTAATGAGTGTTTAGATATTTTCCATCAATTTTTATTAAATATGGAAATTCATTTCCAATTTCCTTTGAATATGATCCATATATTAATTTAAGTAAGGACAAATATAAAAATTCACTTTTAAAACATTGAATATCTATTAAGCGTTGGGATAGGGAAAAAATATTGTTAGTTATATATATGCATTTTAAATTTAAATTATTTTTTGTTGTGTTAGATTATCATAATTTTATTGAGATTAAAAAATTACATTAAATGCTTAAGAAAAACTCACATAGAAATTATTTAGTTAATAAAAAATAAATTAAATGACACTAAAAATATTAAAAGCAAAGTAAATTTAATGAATAATTGTGTTCCATTATTTTTTTATATAAATATATCATGAATTATCATGTGTGAAAATAATACATTAAAATTATATAATTTTCTTGATATTTTAAATATTCAAATTAAATGAATAATATTAAAATTGACATTAATGTTATTTTATAATAAATTTTATTTTATTAAATTGTTTAACATGATTGAAAATCATATCTTCTTAAATGTTATTTTTAAATAATGATAAATATAAACTAATATCCATTCATATAAAAATTGTTCTATTATAATAAATATATTGATCATTAAATTGTAAAAACTCAGTCGACACGGTTATTGTTAAAGCAGTGTGTTTCATGTTACATGCTCTTATATTAAAATTAATTTCCAACACAAATTGGATTTATATTTTTTGAAATTAGATATTATATTTAGTATCATTTGGTCCAAATTATCTAGTAATTCTTTATCTAGTTTAATATTAATGGATAGTTTACCAAGTATAGAAAACTACATACCGAAGTGAAAACCCAAAATGGAAAAAATAGAGATACATTGAAGTTCATGAATGAAAAATTAAAAACATGAATTTACTTGTGTTTTGTAGGTGATTAGAGAAAATATTATCCCTATAAACCATTAATTATAATATTTGGAGCTTATTAAAAAAACATTGACCACCCAATAGTGAAAACTTTATGTGTTTACCACAATTTTATTCCTCCTCAACTATAAAAGGGACCTCATTTTGTCCACTTATTCGCAACAATCAATCCATTTCTGACAAACAATGATTAACAAAATAAATTCACAATAACCCTACCCTCATCTTATTAGACTTACATTAGATATAAATCCAACCAAGCAAGGATTAAGTGAAATCCTAAGGAGGATTCCTAAAGAAGAGGTAATGTTTATGAATGAGCATTTTAGTTTTTTTTCTTCTTAAACCCCCTTAAATTATAATTAAACTAAAATTATATAATAACCCTAATATATTCCATATGATTAGATTTTTTATTTTAATGTTAAATCATAAAACCTCACACTATTCCATCAAATGGGTTTTTGAGATCATAATTCATGTTTTCTATATTTTTTAAATTTTTTATAGGTTTTTAGAGGGACTTGTGATGTTTTTTTACAATTGGAACGTAATGTTGTGATCTCAAAAGAGATTACAGTGGAACAACCATTGGAACATATAGACATATTCTAGAAAATTAATGTCCAAATCTATCTAAAGTAATTATTTCACTGGAACCTTGAAACCTATTATAGGATACTATAGTATAAATAAACCTTATGTTTTATATACTAAACTGATATTTTTTTCATTGACGAGGAGGGAATTGATCAGTTGTTCCACCGCTAGAAATTCCATTGGGGAAACCACAAGATCATCTTGTCTGATTACATGTTCTATGATTACCAGTGATATTTGTTACAATAAAATTCTAGGAATGATTTTTATGTCAAAAATAATATACTTATATTGAGTTTTAGAGGAAATCTAAAAAAAATTAAAATTCATTCATACAATTATAATGCAGAAAAGAATCGTTTTGTAATATGTTTCATGCTTTTCAATCAAAATTTTTTTCAACATTGGATTGTATAAAATTCGACAATTCTTTCTCCTATGTGTTTGATAGCTATGACTCCTCAACAAATACTTTCTTAATTGGTGGTGTTGAATGAAAAATGTTGGGAAGGTGATGTGAAAAAGGATATCCATGATAAGTAAATGTGAAATTGAAATGGAAAACGTAAATTCCCTCAATCAAACCAAGGGACCCTTATATATACAAATACATGGAAAATGCCTAATTGTTTTCACAAAAAATTAATAAAAAGAGCAATTTTAGAAGATTTTATTGGAAATGAAGCAGATAACATTGCTGAAAGATCAACACTCCTATGTTGGGACCAATATTCTATAGTAATTTTTTCTTCTATAGGTTCTTACATGAGTTAGGGTTTCACCATTTATGTAAATATTTTTTTAGATATTATAACACTTATGGGGTCTCATGCAATCCACTAATAACTGATGAATTATATTAAATAATATCACAACCATGAGTCAAATATTATGAGGGTAATTTTGTTATTACTAGTATGGATTGAAATTTATTCTGACTTCTATATAAAATTTATCTTAATACCATTTTTATTATTATAGTATTGTTATTGGGATATAAGACGAATAGTGAAAGGAAATGAAGAAGGTATAAATCTAACATTTATAAAATATAGCTTGTCATATTTTGATGCATCTGTCAAGACAAAACTAATTTTTCAACAAGTTTCAGATAGTGGGGTATGTTTTACAATTAAAAAATTATTTTGAGGATTCTATCAACAAACATGGTTATGTAAAATAAATATTATAGACTAGGAAACATGAAGAAGGTGTTGAGAAGACAACATACACTACGAAATGTAGTATTACATAATAACCAATTGTGGATAAGGAAGATATAACATAAGGTCTCGAAGAAAACTATATACTATAGAATCTAAAGTAATTAGACAATATAAATATACAGAAAATTAAAGATTTTGAATATTAAAAATAGAAAAAAAGAGGTTAATATAGTAAAAAATTTCATTTATGGAGAGGACATGATCTTTGAAGTGATGTAACTAAACAAGATAGTAATAACCAACGAAACTGGGATCAAGGAGGAGGAAGAAAACAAGGAAGAAGCTATAAAAAATAACACCCCTCCCAGAAAATGAAATAAATTTTAATAAAAATAAAATAATGAAAATTAGAAATATTAAAAATGGAATAAAACCACACGTAATGAAAAATACAATAAGAATGAAATATTCCCCATCTCGACATACCATGGGAATCTTACTGCTTGTGGTATATATGGTAATAATACCCCATGTTCAAAATATGATTCACATATTTTTAAAATAAATATGATAATTAGATGAATGATTTTTAAAAATTTCATTATGTTTTACATAAGAATTTAATGTGACTGATATATTTGTTTGCATTTATTATATGTTGGTTTTGATCAAATGTATTTTGAGCTTATATGTAAATTAGGATTATAAGGTCATTTATTACATCATTGATTATATGAATAATTATTTTGAGGATTCTATCAACAAACATGGTTATGTAAAATAAATATTAAAGACTAGGAAACATGAAGAAGGTGTTATTTTTAATCAATTTTTTATGTGTAAATTATTTTTATAACTTAATAAAATAAATCACTAATAAAAAATATTTTAATGAAATGTATTTATATTATATAAAAACTAATTTATCAAATGATTATTAATTTGTAATTTATAATAATAAATTCATTTTTATGCCTAAAAATACATTTCTATAAATATTACATTTTACATGTTATGTATTCTTATATCCAAATTAAATTTTATCACTTTTAGAAATTAAATCAAACACAATGGATTTCATATTTGGAATCATCATGCACAAATTTCTTAATTACATCAATTTAATTTTTTTTAATAAAATATGTTACCAAGGTAAAATTTATGTTACCATGGTAAAGGTAAAATGATCTAAAAGGGTTAAATCAATGGGTAAAGCCTAAAATTTATCTGTAATTATCATTAAATTGGATGTATGAGAGTATTGATGGTCTATATTCTTTACTTTTACACTATAGATCCACCTTCGATCATAAAATTTTCTCCTTACACATTAAGGAATGATTATTTACAGAAGTGGTCTTAAGATCACCTATAGAAGGACCTATCTATACTCACATTAAAAAAATCCTTTTAATTCATCATTAACACTTACCGAAATTCTATCCCTAAAAATAATCCCCCACATATGGGATCCTTTGGTCACAATAAAGAGTACAAATACTTCATTTCCAAGATGCTCTCAAAGCGACGATTCAAGTCTCCAGTTTTACTTTTATCTTATCCATAATAATTTTCCTATATCATTGTCATCCAACACTTATATAATTTTATTGATTACAATATTAATTTTTTTAAATCATTATTTTTTAAAGGTGATATTATAGTGATCCAATAATATTTTCTTATTCATTCATTCATTGTTAAATTTTATTGTTTGGCTTTTTTCTACAACCCATATGAATACTCTTATAATATTTATATTAGGAATGTATAATAAAACCTAAATAATGGTAAAATTTTATAACAAATATGTGTTTAATATGTTTTCATAAATTTTTAATTCTAATATTTACATTATTATTTATTAATAAAAGCAATTATTTTTTTAATCAAAATTCATAAAAATGATATTTTACCTGCTCATTACGAACGATCATCACAACTTCAATAATACGAACATTGGAATTTATAAATATATTAAACAGATATATATTATCTTTATGAATAATTTATTGGTTATGAACAAAAGATCAAGGAACTAGTACCATAACCGGCTTACCAAAGCGAACGTAAAACAAATGGCACAATTTCCAGTAAAATATTATTATTGATAAATAATGATTAATAAATTGTTAATAAGATAATATAAATGATTGGTATAAGGTAAAATAAAAAAATGTTTCTATAAATATTAATAATAAATCTAAATTTATTATGAAATATGTTATTGTGAGATTGAACAGGAGGGTATCTATAGTAGTAGTTCTTTGCCATAATTTTAATTCCTTGAATATGATTTTAATTATGAAAATTTTCATTTTGAATGGTGTGGTTGAAAATCCATTCACTTATTTTATTCCTAAATAATTCTTTATTTATGTTATTTATTATTCTATTTCATGATTTATCCTTCAATTTATTTTGATTTATTAATTTCCAAATTTGAAAGTGCTTCCCATGATTCAATCTTCTTTACATTGAGTGGTATCCTTTATCCTATGGAAATGATATTCTCTTTTTTATAAATTTATCCCCTTGTATATATATATATTGTATTCTATCATTTCTCGATGGAAATTTCATTTTTCATATCTTGTTATGCTTATTTTATTGAATTCATACATTATTAAAATATGATAATGTTAAGAATTATTAAAATTCTATATATTAAATAATTTTCATCCATATACATGTTAGTTGTTTAAAAATTTGTTTTTATTAATTATATTTCATATTTAGTTTTTATCTATTTGAAAAGGAAAATTTATAATCCTTTTATCAAAACATGGTTTCATTAAAATTATTTTAAAATGCTAAAACTATATTTCATTCCTCTTCCATATATTTTGTATCTTATGCTCAAAATATATTATACTTTATCATTATTTATTTTAAATGTTTATTTATTATAACTTATAATTTTCAAATAATGTTTTATAATTCTTTTTTTCCACCCTTTTGAAAATAATTTTTATAGTTACTTAAAAACAACATTTTTAGGACAGCATTATAAAATCTACAAGAATATTATTTTTATGATTTCAATTCTTTCTATCTATATATAAAAAATATATTTTCAATTATAAGTTTGTTCTTCATGTATTAACCTCTAAAATATATTATGAAAATTTTATTTTTAGGTGATTTATTATTGGGTTTGTTCTAATCAAATCCATCATTTCTTCATGTATAAAACATCATGAAAATATCATGTAACCCATTTATTTTCATGAATGATTCATGAAATGGTGTATTATTGGAAAAATATATTTGTTTTATAATTTTTGGACGAGTGGGTATGTTATATACCTTCAATGATCTAGATAAAGATTGATATATCATGAGGTAATGATGTTATGTGATGACATGATTTTGGCTTTTATATCCATAATTTTATTCATATATATGATTACAGTTAGATATGTTTAAAATTTTATTCAGGTAAATGATTACAGTTAACTATGTTCACCAATTTAACAAGGACACGATTTCGTTAGCAATGATCATAATGTTATGATTCCCTATGATTATATTTTTTCCACATGCTTATTTTATGCTCCATGGATTATTATTATTGACACATGTTTCCAAAATCTCATTCAATTGTATATATAATTATATTATAATGATTCAGTTGATGTTATATGTCATTATGACATTATCTATGATATTATATCAATCCTTATTAAAAAATAGTGTAGTTGTATATTATTTTTAATCTGGAAGTTATCCTATGTTTCATGTCCTCTCACATGTTTTTGATCTAGTTATCCATGACTCTTTGATATGTTTTCCCATGATGAAAATTCGAGATCAATATTTTTTTATTCATATTTCCCCAAGAAATTATATGAAATAATATGACTAGGATGAGGGTTTTTTGTGGAGAATTTTTTGGTGGATGTAAAGATGTAATATGCAATAAGTTATTTTTTATCTTATATCTAATTGAACTAAAGCTTTAGGTTATAGAATTATGTGTTTTATTTATGACATGTGATGTTTAATTTTGTAATATAATGTAAAATATATGTATATAATATTTATTTAATATCATTGGATGTATACTATGTTTTAAAACAAGCAGATTCCAAGGCAACCAAAACTAATGATTCATTAGTGATCTTTTTATTTGTCGAGACTAATATCTTCGATAGTTATTTGATACCTAGATAAATTTTCAATGGTCAAGGAACTTATTTTTTAAACAAAATAATGGAATTATTTATGAGGATATATGGAGTGAAACACAAAAAATCAACACCATACAACCCAAATAAATATGGTAAAGATGACATGTCTAATATGAAGATTAAAGGTATTTTGGAAATGACTATAAATCCTAATGGGAGGGATTGGAGAAAAATGTTGGAAGACACCTTGTGGGACTATAAATTAACTAAATAATCTCAATTGGAATGATACATTATAGATCCATCTATAGGAAAACCTTTCACATACATGGGGAATTTGATCATAGTTTTATTTTTGGAAGTTAAGTAGACAAATAAGAAAGTGGAAAAATCTATGTATAATAAGAATTTTCAAATATAAAATACTTAATAAATCATATGAAAAGAAATTGAGATAGATAGAATTTTTATAGAAAGAGAAATGGTAGCATATTAAAAGAAAATATAGTAACGTGACTTTTATCTCGGAGAATGAACACTACTTTTCAATTCTAGTCCAAAGTATATTCTTGGAAATTTTCATTCAATATGGGAATGTTAATTCATAAATACTAATGTTTTAACCTTTTTTGAAGCGGATATAACTAAAAAATGATAATGATCCATTCACTCTCAACATATAAATACTGAAGACATTACATTAACATATTCTAGAGGTTCAATTAAGGGATATCACACCACTCCAACCCTTCAAAAAATAAATGACCTTGTTAATAGTATCCTTAAATTACGTTATTTTTATCATGTATGGTTATCTATTTGGATATTAATATCTATTAAAATGAACTGAATACATTTTATGAAACAATTTCATGGAAGAGAACATTTTTGTTAGTTTAGTAAATTTTTTGTTTATTTTTTAATATTTCATTCATATTTTTGTGTTTTTTGGAAAAATAACTTTCAATAAACAAAATCATCTATATAAATTGAAAAATATAGAGATAGTGAAATAGTGGAAATATATAATATTTTTTTCATATCTATTAAATTATATTTCATTGAAATGGTTCCAGGTGAATCCAATTTTTTTCATCAATACACAAGAAAATTGAAATCGATTTTGGGTAACTATTTTATATGGAAAAAATAAATACCTCATAGAAGATGTCTAAATAAAATTTTCATAACACATATGAACTATATTAAATTGATAATTTTTGGACTAATTTATATGTTTTCCTAATATATCATGGAGCAGGGTGTGAGAGTGATAAAAATAAAATCCATTTATAAGAGGTAGACTAATATTAGAACTAGTAACCCAAACAATAATTCCTTCAATCATTTATTAGAAATAACTTCAGGGTTTTCTTTTTGTTTTTAAAGAATTTTTTATGGATTAACATAAATCATCAAATAAAATAAATTCTTATACATGGCTTGGGAAAAAATCAATAAGTTCCTAATTTTCAATGAGGATGGATATATTTGGGTAATACTGAATAAAAATAATAAAATACATATGATATATAAAAGTTTCATATTGGAAGTATCCAAGAAGTGTGTAATTTGATTGTTTATTATTTCACATAAAATAGATGGATTTTAGAAGGTTCTTATTGGTAGGAATTGTATATAGTTGATCACAATTCAATTAACCTTCAATGACCTAGGGCTAGGACATGAGAGGAAATAAAACATGTGTGAATCCCCTTGTAGGTGATTTCTTGAGGATATGTAATAGTTCAAGTCTGGGTTAATTAATATATGAAAATTATTACTTATTTTTTATTTAAAATTTATTCTTTTTATTATCTAATATGTTATTTATATAATAATTTTGTGATGTTTTAGAAATAAAAGAACATTTCATTGGATTTTTTGAATTTTACTTAATTCAGTTTTTTCTAACATTAATTATCAATCAGTTTTTTGTAGTAAAATGAATGGATCATTATATTTAATCAATTAATTTATTGATATCTAATAAGATATTTGACTATCCAAGGAATTTTCAGTATGATATTTTTTCAAAACCCCGCGTGGTAGATAAAATAAAACTGAGAAATACATGTTGTGTTGTCATGATAACGTTGTGTGTGTTAGGGTCTAAGGATATGTCAAAAAGCCAATGTAGGGCAACCCAAAAAACATAGGCTATGTTATTATCAAATGTTTCATAATTATTCCACATGATATGATGTTTGTATAATGATGTGTCCTGCACCAACATTGTGACATTTTTTTAGGGAAAATATATTTTTGATTTTCTACGTAAGGTTATGTAATTTTCTAACACTCTATTTGTTTATGTGATAATAAGTCAAAAGAAGTCTCTAATTAACATAATATAGTATCAATATTCCACTTATGAATATGAAATCATTCCAATATAGGATGATAAAAACACTTAATATTGCATAGAAGAGGATATTTAAAAAGGTTGTAATGATCTTGTCTTAACGAATTTGAAAAGATAGGGAATTAATATAGTGTTATGTACTCTAAAGTATCACATCCATAACCTCACATTACATCGAAGCCAATTCTACCTCATGGACCAATCCTTTGGATGCATCTACCAAAGATAAAATTGGTGTCCACTTGGATATACTACATCATATAAAATGTAGTCTCAAAATACAACACATAAGTTAAACACCATGAAATATAATGATAATTATGACAAAGTGTTCTTGAGATCAATAAAATTTACTATCCTGTATTTTAAAAACTCCATCATAGTATAATGATTCAATTC
The DNA here is from genome assembly GCA_963277665.1 of Viscum album. Lineage (NCBI taxonomy): Eukaryota > Viridiplantae > Streptophyta > Magnoliopsida > Santalales > Viscaceae > Viscum > Viscum album. The sequence continues at coordinate 711,127,206 of OY728136.1, read as the reverse complement.
ATCATTTTTATTCCATCTACATAATCTTAATTTCCAATATAAAAATATTATCTACTTTTTGTATTCTTAACTAGAGATAAAGGGGAAGAAATTCATAATGATAGGAGGGCCCTTGATTAATTGGTAATTGCAAATGGATTTAATGAATGGTATTTGGTGATCCAAATAATCCTTGTAAATAATATATAACTAAATCAAAAAAAATATGTAATTAACTAGACCGATGAACCCAGTCCTAAAGAAAGGAATTAGTTTGAGATTTTCGGAGTGCAGCATTCACCAAGAACATCATATAAGTATCAAACACTTCACAAGAAAGTAATCATAGGCATCTCAATCAACACATTGAATGATAAATTAATGGAAATATGGATACAAATTTATTTATATATTTTCAATTAGTTGGGGTTTTATTTTTGGATATGTCTATTTCATTACATTTATTCTATAAATGTTTATCCATATGGATTTATCCTTTATATATACAGATAAACCCAATGTTAGAGATATATTGAGTGGGTTGAGATCCATTTTATACTTTAATTTCAGTAAATTTTATTGATTCTTATTTGTTATTATTGATTTTAGTTTCCATTGGTGATTTTCTATTGATATCAATAATGTTCAATATATATTTTATAAATTTATTACTACATTGGTTGTTGAATCATTCTATCCCTCAATTCAATCAAGAATTTTTATGATGGATAAAGAGTTATTGAGTAGTAAAGTGCTTATCAATCACTAACATTAGTATGAAATATAGTAACCTACTCTCATCTGATATAGATCATAGGAGTTTTCTATGAAACAGAAGGTGAGCCCTCTATTTGAGGTGTGGGTGGTTTCTTATTACTCCGCCATGCTCATAGGAAAGAGGATCATGTTATAATGATTATTTTAATTATGTAAATCACCAAACTAGGAACCATAAGATATTTTTTCATGATCATGGACCTTCTCAATGATAAATAAGAAGAAAACGAGTTCATCATTTATGAACTTTGATATCATAGAATTGTCACTCCAACCCTTGAATCAATAACCGATCTATATCCATGATAGTTCATCAATTTTGTTAACTTTCTTTCAATGTATTTATACATAATCACACACAATTCACCCATTAACTATGTCTAACATGTATATGTAGATAATATATTGAACATTTTGGAAACTATTAAATTAGAACCCCTCTCTGAAGATAATCTATCTTCACTACTAAACAGTATTAAGACATTAGATTAATATTTTCACTAAACATCCCATGATAGGTCAGTTTAGAATTGGTGGGTTATAAAGTATTTAATTCTACATAAGGTGGATAAAATCACAATTTAAAGGATACAACTACACTTTCCATAGAGTGTGGAAGAATAATATTATTATTGTTTCATATAAATCATGTTGTATCCAATTAATGTTTTGGTGTGAAGAGTATTTTGAGAAATAATTGGGTTTAATGATTTCATTGTGAGAGAGTTTTGAGATATTTGTTTCTTGGGATATCCATGAGAGTTTAATTATATTAGTCCGCAAGAGTATACACACACCAAAATATTATCCTTAACATCACAATGTGATAATCCATGAAATTTGTGTGTAAAACTATTTTGGAAAAAAATAAGTTCACATTGTAAATGACGAGGTCATGTTGTAATGAGGATATCATAAGATATAAAAAGAAAAAAACTACCATCTATAAAAAAATATAATAATTCTAAAAAGGTGATGAAATTTAATAGACCTTTTTTTTAATTTAGAAAGAGTTATATGCTTGTATTTTGGATCAAAAGGTCACACCTACACAAGACGGGTAACATTGGGATGCATGAAAGGTCAATAAAAATGATATTTTTCCCAAATAAAATATGAACTATTCTTGAGATAACTAGAAATATAATCTATAGGGAATTACACATGATATTTTTCTAGGATTTTGGCGAAGAATAAGGGTGTACACATGATCCAATGTCTACAGGTTGTTAAGGAAGAGATGTGAGATAGATCAACTTGTTAATGCTTATATATATCTTCCTTATATTTAAGGTTCCAGAACATCATACTACTTGTATTCATTATTCTTTATTATAATAATATAATAATATGAATAATGTGATCACAACCTTTGGAAACTAAGGATAAACAAATCAATTACAATAGTGTGTAATCCTTGTAAGTATTTTATGCGTTATGTGTGTTCTTTATCTCTATATGATCTCACCACTTTTTTGTTCATAATCCTAAAAACCTGTCAGTTATAATTAAATTACTTCGATAGGTTATGTCCTTGTAACCACTAATTTTCTCCCTATATTAGTGTTGTAATACACTCTCTGGGTTCATTTAGGTTTTTGACATTATAATAATGAGAATTTTCATGTTAAAATTCAGAACACATTTCTATTTCCCCATTAATGGTAATATGTAGTTTTTTATCATACTAATATTTAATGATAGTTTTATTTTTTTACCTTATATAATATATTATAACATCATTCAAGGGGTTACTTTTATTAATAACACATTTTTTTCTCAATTCATCCCTATAAATCCTTTAAACCATTCCTTACATTATTAGTAATGCTTTCCTAATGAACTAAAATGTTATAAAATAGTTTTATAAATGATGATTGGTTTAGAAAAAGATATATTAATGATGGATTTCATCATTCATAATCTCTATGAATTTTTATTTTTACTATTTTTAAGGATTTTCACTATTTGAATATTGTTAAATACTGACAGGATAATTTTAATGTCATGAAATGGTTGAATTATTCACACACTCAACTATTTTTTTTATTTATGAGAAGCCATTTTTTGTGTTCTGTGAGAACCCATAAAATGAAATTCACTGCAATTAAATGAACCATTAATGAATAACTACTTATAACCACTATTTTCTTAGATTTTTATAATTTTATTTAAATTTTTTTAAATGTTTTGATGTTATTTGAATCATTTTAAATTTGGGTGTAAAATAGAAATTTTAACTAATTAGATGTTATTTTAATGCAATTATGAGTATAATAACTAATTTTGAAAAGGGTTTTTACCCTTTAGTGCTATTTATATGGATTATAAGAGATTGTTTTTCATTATTAGAATTTAAAACATTTAGTTAATTATTTATTTTAATATTTTTTAGTTAATTTGTTTAAAAAAATTATTTTGGTACATCTCACTCTCTTAGGTGGTTTTAATGATCATAAACACACAATTTTGTATCTAACATTTTCATTTTATGAATTGAAACATTTTAATTTTATAAATTTTTCCTAAATGGTTTTATAAAAAAACAGAGGACTATGAATGGATGTGGAGAACCTTATTGAAGCCCCCACATAAAGTTGTCAAGGGCTACCTAGTGGAGTACACTGGATAGATTGGGAGATTTGAATACAACACCAATTCTATATAGGCTCAATTTTCAAGCCAAATTCCCCCACAAGATACACAATGTCATTTCAAACAACAACAAAAAATAGATGTTTGTGCATGACCAGATCACCTTAATTCATCTCCCAATTTCTCACTTCAACCCTCAGAGGTTCCAGAATTTTCCTATGGCTACTAAAAGGTATAAATACACATAAAGGGTTCTTGGATGCATGTGACTACCTTGAAGGATCATTTTATATCGAAATTTTGTCTCCTTTATTTTATTATTGAGCTCTTTTATGTTTGCATATCTTCCTCCCACTTTTTTTTATTGTATTATTACTGGAATATTGGGAGAGTTATTCAATAGTATTTAATATAAAAAGTGTCTTATTTTTTCCCACTTTTTAGGGGTTTGGTTCACACTTATATCAATGTGTGGGGAATTTTATTTTCTTAATAAAAACTCTTAAAATCAATCGATATTGGGATTCTTTATATGATCATTGAAATCAACGGCTCTCAATTTTTCAGTGGGTTGACTGGATACTGCTAAAGGTATGATTTTAATCAAAGACCTCTCAATAATCTCAATGGGATGAGGAATAGGGACACATTTTTTTATTATTACCAAACACTTTTTTTCAAATAATCATTCCATTATCTTTTAATTTATATTTTTTCATTTCATTACTCTTATATTTTCAATTATCACTTTAATTTTTCTAATTACATATAGGCTTGTTTTATTTATAAAGGGTTTTTAAAGGAAATTCACACCCTTAATCGATCTTCAATAAAGCTAATAATATGTATTAAAGGTTACATTTATTTCAAAACCATAACCAGATTCAAGGAATGGTCACATAAATATTGCCTCTACCATAAACTCTAAAGGTTGTCTGAAAGGACACTCTATGGGAAGAGGCCCATATTTTAATGAAACCAATTATGATTATTTAAAATATATAATTCTTATATTTCATAAAACCATAGGATATCTAGTATAAAACATTATAACAAAAGTTTGTACCCTCAAAAAATAAAATGAACTAAATTGGACCCCCATTGATATAGCACATTTTGAGATTTATGGAAAATACATGAATGATAAACATTGTGGGTTAAATATGAATGAATTTAATTGTTTTTTCATGTGTAAAAATTCTCATTAAATTTGGAAGTTGTAACTAGTTATAAATTAATGTAAAAATAAAGTAATGGATATTAGGCTAGATATTCATAGACAATATTTTGGAATATATATTGTGCATCCTAAGAAGACAATAACAAAAAAAATTAACTTTTTGCTTATATTTATAATTCAATAAAGGATTTAGTTTATTTTATAATAATGGAGATAATTGTAATGAAAATACTCTTGGCATTTCCATGTTTTTTTGGTACCCAATGTGATGGAAATACTAGAAGAAAAAGATTTCAATAATATACAGGTTGATGATCTCATTGGGTATCTCAAGACCTATGTGAATTCTATGAACAAGAAATAAATAATGGAATCTAATGATGTCAAAGAAATTAATATAATTACTTTAACAAAATAGATGAAAACATATATAAAATAATGTAGAAATAAAGAACATGTCCATGAATATAAGGAAATTAATGAATAAAAATATGTCTTACCATTATGAAAAGTAGGATAATAAAAAAACTGAACTAGAGGTAAGGTTCTAAGATAAAAATAAAAAGTTTACATCAAGTTAAAATTACCCTTAAACATAAAAATATAATAGAAAACAATAATAAAAAATATTTCAATGTGTCAGTATAGAGTTTAATCCAATACACCCTATCATCAACCTTCTCATGTGATTTTATATCCAAATGTCTCATGGCCAGTTTATAGATAAACAATGATTTAAATTCATCAAATTTTTATTATAGTTTCACTTCTTCTTTTTCATCATTCAATTTAAATTATTATGATCTTAAACATTATAGGGATCAATTTATGGAATAGTTTTTTAAACATACCTTTAAATTAAAAAATACTCAAAAATAAACATGACATGTTGTTTTTGAAAAAGGTGGAATTAATAAAGAAAAATAGAAAACAATTTAAGAAAAAGAAAAAGGCCAAATATTTTCACTAAAAAAACTATTAATATCAAGAAATATGATTTATTTTTTTATTAATAAAAATGAAATTTAATAAACAGTAATTTTGTAAAGTTAATGGTAAAAGGTCTTGTTTTTAGAATGAAACTAATATTAAAAAATTAGAATCAACAAATCAAAGTGCTCAAAAAATTCTATCATTATGCTCACCTACGGTGATAATAATTTAAATTAAACATTTCTCTCACAAAGGAATATTAAATGAACTTATATGATTGGCTACACATATCCATCATGTTTCTAAACTTTTTTCAAAAAAACCAATAATTTTTGGAAGGGTTCCCTAAAAATAAAAATTTCAATTATTAATGAAAAATTAGGCATCACATTTATGAGTGTGATCCCAAAAATTCATATTTCGATAGGACCAAATATATTCAACTTTAATCAAATCTTTTGTCTTGAAAATATTATGTTTATTACAAAAATTAATATCTGAAAAAAATTTATTCAAAAATATTTATTAGCTAACATTAATGAACCAAAATTTTGGTACTGAAATCTACTCTATCTTGATTATTTTTTATGTAATATGCCTTTTGAAAAAAAACCACACTATTGATAATTTTGATTATATTCAATGGGATATAAGTATGATTATCCTGTGGTATTAACATTCGATAAGAATAAGGTCTATCAATTATTTTCAAAATTTTATTCATTAAATTGTGATAATTATATTTCTTTTATCTCAAATTGTATATTTTCACTCATTTATTTTGAAAATTACATTAAATTCCAAAATTTATCTTTAAATGAATTATTCATTTTATATTTTGAACGATATGAAAGGTAATTTTTTTAAATTGATAATTTTATCTTTTATTGATTCATTATGTTAGTTTTAATTAAAATATTGTGAATTTATAAGATTTTTAATTTGATTTATATTTCATGTCAAATTATTGAAAATTATTGATATTTTTTTGGAACAATTATTGTTTTATAATTAAAATTATTTTATTGAGATTCCTATAAAGCCATCAGTTAGTTGATGCTTCCTCAAAAGGTATTATATGATGATTTATAGATCCAAGATTATATTTTTATCCCCCATCCATCTAGTAAAACTGATTGACTACCCAGAAGCCTCCTTAAATAACCTCTTGAACTCTTTTTTTGTGAAGGTTTATTTGTTTGATGATTATGGAAAATTGAGGGGTGAAATTCCTATATAAAAACAATTTGAAGTGGAAAATAAGTAATTAAGTGGGAAATCAATTAAAATTTTTTATAACATTGAATTGATTTTATAAAGACAATATTAAGATAAATATAACAAAAAATGATCGAATTTAAATTATTCAAGTATATCTTTTGAGGTTATATAATTCAAAGTATAAAAGTAAATAGGAATAAAATAAAATTGAAAAGGATTTCAGTAATAGCTTGTTGTGAACCCCTACGTCTCTACTCATCAACTCAAGTGGTCTATTATATAAATCCACTAGTCTCGGGACTGACCTAGAACAAATACCATGCAATGTGTCTTATGAGAGACCACTTAAACTTCTATAGTCATCTTGTGAACCATCCAACACTTTTACGGATTGTGAACCATTGATCAATGGTGGTTGGGGAAAGAGAGGTTTCCATTAGGAAAACTCATTTCAATGTTTATCAAAAAAACAATTGACTGAATAATTATAATGTCGAATGATAAATTTTGGAAAAAGTTTAGAGAGCCTTGATGGAGTTGAGATCATGAAGGCTCTTGAGAAAAGTATAGAATATTAGTGCCTCTCTATTTATTGATATTTGAGAGAACACTTTTAGAAACCAGGATCCCAAGGTAATTCTTATAGGTGCTAAGGGAAACTATTTATAGACTTCAAAAAGATTATGAAACTTCTAGAATTGTAAAATTAAAAATAACCTTGAATGTATTGCTATAATATATCTTCGACCAAATTAAAAGCATCCCCACTAGACAAAACATGTCACGACCAGGTACCCGGTAACCTCTACTAGGTAGCAAGTGGGATTCAAGATGATCGTGGTTGATATAGATCCTCCCCTGGCTAGCTGCTACTATACAATATTTGGATGGTGTCCTTTGGTTGAAACCCATCATCACTAGAGGAGTCAATAACTGGCTAATTATCCTCCACCAGGTATCCAGTGGCACTAATTCCCTTCATTCTAACTTCTACCCTATCTCCAGCTAGCCAAAACCCTCCACCAAGTATCTGATGTAGTTTTATGATGCCCATATTCAATAAAATCCACATTACTTCATTCAAATAACTTTTATGAATATTATAAGAGAATTAAAAGGATTTGAATGATATAAAGAGATGTGACTAAAGATTCACCAATTCATTAAATAATATTAAATATTACATGTAATTACTCACATTGTATCTAATAAAAATACTAAAACTTATTTAAATTCAAATTTCTAATAAAGATGGATGAGTTTTTTATCACAAAAACACCATGAGAGAGAGGTGAAACAATATCCCAATTTTTTATGATCACAAACACATAATATAAAAATAATAATTAATAATAAATTTAGAATGAAATAGATAGATAACAAATTAAAGATAATTATATGATATTTAATGATTATAGGTAAACATAAAAAAGAATAATTTATAAATCTATAAATAATTAAATTCATGAAATCCAAAAATTTGTACCAAAAATATTGAAATGGAAATTTCCTACCAGTAAATTATATTAAATATATCTCAAACTATTATTTTTTAAAATATAAAAACATCAAGACTGGAAAAAAAATAAGTAAAAGGAGAAACAGATGAAATATTTTGAGGAATAAATAAACTAAAGGGGGATTAAGAAAAGAAAAAACTATTTTGTAAAAGAAATTATAAGTGGAAAATAAGTCTAAATAAAATTTTCATTTCCATAACACCATAAATAATATAATTAGTATATATAGAGTGAGTAATGTAAAGGAAAATATAATAATAAAATGAATAATATTTTTAAAAAAAAATTATATCTTCCAAAACTCTATATATAAAAGGATCATTAAAGAGGGAATGTGGAAAGATAAAATAATAATGGATAAATAATGAAATAGAAAACACCCACTTAAAACTGGATACATATAAAATATTTTGATCGTTATTGTATATGAGATGAAAAATGATGTAAGTAAGAAAAAAGTTGTCCATGGAAAAAAAGAATAAGATAAATAAGGTAACGAAGGAAAACAATATATAAAAAAAGGGGATTTAAGAGAAGAAATGTTTAAATTAAGAAAAGGATAAAAAATAATATAATAAAAATAAAATTTTCATTTAACATTTCCATGAAACATTTTGGATTGGTTTTACATTAATCATGTGATTTTATTTTCAAAACATATTTTAGTGTTTATTATATTGGGGTGATACCATACATTGAAAATTTGTCTCCTTTTTTTCATTTCATCAAGGAAAAATCAAAATAAATTTTAGATAAATATTTATTACCTATTTTTACTCATCATTAAACATCCATAAGATATGTTAATAAAAATATATACTTTGAGTAAATGAATAAATATATAGAAGCGTTCAGAAAGGATATTTATAAATATAGTTCAAAAATAATGGTTTCAATGATATAATTAAGGTAACAAATATTGATTTTTATAAAAATTAATTAACATGATATTATTATAAAATGTATTTAATATGAATATATTTTTTTTAAATTCTGAAAATAAGAGAAACAAGTTTGAAAATTAAAATTTTTCTAACTTTTAAAAATACAGATCTCTCTTAAATAAAATTTTGTAATTAAAGAGATAAAAGGATCCATCTCAAATGATAACATATGTTAGATAAGGGTATCACATCCAAGATATATAGATTATTAAATTAATTAAATATTTAAAAACATATTCTAAAAAATTATAATAAATATTTTTAAATGTGAACTGAATATTTTATTAGGTAAAAATAAATAATATCATAACTTTACCACTCCAAATATACCTATAATGAATTATAAATGATCAGGGGATAAATTTTTGGTGAGAATATAAGTTATTTTATAATGCTTTGGGAAAAAATACTATAATATATCCCTTTTTTGGAAGTGATCTCTTAGAAAATGATGTTGAAGGTTAATGTGTTTGGTGTGAGTATGCTTGAAATATTTTTTTAGATATATTGATGGTACTTATATTATAAACCTTTATGTTTTTATAGTCAAATGTTATCCCAAAATACAAGAGATTATGTTAAATACATAAGATATAGTCCCAATAACTCCTAAAGACTATGTATTTCATTTTCACTATGTAAACAGAATTTGAATTCTTATTATTAGTACTCTATGAGAATAAGGATTTTCCACATATATGGAATTTTACACTATTAATTCTTATATATTATTGGAATCCACTAAAAGTAGAATCTGAAAAATACATTAATTCAGTAGTTATTACTATTGGATAAATCAAATTTGGATTTTTGGATCCTTTTAAATAGTATAAATTTTTCACACATTTAATATGATATTCTATTGTATTTTATTGAAAATGAGCACAATGAAAAACACTGAAAATGATATTAGGATTTATAATAGAAAGGTAAATTAGATAAACAATCATACTTATATCAAGTATTGTGTCGACCATTTTACCAGATTCACCCAATGTTAACATACAATTCATAGTCTTGGGAGTTCTAATTTATTTATCATTATCCATTTAAAATAATTTAAGATTTAATTGGTATACTTTCCTTATTATAAAAATATTCCATCAAATTTTTTGAAATTTGAAAATTGGGGAAGAATTTTGGTTCACCCATAAAGCTCATATCAAATTCACTTTTCATAAAATCATACAAGTCCAAAAATAAATTTTAGAAAAAAATCACATCATCAATATAAATTTTTATGTGTAAGAAATAATTTGATGTGTCTTTTAAAAAAAATTAATTGGATTTTCTTATTTTAAAACCATTTAAAAGAAGAATATTTGAAATATGATCATAATAATATCAAGGATCTTATTTCAAACAACAACAAGATTTTTTATTTTTTAAATAGTCTTTAGAAAAAATGGATTTTCAAAACTATATTTTTATTCCTAAATAACATGTTTGGAAATAAAAAAATTAAAAAAATACATTTGACAACCATTTGAAATAGTTTAAAATTAGTATGATATTTTAATTCCAAAAATATCCGTGTGGATTATACCCATGCTATGGTTCAAATATTTCCCCAAATTTGATTCACTTGTCATGGTTATAACCATTATAAACTAAACGAGATTTGTTTCAAGTGATATTACTAAATTTTTCTAGTTTATTTCAGTAAAACCATTAAGAGATTATAACATTACAATCAATAAGTCATCCCATGAGAGTCAATATAAAATATATAATTAATTTATTAAGTTATTATTTAATGGTAACTGTGTAATTTTTAACATTAAGGAAAAATTAAGGGTTTTTGGTTTATAGTGAGAGATAAATGTTAGATTTTTAGCGTCACTCGATCCTGAGCCACAACTACAAGTTCCCTCTTATAAATCAATGATTAAAATTTTATGGGGATGGTATTCAAAGTTTATGAAATTATTAGGAAAATAATTTTAAGTAAATTATTATTCTTCTTAATCTTCATAACATTTAATAGATTCATTTAGAACATTGTTTCAATGAAAATATTGATAAATTGGTTTTTTAAAATTTTTATAAAAACCACATGGATCAATTCATCCACCACTTTACTACTTCTATTAAAGGGATGATATGTTTTTCTTTAGTTGGAGTTTCCAACAATGATTCCATCTTATAATTTATAATCAAACATACCAATATACTTGTTGGTATTTAAAATAAAAAACATGTAACCTAAAAACTAAAATACCAACTTTGGGTATTTTACTAGACATAAAAAGTTTTTTTATTGAGAAAATTATAAAATGTAATAAAATTACTTATGTAGTAATAATTACTCATGGTCTTTGACCAAAAAAATGTAAATAGAAAATTCAATTAAAAGATTTTGTGTAATTAATGGGATTTTTTGATTTCACCACTCTACTACTCTATTTCATTATGGGTTTGGAGGAATAGAAAAATAATGATTAGAAAATTTAGTAGAAGAAAGATCATTAACATTCTTATAATTGAAATCTATAATATGGTAACTATGAATCAATATAATTTTGAATCATTTTTTACTTTTATCCCTTTTTGAAAACATGATGAAGTATATTTATGTTTATGTTTATGAGTTATGAAATAAGTCCATGTGAATCTTGTAAATCCATAAAATATTATGATACTATAGGGGTTTTCACTTATAAATTCTATTTAATTAGGTCCAAATATAACAATATGGATTAATTGAAGTCCTTTTGACAATGATATACAATTTTTATATTTAAAATATTTATTTTTCTGTTTACCATATTAGAATTCCTCACAAATCATTCCATCATTAAAATTTAATTTGGGATGTTATAATACTATATATTACTGGTTATGTTTTAAAAGAGAGTGAGTGATAAAATAACTAAGGAATCTATGATAATTTAATGCATCACTCACATGTTCCCTCATACATTTTATGTTTTTACTGGTAATATATTTGAAATTAATTATATAAATATTTTTAAATCGTAAAAGGATAAATAAATGTCTTCATTTACTGTTAAAAACGTTCGAAATATAATTTTCAAAAATATTTTAAATCCTTTATCACTAAATTTATAAATACTTGGTAAATTCTATTTAAACCCATTTATTAAAAAAATTATTAAAGAGGAGTTAAAAAACGTGACAGTACCTACAATAATTATCTTACCACATGATTTATTAGTAAATAGACCATATAATCGTTCATTTTTATTGATTTTATTGAATTCAGATCATTTTCCACATATGTATCTTGAGAAACCACCAGAGAGGTAACACAGTGTTCCTGGGATTTTTCTTAGAAGTCACCTTAACAAATTAAATAATTGACGATTATGGTACCCATACAAATTTTTTTATCTTATAATACCAATTAAGATTTCTGAATCTATAGGTTCTTAGTAAGTTTTCATTTTTTAATTATTTGAACAAAGACGAATTTAATTTGGTATTATATATCACACATTTTTAAATTAACATTCATAGACTAAATGATCGAATTTTATTCAATAATATCAAATTTATTTTGAGAAACATAATTAATAAATGTTGTTTTCATTGGATTTTTAAATATTTCACATGATCGGAACCATAGATGACATTCTCTTTTATAGTATTTTGATATTCCAAAATTCTATTTTATTTTTCTTTAACTTGGGTAAATTTGTGAATATATTTTTTTATGTCCTTAATGGCGGATTCGAGTTTTCTTAAATTGGATTGATTTTGGATTTTCAAGATATGTTATTATTTTTAGTTAACAAGGAGATAATTTTATTTTACTAGTTGATTATATTTCTTCTTGATTTCTGTTTAATTATAATCTAGTTGAAGATAACCATTTTCATGTTTTTTGGGGTATATTATAAATCACTATAATTTTGTTGATTTGAGGAGGAAAAGAGGAATATGAGTGATAAGAATTTGAATAAGAATGATTATAAAACAAGAAGATCTGGAAACAAGGATGTGAGCACTAAACTTGACATCTATGTAAATATGTTCCAAAAGGATCTTCAGGATTGAGTCACATGATGAGGACGAGGAAGGTGAATCATTGGAATCATCACTTGCACTCAACATTGAGACTTTAAAATATTTTTTATTCATTATTTTTCTTAAAAATCATCTTATATATGGGGTAATCCATCTCTATGTGACTTTTTTACATTTTTAGAAAATCGCCTCTGATTCTAGCATTTGATTTGACTTTTTGGATCACGTTTTGAAACCCAGATTTTGAAAATGATTAAAAATTCCCATAGTAAGAAAAGAATAATATATTTCCACACCTCTAGGTTGCTCTTCTTTAGTATACTTGAAGCTGATTGTTTTGTATAATTATTTGTTTTCATTGGATCCCCTTCCACTTAGAGTTTTATAATTATCTAATATGTCATTAATGATATGATGAGTTCCTTTACCACCATTTTCACACCTTAGGATTCTTGGATAACTGTCACTTTAGGATCCCATGAAATGGGTAAGACGCATAATATTTTTTTTATGAGAATTGATTTTGATAGTTAATCTCTGAGGTAATTTCTACCATAGTATATTTATGTTAATATAAAAACATATTTGTAATAGATTCATTAGTATGCGTAGAAAAGGTTTTATAATATTGATGAAATATATCTAAAAATACATGAATAACATTATTTCTGAAATTATGAGTTATCTCTAACAATATCTAAATTTGATAAATATTTTTTAATATATAAATATTATTAAACACGTTTCTATCTATATATAAATGTGAGAAATTTATATCATTATTATTCAATTCAAAATTATTGATATCATTAGGAGTCCATTTTTATTCAGATCTTGTAGTGGGAACATACTCATGCATAACCATTTTTCAAGTAGTATAATAAATACTAGTAAGGAAATATATTACTAATTTTTTTAATGTAAGTAATTAGTGCCTAAAAATGTAACATGTGAATTTAAATTATATTACATAATAAAATCTATCTTTGAAATCAATTTAATATTTGAAAAAATATTGAAATACAACTTTGAGAATAATTTTTTCGATAAAAACAGAAACCAACCTTTGATACCAATTGTTTTTTAGAGATTATAGAAAGAGGAAGGGGGGTCTATTACTTTAATTTTTTTTAATAAAATGTAATAATGTTAAAAATCGATTAAATAAGATTTGATAACATTGATTTGAGTTTAAAAAGATAATATCAGATAAAATAGAGCATCAAAATTATTGAATAAAAATTGTGAATGAATTTGATTCAAATTTAAATGATGTATATTGTATAAGATAATATATGACACACAATTCATAAGAATTTTAAATAAATCTCAACTTGAAAACCTATATGTCCACCGCTCAACTCAAGCGGTATAATTTTAAATCCCTTGGTCTAAATAGTGAACATGTACTTTTCCCTATCAATTGCTCCATATGAGTTCCCTATAAAACATCACAAGTCATCTACTTACTCATCTTATACATTTATTAAGTATAAGGAATTGGTTAATAGAGGTTAAGGGATGATATTTTTTTATTATGCAATCCATTTACAATGTATCTCACAAATATATTGATTCAATAAGTACAATGGAGGATATGGGTGTTCAGAGGAAGGATATATATCCTTGAGGGAATTGACAACATTATGGATCTTCACAATAATTTAGAAGATTAATGATCTTCCATCGATTGATCTTTGATAAGACATTATTTGAAGGAATGATAATAATATGGGAATTCAAGGAGTAAAAGGAGTATTTTTTAGGATCCAAAGGCCTCAAGAAACATTTGGAATTTAATGTAAATAATGAACCTAGAATGAACAAACATAATTTTAATTTTGACCACATTAAATTCATCCTCAGTAAAAACTGTTCTATTCCAATAAGTACTAAAAACATCAACTGAGTAGCTGATGGGATGCTTATAGATGGAGACATTTCAATATCTTCCATTAGCGTGCCACTAATAGGATGTTTTTGGATGGTGTAATTTGGGTAGTAAACATCATCACAGGATGAGCCACCAACTAGCTCGTGCTCTCCAACTGGGTAGTTGATGGTGCTGCTACAATTCTATCCATCATCCACATTGTCATTCGGTTGTTGGTGCATTTCACTAGATACCTAGTGTAGTCTGTTGCTTCCCATATTCTAGAAAATCTTCCTTCACTTCATTCCAAGTCCTTATATGGATATTCTAAAATTTTTTCAAGGATTTTAAGGATTTAAATATTCATGAATAAGCCTTCATAAATTCATTAATGAATATTGATTGATCCATGTAATTCACAACATGGTATACACTAAAAATACTAAAATTTACTTAAATTAAAAATAATTTGGTGAATTATTGAGATCATGAAAACACCATGAGAAAGAGGTACAATAAATATTTTTTTGTCCATTCATCCTTCATTCTCTTCTCTAAATCATAATATTTCCAAATTAATTGAAAAAAACTTCAAATATAAAAAATGGGGGAAAATGTAAACAAAGGTATGAATTTCAATGTTTTATTTTTCAGTTATTTTAATTTCCTTTAATGATTAAAATTATTTAAATCATATCGTTGAAATTATGATATTTAATCTAATTTCATGAGATTATTTTCCAATTATCCTGGATATCATATTTGATGATTTGTTTTTTTAATCACTCTCATTCTTGTTTTTTCATACCTAAAACCCCTTTCATGAGAATTTTTTTATTTATTTATGGGAGTGTTAATAAACTAGATTTCATGGGATTATTTAATTTGAATTCAGAAAGTATGAGTATTTTTCTCTCTTTTCAAAATTTCAAACACAAGCTTTTTTGAAATATTGTATACTTACAACCTTGTTGTTTATTAAAATAAGATCTTTACTTTAAATTTTGAATCATGTTAATATAATTTCATTGTTTAAATCATGATATCATTGATCAATTTGTCTCTTTTATTTAAATCCCGAAGATATTGATAGATTTTTTTAATTCATTATGATTAATTTTTTTCTATTTTATTCTATTGACTCTTCATTTTTATGTTTTTTGTGGCTTCTTGTACTTTCAAATAATGGATTAATCAAAGGGGATCAAATTTTTTATATTTACATCAATTCATAAGGATAAATTATTTATTGAAAAAAAAATTAACCGTTCTATGATTTCGAAGTTATATTTTTTCCATCAAACATGATTATATATTTATTTTATCGCTTGATAGATCATTGTGGGTTATGAAATTTTCATTTTCTTTTTGGGTATCTTATGATGAAACATTATCTTATTATGAATACATTAACTATATTTCTCAGATTCTTGTTTTTGAGATTTATGATAATTACAATTTGGGAGAAGGTAATGAAATTAATGGTATGATTTCTCAAATACATTATTGTAACTTTTGGGGGGGGATTGGGAAATATAATTCTTGGTGATATTCTTGTCTCTCAATATATATTTTCAAATAGTTTCAAATATTTTTCAAATTATTTTAATTTCAAGTATTTGTATAGTTATTGTTTTATTTATTTCAAAAGGGGTGTAGTTTTTTACATCAAAGGAATAATTACATTTTTTTATAGGTGTAATGGAAATAGTTTCAAAGTTATATTGAATTGTCTTAATTTTTTGATAATTAAATAGTTTTGAAATTAAATTATTCATGAAATTCTAATTTTTTTTTTTAATTTTTTCCAATCTTAAAGGCGGTGATGTTTTGAATTTGAATTATTGTTTATTTTTTTCAATCATTCTTCGAATCCATTCCTAAATTTAATATATATATATTAAAAATTATTAGTTGAATATGATTATGAAATATTGAAATTTATTTTAGGTACAATCATAATAATTTTCATTATATTTGTATTTATACTGAATAATTTTATGAACTTTTTATGATCATCAAAATGAGGGAAATTTTAGTATATATCCCTATATTACGTAGGTTTAATGATAAAAAATACATATTTATGTTTCTAATATTTTAATTTGATGAATTTCAAAATTTATATTTTAGACATTTTCAAATAAGTTTTTTGAAAATAATATTGTGATTAAAAGGGCAATGAAGGACCTTATTATAGTCCACCACATACAGTTCCCTATGACTACACGATATTGTATATGAGATCAATAATAAAAGATGGATATGACAGAAATTATTCCTATATTACACCAGTGAGCTTGAAACTCCACACCATTAACCTGATATTATCTAGAAAGAATACAGCTTCTGTCTAGGATCAAATTTATGGTGTTGGATTTGAATCCCAGTTTAGGGAATCATATGTTTAATGAATTGAAATATTTAGCAATAGATTTATATTCAATAGAAATTCAATCCAGGGGATATGGCTTGGTGTTGTGTGAAAACAACCACAAGTCATTTCTTTGGAACTAATCGGGTCATCAAAAGTTTGTATCATATGTGGGAATCAAGGATGATTAGTAATATTGGAGAACCCTCTAAAAATAATGATCTAAAAATAATAATCCAAAAGTGTTTATAGGGAAAAAATTGTTTAGGTCAATAGTCTTACTGAAGATAAATAGTGAAATTCCATTTAAATGATTCTCTATGGATATGAGGAAGTGGTGTGACTTAGTTAACAAGATTTATTTTATATAATATTTAGTGGGTACCCTCTATTAACTTTGATATAACATGGAATAATGCATCAATGTATTATCATGTCTTAATGATTCTATAATTAAATATTTTTTATGGTGTTTGTTAGTTTGTTGTAATATTTATACATATGATAATATAAAGGAGTCACAATAGTTCCCCCAATAAACAAAGAATAAAAGTATAAAGAATGTTAAATTTTATTGTGTATATTTATAGATTTATGTACTTTTGTTGCATAAATTATCATTACATGTTTTATGATAAATATTTTTACCAAGTTTTTTGAGCGGTAAAACATAGTTTGGTGGGTAGTGTGCAAGGTACTCCTACTTCTTGTACACTTAATCGAAGGGTATGTGATGTTTCAGAGGATGAATGTTCTACAACCAAAATATTCATGTGAACTTATGATAGATCTATCAATAGTACTTTTTTGGGGTATCATTAGTATAATTGATTAGTGTCTCATGGATCATTTTCCCAAAATGTGGTATCATAGTGTTTGGTTATAAGATAATAATTAAAGCACAGATAGGAGCACTAGTTATGAAATTACATGAAGGGAGGTTCTATATATTGAAATTAAATTGAATATATTTTTTCCTCTGGTCAATAGAGAGTGAATACCATCAAATTTAGATGGTCATGGAAGTCCCACTATCTGGGGTAAAGCTGGTGCAAATGGATAATGATGATTGGGAATTCATAGATAGTAATTAATTGGAACTAGAAAGAATGTCTCGGGAAAGGAAGTTTTTATTCAACATTCAATAAAAAATAATAAATAAAACGTTATGAAGATTTTGGGATACATATACAAAACACTGAAGATCCTTAAAAAGGTTTTCATGAAATAATAGTTATTCTGAATAAGGCTTAAAAAATAAGATAATAAAAATCCACATGAAGGACTTCAATATGATTTATTCAAAGCTTAAATCATTAAAGGTCACTTTTACTGATTTTATATTGTATTTTTTAATATTATCTTCACTTTTGGAGAGGTAGGATGCATTGGTTAATACAATTTGTAACTCCAACATAAAAAAAGATTTAATGTTTTATGATAGTAAGAATCTAGAATTCAATGAATTACTTTAGTGAAGGGAAGTTCAAGAAACTAACGGATGTTCACTTAATATTGATGGAAGGGCTTGGTCACCCCATCATAAGTAGGATTATTGGAAGAATCCATCAGTAGTTAAATCTTAAGAGATGCGACGAGAGAAGATCCAATGAAAGTTCGTCAGTCCTATTCCTTCATGCTAGATGTTCAGGAAGAAAGGGCATATCAAGAGGGAATGAAAGAGTCAGAAGGAGATCCCAAGAAAGGTATCAACAACTATTAGTTCAGATTACACCATCTCAATTGGGGAAAACCAAGGTTATCTATTACATTTGAATAATCTGGTTGTTGATTTCGTGATTATCTTTGGAACATATTTCTATTCAACTAAAAATCTAAGATGCATGATAAACTATGTATCTATGAATTTTGGGAATGTCTATCTAGTAGATGGTGAATCCATAGAAGTTATTTCAAAAGGAGATTTTAATATCTAAATGGTGAATGGATTATTCTTCAAACTATCATTAGTTAACCACATCTATATACATAGGATTAATCGTATTTCCACTGGGAAATTGGACGATGTTGGTTATGAAAGTGGATTCGTAAATGTGGAATGGAAGGTTACCTAGGGATCCATGGTGATTTAAAAGGTATAAAATACAGGACCATTAACATGAACATGAATTTAGATTGGATTATAGGTTTTTTAATTACGAAATATGATGATTCATTATTATGGTATTATATATTTTCTCACCTTATTGATAGAAATGTAAATGTGTTGATTTCCAAGGACATACTATATCATTATCACATGAAAAATTGAAAGTGTGAAAGTTTTGTAATCGAAAAAAAGAATTTACGGCCTTTCATCCTAGATAAATCAAATCCCAAGAATCAAAACTGTGATATTGTTCACTCAGATGTTTAATAACATACCAATATTTTAATACTATGGTGGTTTCCTTTACATACAAACATTCATTGATAATGCTAGAATCAAATTAAGTATTTACATTTTATAGAATTATTATAATTTATTTTGGGTGTTTATTCATTGGAAATAATTGGAATAAAGGAAATGTGACTAAAAAATGATGTTCATCTGAATGGAAAAAGGTTCCAAGTACACCATATGAATATTATGGAATTTCTATAGGAGGGGAAAAAGAATGAGATGATGGTGCATAGAAATACATTGTAGAATGGAGTTGATGAAAGTATAATCTATAAATTGAAATATACATATAAAATAATGAGGATGAAGATGATCATAACTAAGGTGGTTTGGGTATACTCACTCAACATGAAAACTTATCACATCAATAGGATCACAATATTTGTAGTTGGGTAGGAACATAAAAAGTTGTTATAGACTACATAATTCCTGGAAGTTCATTATATTAAATATTTTTCTAATTTATTACATGTCATGTAAATTCTAAAGAATATGATAAAATTGAATTAAAATCACAAATTTATTTCATTGTCTATGAAGATGAAAAATTTTAGATATCTCTTCAGGGATGGTTATGAAAAACAAATCATAAAAAGCAGGGATGGTGTAATTAATGGAAATGTTCTATGAATATGAAAAGAACATGATGGTGTAAAATGTTGAAGGAAAATCAACTATAATTGTCTACGTTTGTCATAGTACAACAAGTTCAAAAAATTCAATGAACTTTGTTGCAGATGATGAAGGTATAAAAATCCTAGATGTATGACCATCAGGAAGACCACAATGTTCATGAACAAATAAATCATGAGTGGGAGCACCATAAGTACGTTCCCTAAAAAAATTATTATCATACGTTTAGGTACTGATATAAAGATAAAATCCAATTGCTTCTATTCAACCAATTCAGTTGATAAGATCAACTAGAATCAGGAGACCAATGTAGAGGTTTGGGAAGGATTTAGACATTGTATTCCTATTGAATGTAGGAGGACCTAAAATCCAGATGAGAAAAATTTGGATAGTAACATTATGTTTTAATATTCAACCATTAATATTGATAATATATATTTAAAGTTCAATATAACATGAGATATAACTGAACTACCACGGGGTAAATTGGAACATGAGAATATGTTGGTTTAACAGATCATGGAAGATGCTGATATAAATAAAATATACAAAGCACATTTGGTAGTGAAGGGGTTTCAATAGAAGGAATGAGTTGATTTCATGGAAATATTCTTATTTTTGGTTTATCATTTTACTATCAAAATAGTACTATAACTAGTTTCATGGGATAATATAAATCCAGATCACATTAATTCCAAGATAGTTTTCCTTCAAGGTGATTTGGAGGTGCATATTTATATGAAAGGGTAAATAGGTTTACCTATAGTTGGGAATTATAATTTGTCATGAAAATAGATTAAAATATTTTATAACATAAATAGAACTCTATGATATTAGAATCACATATTCTATGGTTTTATGGAAGGATAAGGATCAATAGATGTAATAATGATTAATGATGTTATCATATGTAATGAGATAATGTTAATTTCATCATTTTTCTACTATATGTCAATTGACGTTTATTTATTGGCATATATTTTCAAAATATTTGTAAACAGAAAATAAATTTTTCTAGAATTTTTCGGATGAAAGATCTTCGGAATGTAAATAAATATTGAGGATGAGGATAAAAAGTGAATAAAGGATCAGTACTTTTTTTCTATATCATATGGATAACATCTGAATTTTTTGAATAGTTTGGAATGGTTGAATAAAAACTAGTTTCCAACCCACATACTATGAAATTTAATCTATCCAATTCACAATAATAAGAAATGGAAGAGTCATAACATTTCATAGAGAATGGTATTTATGCTTTATCTATCAAAATTATAATGCATGTTAGGATTTGTACTCAACCAGATATTTCATATTGTTTCTAACTCTTTCGTCAGGGCCCGTGCGTCCGTCTTATTTGGAAGGACGGTGGATCTATCTTTTGCCCCACATTCCTAATTTCCAAAGTAGTGTGGCATCTTCTCCTTGTTCAGGGATGTTTTCTCCTTGATCGAAACGGGATTATGGGATGTCAGTTCTTCCTTTCATGGATTCCTCCTTGGAACTTGTCATCTAGTATGGGTCTCCCATATAGATTTAATATGTTATTCTTGAAACTCTTCCAAGTTCCATATCTTCATGAACACTAGTTAATTACACTACTTCTTTCATGACATTCCAAGGGGTCTGGTCAGGGCAGCATCCTTCGGTCAAGGGAGTAGTCATGTTGGACATCACTAGAATGTCTGGATGCTGGGACACTGGCACGTCTTGTTTTCTTCCCATTATTATAGGGTTTATCAAGGGGATTGAAGCCCGAGGCATCCCGCATCGATTGTGAGGAATAATATTCCATAGGCATGTCTCTGTCGTTTAACTCAGCTTCCCATGTTTAACACTGGGTATGCCACAAGTTTAATGTCCAGCAATGATGGATCAGACTGATCAAATCACTGATTAACGTGAATCAGATGGGTGAAAACCCTAGAGGGAACACTGATATTGGAACCAACATGTGGTTTCCTTCCCGGTTACTGTTGAGGAGAATGGGGAATGAGATAGCATGATTTCACTGGGATGTGGTGATCAAGATAACAATCTGGATGGATGATGGATCGGTTGAATGTAGTGGATGGTGAATGGGATGGAACCGTCACGAGGATGAAGATGGTTTGGGGCTTGAGCCTCGAAAAGGCTTCCTACGTATCCTCATGGCAGGTAATCATAGTCCACATAGTTAATCTCATGATGGATTACCACCGATTGGTGTTTTTAATGGCTTACTACTAGAAGGGCTTAAAATGGCTTACCGCTGGATAAGAATGTCAACAGCTTACCACTAATTGAGGTCACAACAGCTTACCACTAGATGTGGTTAAACCGATGGGAAGTCAGTCAGAGCGACCAATTGTTGGGCTTGAACCTCTTTGAGACTTCCTACATAACTCGCCTTAGCGAGGATAAAAAACCTCATAGTTTGGGTGATAGGGGCATTTGGGTTTATGCTCAGAGTTGGCCCAAGATGTTGGTGAGCGAACATGAAGGGGGTCAAAGCAACAAATGGGTGGTGGGATTGAACCTTGTGGAGGCTTCCTATGTACCTTGCCTTGTCAGGGATCAAATACCACATAGTTCAGGTGGTGGGAACTGATAAGAAGATGGTCGGGACGATCGGTGGGTGGTGGGATTGAACCTCAGGGAAGCGTCCTACATATATTTCCATGGAAAAGATCAACGACCTTGTAGATCAGAATGGGTTTCGGTGAACTAACATGAAGGAGGACCTAGGGTCCAATGGTTTTTGGGCTAGAACATTAGGGAGATGTCCTATGTACCTTGCTTTGGCAAAGATCAAAGTCTACATAGTTCAGGATAGGGTTTGGTGCACCGGAATGAAGATGGTCGGGACCAATGGTTGTTGGGATTGAACCTCCGGAAGGATTCCTACGTACCTTTCCTTAGCAAGGATCACATACCTCATAGTTCAAGATGGGTTAGGTGTGCAATAGATTACCTCTAAATGGGGAAACAACAGCTTACCGCTGATTGGGGTCCATGGTATAACGTCATGCAAGACGAGCGAAAACCGACGTGAAGGCGATCAGAGCAACCGATTTTCAGGATTGAACCTCTTGGAGGCTTCCTACGTACCTTGCCTTGTCAAGGATTAAAGACCATGTAGTTTAGGATATTGGTGTGGGGCTTACACTCTAGGTTTCCCAAAGAGGATGTCATGGACGGTGCTTGATCTAAGCCCACATGAGTCATTCTTGGTGTGAGAAATAATAGACAAAAAAGACCTGATGATCACGACACAAAAGGTGGTTCCATAGGAAATGGAGTGGGACTTACACGTGATTAGAATCCAGAGGAAACATGTGTTATGTGTGCTTAGCAGCCCGAATAGGTTGGGACATACTCTAGGATGGAGGCCTGTGGTGACAAAGCCTAGCGCGAGAGGGATTTGGCACTGAATAAAGAAGGGGCAGGGATACTGCCTCCTAAAAGAAAAGTTGGGGGCTTACAGCATGATGGTTTCCCTTTCACCGCGTAGGATGCATGGGGGCTGTCATAGTTTAACGTCATGTGATGAGGACGACGGTGCCTGGCAGTTTAACGTCCTACAGCTCGGACGAGGTGGGTTCACTCTGCTCCCCTAGGGCTTACATAACTGGTAGCATCTGCAACTTGGTGAAGAGAAGGTATAGGCAACTCCATGGCTAGGGGGTGTAATGGTGTGAACCTTTGGGGGGTCCACATTAGCGTGGCTATGTGAAGAAGAAATAATTGTTAGCATGCCTTTTCGTAGAATCATGAAGCAAAGCAACGCAATGGGTAGTATTGTCCAAGGGAATTTGAAATTACTCTGTGCAAACCTAAGGGTCCACACAGTGAACAAGCACATGACGCAGGGGTGTTGCACCTAAGAGTGGTTTGAACAAGGTTCTTCAAGTTGAGGGCAGCACATGGAGCCCTTCAGAGAATAGACCAGGTAAATAGGAATTATTTGTGAAAGAGGAAGGGTTGTCCCACAATATGGACGGGTGGCAAGCAAGTACGGTCTATGGGGCACAAGGCGGTGCTTGTGCATGTAAAATAGGGGTTTGCGTGCAAGTCGGACTGGAGGGAGGCAAGAAGCAGTCTTACGCGCAAGTCTGACAGGTGGTGTGCAAGGATGCCTTTTGGAGAGGGGGCCTACACGCAAGATGAGACCCTTGTGTGCAAAGAACATTGAAAATTTTTTATGATCTGAGGGCCATTCCGTAGGTGCCCCCAACCTATCACGCAACAACCATCACCTGAAGGTCATGGGTTTTCTCACAGTCATGGAAGACGACATTTTTGCGTAGTAGAGAGTCACATTGACTTCAGGTTACTATCCCCCAAAGGGAGGGGAGATGGTTTGTTTTGTAGAACGATTCCCTGGAGTGCCGCGCAAGGGATATGCGTTCAAGGGACTTGAGTGCAAGAGACAGCTGCAGAAACCTTGGCCAACATCACTTGGGGTGCGAACACGGGGCCGGCCATGCAAACGGGCGTTCGACATCACCTTCGGCACGGAACTAGTCCCGACTGTGGAAAAACCCATTTGATGACGCCTTGGGTGCGGAAGCGGGGGCCGGAGCGGCCGGCATAGCCGGCATGAAAATGGTCGTTCCCCGCAACATTCAGGTCGGAAACGGGCCTGCACACGCAAACCCCCTTTCGACATCACCTTCAGCACAGAAGCGGGGCTGGATCGGTAGGTGCGGTTGGCGCACAAACAACCATTCCCCACCACCTTCACCATGGAAACGGGCCAGTGTGCACAAACTGTTTTTCAACAGCGCGTTCATCGTGGAAGTGGGGCAGGAGCGGCCGGACTCTGAGGGATCGTTTTGGGAGCTGAAGTGAAGGTCGGCATGCAATGGTTTAAATGTCGAAGGCTACCTACAAGTGTTTTTTTTTCAATTTTGCGTACACCTGCCCCCCGGGCCCCAAGATCACCTTTTCTTCATCCGGGCTTCATTCGGAGCTCTTCTATCCACTCGAAGGGCCCCTCCTCCGAATTTTGGTGTCCACAAATTCCCCCCAATGAATCAGAGCTAAAAAGGAACCTAAAGGTCAGATTATAAGGGATCTGAAGAATATAAATTAAATCCTTGGTGGCGTGAAAAAACGCAGATTGCGCGTGCAAGAGGGTTTTGCGTGTGCAGAAGCCGCGTCCGCGCTTTATAAATCATCTGAGGGACCACCCTTGGCCATACTTTTACTTTTTCCACACGGCAGGCTTGCTTTCTCTCGCGTGTGAAAAACTTCCACTTCTGCACATAAGATTCCGTGATTGGCTTGTGGTTTAGCGCCCATCAGGAATTTTTCCACCCCTGTCAACCGTCTTTCACGACGATTCCTCTGTCTTTCGTGCCGACCCCATAGGAGTTATAAAAATTGACGCTCATCAGACCGACGATGAGAGGGATGTTTCTGCTATAAAAATAAGAACCCAAATGATCGTGAACCCTTAGATTCTTCATGCGAGGAGGATCATTTCTGACAATCAAATTCATTTCGACATGTTGATGCATGTGATGGTCAGGATCATGGCAGCAAAAAACAGTGTTAACCTAGGGGTACCAGTGTTGGATAGGCTATATAGTATCCTAGGGCACATTTCAAGGGGAAGTACGCCTAGAAGGATATGCGGGCCATTCCAGGTCCTCCACAGTTGGGTCGTAGTCCACTGTGGTTGGTATGACTTCCCGAATGCCATTTTCCCCTGGAAACGGTATGCAGTTATCCCTCTTGAACATCACTGGGATCCACCCATTCACACTCAGGGATGATGGATTCATTATCAAGATTTGAATCCACACTCACTTTGACTTCACTGATTCCAAACCCCAGTTTCCCTAATGGTAGATGATGGGTGGGTTCCACTAGAGCATATGGAGTACTTGTAGAGCATCCGGGGTGGCGTGCTGGTGGCTCAAATAGATGAAACAATCTTCTTCAAACCCTATTTTCTAACCATATTTTCCAAGAAGTTCGGGTGTATGCAACAGATGCTCAAGAAAGTATATACAAAGGTACAGGAAGAGCGTAATCCATGCATTCTACGTCAATTGTGGCTTATTTTCACGATGGAAGGCCTGGGAAAAATCATTACTCTTCCCCCCACTAATGTTAGTGTCGAACTATCGACATAGTATGCTAAACACTGGAGGAGGACATACCCCGAGGAAATTATTTGGAAATGCGTTTGGGAAATCAAGGCAACTAGTGCAGTGCCAGAAGAGCAGGAAGGTCGGTAAGGTTCCACAGGGGAAGTGAGGTGACCGAGCTATCACGACATGTCAAATTGTTTATGATTTTATGATTGATTAATAGTCTTGGTAAAAACCTAGGTCATCTCTCGAGGAGCGTCGATAGGTTTTGAGTATGAATTTTCAATAAGAATTACTAAGGGAGGGGGGGTTGAAAAAAAATTAAAGAAACTTACTCAATTAAGGAGTTAAATAGTTTATAAATAAAGGTGGTTTACTAATAATTATGAGAGAATAATATCATTTAATGTTCACTACACATCTTTGGTAGTTCATTGTTCTAAAAATTTAACATGGTTTTGTTTAATTCTTTGGATGAAGGTTGTAAAGATCTTGACTCCCCTCTTGCCTCTTCAATTGATGCTTAAAGAACCAACCCTTAGAACAACAATAGTGTTTCCAAGATTTGGTTATAAAACATATAATAAGAGGTCTACCAAGTCATACTTAAATATTATGTATGTGGGAGATAAATAAGATTATTGTGTTGTCCAATCAGATCAACCCAATATTCCCACTTGAAATCTCAACCCAATCAGTGTTGAATAAAAAATTGTTCCACATAATTATATCAAATGAAATGTAATCAGGGGGAAGCATGTCAAGAAAAAAATTGAAATATTCAACACAAAATTATACAAAACCAGTATAAGAACATGTGATGGAACTCCCTCCCATGTTTGTGTAGCTCCATCGAAATGATCGTCCACCATTTAGCATGTCGTCGAGAGGAGGTGGAGGCTCGGGTGGAACTCCTTCTTCATAATTGAATCCCATATGATGATAGGGGCCTCCAGAACTCCATGTATGATGAGAAGACTTCTTTGGGTCTACAAAATACCAAATCTTTTCCTCCTGGACGAACTTGCAAATGAGGGTTCCAAGGTGCCATTTTATAGGAAAATGGGAAGGTGGTTTTGAGCACACAGAATTCATAAAACCAATTTTCACAGGTGTTTAGACCATTAGAAAGCCTTATATCGATTTGGAGAAAATAATAAAGTTGTAGATACACCTCTTGGATGTATCCACCGAATGTTTGGCTTAATTTGGACACCTATATCCTATGATATGGATAGATCACAACACACCATTTTTGACTTCGTGCAGATTTGGTGTGCTAGACAGATCAGGTCGGTTGGGCCACCAAATGGCCGAATGAGTCTTGGTTTCATTCATATGAAATGTAGCCCAATGACTTTTGGACCAGCCCACAAAATCTAATCCCAATGGTATGCACGGTCTAGTAGAACTATGTGGATTAATCCACTAGTGTGCTTGAATCCTGTGCAGTTTGGCCCATTTTTCTTGGACATCATCTTGGGCCCTCCAAATCTCCTCCTCCTGTAATGGAATCATCAAATCAAGTAACATTTCCCTTTTTAATAGTGATGAATAAAAAATTAATGATTCAAACATTGAATGAAACTTGTCATTTTTTTATAATTTTCAATATAAAATAAGTTTAGCACAGTGGTGTAAATGTGAAATTACACTGTGAATCGTGGTACAATCACACCCCCACACCTAAACATTTTCACTCTTGTGAAATAAAATGAGGCATATATATATTCCCAAAATCATGAATATTTTACATTTGGGGAAATTTTAATTCACTAATGTAATGTGATCAACGCACGAGCCACACAAAGGAATTATTCCTTGTGAAAATGGAAAAAGATGTCTCATAAATCATATCACAATGAAATTCAAAGAGATTCATGACATCGTTATGAGGAAGGAATTTAAAAGTAAGCCATTCCACTAACTCTCCATGTGTGTGTGTGAAAACCATTCCATCCTATTCTTTCCACTTTCAATCCAATAAATATAGGTTATTTTGAAATTATTCATCATCAAATGAATTCTCACCGAACATTCACTACATCCTTTGTATTCATATTTCAAGAACCACTCAGTTAAGCATTCTCAGAATTCAAGCCATAAACTCCTAACCAAGATATCCCAATTTTGTGTATATTTCATCACTCCCCTCATTTATTATTTTTGTTTTTTAGAAGTTGCATTTGGAACAAATCTCACAGTCATCTCTCAACCCATGTTTGATCTTCTCACGACACTTATTGCAATATTTATAACAAGATAAATGGTTGGGGAGTGGTTTTCGACCAGTTCAAGACACAAACATTTTTTTGAGGGCATACAACAGTCAGTCATGAGGTATACACACATAGGTCAATCTGGTACAGTAATGAAACAGATCAGATAAGGAACGAATGTATCAAAATATCATTTAAAGCTAAAAATTATTAACCTAACGTATATTTACCTTATATTATGTAAGAAATATTAACACTTCATGGTTTGGTGCAAAAATTTATGGAGATATTAGTACCACGGTTTTTCCAAAAAACTACTCACACAAGGGGAATCAATCATCTCAAATGATTCACAGGGATACAACCATTTATATCATTGACAGAAAACCAATTCACTAAAACCACTACCTGATGTTAAATTCATACAAATATTCTTTTTCTCCATTATTTATGGTATTTTTACCCCCCCCCCCCCTTATGGTCACCAAATCATGGAACTTTGAAATTTTTTATTCGGGAAAAAAATAAAAATACCATAAAGAAGGTGATATGAAAATAAAGAAAAATGAGAATGAAAATAATAATTAAATTTACAAGATAGTGAAAAATAAAAATACTATAGAGAAGGTAAAAAAGAGAAGAAATAGAAAAAAAACGTTGAAAATTACTATATAACCTAGAAATTTACCTATCCCCCCACACCTGAAATGTGTGGTGTCCTCATTGTAATAATTGAGAAGGTGAGTAGGAAGGATAAAACCTGGTGTGTTTCACTAATATGTTTCTTCTTGAACATGGAGTTCCTCCATTGGGAACTCTGAAAGGGCTTCGTTGAAGTGTTTTAGCCACAGCCCATTGATAGTGTAGGTTTCCTTGGTTTCTTCATTTTGAACCTGAACAACACCAAATGGAGATACATTAGTAACAGTGTATGGGACAAACCAGTGGGAACAAAGCGTAGCTGGATGCAACTTCAGCCTTACATTATAAAGGAGGAACTTCTTCCCAATTTGGAACTGAAGATGACATATAGAAAAGTCATGGGTAGCCTTGGATCGCTCCTTATAAATTCTGGAGTTTTCATATGCATGTATTCTCATTTCCTCCAACTTCTAAATATGAAACTTCATTTGAGAACATGCACCATAAATATTACAATTTCAAAGTTTGATGGCCCATTATACCTGATTCTCAATCTCAATAGGGCAGTGACCACCCTCTCCAAACACAAGACAATAGGGTGACATTCTAATGGGAGTTTTGAAAGCAGTACGGTAGTCCCATAATGAATCATCATGTCGAAGACTCCAATATTTTCATTTGGGTTGAACTATTTTTTAAGAATCTATTTTACCTCTCTATTTGACACCTCGGCTTGACCATTTTTATGTGGTTGATATGGAGTAGACACTCTATGACTGACCCCATACTGATGCAAAAATGATTTCATTGTTCGGTTGTAGAAATGAGAACCCTGGTCACTGATGATGAACCCAGGTAAGCCAAACCTACAAATGATTTGGGATCTCAAAAATTCTACAACTACCATAGAATCATCAGTCATTGTAGCTCACGCCTCTACCCATTTTGACACGTAATCAACTTCTAGAATAATGTACAAGTTTCCAAAAGAATTGGGAAATGGACCCATAAATCCAATTCCCCAAACATAAAAAATGTCATCAAATAGCAATGGTTGTTGTGGCATTTAATTTCTTTTAGAGAACTTCCCCATTATTTGACAATGAAGACAAGATTTGAAAAATTCATGGGCATCACGAAAAAGTGTTGGCCAAAAGAGACAAGAATGAAGGACCATGCAGGTAGTCCGTTGGGTTCAAAAGTGCCCCCCACAATCAAGAGTGTGACAAATCCTAATGACAGACTGGAACTCTCTATCGGGAACACAACGCCTAAGTAAATCATCACTATATGTGCACTAGAGGTAGGGGTGATCCAAAATGTACCAACCAGAATCATGAGTCAGACGATTGGCTTGGTTTTTATTGAAATCAGAAAGAATGAAAGATGCTACCAATAATTTACAATTTCATCATACCAAGGAATAACATCTTGCACTCGGTACAATTGCTCATCAAGAAACATGTCATTAATGGGAATACATGGGAATGCGTCAATTTCCGAGAATGGGAGAATCCTACTCATATGGTCAGCCATGACATTCTCTACTATTTTTTATCTCTAATTTATATGTTAAATTTTAGAAGGAGGATCATCCAGCGAATGAGATGTGTCTTGGCTTCTGGTTTCTTAAAGAGATGCTGGTGGGTTTTATGGTCTGAGAACACAATGACTTTAGACCACAATTTGACATGAATTTTTCCAAGGAAACTACAATGGAAATGGATAATTTTTCAGTTGTGGTGTAGTTTTCTCTGGTAGGGTACAAAGTACGTGAGGCATAGGCAATGACATGTAGATCTTGATCGACCCTTTGTGACAAGACTGCCCCAACTGCATAGTTAGAGGCATCACACAAGAGCTCAAACAGCAAATCCCATTGAGGTGGTTGGATTATCGGGGGTGACATGAGACTCCATTTTATCTTATTAAAATATTCCTCACATTCTTTATCAAAAAAAATTCCTTTTCTTTTTGGAGTAATCGAGAAAGGGGGGAGTGAAATTTTACTACAGTCATGAATGAAACGATGGTAAAATCTAGCATGACCTAGGAAAGACTGAACATATCGAACATTTTTGGGGAATGGTAGGGAAGAAATGACATCCAATTTTGATTTATCTATTGGATTCCATCCCCAAAAATTACATTCCCTCAAAATATAACTTCTCACACCATAAAATGGAATTTCTCATAATTTAATAAAATACTTTTTTCAATACAACGATGTAATACTTTACCAATACTACTCAAACATTCATCAAAATAGGAGCCATAAATAGTGAAATCATCCCTTAATACTTCCATGAAATTCTCCAGGTAATCTGAAAAAATATTAACCATGCATCATTGGAATGTACCCGGAGAATTGCACATACCAAATGTCATCCTTCTATAGGAAAATGTGCTAAAGGGGCAAGAAAATGTTTTCTTTTCCTAATCCATAGGGGCAATATGGATCTAAAAGTATCCTGAATACCCATCAAGGAAATAGTTGTGGGACTTACCTGTATCCTCTCTAGAATTTGGTCAATGATTGGCCAAGGGAAATAGTCCTTCCCAGTGTGTTGGTTTAGTCGGTGATAGTCTATACAGACACGCCAACTATTCTTCACACGAGTTAGAACCAATTCATTGTTCTCATTTTTTATTACTGTAAGGCCAGCCTTTTTAGGAACTACTTGAATGGGACTAACCCATTAGCTATCAGAGATGTGGTAAATGATTCGAGTATCCAATGATTTTGTTAGCTCATTTTTTACAACTTCTAGGAGGTTTGGGTTTAGTCAACATTGTGGCTACCTCACTAGGTTAGCCTCATAATTTAATAAAATATGATGTGTAAAAATTGATGGGCTAATACTAGGAATGTCAGAAATTTTATATCCCAAAGCATGTTTATAATCCCTCAAAAGTTCAAGCAGTTTCAATTCTTTCTCAGGAGGGAGTGAACTGGCAATGATGATGGGAAACATGTTTCTATTCTCAAGATATGAATTTTTTAAATTTTGAGTCAATTTTTTATGTTCCAATTTAAGTGTATTTTGGATTGGTGGGAGTGTGTGTGTGAAATTGAGAGATCACTAATCTCATCTAACTGCTCAATAGTGTCATCCTCGAATGAGGAATGGTCTTTTACAAGATTAGAACTATCACTAATGGTCAGTGGATCCTCATTGTTCAAGAAATCAACAATCAATGAACAAGCATGACACTTTTTTAAATAACTGCAATAATCAATGTATGAATCATTTCATAGCATTTCTATCAATGAATATAACTCAAAATGGGTGTCAGGGGAAAGAAACTTTGTTTTTTCAGGGGTAGGGAGTACATCAATTGAATTAAAATAGAGAGAGGAATGTTCTTATGAGCGATGATTCTTACCATCAATGATGTTGAAATGGACTATGTCACCACCAAATTCCATAGATAATGTACCCTTATGGACACTAATTATAGCTTTGGAAGTTTTCAAGAAGGGTCTCCCCGATATAATCGGGGCATGTCCATTCATTCTATCATCCTCCATTTTAAGCACATAAAAGTCAGCAAGAAAAATTAAAATTTGATCCCTGATAAGAATATCCTCTAACACACCAGAGGGGTGTGCGGTACTCCGGTTGACCATTTGAACAAAAATTCCAATGGGCTTCATTTCCCCAACCTGCAATGTAGATTAAATGGAGTGAGGCATCACATTTATAGAGGCACCTAAATCAAGAATAGCATTAGAAAAATTATACTTCCCTATGGTGCATGGAATTGAGAATGTTCCAGGTTAATTGAACTTGGAGGGAAGTGATGGCTCTATCAATGTTGAAACATTCCTCCCCAAGCTCACTTTCTCATCACCTCAAAGTCGCCTTCAGTGTGTACACATCACCTTCAGAAACATAGTGTATCTTGGAATTTCCTTCTCAACATCAATCAAAGGAATGTTAACCTGCACTTTTGAAAATGTTTCCAATATTTCCTTATAATGTTTAGTTTCATTCTATTTCCTTGGATGGGTGGAACTTTGAGGAAATGTAAGAGGAATGGTTGGGAAAGGTGACCCATCAATGTACACCAAATTTCCTTTGTAATGTCTTCTCTCAGCACAAGTTTCTTTAACATTTGGAAAATTTTTAATTGATGGGATGGAGGTTTCCTCAAGAGGGGATGACTCTAATAGAGGATTCATTTTACTTTCATGTTGTTTTCTATTCCTAAGGGTGATGGCACTAACATTTCCTTTTTCTATAGGGTTAACTACTAGTTGGGAGGGAAGTTTACCTGAACCGTGACTTTGAATTTCACCCACTGAGTTAGCTAGTTGGCCTAATTGGGTTTTAATGTCTTGTATGGCTGCCCGAGTGGATTGTTCGAATTGAATATTGTTGTCATCCATTTGTTTCATCGTATCTTTTAGTTTAGGCTCAGGTTTTGGAGGGGTTTGTTGGAAAGGACATTGGGGTGGTTGATGAATTTTTGGTGGTTGTAGTGGATGACTACTCTTCCCCAGTTGGTTCCATTGTTATTGAGGCTGGTTTGAATACCCCTGCCTATAGGCTTGGTTCTCCTTCTACCCAGGGGTGGATGGATAGTAAGGTTCTTGCCTAAAGGGTTGGTTATAGGGGTGGCTTGGAAATATTTCTTCACAACTCTCAGATGTTTCCCTCAATTGAGGACATTGGTCAGAGTAGTGGGTGTTAGATGAACATATACCACAATGGATGGGAGGAAGAGATTAGTATTTCCCTTGGGAAATAGAAAGTTGTCGAAGAAGGGTACTTACCTCTTCGAACATTGTGTCCACCTTCTTCTCGAATTAAGTACTTTGTATCTCATGGGAACCTCTAATCGGTACATTGGACCATGAACCAAATTGTTGTGGGTTTTGTGACATGTTATCAATTAGGTTTCTCATAGCAATTGGGTTCTTATCATCTAGTGAACCACATGTAGCAGAATCGATCATATTTCGATCAATAGGGATTAAACCTTCATAAAAATATTGAATTAAAAGTTCATCACTTATTTGGTTATGTGGGAAACTTGAACAAAACCTTTTAAATTGTTCCCAATATTCATGTAATTTTTTCCCTTGTGATTGTATTATCCAACAAATTTATTTCCTTATTGTTGCAGTTCGAGAGGTTGTGAAATATTTTTCAAGGAAAAGGTCTTTCATGTTCACCCATCCTCTTATTAGGGAATTAACATAATATAACCAATATTTTGTTGTGTATTCTAATGAAAAAGAGAATGCCCATAACATTACCTGTTCCTCATCCACATTAGCTGGTTTAAATTTTGAATGAACATTATAAAATTCTTTTAAGTGATTGTGTAGATCTTCTCCAGGAAGTCCATGGAATCTTGGTAATAGATGAATTAAACTAGATTTTAGTTCAAAATTGGGTGCCTCACCATGGAATTGAATATAGGTGGGTTGGATATAAACAGTAGGTGAGGTTAGTTATTTTATTTTTCTACTATTTTTAGCCATGTTATTCATGTTAATTTTAGTTTTGATATTAGTTCTAGAAGAAGATGAAGGGTGAAGAAGATTTTCAATATGTGGTATGTCCTCATTCAAAGTTTTGTCTTGTGTGTCTCGATGTTGTTGAAATATGGTCATCTCCAGTTCAGGTTTGAAAGGTGATAAATCTCCTAGAGTAGAGCGCATCATGAACTAAACCTACAAAATAATATATCATTACAAAAAGTTATGGAAAAGGTATAAGACAAAACAAATAATTATTAAAAAAATATTACCAAAACCTTATAAAAAACATGCACTAAAAACCAAAGTGCTCCCCAGAAACGTTCCAAAATTTGACCGATCTGTCATGACACGTCAAACTGATTATGATTTTAAGATTGATTTAAAGTCTAGGTAAGACCCTAGGTCATCTCTCGAGAAGCATTTATAGGTTTTGAGTATGTAATTTTAATAAAAATTTCTAAAAGAGGGGGGAGGTTTTGAAAACAGATTTAAGTAAATTACTCAATTAAAGAGTTAAATAGTTGATAAATAACAGTGGTGTATTAATAATTATGAGAGAAGAAGATAATTTCAAGTTCACTACACATCTTTGATAATTCATTGCTTTGAAAATTTAGCATGGTTTTGTTTAATTCTTTGGTTGAAGGTTGTCAAGATCTTTACTCCCCTCTTGCCTCTTCAAATGATGCTTAAGAACCACCCCTTGGAACAACAATCATGTTTCCAAGATTTTTTTATCAAAAATATAATAATTTTTCTACCAAATAATAATTAAATCTTATGTATGTGTGAGATAAATAAGATTATTGTGTTGTCCAATCAGATCAACCCAATATTTCCACTTGAAATCACAACCCAATTGGTGTTGAAATAAAAATTGTTCCACTTAATTTATCAAAGGAAATTTAATCAGGGGGAAGAATGTCAATTAA
Organism: Viscum album; assembly: GCA_963277665.1. Classification (NCBI taxonomy): domain Eukaryota; kingdom Viridiplantae; phylum Streptophyta; class Magnoliopsida; order Santalales; family Viscaceae; genus Viscum; species Viscum album. Next base: position 711,091,413 of record OY728136.1, on the reverse strand, counting down.
AAAAATAATTGAAATATTCAACACAAAAATTATACAAAAATAGTAGAATAACATGTGATGGAACTCCCTCTCAAGTTTGTGTTGCACCCTCTAAATGATCGTCCACCGTTTAGCTCGCCTTCGAGAGGAGGAGGAGGCTCGGTTGGAACTCCCTCTTCATACTTGATTCCCATATTAGGATAGAGGACTACAGAACTCCTTAGATGATGATAAGAATTATTTGGCTCTCCATAATACTAGAGCTTTTCCTCCTATCCAAACATTAATATGAGGATCCCAAGGTTCCATTTTATAATAAAATGTGAAGGTGGTTTTGAGCACACAAAATTCATAAAACCAATTATCACTGGTGTTTTGACCTCCAGACTATCTTATCTCGATTTGGAGAAAATAAAAAAGTTTTAGAACCACCTCTTGGATGTCTCCACCGAATAATTTGAATAATTTGGACACTTATAGCATGAGATATGGACAGATCACAGCACACCACCTTTGAATTCGTGCAGATTTGGTGTGCTGGAAAGATCAGGTCATTTGGGCCACCAGATGGCTAAATGGGTCTTGGTTTCCTTCATATGAAATATATCCCAATGAATTCTAGATCATCCCAAAAAACTTCAGCCCAATGGGATGCATTTTCTAGTATCATTTTGTAGATTAATCTACTGGTGTGCTTGGATCTTGTGATGTTTGGACCATTTTTCTTGGACATCATCACGGGCCCTCTAAGTCACCTCCTCCTGCAATGGAATCATCAAAACAAGTAACATCGCAATTTTTAACAGTGATAAACACAAAATAAATTATTCAAACATGGAATGAAACTTGTCATTATTTTTAAAATTTTCAATATAAAACAAGTTTAGCACAGTGGTGTAAAGGTGAAAATTACACAGTGAATCGTGGTACAATCATGAGTCGGAGAACGGGTCCGGGAGATAGCGTGGCGTAGGCCGGTACATCATCAGCATAGGAAACTGAGGCCAAAAACACGCATCTTCTGTAAGGACCCGTAAATTTCAAGGAAAGTTTTTTGTTTAATTCTTTGGGATTTTATGAGTACACAGTTTCTTACAGCACCTGATTCCGAGGCCCAGAGTTCCCGGAATCAATTTCTGAAGTTTATCTCGGGTACATTCATTGAAAGAACAAGCAGGTTTTTCTATCTTTTTAACCGGTGCTCGGAATTGAAATCTGAGGGCACCGATGAACATGTAGCGCCTGTATTTGCTTAATATGACTTTTACCGTTGATGTGTTTGCTCAGAAGAAGAAGTTAAATTTTGGGGTTTAAGTGAGAAGTAAATAAAATTGTGTGCAATTTTATTTTATTATCCTTGGAAGTTAAACACTCACATGGGAAGTTGTTGGTGGGGCCCACAACCACCCAACTTCCCATGTGTGGTTATAAGGGAGGTGGGTCCCACACGAGCCCTCATCTTTTCACATTCCATAACCCTTACCCCCTTTTAACTCCAATGATAAATACATGGAAACACTCCATTAATTTTTGGTATCCTTTAATTGTGTAACTCTCCCTTCTCTCCTCTTTAATCTTTCTGACACACCTCTTCAATTAATTGATCTAGTGTTTTGAAATTTTAAATTTTGAAATGCTTTGAAATGAAAAATAAAATAAGGAGAACCTTAATTTATTTTGGTTAGCTTGTTGTGTTGGGGATTGGAGGAGAGAGAGCTCTAGTTTTTGAAGAACTTCATCTTCTCGCGAAGTACGTCTCCACTTCAACGAAGAACTCTAATTATCCAACGAAGAACGTCGACTCGACGGTTTCGATTTTCTCCATCCTCTTCTTCCTTCACGACAAGGGAGGAGACGCTGACGACGATGGGAACGATGCCATCATCTGCGGTGCTTGACAACCATGAACTTCCTTCGAGGTAGGGGTTATATTCATTCATGTTTAATTTACCGTTCTTCATTGATTATTTTGGCTACTTCATATCCACATAACAGGAGGAGATCAGACTGCACAAACACGGACGATCCTCCTCCCCTTTTCTTGTTGATCCTCATTGATCATTGCGGCGAAGGTGGCACGGTGCCATTGCACCATGCGGGAATGAAGAGAACTGCGGCCAGAGCGGGCCATAGCGAAGGTGTGTGGCGCCGTAATGACACGTCGGTGAGACCAAAGGAGGTCGTGGCTAGGAGCGGGTTGTGATAGAGGTGGGCGGCGTCGTCGTGCCGCACCGGTCGGATAGAAGCTGTGGCCTAAGGCCACGACAGTTTTTCAAAGGGGCGGCTGGCTGAGCCAACCACCGGTGCCACCTGGAGGCGGGACCCCCTCAGGTCCTGTGGTTGCACAAGGCCGGCCATTAAGGCCGGCCATTTCGGAAACAGCCCCCCCCCTCCCCTCGCACCCCTCTTGGCCGAGAGCCGAGCCGTGGCCGGCTTCCGAGCCGACGCGGGCGGCCGGGCCGACTGTGTAACACCCCAAGCGTCTACGGTACACTTCTCTTTGAATAATGTGATAGCGTGTGTTGTACGCAACACCGAGTTCTAACACACCATAACCAATCAAACTAGTCGTTATGAATAGTAATACCTAATTTTTTAAATTATATATATTTTATATTTCAAAATGGACTTCATTTTTGGATTTGGAATATCAAATTTAGCCTAAGGTGATATTTTGGTACTTTTCGGATAACTTTAATATTTTTATGAATAGTGAAAATTACTAAATTTTAATTAAAAACAACTTTTTTAATCAAAATAATTAATAGTGATAAGTTATGAATTTGAGTGGTTTTAAAGTATATTTAGAATATATTTTTACCATTTAATATAATTTTGGTCATTGGACATAATTTTACAATTAAACCGAACATAAACAAGTGTCAATCTTTTGATAGTTATTATCTCTTAAAAACATGCTTTTTGTTTTGACAGCGGGAATTAATTTTAAATTAATTTCTGCCACTTCTGTGTTTTGAATTTAGAAAAATGGATTCCATATTTATAATCAGGATGTTCAAATTGTGTAAATAGGTAACTTTTATTTTTAGACATTTTGAATAATTACTGCGGTAAATATTTTATTTACCATGGTAAAGGGTAAATCTGGTAAATAAGGATTAAAAAATAATATTATAATAATACTAAATTACCCTAAAACGTGTTCTAGCCTTATTGGTTGATAAATGTTCGACCATAGGCATCTTTGGTGTAACGCCCCGACCCCAGTTACCCAGAGTCGGTGCATTATTACATAACATTGGCATGATCACAAGAAAGATCAAATCTCGAAAGACCGATTGGTTTAGTAGCCTTGGAAACACTAGATATATTCATAAGTTTTAGATTACATCATAAAATGAAAAACTACTACAACAAAATAATGTTTCCACAATCCACACTATTAACCCCTCATAAAATCCCTGCAGGTCATTCATAACTTACTTCTTCACATCCTGGGAAAAATAAAACATAGAAAAGGGGTGAGCTCAAATGTCCAGTAAGGATAACAATATAGCGGAAACTTTCATAAATAAGAATAAACATTTAAGGCAATGTATAACTAAAAAAAAGCCTTTTAAATATGAACTTTCAACATGGTATGAAATAATGCCATTTACTTATTCACATGGATATTCTACTAATCGAATAATCACATGCAAAAATCAATAACCACTTTCATAATGTTGGAATGCATAATGCCAGACTATCATAACCACATAGCCAAGGCCTCGTGCCAAGACTACAAATAATATTTTGTCAAGGCCTTGTGCCAAGACACTAGTTTGTCTCATTATACCTACCGATGCATCGAGGAGCTATAGCTGGCTCCACCCGTCACATATTAAGTCCAATGCATTCCCATATGAAAAGGTTTAAACATAACATAAACATTCATATTAAAACTAGCATATGAAATGTCAATACTTTCACCATAAACTATGAATGGTATAAAAATAGCACATCCACAGTCAAACATATCACAAAACCTTCAATACAATATAGAAGTTTTGTATCATAATAAATCAACTTCAAATAATCTTAAAATCCATCAAAGGATGTTGACATAGATGAAATCAAAATTCTTTTTAAAGAAATATCTCCTTTTATTTTGAAATAATTTAAGATCCATATAAAATAAAACATTTTCTTTGAAAATATTCTTATAAGCTTGTAAGGGAAGCTTTGAAGATTTTATAACGGCAGAAAATAGCCGCACCCGCCGTATAAGTTAAAAAAACATTCTTACCTTAATTCTGTCGAAAAGGTTAAAAAGGACCTTGTTTTGAAAACGACCGAAATATTCCTTTATAAACCACTTATAAAAGTCAAAAAGGGTATAAATGACTTTAACTCATATTCTAGTAAATAGTAAAAATGTTTTGAAATGCATTTTTAAGAAACATGGATGTGGATGATAAAGAGATCCCAGTAGATTATTACGTATAAACAACCTTGGATAATGAAGAGGTTGTAAAGTAAACCCTTACCTTGTACTTTTCCTTGGTTGGGGTAGGTTAACCTCCTGTATAATGGTGAAATAGTTGTTATTAAATTATACAAGAATCATATATAATAATATGATATCATATATGATCTTTTAACATTGATTTGTTAATAATATCTTAGAATTATCGTCGTTTCGGGAGTTAACTTACTCATTTTCTTTTATATGTTTTGTTACATAAGCCATGGTTGTTGTATCTTATTCATATCCAGAATGATATCTAGTCCTTAAAAATCATTTTTAAATCATCAAATGATAATTATACTTGAATGGATACGATGGAGAATGAATCTCATCGCGTTCGTGGAGACGGTAGTCCGTACGTACGCACGAGCGACAATATCATTCTTTTGATATTAAAATAATATATAAATGGATGGTATATCATATATACAGAATCATTAACATGTTATATTTATTATTTACATGAGTTACACATCATTATTATACCCATCCAAATAATATTATATTGAATAACAATTACACCACGACGTGGAGACGGTAGTCCGTACGTACGCACGTATGGTGACATGTTATTCAAAGGGTGGATAGAATACTGAATATGGTTGTACCATATTTATAATAACATCACAGTATATGTGAGATACTGGAGTTATTATTTTATAATGGTAAGAACAAAGGAAGAAGAAGTGGAAGAAGAAATGAACTTGGAGAAGGGTGGTGAAATCATTACCTCTTCTTCGGGTTCTTCCTTTTGATTTGATCAAAAGGGCTCCTTAGATTGGCTTTCTGATCAAACTAAAGCCTCTAGGTTGTAGTGAGGGATGTTGGGAGAGTATTTGGGCAGAGTTTGGCCGAACCAAAAGGCTTTGAAGGTGTGAAGAAATGAGAAGGAGGAGTGCCCTTTTATAAGAGGGGTGAGGGGCACCTTTGGAAAAGCTAGAAATATTAATTTATAATAAATTCATATTCGGTTTCTAATGGCTCCAAAGCTTATTATTCAAAGGTTAAGGTGGGGATAGGTCGAAAACCACTCAACCAATAGAATTTAGACAGGTTTGGGTACTTATATTAACCTTATCTTTAAGTATTAACTCTAAGTTAATTAGTTTCACTTTTACAATGTCTCTTTGTATTTTTATATAATATGGTTAATAAACTTACTATATACATCCAAGAGACCCCCAAGTGGTACATTAATGATGGACCTATCATTATATAAGTCTCTTGGACGAACCTTAGATTTTTAGGAATTTAATATCAATTAAGAATATAATATTTGTTTTAAGAACTCTTTTATGTCAATTTTGACACTACTCAATAGTTGATTTTTGTGAAACTCATAACAGATTGATTACTTCGAACAAAGTCAATTAAATCAATCCTAATATATCATATTATCCTAGAAAATTAGTTTAATTCATTAAAAGTTTCATATTATATTTATTTGGGTATTTATAATATCAATTATTTTAATTTTTCACTATTATAGTAATTACTCCATCATCATTGTGTCATAAATAAAATAAATTATTTAATGTCTAAAAATTATAAATAAAATATCATTATGTAGGAAATCTTTTTCCTTTCTAATGAATATTTATAATCTAAAATCCAACATATATAACCCTATGTAACAATTGTTTTTCTAAAAGATATATGCTTGTGTCATTTTTGTATTCATTTTAACTTAATTAAAATAAAGTGTCATTATCACTTACAAGTGGATCCATGGGGTCCCAAAATAGACCCAAAGATTCCCATGGTCGACCATGTATCAACCAATAGGGTTAAGACACGTTTTAGGGTAATTTAGTATTATTATAATATTATTTTTTAACCCTTATTTACCGGATTTACCCTTAACCATGGTAAATAAAATATTTACCGCAGTAATTATTCAAAATGTCTAAAAATAAAAGTTACCTATTTACACAATTTGAACATCCTGATTCCAAATATGGAATCCATTTTCCTAAATTCAAAACACAGAAGTGGCAGAAATTAATTTAAAATTAATTCCCGCTGTCAAAACAAAAAGCGTGTTTTTAAGAGATAATAACTATCAAAAGATTGACACTCGTTTATGTTCGGTTTAATTGTAAAATTATGTCCAATGACCAACATTATATTAAATGGTAAAAATATATTCTAAATATACTTTAAAACCACTCAAATTCATAATTTATCACTATTAATTATTTTGATTAAAAAAGTTGTTTTTAATTAAAACTTAGTAATTTTCACTATTCATCAAAATATGAAAGTTATCCGAAATGTACCAAAATTTTACCTTAGGCTAAATTAGATATTCTGAATCCAAAAATGAAGTCCATTTTCAAATATAAAATATATATAATTTCAAAAAGTAGGTATTACTATTCATAACGGCTAGTTTGATTAGTTATGGTGTGTTAGAACTCGGTGTTGCGTACAACACACGCTATCACATTATTCAAAGAGAAGCGTACCGTAGAAGCTTGGGGTGTTACATTCTCCCCTCCTTCAAATAATTGCATCCTCACAATTTCTAGGGTATTACTGCATAAAAAGACTCGGGTGGTTCTTCATCATAAGTTCCTCGGGTTCCCACGTTGCCTCTTCCATCTTATGGTTTCTCCACAAAACTTTTACCAGACGCGTCGTCCGGTTTCTCAGCACTTGTTCTCTCGTATCAAGAATCTTGACGGGCTCTTCGCAATAAGACAGATCGGGTTCCAGTTCTAATTCCTCATAGGTGAGTACATGCGTCGGATCAGGCATGTATTTCCTCAATAGAGATACGTGGAACACATCGTGAACTTTGGAGAGACTTGGCGGCATTGCCAATCGGTAAGCTACAACCCCAATTCGTTCTAGAATTTCGAAAGGTCCGATGTACCTGGGACTCAATTTACCTTTCTTACCAAAACGTATGACTCCCTTCCATGGAGATACCTTCAGAAAAACATGATCACCGACTTGAAATTCCAAATCCTTCCTTCGATTATCGGCATAGCTCTTCTGCCTACTTTGAGCTGCTTTGATGTGATTTTGGATTACTTTCACCTTTTCCACCGTTTCCTCCACCAGTTCTGGGCCTACAAGTTTTCTTTCACCAATGTCATCCCAACAGGTTGGTGTACGACATCTCTTTCCGTATAACTCTTCATATGGTGCCATCTGAATACTCGAATGGAATCTATTGTTGTAGGAAAATTCTACCAAAGGTAAATATTGATCCCACATACCCTGAAAGTCAAGTGAGCAAGATCTCAACATGTCTTCTAAGGTTTGAATAGTCCGTTCTGATTGTCCGTCTGTCTGAGGGTGGTAAGCAGTGCTCAAATGAAGTTCAGTATCCAGGGATTTCTGAAGACTTTTCCAGAATCTTGAAGTAAAACGGGGATCACGATCAGAAACAATCGATAGGGGTACTCCATGAAGTCTCACAACTTCATTAATATATTGTCTTGCTAGACGTTCCAGGGGTAGATCTTCTCTTATAGCAAGAAAATGCGCTGTCTTGGTAAGACGATCAACAATAACCCATATTGCATCATTCCTTCTAGGAGTCTTTGGTAGCCCCATGACAAAGTCCATCGTAACATTGTCCCATTTCCACTCCGGTATGGGAAGAGGTTGCATGACTCCTCCAGGCTGTTGCCTTCCAGCTTTCACTTGTTGACAAACCATACATCTTGACACAAAATCAGCAATCTCCCTCTTCATGTTGTCCCACCAAAAATGTTCCTTCAAATCTCTATACATTTTGGTGCTCCCAGGGTGTATAGAGAAATTGGAACTATGAGCGTCATCCAGCAATTCCCTTTTTAGATCAGGTATATTGGGAACACAAAGTCTCTTCCCGAATTTCAAAATTCCATCTTCATACACAAAGTCTCTCAATCTCCCATCATTCACAGCTTTAATCTTCTTTTGGAATTCTTCATCATCGGTCTGAGAACTCTTAATCCTTTCTAGTAAAGATGGTTTGGCAACCATTTGAAAAAGCATTGATGTTTCACCTTCCCTGGTTATTCCCATGTCCATCTTCACTAGATCCATGAAAATTGGATCCCTTTGAATTCTCATATTGTTCAAAACTCCATGGTCTTTTCTACTCAAAGCATCTGCCACCTTGTTTACCTTCCCTGGGTGGTAGTGTATCGTACAATCATAATCCTTGAGTAATTCAAGCCATCTCCTTTGCCTCATGTTGAGTTCTTTTTGTGAGAAAATATACTTCAAACTCTTGTGATCAGTATAAATCTCACATTTTTCACCATAGAGGTAGTGCCTCCATATCTTCAAATCAAAGATCACTGCTGCTAACTCGAGATCATGAGTAGGATAGTTTTGTTCATGAATTTTCAACTGTCGTGATGCATAGGCAATAACTCTATCATTCTGCATAAGGACACAGCCAAGTCCTTTCTTCGATGCATCACTATAAATAACGAACTCATCATTCCCCGATGGTAGAGTCAATATAGGAGCATTGACTAATCTTCTCTTCAGTTCTTCGAAACATTCTTCACACTCTTTTGTCCAAACAAATTTAACCCCTTTACGTGTGAGCTTCGTTAATGGGTTAGCCAATCGGGCAAAATTCTGGATGAAACGTCGATAATAACCTGCCAAACCAATAAAACTACGTACCTCAGTTATACTCGTAGGTGCTGGCCATTCTTGGATTGCCTTGGTCTTAGAAGGATCAACAGAGATTCCATCTTTAGAGACAATATGTCCAAGAAAAGAAATCTCCTGAAGCCAGAATTCAAACTTGCTAAACTTCCCATATAATTCATGCCTCCTCAGAGTCTTCAAGATAATGCGCAAGTGATTTTCATGATCTTCGTAGGTTTTGGAGTATACCAAGATATCATCAATAAATACCACCACAAATTCATCGAGATACTCCTTGAAAACTCTATTCATTAGATCCATGAATACAGAGGGTGCATTAGTCAATCCAAACGGCATTACAGTAAACTCGTAATGCCCGTACCTGGTTCGAAATGCTGTTTTCGGAATGTCTTCCTTCTTCACACACAACTGATGGTATCCAGATCGAAGGTCAATCTTTGAAAAGTATTGATATCCATGCAGTTGGTCAAATAAATCATCAATACGAGGTAGGGGATACTTGTTCTTTATCGTTATAGCATTGATCACCCTGTAGTCGATACATAACCTCATAGATCCATCTTTCTTTTTAACAAAAAGAACCGGGGCTTCCCATGGAGAAACACTAGGGCGAATAAATCCCTTATTACTCAATTCCTCTAGTTGTTTCTTTAGTTCGACTAACTCTACAGTGGCCATTCTATAAGGGGTCTTCGATATAGGCCTTGATCCAGGAATCAAATCAATAGAAAACTCAACTTCTCGTTCTGGAGGATGTCCAGGTAAATCTTCCAGAAATACATCTACAAATTCTTTCACAACAGGTACATCCTCTATTTGAACATTCCTTTCCTCACCGACAGTTATTTCATTCTCTTCCTCCAAAATAATTGAATTATGTTGAGCTACTGGGGGTGGATCTAAATAAGAATTAGGTGGTGACGATTCTGCTCTAAAAATAAGGTGCTCCTTATCATTATCATCAAGAATCGTAACCTCTTTCTTCTTACAATAAATCTTCGCATCATAGTCCGAAAGCCAGTCCATACCGAGGATTATATCAAACTCAATCATAGGTATGACGATGAAATCAGCAGATAAAGAAAATTTATGTGCTCTAATGGGGACTGATTCACAAAACTTTGTTGCAACGATACTTCCCTTAGGAGTTTTAACTGACAACTCCCTTATTAAATCAAATTGGAAATATCTAATTTTCTTAGCAAACTGGGAAGATATGAAACAATGCGATGATCCAGAATCAAATAATGCATTTGCTAAACTTGAGGAAACCATTAAATTACCTGCCACCACGTCTTTCGGAGCTTCTACCTTAGCAGTAGTGATAGCATAAGCCTGGCCTTGATCCCTTGGCCTTTTCTGAGGTAAGTTCTCCTGACGCTTAGTACATGCATTTGCATAATGCCCCATCTCCCTGCAATTATAGCACTGAACGTTGGTAGCTTCCTTCTTCCCCTTGCAATCATGAGCTTGGTGGCCTTTTTCACCACACTTGTAACAGACTCCCATTCCCTTCAAGTAAGTACCAGGATGTTTCTTCCCGCATTTACCACAAGATGGATATTCAACCTTTCCCTTCTTCCCCTTATTTCCATTCCCAGATTGATCTGCAGGTCTCTTCTTATCTTGCTTTGCTTTAAAGTCATAATACTTAGAGAATTCCTTTTCGGTCTTGATAGCACATGAGACAATGTCTTCGTACGATGAAAAGGATTGTGAGACTAACGCTCGATGGAGAAATGGTTTTAACCCATCAAAGAAACGATCAATCTTACTTCTTGGGTTACGAATATAATCACCAGCATACCTCGCTAACCTTGTAAAGTTAGCCTCATACTTTGTGACATTCTCATCCTCCTTTTGTCTCAGACTCAGAAATTGCCTTTCCATATCTGCTCGATGGTCGCGGGGGAAGTATTTTTCTAAAAACAGATCTTTGAACTCCCTCCATTCCATATTTGATACTTCATCATCTTCCTTCGTATTTTGAATCAATGACCACCATTGATCAACATCTCCAGTGAGGCGGTAAACTGCCATGATAACTTTTTCCCTTTCACTGCTCCCCAAAGCCTGAAATATTTTCTCTAGGGAAAATATCCATTACTCAGCTACTAAGGGATTTGTATTCCCATTGAACGTTGGTGGTTGTTGCCTCATGAATCGATCCAACATTGATCCTCCACGTTGCGGATCAGGGTGCTCCATACGGGTAAGGTTATTATTCATAACCTGAGTAAGTTGTCCCAGTATGGTGATTAGCTGATCAGCACCAGTTGCATCACCAGCCCCACTATAATTATCTTGAGCAGGAGGGCAATCCCTACATGGAGTGCATGCATTGATACGGTTTCCATTTCTTCCACTAGGTGCCATTTCTAAACAATGTCATAAACTAGATCAATTTATGAATCAAAATACATAATCCCATACTTATAAAACACTTAACATAAATTGAACTATTTATGGATATAATCCATAATCATAAGAATGTTTTCTTTGAGGAAGTATATACTCATAATCCCTTCAAAATGATTTGTAAAGAAAATGAGAGTTATCCTAAGCATATCCCCCGGGAGTGTCGTAACCAAGAGTGCAGCAAGGCCCGTTGTCGTGCACCAGTTCCCGTTCGAGTCTAGCTCAAAGCGGTGTTTTCGGGTTTTACCCCTAGGTACATCTGTGCCAGAGCCGCCTCTACCTGCTCGTATCCAGACAGGGATGTATTTCTTGGAAAACTCACAAAATCTCTACAATACCAAAATTCTAGGAAGTTCTTCTATACTAATCCTCAAAGTCCATCTTAGGTCTACGTGCTCTAATCAGAGTTTATCTAAATCTAGCTTCCAAGGTTTGTACTAAACTTCCTCTGATACCAACTGTAACGCCCCGACCCCAGTTACCCAGAGTCGGTGCATTATTACATAACATTGGCATGATCACAAGAAAGATCAAATATCGAAAGACCGATTGGTTTAGTAGCCTTGGAAACACTAGATATATTCATAAGTTTTAGATTACATCATAAAATGAAAAACTACTACAACAACATAATGTTTCCACAATCCACACTATTAACCCCTCATAAAATCCCTGCAGGTCATTCATAACTTACTTCTTCACATCCTGGGAAAAATAAAACATAGAAAAGGGGTGAGCTCAAATGCCCAGTAAGGATAACAATATAGCGGAAACTTTCATAAATAAGAATAACCATTTAAGGCAATGTATAACTAAAACAAAAGCCTTTTAAATATGAACTTTCAACATGGTATGAAATAATTCCATTTACTTATTCACATGGATATTCTACTAATCGAATAATCACATGCAAAAATCAATAACCACTTTCATAATGTTGGAATGCATAATGCCAGACTATCATAACCACATAGCCAAGGCCTCGTGCCAAGACTACAAATAAGATTTTTTCAAGGCCTTGTGCCAAGACACTAGTTTGTCTCATGAGACCTACCGATGCATCGAGGAGCTATAGCGGGCTCCACCCGTCACATATTAAGTCCAATGCATTCCCATATGAAAAGGTTTAAACATAACATAAACATTCATATTAAAACTAGCATATGAAATGTCAATACTTTCACAATAAACTATGAATGGTATAAAAATAGCACATCCACAGTCAAACATATCACAAAACCTTCAATACAATATAGAAGTTTTGTATCATAATAAATCAACTTCAAATAATCTTAAAATCCATCAAAGGATGTTGACATAGATGAAATCAAAATTCTTTTTAAAGAAATATCTCCTTTTATTTTTAAATAATTTAAGATCCATATAAAATAAAACATTTTCTTTGAAAATATTCTTATAAGCTTGTAAGGGAAGCTTTGAAGATTTTATAACGGCGGAAAATAGCCGCACCCGCCGTATAAGTTAAAAAAACATTCTTACCTTAATTCGGTCGAAAAGGTTAAAAAGGACCTTGTTTTGAAAACGACCGAAAGATTCCTTTATAAACCACTTATAAAAGTCAAAAAGGGTATAAATGACTTTAACTCATATTCTAGTAAATAGTAAAAATGTTTTGAAATGCATTTTTAAGAAACATGGATGTGGATGATAAAGAGATCCCAGTAGATTATTACGTATAAACAACCTTGGATAATGAAGAGGTTGTAAAGTAAATCATTACCTTGTACTTTTCCTTGGTTGGGGTAGGTTAACCTCCTGTATAATGGTGAAATAGTTGTTATTAAATTATACAAGAATCATATATAATAATATGATATCATATATGATCTTTTAACATTGATTTGTAAATAATATCTTAGAATTATCGTCGTTTCGGGAGTTAACTTACTCATTTTCTTTTATATGTTTTGTTACATAAGCCATGGTTGTTGTATCTTATTCATATCCAGAATGATATATAGTCCTTAAACATCATTTTTAAATCATCAAATGATAATTATACTTGAATGGATATGATGGAGAATGAATCTCATCGCGTTCGTGGAGACGGTAGTCCGTACGTACGCACGAGCGACAATATCATTCTTTTGATATTAAAATAATATATAAATGGATGGTATATCATATATAAAGAATCATTAACATGTTATATTTATTATTTACATGAGTTACACATCATTATTATACCCATCCAAATAATATTATATTGAATAACAATTACACCACGACGTGGAGACGGTAGTCCGTACGTACGCACGTATGGTGACATGTTATTCAAAGGGTGGATAGAATACTGAATATGGTTGTACCATATTTATAATAACATCACAGTATATGTGAGATACTGGAGTTATTATTTTAGAATGGTAAGAACAAAGGAAGAAGAAGTGGAAGAAGAAATGAACTTGGAGAAGGGTGGTGAAATCATTACCTCTTCTTCGGGTTCTTCCTTTTGATTTGATCAAAAGGGCTCCTTAGGTTGGCTTTCGGATCAAACTAAGGCCTCTAGGTTGTAGTGAGGGATGTTGGTAGAGTATTTGGGTAGAGTTTGGCCGAACCAAAAGGCTTTGAAGGTGTGAAGAAATGATAAGGAGGAGTGCCCTTTTATAAGAGGGGTGAGGGGCACCTTTGGAAAAGCTAGAAATATTAATTTATAATAAATTAATATTCGGTTTCTAATGGATCCAAAGCTTATTATTCAAAGGTTAAGGTGGGGATAGGTCTAAAACCACTCAAACAATAGAATTTAGATAGGTATGGGTACTTATATTAACCTTATCTTTAAGTATTAACTCTAAGTTAATTAGTTTCACTTTTACAATGTCTCTTTGTATTTTTATATAATATGGTTAATAAACTTACTATATACATCCAAGAGACCCCCAAGTGGTACATTAATGATGGACCTATCATGATATAAGTCTCTTGTCCGAACCTTAGTTTTTTAGGAATTTAATATCAATTAAGAATATAATATTTGTTTTAAGAACTCTTTTATATCAATTTTGACACTATTCAATAGTTGATTTTTTTGAAACTCATAACAGATTGATTACTTCGAATAAAGTCAATTAAATTAATCCTAATATATCATATTATCCTAGAAAATTAGTTTAATTCATTAAAAGTTTCATATTATATTTATTTGGGTATTTATAATATCAATTATTTTAATTTTTCACTATTATAGTAATTACTGCATCATCATTGTGTCATAAATAAAATAAATTATTTAATGTCTAAAAATAATAAATAAAATATCATTATGTAGGAAATCTTTTTATCTTTCTAATGAATATTTATAATCTAAAATACAACATATATAACCCTATGTAACAATTGTTTTTCTAAAAGATATATGCTTGTGTCATTTTTGTATTCATTTTAACTTAATTAAAATAAAGTGTCATTATCACTTACAAGTGGATCCATGGGGTCCCAAAATAGACCCAAAGATTCTCATGGTCGACCATGTATCAACCAATAGGGTTAAGACACATTTTAGGGTTATTTAGTATTATTATAATATTATTTTTTAACCCTTATTTACCGGATTTACCCTTAACCATGATAAATAAAATATTTACCGCAGTAATTATTCAAAATGTCTAAAAATAAAAGTTACCTATTTACACAATTTGAACATCCTGATTCCAAATATGGAATCCATTTTCTTAAATTCAAAACACAGAAGTGGCAGAAATTAATTTAAAATTAATTCCCGCTGTCAAAACAAAAAGCGTGTTTTTAAGAGATAATAACTATCAAAAGATTGACACTCGTTTATGTTCGGTTTAATTGTAAAATTATGTCCAATGACCAACATTATATTAAATGGTAAAAATATATTCTAAATATACTTTAAAACCACTCAAATTCATAATTTATCACTATTAATTATTTTGATTAAAAAAGTTGTTTTTAATTAAAACTTAGTAATTTTCACTATTCATCAAAATATGAAAGTTATCCGAAATGTACCAAAATTTCACCTTAGGCTAAATTCGATATTCCGAATCCAAAAATGAAGTCCATTTTCAAATATAAAATATATATAATTTCAAAAATTAGGTATTACTATTCATAACGGCTAGTTTGATTAGTTATGGTGTGTTAGAACTCGGTGTTGCGTACAACACACGCTATCACATTATTCAAAGAGAAGCGTACCGTAGAAGCTTGGGGTGTTACATTTGGGTCGATTTTGGGACCCCATGGTGCCACTTGTAGGTGATAGGGACATTTTATTTTAATTAAGTTAAAATGAATACAAAAATGACACAAGCATATATCTTTTAGCAAAAAAAAATTTACATAAGGTTATATATGTTGGAATTTAGATTATAAATATTCATTAGAAAGATAAAAATATTTCATAAATAATTATATTTTATTTATAATTTTTAGACATTAAATAATTTAATTTATTTATGACACAATGATGATGAAGTAATTACTATAATAGTGAAAAATTAAAATAATTGATATTATAAATACCCAAATAAATATAATATGAAACTTTTAATGAATTAAACTAATTTTATAGGATAATATGATATATTATGATTGATTTAATTGACTTTTTTCGAAGTAATCAATCTTTTATGAGTTTCACAAAAATCAACTATTTAATAGTGTCAAAATTGACATAAAAGAGTTCTTAAAATAAATATTATATTATAAATTGATATTAAATTCCTAAAAATATAAGGTTCGGCCAAGAGACTTATATCATGATAGTTTAATCACTAATGGACCACTTGGGGGTATCTTGGATGTATATATTAAGTTTATTAACCATATTATATAAAAATACAAAGAGACGTTGTAAAAGTGAAACTAATTAACTTAGAGTTAATACTTAAAGATAAGGTTAATATAAGTACCCAAACCTGTCTAAATTCTATTGGTTGAATTGTTTTCGACCCATCCACACCTTAAAATTTAAATAATCAACTTTGGAGCCATTAGAAACCGAATATGAATTTATTATAAATTAATATTTCTAGCTTTTCCAAAGGTGCCCATCACCCCTCTTATAAAAGGGCACTCCTCCTTCTCATTTCTTCACACATTCAAAGCCTTTTGGTTTGTTCAAAATCTGCCCAAATACTCTCCCAACTTCCCTCAATACAACCTAGAGGCCTTAGTTGATCAGAAATCCAACCTAAGGAGCCCTTTTGATCAAATCAAAAGGAAGAAACCGAAGAAGAGGTAATGATTTCACCACCCTTTTCCAAGTTCCTTTCTTCTTCCACTTCTTCTTCCTTTGTTGTTACCATTATAAAATAATAACTCCAGTATCATATATATACTGTGATTTTATTATAAATATGGTACAACCATATTCAGTATTCTATCCACCCTTTGAATAACATGTCACCATACGTGCGTACGTACGGCTTACCGTCTCCACGTCGTGGTGTAATTGTTATTCAATATATTATTATTTGGATGGTTATAATAATGATGTGTAACTCATGTAAATAATAAATATAACATGTTAATGATTATTTATATATGATATACCATCCATTTATATATTATTTTAATATCAAAAGAATGATATTTTCGCTCGTGCGTACGTACGGACTACCGTCTCCACGAACGCGATGAGATTCATTCTCCATCGTATCCATTCAAGTATAATTATCATTTGATGATTTAAAAATGATGTTTAAGGACTTGATATCATTCTGTATATGAAAAATATACAACCTATCCATGACAAACATGGATTATGTTACAAAACATATAAAATAAAACGAGTAAGTTAACACCCGAAACAACGATAATTCAATGATATCATTAACAAATCAATGTTAAAAGATCATATATGATATCATATTAATATATATGATTCTTGTATAATTTAATAACAATTATTTCACCATTATACAGGAGGTTAACCTACCCCAACCAAGGAAAAGTACAAGGTAAGGGGTTTTCATCTCACTCCTTATTCCCGTGAGATTCATGCCATATTTCCACCATCACCTTTTGTGTGGTGTGTGTACTTCCCATAATTATATTTTTTGTGTAATACACCGTAATTTATGTGTATTTACATATTCATTGTATGATACCTCTTTCATGGGATGTATGTTTCATAAGTTACCAAATTGGTAAGGGTTATTTCACAATCTCTTCATTATCCGAGGTTGTTTATACGTAATAATCTACTGGGATCTCTTTATCATCCACATCCATGTTTCTTAAAAATGTATTTCAAAACATTTTTACTATTCACAAGAATATGGGTTAAAGTCATTTATACCCTTTTTTTTGACTTTTTATAAGAGGAATATTTCCGTCGTTTTCAAAACAAGGTCCTTTTAACCTTTTTGACAGAATTAAGGTTAGAATGTTTTTTTTAACTTATACGGTGGGTGTCGTTATTTTCCGCCATTATAAAATCTTCAAAGCTTTCCTTACAAGCTTATAAGAATATTTTCAAAGAAAATGTTTTATTTTATATGGATCTTAAATGATTTCAAAAATAGAAAGAGATATTTCTCTAAAAAGAGTTTTGATTTCATCTATGTCAACATCCTTTGATGGATTTTACGCTTATTTGAAGTTGATTTATTATGATACAAAAATTCTATATTGTATTGAAGGTTTTGTGATATGTTTGACTGTGGATGTGCTATTTTTATACCATTCATAGTTTCTGGTGAAATTATTGACATTTCTTATGCTATTTTTAATACGAATGTTTATGTTATGTTTAAACCTTTTCATATGGGAATGCATTGGACTCAATATGTGATGGGTGGAGCCCGCTGTAGATCCTCAATGCATCGGTAGGTCTCATGAGACAAACTAGTGTCTTGGCACAAGGCCTTGGAAAAATCTTATTTGTAGTCTTGGCACGAGGCCTTGGCTATGTGGTTATGATAGTCTGGCATTATGCTTTCCAACATTATGAAAGTGGTTATTGATTTTTCATGTGATTATTCAATTAGTAGAATATCTATGTGAATAAGTAAATGGAATTATTTCATTTTATTTATGCCATACCATGTTGAAAGTTCAAGTTTGAAAGACTTTTTTTTAGTTATACATTGCCTTAAATTTTTATTCTTATTTATGAAAGTTTCTACTATATTGTTATCCTTACTGGGCATTTGAGCTCACCCCTTTTCTATGTTTTATTTTTCCCAGGAAGTGAAGAAGTAAATTATGAATGACCTGCAGGGATATTATGTGGGGATATGAGTGTGGATTATGGAAACAATATGTTGTTGTTGTAGTTTTTCATTTTATGATGTAATGTAAGACTTATGAATATATCTAGTGTTTCCAAGGCTAATAAACCAATCGGTATTTCGAGATTTGATCTTTCTTGTGATCATGCCAATGTTATGTAATAATGCACCGACTCTGGGTAACTAGGGTCGGGGCGTTACAGACCGCCCTGGGCCGGGCCACTAGCATCGGGTCAGGCCACGCCACCCGGGACGGGCCGCGTACAATCTGGCCGGACCCGGGCCCAGGTCAGGTCGAACCGGTTCGGGCCGACCCAGGGGGTATTGGGCTGGGTCAGACCAGGCCCAAACCCCCTATTTTCAGACCACGTTTGTTCAGATGCCCATATCAGGGCCTAAAACCTCCGATCGATGCAACGTCAGTTGCGTTGGGATCCATGGATCGAGATGTTCGTTTCAGTATATTACACTCAAGATTTATGTAATGTTTGGGTATGGTTAGGTTGGTTCAAACCCATAACCAACCGGGCCCTTGGAGCGGAAACGCTTATAACTTAACAACCAGACATCCGAATGACGTTCCGTCGACCACGTTGAATTCCTCTTAGGGAGACGGTTCTTTTGGATTACTCCAGTTGAGGTTTGGAATCATCTGGAGTACGGTCAGGATGGATTTAGCTTAAAAACCAACCGAGACCCTGGGACAAAAAAGGCAATAACTCTCAGACTAGGCGTCTGATTGATGCGTCGTCTTGTCGCGTTGAGTTCCTTTTGATGAGATGGAACTTTGTGATAAATCAAATCAGTACATTGTGATAGGTGATGTCTCAACCCCCCTTGGATCGTGGAGCGGACCCTCCCGAAATCGAGCGTGCTGTGTGCGGGAACCCTATAGCTGGCTGCGACTCCGACAACTACCATGCTGGGATCCTCCGTGGGTTTGATGATGATGGAGACTGTACTTGGATCCTACGTGGGTTTGGAAGCGAGGACGATTGAACTTGGATCCTCCATGGGTTTGGTAGCGATAATGACTGTACTTGGATCCTACGTGGGTTCGGCAGTGATTAGTATTGTACGTGGATCCTACGTGGGTTTGGCAGCGACGACTTCTGTACTTGGATCCTACGTGGGTTCGGCAGAGGAGACGATTCAGAGGCTACATCTAATCATATCTACCCCTCTTCGTGAGTAGTATACCTGTCTGAGCTGAGTCTTGACGTTCAATCATTATCTACGGTATGATTGACTTGCTTTCCTGTGTGGATTGGGTTTTTCTTTCCTGTGTGGATTGGGTTGTGCTTTCCTGTGTGCCATGGGCTGTACTTGGGCTCGTGAGATGGAGCCGAACTGGAATTGATGACTTAGGTATATGTATGGGCATATACCTATGTAGGGTTAGTTGATAATCTGTGTTTGTATCCTTCCTTTGTGGTTTATCCTTTGTGGATTCTGGGAGACCATCGGGGGTCTTGGTGTCCCTACTGAGTATCGTATACTCACCCCTGCACGGGTTATGTCAGCACTACGTTGTGTTGGTTGTAGACGATGGACAACGCTGATTGTAGTTGAGGATTGTGAAGCGGGACGGTAACTGGAGGTGGACTATCAGGTGGAACGTACACGGTGTGGACGGACGGACTCGAGGAGCTGAGGAGACCATATGTACCCACCCCTCCAGTGGGGTTTCCTAAGGACGTTTCGGAGGTTGCTGCTTTACTTTTCAGCTATTGTACTTTCTTTTCTAAGTTGAAATGTACGTCTAGTTGGGTTTTATACAAGCCCATTTACTTTCCAGCACTTATTTTTTACTCATTTCACTTAGTGTTTACTTCAGCTTGCATACTCTGTTGTGTTGTTTACTTGTATAAAGGAAATGATTCCCATTTTATAGAGATTTACGCCTTTGGTGCTAGTCTCTAGCCCCTGGCCTATGGAAGGCGGGCTTGTGGTAGTAACGGAATGAGCCTCGAGGAAGGGTCGTGACAAATTGGTATCAGAGGAGTTCGGTTCTACCGCAGAACTCAGGACTCTAGTAATTTCTTCTATGTTAAGCAATAGTGCTAAGGGTATTGTTTGTGGTTATCTGTCCAGGGAGTCCAGTGTTGGTGCGGCGGACGACGTATCCATACACTAGGACCCTGACTTCTGATTCCCGACTCAGTGCACGAAAACATTGATTGCATGTGTGTTTCAAAAGCATTATTTGTGATTACATTGTGTCAGCTCACCAGGTATACTGTATTAACCATGGCGCACCTGTTTCTTTTCAGGATGGTCCCATGATGTCAGCTAGCTAGGGTTCCGAGCACTGTGCGAGACGGCAGCCCACCGAGTGACGAGGTCTCAGTGTAGGGCCCCATTACAGCGGAGGGACCGATGGTACCTCTATCCGCCGAGCCACCAATGCCACCAGCCCCAGCTGTTGAGAGTGTAGGTCTCCTGAGTGTGCTGCACGAGTTTCAGTGTCAGAGACCGCCCATGTTCTGCGGGGATATAGACCCTCAGGCAGACAAGGATTGGATGGAGGTTTTGTTCGAGTCTTCAGATTAGTAGGGACACCAGATGTCCTCATGGTGATCCTTGCGGCGAGTCTCCTGCACGCAGCAGTAGGTAGATGGTGCAGCCTGATGCTCCAGGTGTACGACAAGTCATCTCTTCTTTGGTCGGACTTTGAGAGACTCTTCCGCTCGGAGTTCGTTTCAGCCACCCACTGTGCAGTGCGCATTCAAGAGTTTCTACAGTTGCAGCAGGGCAGCATGACAGTAGCCCAGTACTCGGTGAGGTTTACCGATCTCTCGCGCTACTCCACGGACATGGTACGGGACCCATTCATCTGGGACCGGACCTTCGAGCAGGGACTGAGGCATGAGATCAGGGAATCGATGATCTCCCTCAGTATTCCGGCACAGGCAGGAGTACTGGAGCAAGCCCTTCCTATGGAGAGATTTCTTCCTGAGCCTTCACCAGTAGAGAGACCTACCGGAGGGAGGCACGTAGCGGAGTCTTCTGCAGTCGGCAGTAGACAGACGTCGCAGAGGTCCAAGAAGACCAGACCATTAGGTGGATGACCTCAGGATACTGGTTCAGAGGTGTGGGGAACACGCAGTAGGGCCAGTCATTCGAGAGGCAAACAGTGAAATGCATGCGGCGGGCAGGGCCACATGGCATGTGACTACCCGACCCGCCATGCAGAGGAGCAGTTGATGGTTGAGGGACCAACCAGACAGAGGCAGATGTTCGATGGTGGCGGTCTGTAGGGAGCAGGCGGACAAGGTAGAGGAGCTAGCCGAGCAGCTGGTGGTGGACGACACCTCGAGGCTCTACCACCACCACCACCACCAGGAGGTCCACCCCAACCACAGGGAGCTGGCGGGCAGAGGTAAACTCATCTTCAGGTAGTGGAGGCCTACAACCACGGCGCACCTGAGATGATTTGAGGTACTATCTATGTATGCTCCACCCTTTCTACAGTTCTTATAGATACAAAAGCGAGTCATTATTTTATTGTCGCTGCCCTTGTTTGGATATCGGAGATTCCGACGGAGCTGTTGGCTCGATCCTTACGGATAGAGACTCCTACGGGAGCAGACTCGACGATTACGCATTGGTGCCAGCAGTGTGAGCTTACTCTAGGAGGTGAGAGCTTCGGCTAGGATCTTCTTATAACGGCGTCTAGGCCTTACGACGTCATCTTGGGCATGGATTGGTTATCTATGGTCCATGCTCAGATCAACTGTATTAGGCGCAAGGTGCAGTGTGTCCGCACCGATGGGTGTAGGTTCACCTTCACCGGTGATAAGGGCGACTTTGCAGAGCAGGATGGACTCACACAGAGGAGACGACAGTCGATCACTCATCAGTTGGCTAGTCCTAGTTTTCCTGTATTGGTGGATCCGTATGCTGACGTTTTTCAGGGTGACGTTCCTGGACTACCTCATCATAGAGAGGTAGACTTCTATATTGACATGTACCCAGGGACAGACCCGATATCTACTCTAGCATATTGGATGGCTCCCATTGGGCTTCGAGAGTTACAGTTACAGCTTGAGGACTTGCAGGGCAAGGGATTCATCTGACCCAGTGTTTCACCCTAGGCTTCCCTGATTTTGTTCGCCAAGAAGGCGGATGGGAGCTTGAGACTATGTCTCGATTACCATTGCATGAATCAGGTGACTATAAATAACAAGTATCCACTTCTGAGGATTGAAGACCTCTTCGGTCAGCTCAAGGGATCACGATGGTTCTCGAAGATACACCTCAGGTCAGGCTATCATCAGCTCAGAGTTTGAGATAAGGATATGCAGAAGATGGACTTCAGGTGTCGGTATGGCCACTATGAGTTCATGGTTATTCCTTTCGGCATAACCAAAGCTATAGAAATGTTAATGAGTCTCATGAACATGATCATCCAGCCTTACCTCGATCGATTTGTCATAGTCTTCATCAACGACATATTGATTTACTCGACTACTAAGGAGGAGCATGCCTAACACTTCCAGGTTGTACTGGATACACTCCGAGAGCACCAGCTTTATGGTAAGATCTTGAAGTGTCAGTTTTGGATTTTAGAGGTCCACTTATTCGGGAACATTATCTCTAAAGTGAGAGTTGTGGTGGATCCTGTGAAGATCGAGGAAGTGCTAGCTTGGGAGCCACCCAGGAGCGTGACGGAGGTGCGGAGTTTCCTCGGTCGGGCTTGGTACTATTGGTGATTTGTGCCAGACTACTCCAGAGTTGCAACACCACATTTGGCTTTGATGAAGAAGGGGAATCCCTTTATATGGTTAGATAGATTTCAGCATAGCTTCTAGGAGCTGAGGAAGAGATTGACCAGTGCACCCATCTTGAGGCTATCAAAGGAGAGATTAGGGTACGTAGTTTACTGCGATGCATCAGGTACCGGACTCGGGTGTTTCCTGATGCGGGAGTAGGTAGTGATCGTCAATGGATCATGACAGTTGAGGCATCATGAGTATAACTACGCCATCCATGACCTGGAGTTATGATCAGTGTACTTCGCCATGAAGATGTTTCAGCACTATCTGATGGGCGAGCGCTTTATAGTCTACTCTGACCACCAGAGTCTCAGGTACATCTTCACGCAGAAGGACCTGAACCTAAGACATCGGCGATGGCTCGAGTTCCTCTAGGACTATGACTTTGAGGTAGTCTATACTCCTTGGAAGGGGAACTTAGTAGCTGATGCTCTCAGGAGGAGGATGGGAATTCAGCTACATGGAGAGGCGACATAGTAGTTAGCCACTTTACAGATATCCTTCATGGATAGAGATGGGGTAGTCTTTCTACAGTCACTCATAGTCACTCCTCCACTACTTTAGCGGTTCAGAGAGGTACAGTGTGGGGACGTTGACTATGAGATGTGGCATGCTCAAATTTCCACAGGGTAGGAACCTGATGTATTTTCTATAGGAGGAGATCATGTCATCCTTTTTAGAGGACGTACTGTGGTACCAGATGCTTTATAGTAAGATGTGTTGAGAAAGATTCACACTTCCCCTTTGTCGGTACATCTGGGAGTGGTGAAGATTTACCAGGATCTCATACGACATCACTGGTTGTCGGGTATGAAGAAGGTTGTGGTGGAGTTTGTTTCACGATGCCTCACCTGCAAACATGTGAAGGCAGAGCACCAGGTACCGGCAGGTTTGGTACAACCCCTAGAGGTCCCGGAGTGGAAGTGGGACGGGATAGCTTTGGATTTTGTGATGGGACATCTATGTACTTACAGAGGACACGACTCCATCTAGGTGATCATAGACAGACTCACCAAGTCAGCCCACTTTCTACCTATCATTGAGAAGGGCTTAGTGGAGAGCTTGGGATACCTCTACGTTCAGGGGATTGTATGGATTCATGGTGTTCCATCGTCTATCATCTCTGATGGAGATGCTCGTTTTACTTCCCATCTTTAGAAGGGGTTGTAGGAGGAATTTGGGACGCAGCTACGCCTGAGCACCACCTTTCACCCTCAGAAGGATGGTCAGATGGAGAGGACCATTCAGACTCTCAAGGACATGCTCCGTGCATGTGTCCTTAACTATGGTCGCAGTTGGGAGGATCACCTACCCTTGGTTAAGTTTGCATACAAAAATAGCTACCACTCCACCATCGGGATGACAGCATACAAGGCATTGTACGACCGACCGTGCAGATCACATATGTGCTGGACAGACCCTTGGGAGTCAGCACTTGTAGGACCAGAGATGGTCCAGGCCACGACGGAGAAGGTACAGATCATCGAGGAGCGGATGAGGACTGCTCAGAGCCGACAGAAGTCCTATGCTGACAGGAGGAGGAGACCACTAGTGTTCGAGGATGGCGACCATGTTTTATTATGGGTCTCACTTCGATGTGGATTACAGAGATTTGGACAGGGTGGCAAGTTATCTTTGTGCTTCATCGGACCATTCTAGGTTCTCAGCATGATAGGAAAGGTGGCTTATCTCCTGGATATTCCACCTCAGTTGCACCGAGTGCACGACATCTTCCACCTATCTCAGCTGAGGAGATACGTGCACGACCCGACGCATATCATTGATCACAGGGAGCTGGACATCGACGATAGGGTGACTTTTGTGGAGGTCCCGGTGGAGGTCGAGGATCGACAGGAGTGGGTCCTATGTGGACGGTTGATTCCTCTAGTGTGCATCAGGTGGCAGCACGGGAACCTCCAGAAGAGCACATGGGAGCGGGAGGCTCAGATGCATGCTCAGTACCCTCGTTTGTTCCCCTAGTTTTTGAGGAATTTTTATGGGGACGTAAAGCCCTGAGGTGGGAGTAATTTAAAGACCCATAAATTTCAAGGAAATTTTTTTCATAAATTCTTTTGGATTTTACGAGTACACAGTTTCTAACGTCACCTGATTCCGAGGCCCGGAGTGCCCGGAATCAAATTCCGAAGTTTAGGTCGGGTACGTTCACTGAACGAATGAGTGGGTTTTTCTATCTTTTGAACCGGTGCATGGAATTGAAATTTGAGTGCACTGATGAACTCACAGCGCCGGTATTTTCTAAACATGACTGTTACCGTTGATGTGTTTGCTCAGGAGAAGAAGTTAAATTTTGGGGTCTAAGTGAGAAGTAAATAAAATTGTGTAGAATTTTATTTTATTATCCTTGGAAGTTAAACTCTCTCATGGGAAGTTGTTGGTGGGGCCCACAACCACCCAACATCCCATGTGTGGTTATGAGGGAGGTGGGGCCCACACGAGCCCTCATCTTTTCACATTCCATAACCCTTAACCCCTTTGAACTCCCATGAAAAATACATAGCAACTCACTATTAAATTTTTTGTATCCTTTAATTTCGTAACTCTCCCCTCTCTCCGTTTTAATCTTGACAACAAACCTATTCAATTAATTGATCTAGTGTTTTGAAATTTTAAATTTTGAAAAGCTTGGCAATGTAAAATAAATTAAGGAGAACATTATTTTATTTTGGTTAGCTTGTTGTGTTGGGGATTGGAGGAGAGAGAGCTCTAGTTTTTGAAGAACTTCATCTTCCCACGAAGAACATCTCCACTTCAATGAAGAACGCTAATTCTATGACGACGAACGTCGACTCGGCGGTTCCAGTTTTCTCCATCCTCTTCTTCCTTCGTGACAAGGGAGGGGACACCGATGACGACGGGAACGATGCCATCATCTGCGGCGCTTGACAACCACAAACTTCCTTCGAGGTAGGGGTTATCTTCATTCAAGTTTAATTTAACGTTCTTTGTTGATTATTTTGGACACTTGATATAAACATAATGAGAGGAGATCAGACCGCACAAACATGGCTAATCCTCCTCCCCTTTTCTGGTTGATTCTCATTGATCTTTGCGGTGAAGGCGGCGCGGTGCCGTTGAACCGCATGGGAACAAAGAGGACCACGGCCGGAGTGGGCCATGGCAAAGGTGCGCGGTTCCGTTGCACCACACCGGTGAGACCGAATGAGGCCATATCCAGGAGCGGGCCGCAACGGAGGGGTGCGGCATATTCACGTCGTGCCGTATCTTCGAGGGGGTAGTGGCCAGGGCAGGCCGCGGTGGAGGGGTGTCGCGTCGGGCGGGCAGAAGCCACGGCCTACGGCTGCGATGGTTTTTCAAAGGTGCTGCCAGGTGAGCCAGCCACCAACGCCACCTGGAGGCAGGAACCCCTCGTGTCCCGCGGTTTCACAAGGCCGACCATTAAGGTTGGCCATTTCGGAAATTGGGGCGGCACCTCCCCTTCGCACCCCTCTCGGCCGAGAGACGAGATACAGCCAGCTTCCGAGCCGGGCCGCAAGCCACACTGGGCTGGGCCACTAGCGTCGGGCCAGGCTGCATCCAATCGGGCCGGAACCGGACCCGGTTCGGGCCGACCTAGGGGGTATTGGGTCGGGTCAGACCGGGCCCAAACCCCCTATTTTCGGACCACGTTCGTTCAAACACTCATATCTCGGGCTACAGACCTCTGATCGACACACCGTCAGTTGTGTTGGGATCCTTGGATCGAGGCGGTCATTTTTTTATATTATACTAAAGCCTTCGGTAATGTTTGGGTATGGATGGGTTGGTTCAAACCTGAAACTAGCCTAGCCCATGGAGCGGAAATGCGTACAACTTAACGGCCGGACGTCCGAATGACATGTCGTCGATCACGTTGAATTCCTATTAGTGAGATGGTTCTTTTGTCTTACTCCACTTAAGGTCTGGACATGGATAGAGTATGGTCAGGTTTGTTTTATCTTACAATCCAACAGGGCCCCGAGGACAAAAAAGCAAATAACACTCAGACCGGGCGTCTGATTGACGTGTCGTCTGTCGCGTTGAGTTCCCTTTGATGAGACAGAACTTTATGATACATCAACTCTGGACTTTGTGATAGTTTTTTTATCGACCCCCCTGGCTCGTGGAGCAGACCCACCCGGAATCGAGCATGCTGTGTGTGGGAACCCTAGAGCTGGTTGCGACTGCGACGACTACCGTGCTGGGATCCTCCGTGGGTTCGACGACGATGGTGACTATACTTAGATCCTATGTGGGTTCTGCAGCGAGGACGACTGTACTTGGATCCTCCGTGGGTTTGGCAACAATGACGACTGTACTTGGATCCTACGTGGGTTCGACAGCGATGATTACTGTACTTGGATCCTACGTGGGTTTGGTAGTGACGAATTCTGTACATGGATCCTACGTGGGTTTGGCAGAGGAGATGATTCAGAGGATACATCTAATAATCTCCACCCCTCTTTCTAAGTATTATACCTGTGTGAAACAAGTCTGGACTTTCAATCACTATCTATGGAATGATTGACTTGCTTTCCTTTGTGGATTGAGTTGTTCTTTCCTGTGTGGACTGGGTTGTACATGGGCTCATGAGCTGGAGCTGAACTGGAATTGATGACTTAGGTATATGTATGGGCATATACCTAAGTAGGGTTAGTTGATACTTCATGTTTGTATCCTTCCTTTCTGGTTTATCCTTTGTGGATTCTTGGAGATCTTCGGGGGTCTTGGGGTCCCTACTGAGTATTTTATACTCACCCATGCACGGGCTATGCCCACACTAAGTTGTGTTGGTTGTAGACGATGGACAGTGATGATCGTAGTTGAGGATTGTGGAGTGGGACAGTAACTGGAGGTGGACTATCATGCGGAACATACACGGTGTGGATGGACGGA
The DNA here is from genome assembly GCA_963277665.1 of Viscum album. Taxonomy (NCBI): domain Eukaryota; kingdom Viridiplantae; phylum Streptophyta; class Magnoliopsida; order Santalales; family Viscaceae; genus Viscum; species Viscum album. The sequence goes on along the minus strand of OY728136.1, from coordinate 711,063,016 downwards.
CTCAAGGAGATGAGGAGACCATCTGTACCCACCCTTCAGGTGGGGTTTCTGGAGGACGTCCCAGCAGTTTCCGATATACATTTTAGCTGTTGTACATTCTTTTCTCAGTTGTACTTTACTTTCAGTTGGGTTTCTATATTGGTCCATTTACTTTCCAGTAATTACATTTGTTCTTAGTTTACATAGTGTTTACTTCAACTTGTGTACTCTGTTGTGTTGTTTACTTGTATAATGGAAATTACTTCACTTTTTATCCGGATCTACGCCGTTGGTGCTAGTCGCCAGCCCATGGCCTATGGAAGGCGGGCTTGGGGTAGTCACGGCACCCCGAGGATGGGTCTTGACATATTCCTTCTAGGGAAGGGTGGTCTTATGCATGGCCTTGGGGTCCAACTAGGTAACTCCCAGGGAAGAAACTCAGGTACCTCCTGACATCGTCCGGCGATATTATCTTCCCTTCTCAGTGGTTTGGTTAGAGAACACCGCGATAGTCCATGTCCGATGAAGAGTTATGGCAGAGGTTGATGTGTACCAGGCTTGATCTACCAGACATAGGGCACATCTGGATACTTGATAAGGTAATCATTCTTCACCAGCACACATACCTAACAGCTATGGACATGTACGCATGCCAGCGGGGGAGATATGATGAGCAGCATCTCATGGTGAATGTAATACTTGGATAGGCTCAAGATTGAGAGAGGATACTATCTGGGGATGAAAGTGTATAGGAGGAAGAAGGAGGGGGAGAAGAGGAAGAAGAACAAGAAGAGGAGGAGGAAGAATAAGAAGAGGAGGATGAGGAGGAGGACCAAGTCGAGGGTCTTTTTGAGAGGGGCTTTTAAAAGACCCCACTCACTAGCAGAGATCTCGAGAGAGCGGAAAAATTGTTGGCTCCAATACAGAATTGGCATAGCAGCATGAGGTATGGTTTAAACCTCAAACTAGTATTCATCATTTTTTTCTATAGTCTCAATCCACCAACAAAGCATTGTCCTATTCAAGAACACGTGGGTGAGGGTCCCCAGAAAGCTTTCCTCATCGAGGCTGTGGTTATGCCTATGGATACCGGAGAGAAACCTCGAGGGTCAGTCCTTGGGACTGGGTGTAATGGGGCACCGACTTCAGATGAACTAGGGAATAAGGAGCTGGAAGGAGAGCCTCCTACCATCCCAATTGTCCATGAGGAACCAACATCGGTAATTGAGTTTACAAGAACTGAAGGATCTCCCATTCCCCCCCCCCATAATGACATATGCATTGGACACTGCTGCACTTAGCTTCTGTAAGTCCTTTCTCACTAGTTTCCCCTCTTTGCTGGAGAATTCAGAGAATCAAGATACTGATTCCTAATGCATTGATCGCATGGATGGAGGCACAAAAAACAATGGAAGTCGAGATATCTGTAATAGAAGGATGGGCAACGACCACATAGGCCTTTGCAGAAGTAACCATGCTAAGGGATCCTACACCAGTACTCGGTGAGAAGGAGATCACAATTAGGGATGGTAATGTCACTCGGGTGGAACTCCAGCCCAGTGAGAGTGAGGTTGCCGAAGAGGTGGAGGTTCCTAGAGAAGACCCTGCTGCTGAGCTCCTTGATTCTTTCCTCGACTATCAGCCTGAGGATCTTGGGTAGATTGATTATTTCTATTTGGAGGTGGCTGATGAAATCTGGATGACACGTCGCAAAGGGTGGAAGTGTATCATGTTCTTTCTTGGTCAGCCTTTGATGGAGTGGCTAAAATGGATGGGATCGCTCCATAAGTGGATGCGCTTTCTCTATGATGGTGGGGTGGATTCTCAACTCTTTCATTTTACAGTCCGCGATTATATGTCCAAGAAGCTGCGCAAGAGAAGCCAATGCTCCGACGTTTCCCGGTGTCAGGAAGAGTCGGGGAGTACCTAAGCATTCTGGAAGGTAGAACAGGAAGTAAAACACCTCAAATAACCAATGAATGAGAAGAAGGTATTCATTGAAAACTACTCTAAGCTTGTGGAGCAATTGAGGGACCAGCTGGCAGACGCCCAAGTGTAGCATGTGGAAGTGGGTCACCAAAAGACTGCACTCCAAACTGGATACACCAGCCTGATCATGGATCAAACATGATTTTGAACAGGAACTCTCTGATGAGAAAACCACCTCCTCCCAGCGTTTATCATAGGGCATCCTGAACTTTTTTAGGGTTAAGCAGCAATTTCATGGTTCCAAAAAAGAGCTCAGGTCAAGGGACTGAAGAAAGAGGGGGGAATTGGAATTATGATTCTTGGGGATGAACCCGAAGACAGGATGGCAGGGGGATCCTATGTATCCCATGAGAATATAAATCAAGCCATACATAGTATTGAGAGTGTAGTTTAACATCATGGGGGATGAGGAAAGGATTTTGTGGAAATGGTTGCACCACTACATGACCTACCAGAACTACTAAGCCCACGTGAGTCGTGCTCGATTTGGGTAACAAGAAGTAGTGATGGGACTTTCCAAGCATTGGGAGGCACACGTTAGGGATGAATATGCATTAGATGACTGATGTCCCATTGATGTTGACCTGCCTATATAACTCACCTAGATGTGCGGAAGAGTAATTTTGAGCATGTTGGAATTCCACTTGAACATAAGGGAGTGGAAACAAGTGAATCATGATGCTCGAAATTTGGACCGCAATGATGGTGACGTGATGATAGGGGGTAGATTTTGACCATGTTCAAATCAAAGAATCCATATCGCATTAGCCTAGAGTGGGGACAGACAGATGAGGTTCGACCACTGACCATGTTCGAAACATGGGACCCGTCGCAAATGTCATCCGAGGTCTTTAGGGACATCAGCCCCAAATGATAGGTGAGCTGAGGCGGCATGAGACCAGGATATAAATGGGGATCCTTTCATATGTGGGAGAAGATGATGATCCAAATGATGGGCTCACAATGCTTGGACATGAAATGAGGGGAATGTCCCCATGAAAATTCCATTCTTCAGGATCTTTGACTAAATGCATCTGAATACCCCTATAAGATGTATCAGAAATAGGGAGTCAGGTTCCCTCCCAAGGAAAAGGGTATGGGGGCCGCACACTTCCAGGTTAAGCGCCTAGGGTGGACTGCTAAAGGGGGTTTTGATTTAATGGACTATGCGTAGGGCTAGAAAATATCCAAATGTGACATGTAGTTTCCATAGGGAGATCTTAGTTATGGCTCATAGAACTTGGACCACGCTGGGAAAATATGTGGGAAGCACATGGTGAAGCTATTGAAAGACCCAATGTGAACAAGAACCTAATAGGTACTCGTCGCCCCACATATTTCCAGATGAGTTCAGGCCAAGGGGATGAAAAATAAGGGAAATGATTTGTATATACCTGAGGCTGAACTCAGAGACATGAAATAACTGGTCATTCCTATGTATCCAATGGGGATAGGAATCAAACCATATGTAGTTCTGAGAGGCGTCATGGTAAGGTCCCAGTGCCATGGATAAAAGGGGTGTGTGGGGCTGGCCCTCTAACCAAAAGAAGTGTCTTTTGATAGGTCTTGTTTGTCCTTTAGGGTGAATGGATGTGTTTTTTTATGATGTGATGGGACCATAATAGCAAATCCAGGCATCACAACAAGAATCAATCCAAAGGAAGGCATTGTCAATTGTTATGGTGTTTGATTGATACCAAACATGATGTCCCTCGAGTGAGGACATCAAAATGTAGTGCCGTTTTTCATCGTGTAGCCGGGACGATATTGTCTCAGTTTAAGGTCATGTGATGGGACCAACCATGAAATGAAAACATTGTATGGTATAGAGGTAATAGTTTAGAGTCATGTGGGACTAGGAAACATAGTATAGAGTCATATGGCTCAGACATATACAAGAAGGATGAGGTTCGAAAGAGAATGTTCACAACATGATAAAGCATACCCGACGTGAATGAGGATGAGGTCCACATCATACAGTGTGAGATTCCGTAAAAGAATCCTCGGATCAATCGTCTAGGAAACATTAGAGGATAATTTATAGAAGAAAATAGCTCCCAATTGATCTGGACACATTGATGAGGTGTACGGGTGTTCTTTCATATCCCATGGATTGGGAATCAAGCTGCATGTAGTTCTATAAAGGGGAAATACCAAAAGATCTTATTTTAAGGTTTCATAACCTGGACTATGGAAATGGGGGACTATTCTAAGTAAGTGCAGACATTAATCTGATCCCTAAGCCTACGTTAGTCGAACTCGGTGTAGGAAAAAAGGTTATAAAATGTGTTTGCGATACATGAAATACCTATAGAGGAGAAATTGGTGGAGCCCCCAATGATTTCTGTATCATGGGCTTTTCCTCCTAACGTGCTGATCCACACTGACGAATAGTACCAAGAGTCTCAAAATTCTACTTGGAAATGATGAGGTGGAGAAGTATATGATTCATGTAACTATCATTTTGGGCTTAATATGGTTGGCATGATGATGGAGGATAACTACTGACCGTGTCCAAAACACAGCATTTATATCGTGTGACCTAAGGAGGGAACAAAAAACAGGTTTCGACTGCTGACCAAATTCGCAACGCAGGACTTGTATCAATTTTTTTGCTTGAAACCCTTGAGGACGTTATCCCGTAATGGTAAGAGGGCCCTTGGGCCTGGAATCCATTCCATTAGGTGTTCCCTTTAGGTGTGAAAGATGATGTAATCCCTAGTCAAGGGGAACAGAAAGCCTGAGAAATGGGTGAAAGCATGTCCAGGTAGAATCCGACATTCTAGGTGCTAAACCAAAGTACCCTTGGGCACATTAGTGAATTGACGAAGAGGACCGAAGGGCTCATCTTGAGAGCGGCTAATTTTAAAAGATGATTATAGTGCAAGGTGATGGAAAACACTAAGGAGGAGGAGGCAAATGGTGTGGTAGTTACAAAACCCAAAGTGAGTGAGAACATAATCCCATACCAGACCATATACCCCTCCCCCTGGGGGAACACAGGCCAAAAGGCCAAGATGAGGCTGGACCCAAGGACTAGATGTCCAAGCGGTCCTACGTATCCCATGAGGATGGGAATGAAGCCCCACGTAGTTCATATAAAGATTAATGTGCAGTTTACCATCATGATGTAAGGTCACAAATGGGTGAGGGACCTCACATAGTGTGGGTGCACGACACGACGAGTAACCCGACATGAATGAGGACATAATCCCATTCCACACCGTACAACCCTAAATGGGAAATTGGTCCTGGGGCCTGAAAAGGCCAAAAGGTCTGTGGCTTGGCCATGGATATGAGTCCCAACCAGCATGCAGTTTAACGTCTTGTTGTGAGGATGAGGAGATATTAGTTTAGGGTAATAGAACATGGACCATATATGCCTAGTTTATTGTAATATGAATGGGACAGAAAGGGAAAACCATCATGCTTATGGAAGACCACAAAGTAGAAAAGATGATTGAAGACAAATTTTGACCACGTTCACAACACATTACCCACCCTTATGTGACCAGAGTTTAGGGAAAAAAATTGAGCATCGACCATTGACCATTGTCACAACACGGGGCTGACATAAACTTGTCTCCTGTAATCCTCTATGACGTTAGCCCATAATCGTAGGAGAGCCTTTAAGCCTAACATCTATGCCATTAGGGGGTCCTTTGGATATAGAGGGTGATGGAAACCCATATGATGGGGCTCACGAAGCATGGTAGGGGATATGTGTGGCGTGATGAAATAGACCGATGTGAATGAGAACATAAGTCTGCACCACCACACACAATCCTAAATGAGAACTTGGGCCAGGGGCTGGAGGAGGCCAAGGGGTTGGCCAAGGACAAGGGTCCTGAGGTTGGGCATCCTGGCTAATTGTAGCCATTTGATCTCTTATGCGGTTGCCGCCTCATCAGAAATACTAAGCCCACATGAGCAATTCTCGGTGTGGGAAACAAGGAGACAGATTTGCCTTTACCTTTCATATAAGGGTCAGATAGATGGCATCGCCCGAAGGGAGTTCATTGCTTGGAGATACAATGGGGTAGAATAAACCACTGCACTCAATGTTTGGGGCATCTTGGGGTGGCTCTAACAACAGAGAATAATTGTTGACCATGTTTGAAAAACAACGTCCTTATATTGGCCTATAATGGGAACAAAAAATGATCATAGAAAGCTAACCATATTCGCAATGCGTGACTTGTATCAACTTGTTTCTCAACATCCTCACTGGAGTTAGACCGAAGTGGTAGGAGAGCCCTTGTGCCTAGAATACCTGCCGTTCAGGGTCCCTTGTAGATGGAAAGGATGATGGTGTCCCAATCAAAAGAATGGGTGAACATAGCTGTGTCTATACATTATAAAGTCAATCAGGGTGGTGAAAGAGGTGGGCACCTCTAGGGAGTGAGACGTATGGTGGAATCGATATGAGATCGATGTGTATTGAGGAAAAAACATGCATCACATCATATGTCTTAAACTGAGGGGAGATTCTGGCATTTGGGCTAGGCCAACAGACAAAATGTTCAGGCATTCCTATATATCCCATAAGGATGGGAATCAAGCCATATGTAGGGCTTGAAGGCCATGAAGTATAACGTCTTGCGGTGAAGATGTGGGAGGATAGAAGAATGGGGAGTGGGCACATGGTGTGACCGTTGTAACCTGGGCATGAGTGGGGCTAAGGAAGCCTACACCATATAATGCAAGGATCCTCTGAGAGAACTATACCCAGGGGTGGTCAAAGAGAAGAGATTGGGGTTGGGCTCAAGGAGAAACGCTTGAGCATTACTACGTATCTAATGTGGATGGAAATCAATCCACGCATAGTTCTAAAGGTGCATTTCAAAATCTTGTAGGATGACATGCAGTTTAACGTCATGCGGGATGAAGGATTTTAGGGTAATGCTAGACCAAACAGTTTAAGGTCATGTAGGACCGAACAGTTTAGGGTCATTTCGGACTATCATTCAGTTTAGTGTCATGCGAGACTATCCAGTTTAAGGTCATGCAGGACTAGTTGGCTCCGGAAAAGTATTTCTTAAGGAACTTCGCATTGGTGGGAGGAGTTATACGCTCACCATCCATGGTCACCAGGGAGTATGCACCATTAGGGTAAACCCTGTGGATTGTGTAAGGTGATTCCCATTTGGGCTCCAACTTTGGTTGTTTCTTGCCAGGGATCATTAGTGTCTAGAGGGCCAATACCTAGTCACCTTGCAGGAAAGAGTGGAGGTGAAACTTCTTGTTGAAGGAACTAGCTATCTTATTCAGATGCCTTTCCAGATTTTGCAGGGCATGAAGACTATTCTTTTCAAGTGCATCCAATTCAGCCCGATGAATTTCAGCTACCTTATCTGGTGCCTGCTAGTCATAGACTGCTATGTGTAATGAAGGTAGCTAGATCTTGATTGGGAGGAGGGCCTCAGTTCACTACACAAGAGAGTATGGAGCCACCTGGGTGGAATTACAAGTCGTTGTCTGGTAAGCCCATAGAGCATTGGGGAGAATTTCAGGCTAACTCTTCTTATTATGACCAACCATTTTATACAAAATGTTACAGAGGGTTTTATTGAATGCCTCGATCTGCCCATTTTCCTGCAACTGATAGAAGAAGGTATGGTTTGAACGAATGTTGTACTTTGCATACAATTTCTTCAGCTCGTCTACTCAGAAGTTGGTGCCCTTATCGATGAGGAAGACATGAGGGACTCCAAACCTGTTGATGAAATTTGAGCTCACGAAGTCGACGATAGAACAATTCTTGTCCTCCTTGGGCAGAACTTCATATACCCACTTAGAAAAGAAATATGTAGCGGTTAGGATGAATTTGTACTGGCGAGCGATCATCGGTGGGTATGGTCCTATGACATCGAGCCCCCACACCACAAACGGTCAAGAGTACTTGGCAGCGTGGAGAGGTTTTGGAGACTGATGCATATTGTTAGCATGAATTTGGCACGCATGACACTGTTTGGTGAACTCGATGCAATCATTGATCATGGAGGGTCAGAAGTACCCCAGTCTTTGGATCTTGTGGGCCAGGTTTGGCCCAGTCTGGTGGGAACCGCAAGAACTAGAAAGAACCACATGCATGACCAATGAAATCTCAACTCCATGGATGCAACGTAGGATAACACCATCAAACCTATTCTTATAGAGGGTCCTCTAATGACTGGAACCACTCTAGAGGGTAAACTGCAGCGCGTAGCGTCAGATTCGCTAGTGCTCGGCCCGATCAACCAGGAGGTAACCATTTTGGAGATACTCGACAAAGGGTCTCTCCAGTTATGGGTCACATCAACCACTACATTTGAGGAACCTAGGGGTCTTGACGTGGAGGCTCCGGTGGTAAGATGGATTACCTGCATTCCATCATCATCATCTGGGGTGATGGGAGAAATGACTCTCCAATGTTCCACGTGTATAATGAAATCATCCTGCTCGGATTCTGCAAGTGATGTAGCCAGGCCAGCCAGGGCATCAGCTCGACTGTTATGAGATCGGGGGACATGAGTAACTTCCGGTCAAGATGGAAACTGGGTCATTAGCTGGAGGGTGTGCTCCAAAAATTGTATGATCTCTGGATTTTTAAAGATTTAGTCACCTTTGATTAGCTTGATGACAAGTTCGGAGTCCCTTTTCACATGTAAATGGGGAAAATCAATCTCAAGGGCCAGCTTGAGTCCAATGATGAGGGCTTGATACATTGCTTCATTGTTTGTGTAGCCTTCCAACAATAGGAATGAGTACGGTAGGATGGATTGCACCAGGGTAAAAAATATAATACCCATTCTTACTTTGTTGAGTCTAGGATCATTGAGCCTTCTACTGGTGGGGCTCTGGGAGGCACCATCGAAGTGAATTTTCCATCACGGGATGACATGATCTATCGAGAGTATTGCCTCATCGAGAAAATCGAGGTCTAGGGACTGGTCTGTGGGGGTTGGATGGGTATCAATAAAATATTCCAATGTTTTTCCCTTAATATCCTTCTACGGCACGAACCTAATGTCAAAATACTGGAGGATTACTGCCCATCATGCTAGTCATCCAGTCAATATGGGGAAGTTCAGAATGTACTTCAGTGGATCTACCCGAGACACTAGCTATACCTCATGGTGATGCAGGTAATGTCGCATCTTCTGCACAAAAAATACCAGTGCAAGGAAGATTTTCATGATGGGGGAGTATGTGGTCTCCATATCAAGTAGATTGTAGCTGAGGTAATAGAGATTGTTTTCAGTTCCCTCATTATTCTTCTGGGAAAGAAGGGTTTCAAGAGATCGTTCCAGGGGAGTCAGGTACAAGAACATCGGTTTTCTGGAGATGGATGGCATCAATACTGGAGGCTGGAGTAGATAATGCTTGATTTCCTTGAACACGATCTAGCACTCATTGTCCCACTCATAGGAGGAGCCTTTCTAAATGTCCTAAGAAAAGGGATTACACTTGCTGGATAGATTCTCATGAATCAGAATATGTAGGCTAAGTGGACTTGGAAACCTCGAAGCTCCCGAAAATTGCTCAGGGGATGCATCTGACCGATGGCCTTGATCATTTCTAGGTTGATCTCGATGCCCCTATGTCTAACAATGAAGCCATGAAATTTGTCAGAGTTGACTCCGAAAGCACACTTCACCAGGTTCATCTTCGGGTGGTGAGAATGGAGGAAGGTGAACAATTTCTCAAGATCCTTTAGATAGTCCCAGCGCCGGAGGGATTTGACCACCAGATCATCCACATAACATTCCACCAATGTCCCATGGTTTGGAATAAAAATGAAGTTCATGGCCCATTGATAGGTGGAACCTGTATTCTTTAAGCCGAAGGGAATTACTTGGTAACAAAACGCACCTTGTGGCGCCCTGAAATCTGTGGACTCCTCATCCATGGAGGCCATCTGGATCTGATTATATCCAGAGTACCTGTCCATGAAAAAAAGGTCTTGGAACCCAGTTGTAGCATCGATCAACAATTCTTTCATTGGAAGGGGAAAATCATCCTTCGGGCACTACCAGTTAAGATCTCGGAAGTTGATAAAGACTCTCACCTATCTGTTCATCTTCATGAATAGCACAATGTTGGATATCCACTTGGGGTACTGGACCTCCTTGATGAAGTTGGATCTGATGATACTTTCATCTCCGAACATAGCCATAGCACCATGAGATTGGTCCATCTTTTTAGGAGGCTGCTTGAATCCGCGATGATTTGTTGGGAGACCAAGGCGGTGGATGGCTACCTGAGGATCTAGCCCTCACATATCATCGTATCTCTAGGTGAATACATCATGATTTTTTTTAGGAATTCTATGTACCTATCCTCCTCCTCGAGCGGTATGGCTGCACTGATCAATGTGGGTCTCAGGTCCACCTCGCTACTGAGGTTCACTTGTACCAATTCATCGACCATGGTGGAGACGCCCTCTTCAAAGGCAGGGAAGCGTACTCAAAATCCTCTTCTTCTCTTATAGCGGAGGGATCTCTAGTGGGAGAATATTCCTCTAGTTTGGTAGATTCTGATGGGAGGATGGTACCAACCTCAGCAGTAGTGGTCACTGCATCAGGAGATTCCGGTACTGCCGAAATTATAGCAATGAAGGATGTCAACCCGATCCCATCTGGTCTTTTACCAAAGCGGATGCACTTGAAGATATTAAATCAATAGTGGCATGTTGGCTTAGGCCAGTTAATTCCATCCGGGCGAAATATACATGTATGATGTACTGTCATTTCAATGGGGCATACATCCTGATACCTTACGGGGGTAGGAGGCTCCGGGATCACCTGAGCCTGATTTGTGTAAGAGTATGATGTGATTTTCTGTTGTCTCTTGGACATGGGAATATGCTTCTCCCTTATACCAGAGACAACAATAAATTGCCCCATGTATTGGTTTGTGTCCTCCAATCGATGGATTGGGAATATGTAGGTGTCGTCCAAAACTACCCAGTGGTCAGTTGCAACTACGACAGGTTCGACCTCACTGTCCTGAATCTACTTATCCTTGCTGTTGTAATAGTCGACATCCATGTAGCAGGCTTCACAAGAAGAAAAAGGAGAAGCGGCACCTTGGAGTATTCCTACTCGAACATTGAGGGTGTACTTGAGGAATTGTTGATATGATGAGGGGACCACCACATGCAGGAGGATCCATGGTCTTCCCATCATTGCATTGTACACAGTGTCTTGGGAGACAACCATAAACTCGGTTTTCGCAACTAGGCCACCAAACTGGGTCCTCAAATGGATCTTACTGACATTGGTCTTCTCTGTCCTATCGTATCCGTGGATTCTTAAATCAGAGGGAGTCAGGAAATCTTCAGATAACCCCATCTTCTGCAGTTTCCGCATCGAGATAAGGTTAATCCAGGAGTCGGTTTCAACAAGACAACAGCGGAACTCCACAACATTAAATTGGTTGGTGATGTAAATTGGATAGATGTTCCCCTGTATGGGAGAGACTTCATCTTCTCTAGAGAATGAAATGATGTCCTGACATCCATTGTTCTCGACCGCTTCAGTATGAAGGGCTTCTGTGGCTGCTACCTCCGTCACAAATTGGAGGGGGATTCTTAAAACCTCAGTAAGGGACTTGCACATATCTGACAATAGTAGTAGGACCTCAACGATTTAATACCTCGCTGGGATGCTGGAATGGTGCTTGAGAACATCATACTTCCATGCAAGGCATGAAATTCTGCTTGCAGGAGGTCGCTCGGTGACCAGAGGCCTGGTGGGACCTGTCGGGTGGGCCGACGACTGATTGGTACT